>OV743716.1:135153645-135753645 GCA_928272305.1 Volucella inflata
ACCAACTCATATTGATGACACTATGAACATATTTTTGTATAAAAATTACAAAATATATTTTCGGATAAAGGTTTCTAGAACCTTTTCTTTAATGGAACAGTGGGACAATATGACACTGTATTTTCTTCATCGTTTGATTTGATAACAGATTTGAAATGATTAGATATATGTATTTAGACTTTTAAATTAAATAATACTAGTAAAACAAGGTTGATCAATGTCCTTCTTCTACTTACATATCGCAAAATCTCTTCACCTTCCCCAGAGGGTTAATACCGTATTGGGTAGATGCAATAGTAACAATGTTGTTATCATTATACCGGACAAAAGTGATGTTAGAAATTGTATCTGTACATTGGTTAAATGAACCTCTTTTAGTTTTTTTCATTTCTTTGGGATCTTTTAATGGTGCTTTTTCCACGCGGTTTGCCCTTATGGTACCGGTTACATCATGGCCCTTTTTTTTTAGTTCATCCAGAAGAGGCAAGGATGTAAAGAAATTGTCCATATACAAACTGGAATTATCAGGCGGCAGTTTCGATATCAGATCTAACACTTTAGAGCCCCCTACATCGAACTCTGGTTGAGTACTTCTGTACTGGCTCCTTGATAAAGTTTTCCGTAGATCAAATAGCCAAGCCAAATCGGATCGGTTGCCCTTATATGTGTTGTTTTGCGCTATTCTTCCCAAAATATGGTATCATCGATTCATCAATACACAAATTTTTATCACCAGAGAAGTATTTTAACCATCTTTTGTTGAGAAGGCTCCAAAGAGGAAACCTATTTCTCTATATAGCAGATGTATCTCCCTAAAAATTACAGTCAATATTTTGTTCCCAATACATGCGGTTTCTCGCTACGCTATTATAGCCTGATAGCAATGCCGATAAAACGTGTAATTTCTACCATGGAAACTCTGAATAGCATTTGTTTCTGATTCAGAACGCAAAAGCTCAAAAACTTCTTCATCCCAAATACAGCTCAAAAAATTGTACTGCATTATTTAAATCTTCTTAAAACATTGGCCGAATATGTTCTTTCTCTGGTCTTTCGCGAATGTCTACAGGCTTCCACTTTATTGCAACTAGCATGCGCTTTTTTTTTTTTTGTCAAAGGCGGACCATAATCTGCTGATGTACCAGCGATCGGCTCATCAGATTAGTCGATACGAGAACTTTCCAAAATATTCTTTGTTACCTCTATTTCTGCACGATTTGAGACCGTGGCTTGGAATTCTGCCTTTGCTAAAAGTTGGTGCTTAGATAGATAATTAATATTTGCTGATTCTTCACCACCGATATATCCATCACTCATTTTGTTGTTTACAGGGAGTGTCATAAAAATTTCAGAAGCCAAAACATTTTCGTCTTCTTCAAGATGTGAAATGATTTCATTTACACAAAACAAAAAAAGTTTCCATAAACTAAAATGTTTTTCCAAATATTTGTTACACTGGCATATGATCCTGCTCTTCCACTTGTGGAACGGTGCAAACTATTTAAAAGAAAATATCTAAAAGCTAAATATTTTTTTGTTTTATTGTAATATAAAAAGGGCATTATTAAAACATTTACAAGTTAACCAATGTAACATGGAAGATATTAATCCAGATAGCTTATAAAAAAAACTTACACTTTGGGGCGAGACAATTTTTTGCAGATTTCTTAAAATTTATCACACAATAAATACAATCTTCTTCTTCTTATCCTTTTATTAACCCTTTCCTCGTTATACGAACTTATGCGTAACGAGTTTCCCATTTTTACTGCATCGCTGCTGCTCCGCTTATGGGGTTGGCTAATGTCGCAGACCGCAGAACGCGTCTACATAATGCTCGGTCCTGGATCTCTTCAGCGGTTAGCCTCAGGCGTTGTTGCGCATTTGCTATCTGAGAAATCCAGGAATTCTTTTTCCGACCTCGTTTTCTTACAGTTGAAGTGACCGTAGTTGATAGTTCCTTTTTAACCGGATTGTCCGCAGATCTTCTTTGAACGTGGCAATACCAGCTTATTCTATTCGCCTCAAGCTGTTCGGTTACCGAATTCTTTATATGTAGACTTCCTCTTATACGCGTAGATCTAATGCAATCGCGTTTAGTGACTCCACTAGACATCCTTAACATTTTCCTTTCCGCTGCCGTCCTTTTGTTTTTTAACGCTTCGTGCATTGTCCAGCACTGTGAACCGTGTATAAGAGCTGGTCTAACAACCGTGGTGTAGAGTTTCCCCTTTAATTTAAGTGGAAATTTTCGGTCGCAAAAGATTCCCGAATTTCCCCGCCATTTCATCCATCCCACACTCACTCTGTGGTTTACGTCGTCGTCTCATATCGCTTCCATGTTAACAATTGATCCTAGGTACTTAAAGATAGTGCTTTTTGGAAGAACTATTCCATCTAACATTATATCGGGAACAGGTCGCAACGGATGCGCAAATGGGCACGTCAAATGTTTCTCTCTAGCGCATTTCTCCATGAATCTAAGGTGTTCTGTAAATCTTCGACGTTATCGCTTAGTATAACTGCGTCGTCAGCGAAGAGAATTGGCGTTACTTTTGCTTCGCGCATGCAGTCTTTTAAAAGATATTGGAATACTACGTTAAAGAGGAAAGGGCTAAGTACGCTTCCTTGATGCACTCCGACATTAACTGGAATTCTCTCGTTAGTCCAGCAGAGCTTTTAACCGCAGTTTTCACGTTTCCGTACATGTCTTGTATTATTCTACGAGTATCTTCCTTCAACAAATCCACACTGGCTATTATCGAGCTTTATTATTTGCCGAAGACGTTCGTTTAAGACTCTTTCGACGATTTTCACTGTGTGTGACATAAGCTTGATTGAACGGTAGTTGTTGCATTCTCGAGTGTCGCCTTTTCCTTTGTATAATGGAACCAAGAAGCTACTTCTCCATTGATTCGGCATATGTTGTCCACATTTTAATTTATTTAAAAGTTTCGATAGCCAAACGCTGCCGATCCCCTCCATCTTCGACCAAAACTCTGATGGAATGCTGTCTGGTCCCGCCGCTTTCCCCCGCTTCATTTTCCCAATTGCTATACTTATTTCTTCGATTGAAAAGTCCGTAACTTCCTCCTCGAATAGACCAGCTGTAGGCACGATATCACGTGGAAACTGTTTGTTAAGCAACTCCTTGCAGTATTCAAGCCACCGGTCACAAATTTCCTTTTCATTTGTTAGTAAGCGACCGTCTGCGTTTTTGATGTATTTCGGCGAGGTTATTTCCATTGAGTTTTTTCTCCTCTGTGCAGCGAGCTTAAAAATATTTGGCATTTTAGTACTGTACGACGTTTGAACTTCTTGGATAGCTTGTCTTCCATCCGCCGATCGTGAGGATATTTGTTCCAACTCCTGGTACAGGTTTTCCGCTTCTGCCGCTCGAGTTCGAGCCAGGACTTTCTTTGCGATCTTTTTAAGACGCTCGTATTCAAGAGCCAGTCGAGCTTTTTCGATATCGTCGCTCCGATCGCATTTTGTCCAGGCTTGGAATGCACTCTTCTTTTCGGCCACAGCTCGTTTGGTTTCGTCATTCCACCACCATGTTTCTTTGCCGACGTAATGGTATTTCGATATAGTCCCCAGATGGGACTTTGCGAGTGTTATGCATTCCTCGTGCATGCTGTTCCACATTTCTTGCGGGCTAAGTGAGTCTGCTATACCATTTATATTGTGAAGTACTTCTTTAGCCAGTGCGATAAATCTTGCGCTTCGTTCCTTCGATAGATTATACCACCGGATTTTTGGCTTTCCAGACGATGCCCGTGTTTTCGGTGGTTCCGCTGTGAAGAATTCTGTAATGAGCAGACGGTGTTGGCTTACTAGCGATTCTCCAAGTATTAGTTTACAGTCCTTAACACGGTTTCTCATCGACATTTTGCAGAGGTGATAATCTATTTGCGTTTCGTGGCCTCCGCTGCTATAGGTGATGAGATGTCGTTGATGTTTAATAAACATTGTATTTAAGACGGTTAAGCCGTACGCCCTACACGCTACAAGGATGTCTTCGCCAGCTGAATTTCTGGTTCCAAAGCCTTTACCGCCGTGGCAGTCCTCATAATCAACATTTGTTTCTCCGACGTGGCCATTTAAATCTCCGCCTACGAAGAGCATCTCATCGATAGGTATATTTCTAAGCAAATTACCGAACTCTGACCAAAATGTATCTTTTTCCGATTGGTCGCATCCATTTTGTGGAGCGTACGCGCTAACAATGTTCCACGTTTCATTGTGTATGACGAGTTTAACACTCATCAAGCGGTCGCTTATTTTCAAGATACCAACGATGTTGTTTAGAAGATCCGCTGCAACAACGATTCCAACACCGTTTCGTCCATTGACCGTTCCATGGTAGAACATCTTAAATGCCTTAGTTTTTAAATCTAGAAAACGCGCTTTATTTCCTGTATTACACCACTTCGTTTCCTGTACGCACAGGATTTGTAGAGTTCTGCACACAATAAATACAATAAATAAATAAATATCTCGAAATCAAACCAACGTTAAATTATTTTGATAGCAAATACTTTTAGTGATGCTAAAATGCAAAATTTAACAAAATTTCAAGAAATATTTGTAGAAAACGAAACAGATACCGTTCCACTAATGGAACACTAAGACACAAACAATATTACAACTAGGAAACATCAATTTGGATCCACGCCCATGTAAACCTCTTGTAGCAACAAATATTCTTATTCGCACGTCCCCCCGGTAATGCTAAAATAACGTTGATGACCAAGTCCCTGAAGGAAAACAACGTAACAGGCATAGACGGAATCCTTGTGAAACTCTTCCAAGTCGCGCAAAAATCACGGCATATAATTGAATACTTGAATATTAGGATGGCATGGGTAACAGAAGCCTTTCCTGAAGTTTGGCGGTTTCCTTTTGTAACCACATGTCGTCCAAGTTCATATCTTCCAATTCGGGCCAAAAATAATCGGTGATCATGGCGCTATAACGCTGACCATTCACAGTAATGTGACGATCATTATCGTCGACGAAAAAATATTGCCCAACCGCACCAAACAGTTATTTTGTGTGGATGAAGTAGTGATTCATGAAACACATGTGGATTTCCACCCGACTAATAACGCATATTTTGCTTATTGACGAACCCATTGAGACAAAAATTAGTTTCGTCATCTTGGCGCATCTTCTCCAGAACCCAATCGGATAACGTACGTCGCTTCAAATGGTCCATCGGCTTCAATTCTTGAGTCAGTTTGATCTTGTATGGGTGTTAGCCAAGATCCTTAAGCAAAACACGCCATAACGTGGTCTGAGCTTTGCCCAATTCTTGAGAACGCCGTGGAATTGACCGATTTGGATCGTTTGCTACGGACGCCTGAACGGCAGCGATATTTTCGATACTTCGACCAACCCGTTGTCTCACTGACACGGCAACATCACACAACGAATATGTAGACTCAAATCTTTGTACTAAACTTGTTATTGCCTGTCTCCTAGGGCGAGAATTACGACCGAGAATTGGAATTAACGCTCTTAAAGTTGCAGTCACCGGCTCCGAATTTCGGTAGAAAATTTTTATAATTTGCAGACGTTGCTCGTTCGTGTACTTTACCATGATGAAAATGTTGAGTTTACTGAATAAATTGACAGTGACAGTTTGATGATTAGTGAAGGAGTGCGTTCACAAATTAAATTCAAAGTTGTCAAGTCCCTATTGGAAAACCCGATACCATTCGAATTCCTCAGGATTACTCAAAAGAGTAGTTGGGATTACATTAACAGACATCTGTGTCTCTTTTGCAACAATATATTCGGTAACGGGTGATTCGTTTAGAGGAACTTTTAAAAAAAAAATAAAAAAACACCCCGTACCTACAGCTAACACGGTCCATTATGAAGTTCCAATTTTCGATGACGCGTTTGAGTATTGCGAATGTTGTTCGACCAATGACTCGCGATAGGTTGACCTCCAATTCCTTAATCATAGCATATCCATGCAGAATTTGGTCTTTTCATAGCCCAAAAGTGAAAAGCCTAGAAGTATGATGTCACAATTCACCTGTCAAAAACTTTCTCGTAACAAAGCCATGGTTTCATGGTAAGTGGCGCTGTCTTTTTTTGAACCAAAGAACTGGTTTCAGTTCTTCCACGAGCTGAATTAAGTATGCTTTTCAACCAATATCCTCAGGTAAACCTGCCAAATTGTTGCATATGAAAAGACAAGCAGAACAAATATCGCGTTAGCTCTCCGCTGCCGCCGCTATATTTTTTCATTACGTGCTTGATCTTTCTATTTAGTTACGTATTATCCAATAATGATAACTGAGTTTTAAACTTTTCGATGCTTTAGCAAATTGAGCGTTTAGTAGACCGAGTATGTGGAGCTTAAGTCGCTCTAAGCGCATGAAACGCATTCCTCGTAGAACACTAGTGTTAGTGATACAGCTGAATAATTTGTAGACGCTGTGCCAAGCTCAGTTCTTATGTGATGAATTGTAAAGGAACACTGAACAAAACTCCTGCGACGAATGAAAGACCTCTTATGAAAAAAGTACGTCAAAAATAATCACCCTCTAGTCAATCAGATGCGCTCGTCGAATAGCAATATACTGGCTTACGGCGTCATAGACCTCTTAACTTACAACAAATACTGAATAGATTATTATCAATGAGACGGATGTAGTTGACGACCCCTGCGAACGTTTAAAGGACAACGTCATTCCGATCTGCACATCGAATATTCGGACACTTAACAACCTACACTTAACAGCAGCTGCCATGAGGACATACTCGTATGAGCAATGTCCGAAGTATGATATTAAAATGGTAGAAGGCGAACTCCAGACAAGGAAGGAGGAAATCTTTTCTAGGACAGTAAGTAAGCCTAGCCTACACGACATCATGTCTGGCTACGGACTTAGGCTTATTTACTTTGCGGTGGAATCGAATATCACTAAAACAAGTACACGGATTGATCATCTCAATATGTACAAGGTTATATGGTATACATGTCTTCGCGTTCAATCAAGAATATTGTCAAAGTAAGATGACCCCCACAGACGACTGTATAAATAAAGAAGTAAACATTTTAATTGAATCACTGTCTAATCACTGAGAATATGTAGAAGCTATTTCAGCGAACTGGCAAAAAAGACTATTCAAACTGGACAATGAAAGCCAAAAACCTGCGTTCTCCGGCCTAAAATGAAATGAGGATTGCAATATCCAAACTGAAATCAAAGACAAAAGTAGCACCTTCTCAACATCGCATAAAAGATCTTATCTGTCATATCGTGTGAACGTCTGAGACCCTTCGTCAACAGCCTGACCCCTATCAGTACGGTTTCGGACCAGAAAAGTCTACAATCGATCTTCATACTCCAGCAGATCCCATTCATCCATCATCTTTTCATCGATTTGAAAGCGGCATGTGAGAGTATTTACAAAGATGATCTATGAAGAGACAGTTTTTGCATCCCTACCAGGCTCATCCTTCTGTGCATAATGACAATTGAGAACACTCGCCACTTCGTCAAAGTCTGTAACCACTCCACCGAGACCTTTGATGTCACAAAAGGTATAAGACAAGGTAACGCGATGTTATGTGATTTCCTTATCATACTTTTACGAATCCTCGGGACTCACAAAATAAAAACCGAAGGCACAATCTTTTCTAAGGCCGTATTCTGAAAGACTATGTAAGTCCTTGATCATTCCAGTACTGCTTTATGGCTCTGAAGATTGAGCTCTATCGAAAACAAACATATCCTCAGTTTAAAAAAAAAAAAAAAAATAAAAAAAAAAAAAATTCGGTCCCATTCGTGTTGACGGGCTTTGAAGGAGAAGATTCAACTAGGAACTTTCCATCTGAAGGGCGACATCGACCTAATCAGAAAACTGCGCATCAGCGCGAATTGCCAAACAGGCGCGTCAACAGCCGAAGAGCTAAAAACCATAGGGCTGTTCCCCTGTGAAGTACGTCAGCAAAGCCTATGATTTTTTCCCCATTTGGGATTTCGAGACATAGAACCATGTCATGCAGAATGTTCTAAAGGATAGGACATAGTACTGATCCTTGTGGTTCTCCGCCAGGTATTTGGTACTGGCTTACTCCATCGTCAAAGAGCAAAAAACCTTTTCTTTAACTTACTTGACACTTTTTTACTAACGAGTCTCGGAACCATCATTGCTCACGGTAGGACGGCAGCTCATCTGGTAATTTTTTTCCTTTAGGCCGCAGCAACAGATGTTGTTTTTTCGTTTGGCCTGGAAAAACACCTTATGTTAAGCACTTGCTATACATTTCGACAAATGGATCTGTATTTGTTTTGATGTCTAGCTTAAGGGCATTATTTGGTATGCCACCCAATCCAGGTGACTTATTATCACCGATTCATCTGCATACGTCCAGAAGATCCATTTCCGTGCCAGCTACGATCTCCTTAGTTTCCTCAGGGGAAATGAGGTTGACAATGCACTTCTGGCTTTAAGTTTTGCCATGACTGCTCTGTGGTCGGTATTTCCAGGATTTACATCTGCTTGCTCACTTCGATATTTAAAGCTGTTGGTTTCGCTTCTCTGGATGGTTTATTTCAGGTCCCTACTCATATCTTTACATTGCATCTGTAGATCCTGATGGAACAGTAATCCTCTGAATCGCTAGAGCAGTCGGTAGGATGCTCTTCGTTCTATGGCACGTACTGCGTAGCTCTTGTAGTTCTTGGTTCCATTAGTATACTGGCGATTTGTTGACGTTTTCCGCATCATGTAAGCATCACAAGCCCTTTTTACTTATAAGGGTACCTTAGTGGCCAAAGCATTTGCTGTTCCTGAGTTCATTGAAGACTCTCCAAAAATCAGGGTAAAACAGTTTGCGTCCGATTTTCTTATTTTCCAGCCCATTTGCTCTGCCTTCTTCGATCCTGGTTCGCTCTCCTCGGTTGTACCCCAAATTAGATGGTCCGCTGGACGATGTTGGTATATTTGTCGTTACAAAGGCGATGTATTACTCTACTGGAGTAGACCGGCCCAGAAAGCGACTCTTTTTGAGTCATCAACTTACCGAACTTTTTCGTCGTGTTTCTTATATTACTCGCATATTACTGCAACATCTTTTCTCCACTCGCAAACGGCTTGTGTCAGAAGAAGAACGCCCCTATCACTTGATATCTTAAATTGGGAATGCTGGCAATGACAATAAACTGACAGATGCGTTGTGCAAATGTTATCTTGATTATAAAACAGAAAACGGAATGTTTTGCGAGGAATGCTTTACGCAGATGATTCATATTGATTCCGCGGCAACTCAGGGAGTACGTGATAATATAACCTCATACGGGAGCGTAGTTTTCAGCACCGAAAATGTGCAAACAATATACGATTAATCTTTTTCTATTTGCTCTGTTGAAACCTCAACATTATAAGCCCGCTCATCTCTATGTAGGAGGCCTTATGTGTTGAATACAAAATCTCACATAATACCCTTACAAGAAACTGGTATGTGGAAGGACCGACACAGCTTGATTTTTGTGCCGCATATGACTTCAACAATAAAAGCTGGGCGATTTCACGAACAATCTTTAGCTGCTTGTGACGAAAGCTACAAGGAACGACATAAATTCTAAGATTTAGCACTATGTACTTCCACCGCCAAACGCAGTAGCCGAACTCACTGAACACTCTGATTTCAGATAGATGAAACTTCTCACAAGACATGTTGTGATGCTTTTGCTCGGAACACATTCTGGTTTTGTTCTTTCAAGTTATCGATTGCTAAGTGTGCGGGTTTCAGCGTTTCGATGGTTGCATTTATTGATTTCCCATCACAGGGAATCCTAAGTCATGTGGTCATGTGGTACAAATATTCTGCATACTCATTGCTAGAAAATAGTGAAATCCTTTGACTTCTGGAAGCACCACTTCCACTATGTCCACATGCACGTAGTCGAGTCGGTGGTTAGGTTTGAGGACAGATGTTGGTTGCGTGTGGACATGACGTCCAATTAGCAAGTTGACAAGTTGCACAATTTCGCGATCACTACAGTTTGTTTTTATACTTGCGAGGCCAGATGTATCTTCGTCAGATGATTTTGCATGTAGCTTTGCCACTTAGATGGGCGAGGTTGTGAAATGCGTTACACTCGTAGACTTGCTGAATGGTTTCGGCACTTATAGGCTAATATCTTGCTGGGAAACGTCACAATAAATTTGTCCACCCTTTCATGGTCTTAGAGCTAGTTTTTGGAGCTTAGACGACGTGGTGTTGTCGATAAATATACAGAGTTACTCCTCGGAGGTAACTTACCCCTAGGTAACTTTAAAGGGATGTAAGGCCGATGGAGTTATAGAGTTTTCCGATTCACGAAAAGATATCGGCGATTAAGTTTTCTGATCCTTTTACATGTGTAACTTGCATGGAGTACTCTCTAGTAAAGCTTAGTTGCCGAATTTGGCGCGGTGATGCCTTGTCTGAAGGTTGATTGAACCCGTGTGTTAGCAGATGATCTGTTCGTATGCAGAAGTTGTTGCCTTCGAAACAGGCCCAAAAAGGTTGAATGGCTTTGTAGGGCACCGTAAGTTCCTTGTCCTAGACCAATTAATTTGTTCCTGCTGGTGTAGACCCTAATGGTTCCCTATAGCTGCCAATGCGTTGCTCACGTACTGCGCCTACTGTCCCAGCGACTGGTAATGGAAGTGCAAGAGACGGGTGTTGGCTAGGACCTCCGTATATAAATCATTCAAAAACGGTTACCGTGGTTTTTGTCCATATTACCGGCCGTTGGTGTTTCTAGCAAATCTGCATTTGTCATGATCGCGAGGGCATTGGAACAAGTTGTCAGATGCTCTCGGTGTTCTTCTTGGTGTGTCAAAGCGATTAGAAGATTACTCAAGTAGGCATGTTCGAAGCTAAGATCCCTTAGGATGTTGTCACGATACTTCTCGGATGAACCTTCGCAAGGATTGCGCAGCATTACTCATGCTGGATGGCATGACCAAAAACGTATACAGTCTAAAGAAAGGCTTTGGGATGTGTGTTGGAATGACAGGTATCTGATGGTTTGCGCAGACCAGATCGAAAGTGATCGGCGTACACCCAGGGATGTGTGCTATTAGGAAACGAAATGAAATTCGTTTTTCCTGCTGGCTAGCAGTTCAGCAGGAAAGCTAAGAGCTCTTTTGTCTCTATATAGTAAATTATGTTGTACAAGAAACTCGTGCGTTTAGTAGCTGTGTAGAAAATAATAGAGAAGAATAGGAGTAGGCCTGAATATGAACTTGCTTAATCCATCTTCGTGAGTCCTAAAAGTGATTCGGAGCTTAGAGTGCCGGTACCAGTCTGTTTTTATAAAATTGTTTGTTTCGCATAAGTGTAGCTGAATGAAGAATGTGGAACCGCCTTGTTCAAACTTCATATTGGATTTTGGCGCTAAAACTGGATTGACATTTCGTGATGGACTAACCAGAGCATTTTCAAAAACAAATGACCCGAAGATGCCTCTAATTCGAAATTTTCACCAAACAGTGACATGCTGCGAATGCATTTGACTCTCATCAATCAATCATCCATTTTTTGAATCTCAAATTCGACAATTTTTACGATTATCTAAGTCGTCAAGACAAAAATGAGCCCCATTGATGAGACTCATCGTTTTATGCTTCAGATTTACACCCCCAGCAACCTTTTCAGAATCAGCTCACAATCAGCTGAATCAGACAACACCCCGCAGCGATAATATAGAATCGGTTATGGTGACGGATGAGGCCTTCAAACATGGTGTTGTTTAGTTTAATTGCTTCAAGTAGCCAGACACAGATAAAATTTATTCAGTTATACTACAACATTGAATACACCAATGTTTTGAACTCTGAACAGGATCTTCATTGCTAATCTGGCAATGGCATACATACCGAAACCCTGGCGAACAGTGAGAGTAGGCTCCAAAGTTCACTACGATTGCAAGTACTCTGAACTGATGTTGGTGCTCCTACTCTAGACACTTTATCCCTAAGCTGTTTACCCATCTTTCAACGAAGGACTGATCAGGGGAACATTCAACGGATTCACTGTAATATTTCTTTCTGTGAGTACTCTGCTTTGACAAAAAAAATATTTGCAAAAGATCTTAGATAAAGGCAAGGTAGCTCCAGCAAGGTCTCATTGATGAGACGCTTATCATCCGATTCCGACCGAACAGCAAGTTAGGATAGGTGGTGGTCTTCCCGAGATGTCTTATAATCAAAAGCAGAGAAACCCTGCAGCAAAAGAATACCACCTTAGATGAAGTCGTTAATGTGCTTTCTTAAACAAAAGTGTATTACACGGAACCTTGAGAACTGACTGCCAAAAACAATCAAACCCCGAAGTGATTCCCATGATTCCTGATCAAGACGCACGTGCTTAACCAATTACATGAATTCCGTGCAGTTATGCAACAATTACTTCCTCACTCAACTCGTAACTCCTCAATCACCATTCAATCAAGGCACTAATTACCTTCAATTCCCCATCGGGTACTCCACTTAAATAGCTAGCAGGTGTCCTCGTTTAATACGAATAGACAACCAGTCTCACGCTTATAATCACATCATAAAAATCCACTAAAACCCTAATCTCGTCCTGACCCAACTCCAGCTCCAAATATACCTACCTACACATACGAGTACTTGTACTGGTATGGGTTCATAATTAAGACGTCAGTTTAATTTTTATCGCAAACAATAGGACAGGCTTGAGAGTATTTGCCGTAATAACTGTTGAACAACCTAGAACCTCTATCCGTTCACGCAATTAACTGCATACCCAGTGATGGTGCTGGTGCTGGTGCTGGTGCTGGTGCTGGTTCTGATGCTAGTGCTGGTGCCGGTGTATCTTCCAGAGCTAGTGAGGAGTGTACGACTCTCCATCGTGCCTGGTGTACATTCTCTCGTGTAACGCATTCACGTGGTACTCTTAGATACTTCCGTATTTTTATAACTCGATGTGGAGGGATATGTTTCATTTTATGTGCATACCTTGCGTCATCTTGTTCCTTCACATGAGTTTATTCATCCACTTAGGGCTTTCAATTAAAAAAAAAATATAAAAATAAACCACAGTGAAGATTCTCGACCACATCACTGAATCCATTCATTCAAATGGTTAGCATGGCAAGAACTCATTTCTTTCTGTGTAAGGTCCCTGGTAGATCTAGTAGTTGAATGCACGTCGGATCGGTAGAGCGCTTCTTCTACTGCCACCAATTTGAGACCTGATAGCTTTGGCAGGGATTGCAATTGCAATTTACTTTGACGTCGTCTTGTTGCCGTTGCTATTTCTGTTGATGTTGCTGTGGCTGTTGCTGTTGCTGTTACTTTTGCTGTTCTTGTTTCCTGACTTGAACGCTTACGAACTCTACGAATGCTGTTCTTCAAGTTGGCGCACCAATGTACTCACTCACGCACGTAACTCGCTGAAGCCATGGGAGATGACTTCGATGTCTTGGCTGACTATGTTGGTTATGTTGTCGTCGTCATCGTAGTTGGATATTATCTTGTTCCTGGAACAACTCTCGGGTGGTTAATGAGAGACTCCATGTTCTATAGGAGTCATGTCGTGGGACTATTACGGAGTCTTCCCCAGTATGATGTGAGAGGCTACTGTTAGGCGGCAGAAATAGGAGGGCTCATGTATTACATCATAACTGGTGGCAGATGAAACATGTGTGCTGAAGAGTTGGAGACCTGGAAACGTGGTAACGTAGAAAGAATTTATTCATAGAGCGAAAGAAGTTATGATCGCAGACATACTGGCAGATGACTGCTTTCGGATAAATGGCCAAGAAGAGAGGATAATTACGCATTTACTCGGATAGATAGTTTTAGCTTTATGTTGCTCTGAAGTTCAGTTACTATTAAAAAAAATATAAAAATGGTTGCCTTATGGTACTTGGATTTAATCGACACTGGAATTTTCCTTTAGAAAAATGTTGCGTAATCGTTCTATACGCCGGAGTGGATTTATTTTTATGATTTTGATCAGCTTTAGCTTGAAGGGTTAAAGAAAATTAATTGAACAGGACTTAGAAAGGAGACTGACTTATCAATTTAGAGGAAGTCTGGCAGTATATTTGCTCCTTACTAGACCTAAACTTATTAGTCTGCATAGTGTAGGCCATAGATACATCGACTCTCGAATCCGAAGTGGAACTTTCACTTTGCTCAAATGTAAAATTATGATCAGAGCTACATACTTACTTACTCTGGTGAACCAGGGCCTCGTTCAACAAGCATTTCTTATTAGCTCCATCCTAATTTCCTCCAGCTACGGAGTTCAAGTCGGCTGAATCCCCATCTCTTGAGAGACGGTGTATTGCTGTTCGCCATTATCTCTCCGATTTAGATTCGAAGATCCTGCGGACCAGAATATTAGCATCCATTCAGTCTATATGTGATACCGATCTCGGGTGCCTCAGGCGAATTTTTTGAACAGCGATTGACAATAGTGATTGCTCGTTTTATTTCTGCTGAAGTGTTGGTGGCAGACTTGACAGCAGAGCCAAGTTAGATAAAGTCCCTTACTATTTCAAAGTTATTGCTATCGACTGTAACATTCTATCCAATTCTTGGAAGTTTTGCGTGACAGCATATTTTTGTTTTGTTCGCTTATGCAGCGGTAGAAGCTGCACAATCTTTTGAAAGAATGTGCCTTCGCTGATGTTAAAGAAGTCAAATGACAGCGCGTCACCTTGTCTAAATCTTTTATTGACCAGAGCAACGATCGTTCTTCGTCTTCATTCTGCATAGAGGGACGAGTTAAGCTATGATGGCTAACTTACGCACGGCTATCATATGTGTTCTAAATTTGGACTTCTTTAGTATTAACCAGGATCTGCCGAAGTGTGAGGATTTGGCTGCTGATAGGGGCCAATCAGGTGATGAAGGAGACTTATACCTCCATAGTGGGCGCAGTAGAAGAGGTCTCAGTACAAAGGCATTTCCAGAACATTTGAATATCTTGGCCGGTAAGCCGCCAGGTTCAGCTGCTATGTTGGATTTCATCTTAGATATTGCTTTCCCTATGTCGATTTTGGTAAGATCATCGTCTATATTGAATGGTCTGTACTGGCTGCGGCGTGATGTTGGGCTTCGTCGCTGTAACCAGCTTGTAGGAAAGGTTTTTCCATATCCTCTGCATCAACAGTGACTCCATTACAAGATTTGTTTCTTCATCTCTACAAGTTTCTGTAGACTTGTCATGTTGACTTGTCTCGTATTTCTTACCTGCTGGTAAGGCATTCGTACGTTGAATCTGAAGTTCAAACTATAAATACCTTTGATCACAGACAAAAAACTACGATCTTTGCTATGGTGATTACTAAAGGGAAAGCAAGCAGCACATATTCCGATGCGGATATCTTATTTGCGGCGAACTTAGGCTAGAACACTTGAGCTTCCGGTAAGTAAGCGAGATTGTTATGACAATCCGCATCAGGTCTAAATTCGATGACACAAGCCTAATATACGTATGCCAATTCCCCTACGCTACAGAAAAATGTTCTTACGAGCACCTCGACAGGACATACATATGAGCAATGTCCGAATCGTCGACTTTCAGGCGAGACAAGATATCACTATACTCGTAGCAAGCACAGGGTTTCCTCATCGTAAAATACACAAAAGGACATGGCTGTCTCCGGACCATGAAATGCTAAATCAAATTGATGACATTACGATTGACGGATGCTTCTAGTATTCTAGACATCCGAACGTCCCGGCCGGCCAACATTGAGTCGGATCACCACATAATTACAGTCAATGTAGATTTCCCAAGCACCACAGTACTCCGAAAACACTCAACAACTCCCATGCCTCCAGCATCAAGTACCGGTAACAAGTGACGACGCTGCCAATGTGCCATCAGAGACCCCACAATGATATGTAGATTTTCACCTAACCAACCCCAAAAAATCCCTGGTTTGATGCAGAATGCCGGCAAGCACAAGCATTTTAACAAAAAGCGAATAAAGCGGCACTGCAACAAAAAATAGCCAAAACTTCTGTCCACCTGACTGAATTGAAGTAAGGATAGGGATATCTGAACTGATGGGTAACCAGCCAATGTATTTTAAGCTGCCGAAAATGAATTTGTAGAGAGCATATTAGTTTCTCAGATCTGGCCAGGAGAGGGTATGGCTGATGAATGGAATCTCAGTATTGTTTGCTCGGTCGACAAAAAAGACCTCGTTAACTGTGCCTACTTTGGAGATATAAGTCTCCTCAACACCGCATACAAGATCATATCTGTCACATTGTTTGAGCATCTGAAACCCCTCGTCAAAAACCTGATTGGCCCCTATTAGTGTGGTTTCAGACCAGAAAGTTCCAAATCGATACCCACCTTCTTTTTATCGATTTAAGGGCCGCTTTATCGTATAAAGACACCAGCAATGTAGAGTTTTGACATCCCTGCGTATCTCGTCCGTCGGCAACTACTTAACCGAGAACAAGATGGCGCGTCATGCGACTTCTTTTACAGCAAACAATTGTGCAGAACTCACAAGCGAATACCGAGAGCACAATCTTTTAAAAGTTTGTGCAACTACTAGCTAATGTATGCCGATGATATCGATATTAGATATTGGAGGAACACAGCGGGGTGTCACCGGTGCGTTTGGTAGTATGGTTACAGAAGCTGACAAGCTAGATTAAGCGATAAATGAGGTAAAACTAAGCAAATGCTGTCAACAAGAAGGGATATACAACATCAAGGAACTGGACAGACTGCCACAGTCGATCGCTATAATTTCGAGCTATTACCGGACTTTGTTCACATTGGCATTGCTATAAATTCTGTCTGAGAAGATCATATGAAGATGCCAAATGATGATGCGTTTTTCCGACGCGGTATCCGTATGCTGACAGAAAGTTGGAAAAAGTAGTGGCTATCGAGCGACAATACTTTTGACTCCACATGTGTTATTCCTATACAAATACGAGTACATTGCTTAAGCTCTGAAATTGTTGGATGTTTATTCATGAAAACCAAACTGTATAAGTAGCGCAATTATTTAGAAATAAGGCGCAGTAAAATTTGAAAAAAAACGTGGGTCAAGCAAAAGTTAAATTTTTAGAAAATAAGCTGCTGCCGTCGAATAGTTCTCGGGGAAATTCCAGGTTGCTCTGAACTGCTAAAGGTAAAAATCTCTATCGTGATCGGGTTCAGTGTTCCACCGATGAGTTTTGAATGTTGTTTATTGTCTTCTTACAAATATGAACTGATGAATCGGCCAAATAGTGGATCTTACAAGGTGCTATTGATACTATCGGACTCTCCGATTCCCAAATTCGACAATTGTGTTTACACTGTCATATTCATTAAAATGACAATGTGCTTCATAACTCTTAAAGAACTTGCTTTAACATTTGAAATTATCTGTGGCATTCCTGTACGAATCTATAGTCATGTCGTTAAAACAACTTCAGATCAAGTTTAAAAATCCGGCTTAGATGGATTGTTGTTGACACTCTTCTTTATTATGTACAGGTCGGTGAACATTCGATCGAGCCAGAACGGATAGGGATACTATATTTCGCTCCAAAGTATGCGTGATTCAAAGCCCCTACACACTGTACACCATACACTGTATACACTATACTGTGCCACAATATATGAATTAAACAGTAGGTTCACTGCGCAATATTTTCCTTATCTTTGTGTGACCTTGGCACTGTTATCCTTTCTGTGTATTGGAATTATGCTAAAAATTAATAGAAACAAGAAAGGATACAAAGGGTAAAACACATCTTGTAATTTGAAACATTGCAACAGGGTGTAACCAAATATTTACAATACAATGGCAATCATTTACACGCATTTGCTCATAGTAAACAATTTCGCGGGCAGCCAATCACGAACGTATAAACAAAAGGAGAAAAACCAGTGTGTATCCACTTTGTCTGTATACATTACACAGCGTTTTGCACTCTGGGGAGGGAGGAAAAAATGACGGGCGGACTAGGTATTGTATGCATTCTAACTCAGGAAAAATTAAATGGGATTTGGAATTTGAAACAAAGCAATAGATATCTGCGCTATTTGATCTAATGAGACGTTGTTGTTGGTTTTTTGTACAACGGGTGGATTTTTTCAGCCAAAGGGGGAGTGATCTTCCTGTTATTTCTATTCTTTGATCCAATCTAGGATTTAGGTAATCATGTCGCTGTTGTCGGGCAACAAAAAATATGAATTACCTGCATTCAGATTTTCTTTTCATTTTCAAACATGTCTTTATTCAATGAATTCTGAGGGTGAAATTGTGGGAATTTACATACACACCGCACAATTTTTAGGAAGCTATATGAAAGGGAGAACCGAAATTGATGGATTACCCGAGCCAATCTGCTGATTTGGTTTGATGGAAGCCCAACTACTCTCCTCTTCTTATCCTTTTATTAACCCTTTCCTCGTTATACGAACTTATGCGTAACGAGTTTTATGGGGTTGGCTAATGTCGCAGACCGCAGAACGCGTCTACATAATGCTCGGTCCTGGATCGCTTCAGCGGTTAGCCTCAGGCGTTGTTGCGCATTTGCCATCTGAGAAATCCAGGAATTCTTTTTCCGATCTCGTTTTCTTACAGTTGGAGTGACCGTAGTTGATAGTGCCTTTTTCACCGGATTTTCTGCAGATCTTCTTTGAACGTGGCAATACCAGCTTATTCTATTCGCCTCAAGCTGTTGGGTTACCGAATTCTTTATATGTAGACTTCCTCTTATACGCGTAGATCTAATACAATCGCGTTTAGTGACTCCACTAGACCTCCTTAATATTTTCATTTCCACTGCCGTCATTTTGTTTTTAAACGCTTCGTACATTGTCCAGCACTGTGAACCGTATATAAGAGCTGGTCTAACAACCGTGGTGTAGAGTTTCCCATTTAATTTAAGTGGAAATTTTCGGTCGCAAAAGATTCCCGAATTTTCCCGCCATTTCATCCACCCCACACTCACTCTGTGGCTTACGTCGTCGTCACATTTCGCTTCCATGTTAACGATTGATCCTAAGTACTTAAAGATAGTGCTTTTCGGAAGAACTATTCCGTCTAACATTATATCCGGAACAGGTCGCAACGAATGCGCAAATGGGCACGTCAAATGCTCCGTCTTTGAACGACTTATTTTAAACCCGTTTCTCTCTAGCGCATTTCTCCATGAATCTAAGGCGCTAAGTATAACTGCGTCGTCAGCGAAGAGAATTGGCGTTACATTTGCTTCGCGCATGCAGTCTTTTAAAAGATAGTCGAATACTACGTTAAAGAGGAAAGGGCTAAGTACGCTTCCTTGATGCACTCCGGCATTAACTGGAAATTCTCTCGTTAGTCCAGCAGAGCTTTTTACCGCAGTTTTCACGTTTCCGTTCATGTCTTGTATTATTCTAACATACGTTTCCGGTACGTTTTGAGACCTCAGCGCGGCCCATATGAGATCCCTAGGCACTCGATCGAATGCTTTCTCGAGGTCGATAAATACCATGTGTAAATCCTTAGACGAATCTCGGTGCTTTTCCATAATTATTCGTAGGCTTTGGATAGCGTCCACCGTCGATCTTCCTTCAACAAATCCACACTGGCTATTATCGAGCTTTATTATTTGCCGAAGACGTTCGTTTAAGACTCTTTCGACGATTTTCATTGTGTGTGACATAAGCTTGATTGAACGGTAGTTGTTGCATTCTCGAGTGTCACCTTTTCCTTTGTATAATGGAACCAAGAAGCTACTTCTCCATTGATTCGGCATAGGTTGTCCACATTTTAATTTATTTAAAAGTTTCGATAGCCATTCGCTGCCGATTCCCTCCATCTTCGACCATAACTCTGATGGAATGCTGTCTGGTCCCGCCCCTTTCCCCGGCTTCATTTTTCCGATTGCTATACTTATTTCTTCGATTGAAAAGTCCGAAACTTCCTCCTCGAATAGACCAGCTGTCGGCACGATATCACGTGGAAACTGTTTGTTAAGCAACTCCTTGCAGTATTCCAGCCACCGGTCACAAATTTCCTTTTCATTTGTTAGTAAACGACCGTCTGCGTTTTTGATGTATTTCGACGAAGTTATTTCCATTGAATTTTTTCTCCTCTACTCTCACCCGAGGCAATTTTACTGCTGGTTGCAAGTGGCAATCGGAAATTGAGTTCGAAATTACCTCGTGTGTAGGGGCTTTCAAAGTCTATTTTTCTTTCGTACAGTGTACAGCGTCTTTGTCATGTCAAACTTTTAACCTGAGTGTATCACTTTTTTCACTCAAAAAATGTAGCATACTTGTAGGCGCAAAAACTGAAATTTTAAAAATTCAAATTTAATGTTCGTTAATCATTCGCCGAGGAATTATCTGCAATTATTAATTAATTCACGGCACTGTTTCTTATTTTTGAGTTTTTAGGCCCGCAGCGTAATATTAAAAATTGATCAATTAATCTTTGATAGTTTACACTGCTTCAAGGGCTAAGACTGTGCTTAATGATCCCAAAACTTTAACCGGGTTTAACCAGATCAGACCAACAGCAGCTATTGTAAATATGACGCAGATTTTATTCATTTTAACCTCTTTCCTTTTGAAAACACTATCTACAACGATTGATTGATATCCAGATACGGTCTATCCAGGAATTTTGTCTACAGCTCAACATGCCTACTGTAAAGGAGAGTCAGTGAAAAAGGGTCTGCATTCATTGACTAACCTCATCGAACGATCCCTACATTATAGAGAATATGGTATACAATGGTCGTTTTCCTGGACATAGAAGGGGCCTTTAATAACGTCAACGCCTCCGCAACCACGACGGCGCTATCAACTCAAGAGTTAGGTGATTCACTAGGAAAAGTGATCAGTCTTATGCTAAAGAACTAGGTAATCAACTCCAAACTGTGTGGGTCTTCTGATAAAATATGTGTCAGCAGAGGTACGCCGCAAGGCGGTGTCCTTTCACTTCTCCTATAAAACTTAGTGGTCAACGAACTGTTAATATTCCTGTAAGCGGACGGCAGTAGGGTGGTTGCTCATGCGGATGACGTTTCTATGGCCATCTCGGGAGAGCATCTTTATACTATTAAAAGGCTCCTACCATAAAATCTCAAATACTAACAGGGATCGTTATGGACTGGGAACTAGAAACCAAATATTCTTGCAAGAAAGCCATGGGGCCGCTAACCTCGCATCGCCCTTTGGTTAAAAGCCTCGGTTATAAGACCGATACTCACTTTTAGTGTGGTTGCATGGAGAACGGCCTTAGACAAAGCAGTCGACTGCATAAATCTAAGCGATGTCCAAGGAACAGCATATCTGGCATAGGCGAAGTACTACGCACTCCCTCCACTGCACTGGATTTTCTGTTTCGACTAACACCCCTCGATATTTTTAGCTTACGCACCTATCCACCTTTCAACCTAGACGATGATGACCAACAATTCCGTCCACCCGACCTGGATGAAGTGAAGATAGCCATATCGAAGCTTAAGTCCAACAAAGCTGCTGGAGCGGATGGCCTGACTGCCGAGCTCTTCAAAGCGGCAGGCGATGACTTGGTAATGAGCATACACCAACTCATCTGTAAAATATGGTCGGACGAAAGTATGCCCGATGAATGGAACCTCGGCATTGTTTGTCCAATTCTCAAGAAAGGAGACCCTCTGAACTGCGCCAACTACAGAGGCATCAGTCTCCTTAACATCGCATATAAGATCTTATCCGCCGTATTGTGTGAACGCCTGAAGCCGTTCGTCAACAACCTGATAGGTCCATATCAGTGTGGCTTCAGGCCAGGAAAGTCCACCATCGACCAGATATTCACACTACGACAGATCTTGGAGAAGACCCATGAGCTTCAGATCGATACCCACCACCTATTCATCGATTTTAAGGCCGCGTATGACAGCATCTTTAGAGACGAGCTATATAGAGCAATGTCTAGTTTTGGCATCCCTGCCAAACTCGTCCGTCTGTGCAGGATGACGATGGAGAATGCACGCTGCTCCATCAAGGTCGGTAAAGATCTCACCGAGACCTTTGATGTCCAGAAAGGATTTAGACAAGGCGATGCGCTGTCATGCGATTTTTTCAACATCGTACTTGGAAGAATAGTGCAAAACTCACGAGCAAACACAAGAGGCACTATCTTTCAAAAGTCCGTCCAACTACTCGCATACGCCGACGATATTGACATAATCGGGAGAAAGCAGCGTGATGTCAGTGGCGCTTTCGCGAGTATTGAGACGGAAGCGGCGAAAATGGGTTTAGCGGTCAATGACGGCAAGACTAAGTATATGCTATCAAGCAAAAAGGACAACCAACACCGACGTCTCGGACAGAACGTCACCCTCGACAGATATAACTTTGAGGTAGTTAAGGACTTTGTCTACCTAGGCTCCGCTATAAATACAGACAACGACACCAGCGCTGAGATCAAGCGAAGAATAACTCTTGCCAACCGCTGTTTCTTTGAGTTAAGAAGGAAATTGAGAAGCAAAGCCCTCTCTCTGACAACAAAAGTCACCCTTTATAAGACTTTAATAATCCCGGTCCTGCTCTATGGTGCAGAGGCATGGACTTTGTCAAAAATGGATGAGGGTGTTCTTGGTTGGTTAGAGAGAAAAATTCTTCGGGCGATCTTCGGTCCCGTCTGCATTGACGGTGAGTGGAGGAGGAGATACAACGACGAACTGTACGGACTGTACAGCGACATGGACCTAGCCAGAAGAGTGAGGATCCGAAGACTGAGATGGCTGGGTCATGTAGAGCGCATGGACACCAATGCTCCGGTCCGAAAAGTCTTCGAATCCGCCCCAGAGGGACAGCGCAGTAGAGGAAGGCCAAGACTCAGGTGGCGCACGCAAGTGGAAGAGGACCTCAGCCAACTTAGCGTGCGAAACTGGAGGCAGCTAGCCAGGGATCGAGCTGGCTGGAGAAGCTTGCTGACTGAGGCCCAGGTCCACCCCGGACTGAAGCGCCACCTAAAATACGTAAGTAAACACCTATCCGCCATAAAGCAACTTAGCAGTAGATAAAAAAATCTTTTTGGCCACGCTCTACGAGAGAACATCAACTAACACCAGGCTCCAACATTAGTTTGACAAAAACTTCAATATAAGTACTCCCTCTAGATCTATCTGGAAGGAAGATACCTTCATGGACGTCGAATCAATCTACTTTTATACGAACGATAAGCCTCTCACTCCGCTTTCCCAATCATTGCAGCATGTTACAGCCGAAAATTCTGACAATTAAGGTATCCCTGCGCTGGATGAAGGAAAACGTAATATCTGCCGTGGATATCCGCATCTTTTCCGACAGGCAGGTCGTTATCGAATACATGGACTCATGTGCTGGAAACTAAGTCCATTCTTTCTGAAAAAGGTCGGTATCGCTACCTGCAAACAAGAACTTAAGCTGGATTGTATTATAGTAGAGGAACAAACCTTAGAAGAACGACATGTCTAGCAACCAAACAAATCTGGCCAGAACTAGATCTGAGTAGCTCAAAGAGTTTGATCCATCAAAATATAAAACATCTCAGCGCCATCACAGGTGTCATCAATGGACACTGTCTTCTAGGGAAGCATCCAAACAGGCTTGGCATGTTTACAAACGACTTTTGCAGAAGCTGCATGGCCTAAGGAAAAGACAATCCCACACCTTCTCTCCCAAATGAGAAAACTCCACTAAGGAGCAGCACGTGGGATCACAACAGGCCAATAGGCCTGAGTGGCTTGGTCATTTGCCTTTCCCAACAGCCACTCTAACCTTGCCTAACCTTAAATAAATAAGCCGCTCGATCTGTTTGATCTTGTCGTTTTTTTATCAATACTCGTATGCATATCTAGCTATTACCTTATTGCTAGTCAATGAATCGCTTGGTTAATTAAAGATTAAAGTCCTAGTGAAGGGACTGTATTGTTTCATAAAGTACCCGTATAAGATGTAATTGATCAAGACGAGCATTCAAGTAAATTGTTTTGTAATGATTATTGAAAAATGAACTTACAACACGTTTTTAAATACTTACTTTCTTTTAATTAATAGTTTGAAATTAAGTGTAATTAAATTGGAAGTAATAAGCCCTTTTTCAATTCTTAATTGAGTTTCGTCAATTACTATTACAAATAATGGTAAATGTAATATTTTGTAATGATTTTTTCCCAGCTATTGTACATATTTACGCTATTTTGTCCGTTAGATAAGTTTTTAATTATTAAACGCTTCGCGCCACTAACATTGTCAGGAAATATTTTGGTAAACGAAATGAACACATTCATTCTCAAGAACCAATGAACGTATCCACTCATCTTGACGGTATTTGACAGGTGTCATTTATGCAATGTTTCCGCGTGAAAAGCTGTTAAATTCAGTTCAGCAATCTTGGAAAGGTGCTCGCTCAAAAATCGTGTTGTTGAAAGAGGCGAAATCTTTTGGATGTTGCGGCTACTGAAAATCACACAAAACCTTATGTATTGCACAGGGAAGTTGTTTGGGCATACTTGTGGAATAGTTCAAATTACGGCCGTCCGCGCACTATGCAAACGCCACAAATCATCAAAGCGGTGCAACCTCGAATTCGGTAGAATCTGCTGCCAAGTAGAAATCCATGACTCGGGAGATGGATATTAACTTGTTTGGGAACTCAAGCAGATACAGGATATAAACCGGCAACTTACTCATAGAAGCGTTGAAACAGAAACTTAAGTCAAAATAAAAGACTTTGCTTTTTCCTGACGATAAAATGGTCAACAATGAAAAATCATTCAACAAACAGATCCAAACAGTATCATCATGACATGCATCATGACATCAAGTCATGACACCAACTGGTGTCACCGATCATCGTTTCTAAGAGAAATATAGTATGTCAGACCTCAGCGAAAGTGTATCAAATGAATGATTTAGAGATCGTTGTGAACCCACTCAACAAAACACTATTCGCGGACTCAGCTCCAATTCATAAGGCAAAAACAACTCAAACTTGACCCCTTAACGACGTTCCGAACTGCTGTTTCACGGAAGACTAGACGGGCTGGAAGTCCGGACCTATTTATTTGTATTTGTCTGTATTTGTAAAATAACATTAAATTAATTACATACAATGTGCAAAAGTATAAAAAGAAAATTACAATTAATTAACAGAGTAAATATAAAATAAATAAAAGAAAAGATAAGAATACAAATAAAGTTAAGAGCGCAACCAAAGATAAATGAGCTCAATTTTGAGAAGTATTCAAAGCTGACTGAATGAAATTTTTCAGATAGCTTGGTTCTTTCTTATGAATAATTTCGAAAACTAGAGAACAACACTGATATTTGAAAAAATCTTCCAACTTACATCCGAGAATTTGAAAAGCTTCCGAAAGATATGATCAAAACAAAGCCGATTAAATCCAATCCGGGCAATGGAATTTTGCTTTAAACCTTTAGTTTTTGAAGTTTAGGAGAGTCGGGATCAGCAAACTACCCACATCCATAAGACATGATTCGGACTATAAGAGTTTCAACTAATTTTAGCTTAACTTGCATAAGTAAAATTGTTTTAGTACCAGATAGTCCTCGTAGAGAAGCATATAGTATACCTTATTTATAACGGTGTTTATGTGAGTATACCAGGTTAATTTTTTGTCAAACATGATTCCAAGATTTTAAGCATGCGTGACATATTCAACTTGGCAAGAGTTTAACAGGATTGGAGGATTATTCGAGAAATTCGGTTGATGTCTGGCGATTAGCATCGCTTTTGTTTTGTTGAAATTCCGAATCAGGCCATTACGTGCAGGCCACTCAAAACAGATTATAGATCGTCATTCATTTTTGCTATTGCATCCTCAACCATGCCTAGTTTTACTAATTTACAATTGAACATCGTCAGCATATACGTGGAATCAGGTAGATCATTAATGAACAGAGAGAACAGTAATGGACCAAGAATAGATCCTTGAGGTACACCATTTTTAATAGGAAGAAACACAGACAGTTTACCATTACATAAAACGGCTTGCAGGCGTTTAATCACTTATGAATAAATAAGATTAATTGAAGTGTCGGAGAAGTTGAAAATGTCGCTAGTTTATCACAGAGTATTTCAGGGTTAACACAATCAAATGCTTTAGAAAAGTAATGTTATCACAGTGGTATAATTGCCATCAATTGCCTGTCTTATGTCTTCACAAACTTTTAATAAAGCTGACGTGCAACTGTGTCCTGACTAGACTGGGGAGGATTAGTTTATCTGGTTGCTTACAGTACATTAAAAAACTTTTTAAAGGGAAGGTCTATATTCAGAGTTTGTACCTTTTTTTGGGATCGGGATGATTTTGGATTTTTCCAGGCATAAGTGTAAGTACTATAGATGTCATAATAATGGAATTAAATACTAGGTGGGTTGAAAAGTAACCTTGACCGCCAGAATGCGCTGCTACTTCAAAAAAGGTTATGGTGCCTTGAAGTCCGTTCATATTTAGGCAGACATGCCAAATTTCAGTGCGATACTGTCTTTTAGTTTCGTGGTGGCCGCAACTCCACTACCGATCAAGTCCGCAGCGGCATGCCCTCCGATGCGGTTACAGAAGACAATGTCAAAAAAATACATGAAATGGCGTTGACTGGCCGGAAAGTGAAGGTGCGCGAGCTAGCAGATACCGCAAAGATTAGTACTGAGTGCACATGCCATATTTTGGGCAATATTCTGCATATGAAAAAGTTATCCTGCCGCTGGGTGCGGCGCATGCTCACTCCTGACCAAAAACACGAACGCGAGAGCACTTCGAAAGAGTGTTTGGACTTGCTGTTGCGGAATCGGGCGGACTTTTGGCATCGATTGGTAACTGTTGATGAAACATGGATCCACTATTACACACCCGGCATTGGACTAAAGCCGGCACAAGTGCTCCGAAGCAGCCGAGGGAGGATCAATGGGTCGAAAAGGTTATGGCTTCGGGTTTCTGGGATTGTCATGGCATACTCTTCGTGGACTACCTCGAAAAAGGAAAACTATCAACAACCAGTATTAGTGTGCATTATTGGAGCGATTGAAGGCCGAAATCGCTGCAAAACGGCCTCACATGAAGCGAAAAAAAATTTTGTTTTTGCAAGACAATGCCCCGGCGCATAAGAGCATCGCAGCCACGGCTAAAACCAATGACTTACGGCTCCAATTGATGTCGCATCCACCGTATTCGCCCGATTTGGCTCCCTCGGACCATTATCTCTTCTCAAACCTCAAAAGATGGCTCATCAATAAAAAATTCAGCTCACGCGAGGAAATCATCGACGCCACGGCGGAGTATTTTGCAGACCTTCCGGAAAATTACTTTTAAGATGGGATCAAGAAGTTAAAAAATCGCTGGAATAAGTGTATCAACCTAAAAGGTTTTTTTTTCATTCCCAAGGAGGTTAATTTTTACCCCACCTAGTATATGGAGAGGAAAGTATAAGAGGAAGCAGCATTTTTATAAAGTCTGGGTGAATATTATCAACTCCAACAGAGTTGCATTTAATTGGAAGGACTGCGTGTCCTACGTAGTATATGAAAAAGCATTTTCTCGGTCTTGTAATGTTGTTGTAGGGCTAGTGGTGTGAGGTGAAATCGGTGTAGAGAACTTAAGGTTCAACTTATCTACATTTATATTGACGTCCGAAATTGAGATACTTGTCTTATTCAGTCCGATATTGCGAACTTCTTTCCACAAAAACTTTGAACAAACGATCAGAATTAAATCTCACATTGTAATAACTATGTTGAGCGGATCGATTACGGGATGCTTCGAAGTCACTAAACATTTCCGTACACCCGAAACGTTTCCAATGACGGAATGAATCATCTCTCCTTTTCATGGCTTTAAGAATATCATGAGTAAACTAATGACAACCCTGAGACTTAAAACTCGAGTCTTTATAGGAAAATGCTTATTAACTAAGTAGTCAATTGTGGCAGTCAATAATTTAGTTTGCTTATTATAGGTAACATCTGATGTCAAATAGATTGACAAACAATCACTAAAAAGTCTTTCAACATTTAAATTACTGAAGTCACGATATTGGAAAGACTGGGACGAGTTCTTATGAACATGGAAATCGAAGGTAGCAAAGATAAGATCATAATACAAAAAGGCGGGGACAGATAACTACCTAGAACACTTAATAAAATTTTCATCACTTGCAAAAAACACAGCTAATAAAAATTTCGTCTCAGAGTTAGGCTTAAAGTTGGTAGGATCAGTAACATTTAGAAAAGAGAGCCCAAGGGAGTCCATTGAAGATTTAAAAGAAGATTTATGTTAAAGCCTCCAAAAAGAATGAACTTTGGTGCAAGATGTGATTTTTCTTCCACAAGTGGGGAAATAACACGAGAATTTGCGATATGATGAGGCATATAAAAAGTTCCGAAGATTCGATTCCATCCCAACACTTAACATGACTAGACCTGGTATATTTTCGAACGTAAATAGCAACGCCACCTCCGATTGTGTGAGTTAGATCCGCCCGGTAAGGTTTTTTAAAACCTTTTAGAGAAAACGAATTACTATTCGAACACGCACATAATGTCAATTAAACTGTTCCCAAATATCATTTTGAACTCATCGAACTTATTCACAAGACACTGTGCATTAATGTGGTAAATGTGTAAGCAAGAATTTGTTTTTGTCATTCATGTTTATATTTATGTTTATTAAATGTTTCAACAGCATTTATAGTAGACTTTACATCATCTATAAGTAATAAATGCGAGCCTTCTGACGCTGAGGGAGAGGGCTTTCCAGAGGCGAATGTAATACGGGGCAGAATCAAACTCAAGGAGTGATGTAATTGTAAAAGGTGTAATTTTCTATATAAATAAGGCTGTTTGGTGGTTAAGATCTTGTTTAAATACTTGACTGCACAAAAGTCTAGATAATTGTCTAGTGAGCAACCAAGAATATTTTTAGCGTAGGCGGATACATGGTCAAAACGCTTAAATCCATAAACGTAACGAGCAACATTGTCGAATGCAACCTGGAAACTACAGTTAATAAGTGCCCCGTTGCAACAAAAAAACTTCACAACTATAAGATATAAGTGCAACAAGCAGCGTCTTTGCCCACATTAGTCTAGTGTTTAATGGCGTATAGCTCCACGACAGGGAAAGACTTCTGAGGCATCCATAAATTTTTCCGATTACCATTCGAATATGATCATCCCAATGAAAAGATTTTTACTTTATTGACAAAATCTAATTGCGAATCCCCAAGATATATGTTAGGGAAGCATGTAGTGTTTAGATTATTTCTGCTTCTGACTAGGCAACGATTAGTATAAGGCCTCGTAGAAGTAGCTTCTTCCGGCAGGTGCTGCTTCCTTAAATGACGAGAATGAGCCTCTGCAGCCGAACATCTTGCAGCTCTGCTAATAAGTCCAACTTCACGCCTCCCCGTGGCGCCATCTGGGAATCTCACTAGAGGTTGCGAAGTGAAGGGGGCAAATGGCGAGTTTCCTGCGCCATTAACCAGGATTAGTGTCGGAAAAACAAAACAAGACCTTATCCGGGCTACTCCGACATATTCGGAGCTAAGGCCGGAAAGGATTTCCAGGACTTAGTCAGGGTCCTGGAAAAGAGATGGTGGCGGACGAGCCCTATAAGGGCCAACGGCAGCGCTCACATCCCGGAACGGGTTACTGGCTTCGGTGTAACCGACCCCTCGTCCTAGGGGCACTCAAAGTGGAACTGGTCCTCCAGGTTGGGGGTTGTGCCGCCGGGGTAACTGCCCGGCCATTTAAAAAAAAGATTAAGTTACGAAGCATCAACAAGCCTCGGATATGGACGGATCTACTGTTGACAACCCACGCAAACGATTTAAGGACAATGAGCTTCGGATATGCACGTGGAATGTTAGATCCCTTAATAGACCACGTGTAGCCGAGCAACTAGCGGAGGCCCTAGACTGCTGCAAAGCAGACATAACCGCCATCCAAGAAATGCGATGGGATGGGCTGGACAAAAAGAAGATGAAAAACTGCGACATCTACTATGGCAATTGCTATCGACGGCAAAAGCAGCGCTTATTTGGATGCGGATTTGTTGTCGGAGGCAGACTAAAACGAGAAGTCCTCAGCTTCCGGCATGTGAGCGAGTGCCTCCTAGCAATCCGCATCAAGGCTAAATTCGCCAACATAAGCCTCATATGCGCGCATGCCCCCACAGAGGAGAAAGATGACGACACCAAGGAAGCCTTCTACGAGCTCCTCAACAAGACCTACGAGCAATGCCCTAGCTATGACATTAAAATTGTCCTCGGTGATTTTAATGCAAAGCTAGGAAGAGAGGGTATCTTTGGTGGAACAATCGGAAAATAGAGCCTGCACAACACCACCTTCGATAACGGATTCAGGCTAATCGACTTTGCGGCGGGGCGAAACATTGTCATGGCTAGCACGCGGTTCCCACATCTCGACATACACAAGGGGGCTTGGAGACCTCCTGATCAATCAACAGTCAACCAGATTGATCACATTGCGATCGACGCAAGACACACCTCCAGCATTATGGATGTCCGTACGTTCCGAGGAGCCAACATCGACTCGGACCATTACCTTGTTGTAGCCAAGGTACGGTTGCGGATATCCCAAACTACGCCAAGACAAACTAATGCTGAGAGAAAATTCGACGTCAAACGGCTACAATCGCAAGAGATCGCCAAGTCCTTCTCCGATCGAGTGTCTCTTAATCTCTTAAGAGGTCCAATGCCGCCAGCATCAAGCATCGAAGACCATTGGAAACACTGCCAAAACGCCATCAGAGATGCTGCTTCTGATGTGCTGGGTTTCACTCATCCACCACAACGAAACCCCTGGTTCGATGATGAATGCCGGCAAGCACATGCAGCTAAGCAAGATGCATATAACGCGGCGCTGCTTAGAAAGACCAGAGCTGCTCATGAGCTCTATGAGCGGAAGAGGAGAAACGAGCACCGGCTTCTCAGGAGGAAGAAGAAAGAGCATGAGAAGCGCGCGATCGAGGAAATTGAGAGATGCTACTCCAGGAATGAGGTTCGGAAGTTTTACCAAAAGGTAAAAATAACATGCCGCGGAAACAAACCCCGAAGCGAAGCCTGTAGAGATGAACAAGGGAACAGCGTAGTAGAATCGCAGTCGATGCTGAGGATTTGGAAAGATCATTTCTGCAGACTGTATAACGGCGATAACGGACCAAATACCGCTGTCAGGCAGAATCAACCTTTCAACCTGGACGATGATGACCAACAATTCCGTCCACCCGACCTGGATGAAGTGAAGATAGCCATATCGAAGCTTAAGTCCAACAAAGCTGCTGGATCGGATGGCCTGACTGCCGAGCTCTGCAAAGCGGCAGGCGATGACTTGGTAAGGAGCATACACCAACTCATTTGTAAAATATGGTCGGACGAAAGTATGCCCGATGAATGGAACCTCAGCATTGTTTGTCCAATTCTCAAGAAAGGAGACCCTCTGAACTGCGCCAACTACAGAGGCATCAGTCTCCTTAACATCGCATATAAGATCTTATCCGCCGTATTGTGTGAACGCCTGAAGCCGTTTGTCAACAACCTGATAGGTCCATATCAGTGTGGCTTCAGGCCAGGAAAGTCTACCATCGACCAGATATTCACACTACGGCAGATCTTGGAGAAGACCCATGAGCTTCAGATCGATACCCACCACCTATTCATCGATTTTAAGTCCGCGTATGACAGCATCTATAGAGACGGGCTATATAGAGCAATGTCTAGTTTTGGCATCTCTGCCAAACTCGTCCGTCTGTGCAGGATGACGATGGAGAATGCACGCTGCTCCATCAAGGTCGGTAAAGATCTCACCGAGACCTTTGATGTCCAGAAAGGATTTAGACAAGGCGATGCGCTGTCATGCGATTTTTTCAACATCGTACTTGAAAGAATAGTGCAAAACTCACGAGCAAACACAAGAGGCACTATCTTTCAAAAGTCCGTACAACTACGCGCATACGCTGACGATATTGACATAATCGGGAGAAAGCAGCGTGATGTCAGTGGCGCTTTCGCGAGTATTGAGACGGAAGCGGCGAAAATAGGTTTAGCGGTCAATGAGGGCAAGACCAAGTATATGCTGTCAAGCAAAAAGGACAACCAACACCGACGTCTCGGACAGAACGTCACCCTCGACAGATATAACTTTGAGGTAGTTAAGGACTTTGTCTACCTAGGCTCCGCTATAAATACAGACAACGACACCAGCGCTGAGATCAAGCGAAGAATAACTCTTGCCAACTGCTGTTTCTTTGGGTTAAGAAGGCAATTGAGTAGCAAAGCCCTCTCTCGGACAACAAAAGTCACCCTTTATAAGACTTTAATAATCCCGGTCCTGCTCTATGGCGCAGAGGCATGGACATTATCAAAAATGGATGAGGGTATTCTTGGTTGGTTCGAGAGAAAAATTCTTCGGGCGATCTTCGGTCCCGTCTGCATTGACGGTGAGTGGAGGAGGAGATACAACGACGAACTGTATTGACTGTACAGCGACATGGACCTAGCCAGAAGAGTGAAGATCCAAAGACTGAGATGGCTGGGTCATGTAGGGCGCAATGACACCAATGCTCCGGCCCGAAAAGTCTTCGAATCCGCCCCAGAGGGACAGCGCAGTAGAGGAAGGCCAAGATTCAGGTGGCGCACGCAAGTGGAAGAGGACCTCAGCCAACTTAGCGTGCGAAACTGGAGACAGCTAGCCAGAGATCGAGCTAGCTGAAGAAGCTTGTTGACTGAGGCCCAGGTCCACACCGGACTGTAGCGCCACCTAAAGTAAGTAAGACTAGGCATTTGGTTTTATTTAGATTAAGCAATAGGAAACCGATGTCACTACTGACATACAGCTGTACACCATCTGCAAACATGTGCACCGATGAATTTTGAATGACTGTTGGAAGGTCGTTTATAAATTATAAAGATTGTGAAGCATAGTGGACCCAAAATAGATCCTTGGGGGACACCCGCTGAAGTTATAGCGAAATTAGATTAAGAAAACACAAACAAACATGAAATAGTCATTATCGTTCGTTGCCCGTATATCGTCCGCTACCTTAAGTAATGCTGAAGTTCAGCTGTGGTATTGCCTAAACCCAAATTGATACGCACAGAGCAAGTTGTTACGTTGCAGGTGAGCTGACATTTGAAAGTGAATAGACGTTTCCAAGACTTTTGACAAATACAAGAGGATTGCAATGGGTCGGTACTCTGCTGGCGAGTTACTGGTTGCTTTCTTTTAAAGCACTGGGACTATTTTTGCGACTTTCAAAGATACTTTAAACGATGATGTCATCACTATAGTATTGAAAATGTGTGTTAGCGCTGAAAGAATGTACGGCAGAATAATTTTTATAAAATGGGGATGGATCCCATCAAAACTAACAACTTTTGATTTTATTTTAAGAATGGCCCCACACAACATCAGTTTGTTCAATTCTACTAAATTCAAATGAACCCTGTGATGGTGATAAAGTTAGAGTACTAGCACTTGGGGTCGCTTGTATTTTAACAAACTCACTATTTAACTGGTTTGGATCAATGTTATCAATTATAGAGTTTGTTTTAGAAGTTATACCAAATTGGCGCGGATTTTTCCATAGGGTTTTTTGGGCGCTTTGCCTGCTTGATTTGCGCACAAACTAGGTTTCTCAAAATCTTGAAATGATCAAAAAATTCCGGAAGTCCAAAAGACTTCCATTTACTATACGCTGCATCTTTTTGATTTCTCAGCCTATGGATTTCTAATGTAAACCACGGATTATTGTTGTATCTTGCAAGCATCGTTTTTAACGGAACATGCAAGTCAAACAGCTGAGAAACCTCTGAAAATATTGGTTGCGAGTAAAAACCCTGCAAATCACGTTCAAGCACGTTCCGGTTTACGATTCTTAAAGTCTCTAAAGGACTGCCTAAATTGTTATTTACTAATTCCAAAGACAAGTTAAGCAAAAATCAGGTCATGCTTCGAAAATGCGGAAGCAGAGACTTGGCTATAAAAGCAATGTTGACGATTGCTTGCAAAATATACATCAAGAAGGTACTGCTTGATCTGGTAAAATGTGTCAGTGTAGATGAATTAAGGAGATCTAAGTTTAATGTTTTCATAGACTGAATTAAAGAAACCGGGTTTTCAGAATGCAATTGCAATTCAAATCGCCACACACTATCGTTTTCCAAAAAGAGAAAGAATTATTTTCAAAAAAGCTGTAGAGCGGCGAAAGATCGATGTGACTTTTAGGTCTGTAAACAACACCGAGTAAACATTTCCTGCTTTCGCGCGAAAGCTCAGGGAAGCAATACTAAACAAGCTGCCGGGAGGTGAGGTAGAGATAAATTTTACGGTCAATGTCAATGTGATGCGCACATAAATTGCTACCCCGCTCCATCGGTTCGGTTTTTTCTATCGGCGAGGAAGAGAAGACGGAGTATACGTTATCTGGAATAATCGGGTCATGCTGTCAAATCCAGCATCATAGATCAATCTAATAGGCTCAAAACTTTGGTCCGCTATACATACTATGGCTTACACTACTCGACATCCAAATATTGAGGCTTTAAAGCATGCGCTAGTCCTAGCAATGGATCAATTTTAAAATGCATATGTGCGTACTGCAATCGATGACTGTGGAGGACTTTGCCGTTGCTGGAACAGAAATGATGGTCATTTTGAGGAAGTTGTTCTACAGTTCATAGCCATTTATTAAAAAGTTTCCATTCGTTTACATTTTATTGGCTAAAAATTCATTCATCATCATGTACACTACATCATCACGCCTTACGAGTAGGTCTCTCAATCCACATCTCAAGGCATATTCATTCACTTTTACTCTAGTCTCTCATCGTAAGGATCTTAAAGGTGCCCCAAATTTTAAGCGGGTTCAGGAAATGGATATTTTAGAAATACAAATCAAAAAATCGGCTTTTTATATTGTTGTATATTTTACCTTAATTGTTCAAACTGGATGGATGGAGGGATTATGACCGGCTATGCGATACACTGCAGGATTTGGAGTCAATGGATGTAATGCTTGTTGGCGATTTTGACTCAAGGATCGGGTTGTCGCAGAATAAATTTGTAAGTAGAAACGCATCAGCTGTTATAAACCCAACTTGCAGATCAAAGGATGAAGTATGTGATGTGAAATGCGCAAAAATATTGAAAGTGGCCGATTCGTTGGATGCGAAAATTCTTAATGGAAGTTGCCAAGGGGACCTTAGTGGCGAGTATAAGTTTGTATGTGGTATGGCGTGCTCAGTCATAGACTATTGTTTCGTGTGGGGAAAGTGGAACATAGTTCTGAAAGACTTAAGCATAGCTACAAGGCTTTTTTCTGACCACATGCCTTTGGAAATCTCTTGCACAATTTCGAGTACAGAGGATACGATTAATGCCAAACAACTTGGTCTGTTGCCAAAACTGACTTGGAGTGATAAAATTAAACCAGTTTTTCAAAATAATTTGAACAAGGGACTTACAAAACAAAGATCAGAGAATAGTCCTTTACACATTGGGGATCTTACTCAAATTATAATTGAAGCTGTTCCATTAAGTAACAAAGTAAAACACCAAACTGAATACAAGCAAGTGAATGCCGCAGCGCCAGGAACAAATCTTTTGGACTTTTAAAGCTTATAAGAAAACACAACGCAACTTTCTTTAAGAATTTGTATGCAGCAGCAAATAAATAATTTAAAAAAAAATTAAAACAACTCTCTGGTACCATCCATAAATCAAGCGAAGAAATTCGAAAGAAGCCGCATTATAGAAGCTTGTAAAGAACAATGGAACGAGTCCCAAAAAGAGAGATGGACGTACCGACTAACCCCGAGTATCGAAAGTTGGGTAAAACGAAAACAAGGCAAACTGAATTGCTATCTTACACAGTTCTTGACGTGTCACGGTTGTTTCCGGGAATATCTACTCAAGCGAAACCTTGTTTCGAGTCCGTCCTGTCCTCGCTGCGTAAACGCGGTAGAGAACGTGGAGCACGTTTTCTTCGAAAGCGCTCGGTAAGCACACGAAAGAGCTATATTGTGTGAAGAAATTGGTAAACAGCCAACACCAGATAACATAGTTCAATACATGTTGAGATCTGAAGATCTTTGCGCTGCTATGAACCATGCAGCAGTACAAATAATGTGCGATCTAAGGAATTTAAAACAGCAACGGAACGCGAATTCGCTAAGCACCCCGTGATGAAGCAAAAAGGTCAAATCCGTCCCTCGCGAAGTAATACTTAGCGATAGTTCCGTGGGGGAATAAACGGAAAGATTCCCCGGGAAGTGATTTTAGTCAGTAAGAATCTGACACTACCTATCGACGTCGGACCAAATAAAAAAAAAAAATAATAATAGTAAAAAAAAAAACCATCAAGATCCCCTTTGAACATGTTGTAAAAGTAATGGAAATGGATGAAGCAAGACTGCCTAAACAAGTACTAAACAACGCTTGCGACCAGAGAAAATCTTGTTGCAAAGTGGGAAGAGCTGGGATTTGAACCGGGTAAAAACTTACGTATCCTATCCGATACAAATACCACGAACCTGAAGGATATGCTTAGTACTATTGTTTTTCTTTTACAATTTTTAAACAGAAGCATAATCTTCACAACATCGAATGATATACAGCCAACTGAACTTTGACCTTAAGGAAAATACTCGTACGTACTTACAACGCTGCTTTCCATAAGTATGATTAACGTAATACTTAACTTAACGGGTGAAATTATCAATCTAAATTATATTCCACATCGACCGGATCTGCCAACTCTATGTGACCTTTGTAACCGACAGGAAGGAGAAGATATATACCACTTCATTGCCAAATGTCCCATTCTAAATGAGATACTAATGAGTTATTCAAACATCAGTAAGGTTTTCGAAAAAGTCATCAATAGAGTCTTGACAAAATGGGTTGAAGACAGAAATATACTATAGTTCCAAATAATCAAATCGGTTTCAAGGCGGGGCAGGATGTTATTCATGCAGCGTCTAAACTGGTTTCTGATATTCAATGGAACAAAGCCAAGAAACAGTGCACTGGTGCCTGCCTGATTGACTTGGAGATACCGTATGGTTAGAGGGACTTTTCTACAAGCTGAATAGGTTGAGAATTAGTAAACCACTGCTGTATATTCTTTTCAATATGCTCACAGATAGACAGTTCATCGTGAAGAGTGGCGATGTGACTTCTACTGGTACATATCACATTAAAAACGGTCTGCAACCGTTCAACATTTTCAACATTTACACAAGTGATCTGATAGATTCACTTCACCATGCTATAGCGTACGCAGACGACTTAATCGCGTACAGATCAGGTCCAAAGATTGAGGTTATTAACATTCTTTTACAACGTGACTTCGATCAAATTAAACGATATTGTGACGACTGGAAGTTAAATATCAACTTTCAGAAGTCGGAAACCATTCTCTTTAGGACGCCTTTGACTGGGGCTTCTGCGGATATCAGAAAGAATTAGCGAAAGTTTCAGATCGTTGGACAACACTGACAACCACTTGCTTGTCGAAATGTAGTCAGATACCTTGGGATGTACCTTGAAATGAGGGATGTTGCTCGGCAGCACCAACAATTTTGGTGGCTTGAAGAAGAGGAGGAAGCACCATCGCCAAATTCCTCCAGTACTAGAAAACTTCTTTAGAAAACAGAGTCGGCAGCCTAAGTTTCTGTTTTTTTTTTTTAGCCGTGCCCGGCTTACATAGTTTTAGGTAGGATTAGGATGGTTTTTAAGGGGAAAAAAAGTATATAGTAATAATAAATAATAATAATAGTATATTGGTTACCTTTATCTCTGCACAGGTGCAAAGTGCTGCGGTTAAATTCAATAGGGCGCATTGTAAGGGGTCAGTGCAAAAATATAGAAAAAGCAACTGTTTTATTTTTGAGTAGCGAGTACCTCCAAAGGTGATAATATTTTTTTTATAAGATTTGATACTAGTAAGTAAAATTCATATGTTAAAATTGCAATTTTAAATGTGCGATTCAAGATACAACGCGTTTTTAGCAACGTCCATATATGGCATTTATGTGCATTTACTGAAGTACTCACCAAATTTCATGCTGGCCATCTTGCTCGCAATCCAAAGGCAGATGGCTCAGCTGCAACAGCAGGTGCAAGAACAGGCCAAGCGGGTGGACCAGATTTACGCACTGTTGCCGGGCCTAACGCAACACATGTCGTAATGGGTACGCACATGGTGGAGCAAACTTTGAAGGTCCTTGCGGTGAATGTTACTCGTAATTCACTGATTAGGATCGAACGAAGAGCCGCGATGTTTAAATTGCTACAAGACCAAACTCCTGATGTGCTTTTCGCTAGCGAAACCAAGCTAACCGATAAGCACAAACTGGAGTACAATAATTATATTGTTAGAAGAAGAAACCGGCCCAGATCCAAACGTGGAGGCGGTGTCGCGATCTTCCTTAAAGAAGGTATAACATTTCACAGAGTGTACAAGAGAGTGTTGCGCAGGTTCCGGGTGTTGGAGGCAGTCGTCATTTACATCCCGCTCCGCAGTGGAAAGCGGCTGTACTTGGCCTCTGTTTATGCACCTGAGGCCTCACAATCCACTTTATTTATAACAGAACTCGACACGCTTTTTCGACTTCTGAGGCTGGAATCGGGGGAGAATTATTATATAATCGGCGGGGACTTCAACGCTAGAAACAGAGATTGGGGAAATAATTTGCCAAATACTAGAGGGAACCTACTACTCGATTGGTGGGGTCAGCACGATGCCATGTATAGACTCGGTCTTAAAGCGACGGATAACCCGTCGTTTCCCAGAGACGGGTCTTATTTGGATCTATTACTGTATGACGAACGTATACGACTGACAGGTACGAATTTACAAACGCTTAACTGTCTGCGCACATTCGTGTATGACAGCGACCATTGCGGTTTTAGCACCGAAATCACAGTTCCCAACGAAATTGCGGAATTGGGGGAGTTTGTCCAAAGATACTCTTACAACTACAGTAAGACTCGATGGACACGCTTCTCCGCAACCTTGACAAGAGCACTCTCCTCGAACACGCTCCACCCACCGTCCAATAGGAATTTATCAAACGAGGAGATCGATAAGTACCTTAAACGAATGGACGAGACAATAAAACAAACTATGGACACTACAATACCGCGGCATAAACAAACGACTAACGAAAATCTGTTCCGCAATCCTACTATTGACGCACTGCACCGACAGAAAAGTAGACTTCTGACAAGACTAAAAAACTTATACAGACAGTTTACAGACAGACAAGACCCAGAGATTAGGACACTGAAGTCGTCGATTAAAAATATTCAAATGTTAATCAAAGAGAATTATAGAATTGCTGTAAGTTTGTATTGGAATAACAAGGTTCGGGCTGTAAACACCAGCAACCCGAATATGTTCCCACAAATAAATAAACTATTTCGGAGAAAAAATCAAAACGACTTTCAGTGTCTTAGAATAGCCCGGACAACAGACAACGAACGGTTACTAACAATAGCAGGCATTGATACAAATGAGGCCGCTGATGATGACGACTTCTTTGTGATCGAGGATCCACAGGAGAAGGTTGAGGCCATAGGGGCGACTTTCCAGGAAGTATACAAGGCCAATGATATCATTGGCCCCAATTATGACCTGGACAATCGCGTCTTGGTGCACAACTTTTATATTCGAAATGAAGTAGAGAACTGGCGATCCGAGGGCTCTGGTTTCACCCGCTTCAGCGACGAAAATATGGCAAATAATGTCATTGCTAGAGAAGGTGGCCTACCCTTCATTTCGAAGGAAGAACTCCATGAGATCTTCGACACAATCAGAAGTAAGAAATCAGTGGGGACCGATGGTATTCCGAACATCATGCTTCGACATCTTCCTCTAGAAGCGGTGGACATTTATACCACCCTGTTTAATAATGCAATGAATAATGCACATTATCCAGCGCATTGGAAAACGGCGGTGGTTCAACCTATCCCCAAAAAGGGAAAGGATATATCCAATCCGGCGAATCTTCGGTCGATAAGTCTCCTTCCGAATATCAGTAAGGTGTTCGAAAAAGTAATCAATAGAGCTCTGACTAGGTGGGTTGAGGACAAACATATAGTTCCGGATAATCAATTCGGTTTTAAGGCAGGACATGCTATCTCACATGCCGCGTCTAAACTGGTGTCCGATATCCAATGGAATAAAGCCAAGAAACAGTGTACTGGTGCCTGCCTAGTTGACTTGGAGAAGGCTTTCGACACTGTATGGTTAGAAGGTCTTTTCTACAAGCTGGTTAGTTTGGGGATCAGTAAACCTCTCTTGTACATTATTTATAATATGCTAACCAACAGACAGTTCATCGTGAAAAATGGTGATGTGACTTCTGTTGGAATATTTCAAATTAAAAATGGTCTTCAGCAAGGCGCGGTCAATTCGCCGATCCTATTCAACATTTATACAAGCGACTTGATAGGTTCACTTCCCCATACTATTGCGTACGCAGACGACTTGATAGCGTACAGAACAGGTATAAAAATCGAGGTCATTAATAGTCTCTTACAGCGTGACTTCGATAAGATAAGACGATTTTGCGATGACTGGAAGTTGAAAATCAACTTTCAGAAGTCGGAAACCATTCTCTTTAGGACGCCGTTGTCTGGAGCCTCTAGGGATACCAGAAAAAATTGGCGAAAGTTCTCGATCATTGGACAACACGGACAGCCTCTTGCCTGTCGAAATGTAATCAGATACCTTGGGATTTGGCTAGATCAGTTTCTGTATTTTAACAAAAATGTAAATGCTGCTCTGGCCAGAGCTAAAGGCGCTTTTGCCCTCACAAGGAGACTGTTTTATAGCAGCCAACTCGATGCGAGGGTAAAGATAATCTGCTACATGGCCCTTATCAGGCCCATGCTGGTATTTGGGTGTCCCGTGTGGTTCAATGTAAGAGCAAGCTTAATGGAAAAGATTCGGGTGTTTGAGAGGGCTTGCCTTAGGGCTTGTCTTCACTTGTACAGAACACCAGAGTCGGAGTACAAAAAATTTTATCCTAACGAGGTCCTTTACAACAGGGCGAACCTAATACGAGTGGACAACTTCGTAATTAAGCTGACTCGAAGACACATTGCAAGAGCAATGACCTCGATGAATAACCTGATATCAGGGGCGTACTACCCTAATCACCTTTATCATGAGAGTGTGCGCTCTAACGGCTTCGTTCCACCGGAAGCATTCCTCTACCTTGATCAGATAGGGTTGATCCAGGATAGATCAGCAGTCCCGTTAATCTTCCATGTCGCTCGGACAGCTGGGGACAGGCGACTCAACTACAACAGAGACGTCGCACACGGCAGGGTGGATCGTCTCAGGTTCAGTAGGGCGGCGGGGAATCGCGATAAGAGGGATGTCGTTCGGCAGCACCAGCATTTCTGGTGGTTGAATGATGGGGAAGATGTTTCGTCGTCGTTTCCGTCAATTACGTACCAGCCTCACTAATGAGGCAGAGCTGACCAATCTATTTGCTCTGTAAATAGCGATGGCCAGCTTACATAGGTTTAGGTTATCATTTAAGAAAGATATGTATATATTAGTATATATAAAGGTATATACTAATATATGTATATTATTGTGTATAATGGCTATGTGTTTATATGTGTGTATTGTGTATGTAGGTTACTAGACTAAGGTTTATTTTAAGTTAGATATTATTATTAGTTTTTATAAAAAAAACAAAATTTGGTCCATATGCTAAGTTTTTGTTAAAAATGTTTTTGTTAGCCTAAAGTGTAGAAAAAAAATGTAAATGAAGTCGAAAGACATAGATATAAGAATTTAGAGTAGCTTAGAGTGCCTGTGTAGGGCCAGTAAGTTAGTATAAGATTGTTTAGTAATTGTAAGCTAGCATTTAAGCATTTTTTGTTAGTATGTAAGAGTTAATGATTAATAGAATAAAATGCATTTAAAACTTAAAACTAAACTTAAACTCACCAAATTTCAGGGTTTTAGATATGGCTCTTTGGGCATACGAAGACGGTTATGCGAGTTCCCCGCTGTTTCTACAGTGACTTAATAATGACTCCATTACGTTCGTTTTACAATAAAACGCGATTTTGTACTATTCCTGACTATGGATTTCAGAGTGAAGTCGAAATCCTCGAGTAAGAAGATAGACTTGACTCTAGTTACCTCAACGGGACGGCGTCATGAGTTTCCGCTAAGTTCATTGGATTCAACTGACCGCATTCCAAAATGGCAAAAACAAGATAGCAATGCCAAAATGATAGTCCATACAGGTCTTTCATTATATGCAAAGTCAACCTGTGCTTAAACAAGGATTGAAATTGCTTTGCTTCATCCCACTTATAAATTTTTTTTAACTATTTCCCGTTTTTAATGTTCTTTTTAATGAATAAAGTATTTAAAACAAAAAATTGTTGCTTTTGGTTGGACGAAATGCAATACTTCACAAAATTTTTTTTTATTTGAAAATGTGTTAACTGCACAAGCGGCCATATATGGCGGAGTTTTGTGTTTTTTTCAATAAAAGCAAATTTAATTTTTTTTTTGTTTTAATCTTTTAACTTTCCAAAATAGAGAACAAAAAAAGCAAAAAAAAATTTGTTTTTCATTTGATCATAATGCGTGCAGTAGAGCTTTAAGTAGCTCGAAAATTGGTTTCTAGGCTTAGTTCTAAGTTTTAAGATATACTATATATAAAATAAAAAACATGTCCATTTACTAAGTTTTTGTAACGCAAAATGTATTTTCTTAGTTTTAGTTTAAGTAAATAAAAATAATTATACAGATGTATACTGTCGAAAGACACATAGTTTAAGAACCATGTTTAACTTAGAGTAAGTAAGTTAGAATAAGACAATTTTAAGTAATTTAAGCTAATTGTTAAGCATTTTTTCGCCTAGCCCTAGCAGGACCGGGATTATTAAAGTCTTATAAGGGTGACTTTTGTTGTCCGAGAGAGGGCTTTGCTACTTAATTGCCTTCTTAAACCAAACAAACAGCGGTTGGCAAGAGTTATTCTTCGCTTGATCTCAGCGCTGGTGTCGTTGTCTGTATTTATAGCGGAGCCTAGGTAGACAAAGTCCTTAACTACCTCAAAGTTATATCTGTCGACGGTGACGTTCTGTCCGAGACGTCGGTGTTGGTTGTCCTTTTTGCTTGACAGCATATACTTGGTCTTGCCCTCATTGACCGCTAAACCCATTTTCGCCGCTTCCGTCTCAATACTCGCGAAAGCGCCACTGACATCACGCTGCCTTCTTCCGATTATGTCAATATCGTCGGCGTATGCGAGTAGTTGGACGGACTTTTGAAGGATAGTGCCTCTTGTGTTTGCTCGTGAGTTTTGCACTATTCTTTCAAGTACGATGTTGAAAAAATCGCATGACAGCGCATCGCCTTGTCTAAATCCTTTCTGGACATCAAAGGTCTCGGTGAGATCTTTACCGACCTTGATGGAGCAGCGTGCATTCTCCATCGTCATCCTGCACAGACGGACGAGTTTGGCAGGGATGCCAAAACTAGACATTGCTCTATATAGCTCGTCTCTATAGATGCTGTCATACGCGGCCTTAAAATCGCTGAATAGGTGGTGGGTATCGATCTGAAGCTCATGGGTCTTCTCCAAGATCTGCCGTAGTGTGAATATCTGGTCGAAGGTGGACTTTCCTGGCCTGAGGCCACACTGATATGGACCTATCAGGTTGTTGACGAACGGCTTCAGGCGTTCACACAATACGGCAGATAAGATCTTATATGCGATGTTAAGGAGACTGATATCTCTGTATTGGCGCAGTTCAGAGGGTCTCCTTTCTTGAGAATCGGACGAACAATGGTGAGGACTTTCGTCCGACCATATTTTACAGATGAGTTGGTGTATGCTCCTTACAAAGTCATCGCCTGCCGCTTTGTAGAGCTCGGCAGTCAGGCCATCCGCTCCAGCAGCTTTGTTGGACTTAAGCTTCGATATGGCTATCTTCACTTCATCCAGGTCGGGTGGACGGAATTGTTGGTCATCATCGTCCATGTTGAAAGGTTGATTCTGCCTGACAGCGGTATTTGGTCCGTCATCGCCGTTATACAGTCTGCAGAAATGATCTTTCTAAATCTTCAGCATCGACTGCGATTCTACTACGATGTTCCATTGTTCATCTCTACAGCCTTCGGTTCGGGGTTTGTTTCCGCGGCATGTTATTTTTACCTTTTGGTAAAACTTCCGAACCTCATTCCTGCAGTAGCATCTCTCAATTTCCTCGATCGCGCGCTTCTCATGCTCTTTCTTCTTCCTCCTGAGAAGCCGGTGCTCGTCTCTCCTCTTCCGCTCATAGAGCTAATGAGCAGCTCTGGCCTTTCTAACCAGCGCCGCGTTATATGCATCTTGCTTAGCTGCATGTGCTTGCCGGCATTCATCATCGAACCAGGGGTTTCGTTGTGGTGGACGAGTGAAACCCAGCACATCAGAAGCGGCATCTCTGTTGGCATTTTGGTAGTGTTTCCAATGGTCTTCGATGCTTGATGCTGGCGGCATTGGACCTCTTAAGAGATTAAGAGACACTCGATCGGAAAGGGACTTGGCGATCTCTTGCGATTGTAGCCGTCTGACGTCGAATTTTCTCACAGCATTAGTTTGTCTTGGCGTAGTTTGGGATATCCGCAACCGTACCTTGGCTACAACAAGGTAATGGTCCGAGTCGATGTTGGCTCCTCGGAACGTACGGACATCCATAATGCTGGAGGAGTGTCTTGCGTCGATCGCAATGTGATCAATCTGGTTGACTGTTGATTGATCAGGAGGTCTCCAAGCCCCCTTGTATATGTCGAGATGTGGGAACCGCGTGCTAGCCATGACAATGTTTCGCCCCGCCGCAAAGTCGATTAGCCTGAATCCGTTATCGAAGGTGTTATTGTGCAGGCTATATTTTCCGATTGTTCCACCAAAGATACCCTCTCTTCCTAGCTTTGCATTAAAATCACCGAGGACAATTTTAATGTCATAGCTAGGGCATTGCTCGTAGGTCTTGTTGAGGAGCTTGTAGAAGGCATCCTTGGTGTCGTCATCTTTCTCCTCTGTGGGGGCATGCGCGCATATAAGGCTTATGTTGGCGAATTTAGCCTTGATGCGGATTGCTACGAGGCGCTCGCTCACATGCTGGAAGCTGAGGACTTCTCGTCTTAGTCTGCCTCCGACAACAAATCCGCATCCAAATAAGCGCTGCTTTTGCCGTCGATAGCAATTGCCCGAGTAGATGTCGCAGTTTTTCAGCTTCTTTTTGTCCGGCCCATCCCATCGCGGGACTTGGCGATCTCTTACGATTGTAGCCATCTGACGACGAATTTTCTCACAGCATTAGTTTGTCTTGGCGTAGTTTGGGATATCCGCACCCTTACTTTGGCTACAACAAGGTAATGGTCCGAGTCGATGTTGGCTCCTCGGAACGTACGGACATCCATAATGCTAGAGGAGTGTCTTGCGTCAATCGCAATGTGATCAATCTGGTTGACTGTTGATTGATCAGGAGTTCTCCAAGTCCCCTTGTGTATGTCGAGATGTGGGAACCGCGTGCTAGCCATGACAATGTTTCGCCCCGCCGCAAAGTCGATTAGCCTGAATCCGTTATCGGAGGTGGTGTTGTGCAGGCTATATTTTCCGATTGTTCCACCAAAGATACCCTCTCTTCCTAGCTTTGCATTAAAATCACCGAGGACAATTTTAATGTCATAGCTAGGGCATTGCTCGTAGGTCTGGTTGAGGAGCTCGTAGAAGGCATCCTTGGTGTCGTCATCTTTCTCCTCTGTGGGGGCATGCGCGCATATAAGGCTTATGTTGGCGAATTTAGCCTTGATGCGGACTGCTACGAGGCGCTCGCTCACATGCTGGAAGCTGAGGACTTCTCGTCTTAGTCTGCCTCCGACAACAAATCCGCATCCAAATAAGCGCTGCTTTTGCCGTCGATAGCAATTGCCCGAGTAGATGTCGCAGTTTTTCAGCTTCTTTTTGTCCGGCCCATCCCATCGCATTTCTTGGATGGCGGTTATGTCTGCTTTGCAGCAGTCTAGGGCCTCCGCTAGTTGCTCGGCTGCACGTGGTCTATTAAGGGATCTAACATTCCACGTGCATATCCGAAGCTCATTGTCCTTAAATCGTTTGCGTGGGTTGTCAACAGTAGATCCGTCCATATCCGAGGCTTGTTGATGCTTCGTAACTTAATCTTTTTTTAAAATGGCCGGGCAGTTACTCCGGCTGCACAACCCCCAACCTGGAGGACCACTTCCATTTTGAGTGCCCCTAGGACGAGGGGTCGGTTACACCGAAGCCAGTAACCCGTTCTGGGATGTGAGCGCTGCCGTTGGCCCTTATAGGGCTCGTCCGCCACCATCTCTTTTCCAAGACCCTGACTTAGTCCTGGAAATCCTTTCCGGCCTGAGCTCCAAATATGTCGGAGTAGCCCGGATAAGGTCTTGTTTTGTTTTTCCGACACTAATCCTGGTTAATGGCGCAGGAAACTCGCCATTTGCCCCCTTCACTTCGCAACCTCTAGTGAGATTCCCAGATGGCGCCACGGGGAGGCGTGAAGTAGGACTTATTAGCAGAGCTGCAAGATGTTCGGCTGCAGAGGCTCATTCTCGTCATTTAAGGAACCAGCATCTGTCGGAAGATGCTACTTCTACGAGGCCTTATACTAATCGTTGCCATCCATGCAGATAAATACAGATAATAGATGGGGACTTTTAATTAAATACAAATTGTTAAGTAGTTGAACTTATAAATTGTGAATCTGGTAGACGGCCTATGGCCAAACCCTATTAATCTTAGATTATCCAAGTCCGATACATGTAAAATTATGTTGTGATCAATAAAGTTTGCAACTATTACAGTGGTAGACATTCGTATGAGCGCACTATATTTATTTGAAATAACTTTTAAACAAAAACTTTTGCATAATTTTTTAAAAAGAGAAATTATGTATTTGTTTGTTAACTATTTGTTTTCATTTAAGTTGAGAAAAAATTATAAATATACGTGTATTTCTTAAATAAATATAAAATTAGGATAGACATTCGTATGAACGCACCTTCGATTATCAAAGAAAACTAATAAAAAAATTAAAATGTTTAGGGCTAAGCAACTTTTAATACTTTGTGTGGCCTCCCTTCTTCTGAATCACTGCAAAAATTCGATCTGGCATTGAATTTGTTAAATTGGGAAGGCAGTTAAGACCAATTTGAGACCACTCGACACGTATGGCTGTTTTTAAGTCCTGTACGTAAGCAAATTGTCGTCCATTTGCATAAACTTTTCCAGCGAAAATGCCCCAAAGATTTTCTATGGGATTACAGTCAGGGCTGCAAGCTGGTCAGTCATGTAATTGTATATTTTGGCTTGCAAACCAATCCCTCGATGACCTGGAAACGTGAATTGACGCGTTGTCCTGTTTAAAAATGATATCTTCTTCAGCGCAGCTACTCGTATCAAGGTGAGATATCAAAACGTCATCCAAAAGATCTATGTACAACTGAGACTGCATTCGCGTTCTTATAAAGCAGATAGGAAGCTTTCCATTTTGTGAGAATGCACCCCATACCATAACGCTGCCGCCTACAAAGTTACGCTTTGATCTCACAACATTGTGCTTCCTTAAATCATGCCAAAAGCAGCTGTAGCAGACCGGACCATCCAAATTAATATTTTTTTTATCGGAAAAATTACCGTCTGCCACTCGGATGTCCATGACATATATTTGTTGGCGAAGACCAATCTCTTTTCTCTATGGACGGCAGTTAGGCATGCTTTTCCCTTAAGTTTCGTCAATTTTTTGTTTGGAGAAGTGTGCAAAACTCGTGAAATCTGACGAGATGTAACAGGAAGGTTCAGTTTGTCTCTTATTTGCTTTGAAGACAATCGGTTTTGAGTCGTTTCGTGACGTATATCACTTTTCTGACGTATATCACCTTGTTGCCTTTTGTTGGAGCCTTTACACCATAATTTCTGCCTTTTTTTTAGAAAATGTCGTACCACAGTCTCCGACCGATGTATTGATTGCTGTATTGATTGCAATTTTTCTATTGGAGTAGCGTTCGTCCTTAAATAAATTAATTGATAGCTGCTCCGCATCAGATAATCGCTTCCCAGAAGGCATGGCTGTAAAACAGCACTTAGAACGAAATTTTGAACGCAAATACTCCACAAAAACCTTTATCACTTACTCTCTTTAAAATACACAAACGTTCTTTAAAAAACAAAACACAATTCTATTTCGGTTCTAAGCACAACTTTTGGTCCATGCGTTTATACGAATGTCGCAGCCTGAAATGAGCTAACTTCACACATTGCACTATTTCTTCGAATTCAGTACAGTTACTCAGTGTATACTTCTCTCATAACAAATACTCATACAAAAGAGTTACAAGCAATCAGTGGGTTCCCACGTCTGGAGACTACCGGTGGGGTAAAAGAACAGTCAATCAATTCGAAATGAGCATACAAGTGTCAAACCACTCAAACTTTAAGCTTCATGGAAATGATCGCAATTAATAGCACTACCCCGCTGGGCACCACGATTGCAACGCACTCGGGTGATCCCAGAGCAAGCAGAAGTGCTTGTGTCAGAGCCCGACGGATTCCGGGGGCGGGCAAAATGAAGTTTCCAAAATATTTTCATAAACTTCGGTTTGCAAGTTGGAACGTCGGATCGATGACCTCAAAAAGTTTAGAACTGGAAGCGTTATGCGTCGAAGAACTCTACAAATCCTGTGCGTACAGGAAACGAAGTGGTGTAATACAGTAAATAAAGCGAGTTTTCTAGATTTAAAAACTAAGGCATTTAAGATGTTCTACCATGGAACGGTCAATGGACGAAACGGTGTTGGAATCGTTGTTGCAGCGGATCTTCTAAACAACATCGTTGGTATCTTGAAAATAAGCGACCGCTTGATGAGTGTTAAACTCGTCATACACAATGAAACGTGGAACATTGTTAGCGCGTACGCTCCACAAAATGGATGCGACCAATCGGAAAAAGATACATTTTGGTCAGAGTTCGGTAATTTGCTTAGAAATATACCTATCGATGAGATGCTCTTCGTAGGCGGAGATTTAAATGGCCACGTCGGAGAAACAAATGTTGATTATGAGGACTGCCACGGCGGTAAAGGCTTTGGAACCAGAAATTCAGCTGGCGAAGACATCCTTGTAGCGTGTAGGGCGTACGGCTTAACCGTCTTAAATACAATGTTTATTAAACATCAACGACATCTCATCACCTATAGCAGCGGAGGCCACGAAACGCAAATAGATTATCACCTCTGCAAAATGTCGATGAGAAACCGTGTTAAGGACTGTAAACTAATACTTGGAGAATCGCTAGTAAGCCAACACCGTCTGCTCATTACAGAATTCTTCACAGCGGAACCACCGAAAACACGGGCATCGTCTGGAAAGCCAAAAATCCGGTGGTATAATCTATCGAAGGAACGAAGCGCAAGATTTATCGCACTGGCTAAAGAAGTACTTCACAATATAAATGGTATAGCAGACTCACTTAGCCCGCAAGAAATGTGGAACAGCATGCACGAGGAATGCATAACACTCGCAAAGTCCCATCTGGGGACTATATCGAAATACCATTACGTCGGCAAAGAAACATGGTGGTGGAATGACGAAACCAAACGAGCTGTGGCCGAAAAGAAGAGTGCATTCCAAGCCTGGACAAAATGCGATCGGAGCGACGATATCGAAAAAGCTCGACTGGCTCTTGAATACGAGCATCTTAAAAAGATCGCAAAGAAAGTCCTGGCTCGAACTCGAGCGGCAGAAGCGGAAAACCTGTACCAGGAGTTGGAACAAATATCCTCACGATCGGCGGATGGAAGACAAGCTATCCAAGAAGTTCAAACGTCGTACAGTACTAAAATGCCAAATATTTTTAAGCTCGCTGCACAGAGGAGAAAAAATTCAATGGAAATAACCTCGCCGAAATACATCAAAAACGCAGACGGTCGTTTACTAACAAATGAAAAGGAAATTTGTGACCGGTGGCTTGAATACTGCAAGGAGTTGCTTAACAAACAGTTTCCACGTGATATCGTGCCGACAGCTGGTCTATTCGAGGAGGAAGTTTCGGACTTTTCAATCGAAGAAATAAGTATAGCAATTGGAAAAATGAAGCGGGGGAAAGCGGCGGGACCAGACAGCATTCCATCAGAGTTTTGGTCGAAGCCAGTGTGGATTCTTTTAAGGAAGATCGACGGTGGACGCTATCCAAAGCCTACGAATGATAATGGAAAAGCACCGAGATTCGTCTAAGGATTTACACATGGTATTTATCGACCTCGAGAAAGCATTCGATCGAGTGCCTAGGAATCTCATATGGGCCGCGCTGAGGTCTCAAAACGTACCGGAAACTGCGGTTAAAAGCTCTGCTGGACTAAAGAGAGAATTTCCAGTTAATGTCGGAGTGCATCAAGGGAGCGTACTTAGCCCTTTCCTCTTTAACGTAGTATTCGACTATCTTTTAAAAGACTGCATGCGCGAAGGAAATGTAACGCCAATTCTCTTCGCTGACGACGCAGTCATACTTACCGATAACATCGAAGATTTACAGAACGCCTTAGATTCATGGAGAAATGCGCTAGAGACAAACGGGTTTAAAATAAGTCGTTCAAAGACGGAGCATTTGACGTGCCCATTTGCGCATTCGTTGCGACCTGTTCCGGATATAATGTTAGACGGAATAGTTCTTCCACAAAGCACTATCTTTAAGTACTTAGGATCAATCGTTAACATGGAAGCGAAATGTGACGACGACGTAAACCACAGAGTGAGTGTGGGATGGATGAAATGGCGGGAAAATTCGGGAATCTTTTGCGACCGAAAATTTCCACTTAAATTGAAGGGGAAACTCTACACCCCGGTTGTTAGACCAGCTCTTATATACGGTTCACAGTGCTGGACAATGTACGAAGCGTTTAAAAACAAAATGACGGCAGCGGAAATGAAAATGTTAAGGATGTCTAGTGGAGTCACTTAACGCGATTGTATAAGATCTACGCGTATAAGAGGAAGTCTACATATAAGGAATTCGGTAGCCGAACAGCTTGAGGCGAATAGAATAATCTGGTATTGCCACGTTCAAAGAAGATCTGCGGAAAATCCGGTTAAAAAGGCACTATCAACTACGGTCACTCCAACTGTAAGAAAACGAGGTCGGAAAAAGAATTCCTGGATTTCTCAGATGGCAAATGCGCAACAACGCCTGGGGCTTACCACTGAAGCGATCCAGGACCGAGCATTATGTAGATTATGTTCTGCGGTCTGCGACATTAGCCAACCTCATAAGCGATGCAGTAAAAATGGGAAATTCGTTACGCATAAGTTCGTATAACGAGGAAAGGGTTAATAAAAGGATAAGAAGAAGAAGAAGATACAAAAGAGTTACAAAAACAAAAACTTTTATTTTAATTTTGGGAAATTCCTTCTTGGGGAATGAAATGCATAAAATTCCTAAGGTGCGCGCATACGAATGTCTACCACTGTATACGAGGTGTGATCAAAAAGTTAGGTGACTTTTTAAATTTCGCGCGCTCAGTACACTCTAACTCAAACATTTTTTGTTGTTGTGTTGGTTCACTTGTCACGATCATATGTTTATAGTTTTAACCATATAGCAGTTGTTGTTTTTATGTGAGAGGCATAAAAGTTGGACGTGTTTTGTTTACTAGGCGATTTTTTGTGGTTAAAAGTACTGGAGCAGAGAGTTTGTATTAATTTTTGCGTAAAAAATGGTATTAAGTGCTCAGAAACTCTTGAAATGTTGACAGTAGCGTACGGACAGTCGGACAATTTATAAGTGGTATAAGTTATTCCAACAGGGCTGAGAAAATATTAATGATGAACCTCGCTCCGGACGACCTAGCACGTCAAACACAGACGAAAATGTTAAAAAAGTTAAAGAAAATGTGTTGAAAAATCGTCGAATCACGATTAGGGAAATAGCGGATGATCTTGGCTTATCGTTTGGCTCAAGCCAATCAATTTTAACGGATGTTTTGGGTATGAAACGTGTGTCATCGAAATTCGTTCCAAAATTGCTTAATTTTGATCAAAAGCAGCATCGCATGAACATTGCCCAAGACATGTTAAACGACGTCAATGATGATCCTGATCTGCTCAAAAGGGTTATAACTGGCCCCCTGCGACTTTTTTCTCTTTCCAAAGTTGAAAATGCCCCTGAAAGGACGAAGATTTGCAACGATTGAGGAGATCAAGGCTGCATCGCTGGAGGAGCTCAAGGCAATACCAAAAAGTGCGTTTCAGTAGTGCTTTGACGACTGGAAAAAGCGCTGGCACAAGTGCATTGTATCAGAGGGGGATATTATTATTTTTTTAAAAATGAAAAGTCACCTTATTTTTTGATCACACCTCGTACTACTCTAGTCTCAGAAACTGCTGGTATAGTCGAATTGGCTTTATGAAGGCCCTGTAGTGACAAGAGAGAGCGTGGATGTTTTCCCAAAGACACAAATGATACCACAGGGACCGGTTGTCAGACCTCTTCAAGACGCAATAGAACCTCTAGTTCCAGCTAAAAAAAGAGCGCTTCGTATTTCAATCATAAATGCAAAAAAAAAAAACAGATTGTAATGTTAACTTGATTGTAGTTGTTAGCCTCTAGCATCAGATTTGTGTCATTCATAAGAATATATTGAGTGTAAGTGAAAGCCAATAAACCGAGACGGTAATCAAATCTCTTCCTAGCAATCTTGTGAATATATCAGTAGTTATAGAATGAGTTTCTATTTGATCGTGAAGGGCTATCTGCATGAATGTGTTCAAGTTCACCCAAAGGGAGTTGAGCTGAAGAAAAGTACAAAACGTTTTATAATAAGAAATTGCATTGATTACATTCGCCCATTGAAAATGCAACTGTGAAACAGTAATATAGTACCCAGGCATGCGAGAAAAATAATCAGCATCAAGTTGAACAAGTTAAGTACTAGACTTTCAACTGATTACCATGAAAGTAAGAATCATGTGCAGTAACTTTATAACTTATCATGACAAATGTCATTAAATTATTAAGCACTGTCTCGGGACAATCTAATTGTCAATATGAGATTGGATAATGGATGAATTAGGCTTATTTCAGTCGCCTTTGTTAATATATAATCACCGTTAAATGACTGGAACCAATAATAAGTGAAAAAAACCATCAAAATAAAGTCCCAAATACCCCAACTTTGACAAAGATTGACTTCAGAAATTGTGATAGGTCCATCAGAGCGTGGTTAATCAATTGGTTACGGAGTCTGTGACTCAATTTAAAGTATGAAGGGAGCTTTAGACCTATAATTAGAGGGTAGGTACAGTAATGAAATAGTAAATTCTCTTGTCAGACCGTGCAATCCACAACAATCAAGTGACTAACAATTGTATAGCAAAAGATACATTTTAAGCTAATCGATCGATTAATCAATTAATCTGTAGGATTAAGAGTTTTATTTGTTATTTTAAATTCCATTTCAGATAATAATCTAATCTTATGCTTTATCGAACTCGTTCTCAAAATATGAGCATTTACTGTTCTTGAAATCTTTGCTGATATTACTTTTCGGAGATCTCAGCTGGGTAAAATCCTACAGACGCAACGAGGAGGATAGAGGATACTGAGGTGTATAACGAAGTGGTCATTGTTACTCGTATAATGGCGAAAGCACCAAGAAGCATGGACTTAAGCTTGTAAAATGACTTACAATTACTTATTTCTTATGTGCTAGGTATAGGTGGGGCAACAGATGGTGTGGAGGTTTGCTGTCAGTTACTGTCATTGACTGAGTTCAACGTGATTGAACTTTTTAACAAATGTCATACAATCATTGGCAATTTTAGTAATGGAATCGTTTACAACGCATCAACGCATTTTTCGTATTCATCTTATTACGAAATTGGACAATTTACATTTCGTAAAATTCGTGAATTTTTCGATCATCATAATCATCCTAGTGAGTCCGGGATTGGTGCTATGGTGAAGTGTTTTGAAGAAACTCGTTCGGTATCGGGTCAAACTCCATCTCAGAATATCACCACTGTGAATGAAAGTGAAAGTGTTCAAAACCATCCAGGCACCCCAATTCGTCGCAATTAAGTCTCGAAAAGTTGATCTTCCTTTGCACCCCTATAAAATCCGAATTACACAACAATTGAAGTCATTGGATACTCTACGACGTCGCTGATTTTATAGCTGGATGTTGGATCACCAGAACAATTTGTCATCGAATTTGATCTTTTCCGATGAAGCCCATTTTTGTATGAATGGGTAAACGAAATTGTCGTTTCTGAAGACCGAAAAACTCATAAGATATTCACGAAAAACCAATGCATCCCAAAAAAGTCATTGTATGGTGCGGACTACGGGTTGACGGTATTATTGAGGACATTATTGGCCAGTACTTTTTAGAAGATGAGTCTAAAGAGACAGTTTAAATGAATGGAGAACGTTACAATCAACATGTTGATCGGCTATTTTTTTCCAAAGTTGAATGAATTGGGTCTGGATGATCTCTGGTCTTAACACGATAATGCCACCGCCCACACAAGCCACGAACCCATCAATTAATTGCGTACGAAATTTGAAGATCTCATTATTTCGGTTAGTGGAGAAGTTTCTTGGCCTCCAAGGTCTAACAATTCGACAAACTTCTTTCTGTGGGGTTATTTGAGGAGTGAGGTCCATTAGTCCACTTATTTTTCAAAAAGTCATCGATTATTTTGACCTTCGGATGGTCGCTTGCAACAGAAGCCGTGGTGGTGACATGTATGATCAATTTTAGATTGAATTAACAATAAATTGTTTACTTAATTTAATGAAAGTGTCCACAATAGCTGTTGGCTCACCGTTTATTTATGAAAATTTTATATCATTTGCACCCCCCCCCCCCACGATATTTTTTTCTGCGTTCGCTCCTGGCCATGAGCATTATCGAGTTCCTATTATAACAGGACTAGGACCTCTTAGTGCACACTTGAATCAAAATTTCTGCCAAACGCCTCAAGTAAACTGCCTTCTTCGTAGCTGATCCCATTGTCATTTATTCGACTTCGGTACTGTTGAGTGCCACTGTCTGTTGCTTTCGGGACCCCCACTATATACGAGTAGCTACACTGGCAAGTAGAAAGACATACCCTTCGTATGACTTTCAGTCGTTAACGAAATTGGCCCAATCAGCCTCGAGAGTGTAAAATTAATTATACACTAGTCGGCATAAGTATTTTGACGAAACCTTTTCCTGACTATTGAAGCTAGCTTAGCTTAGTACCGTTAAATAACGATGCAAAAATGATGCGCTGAACAAAGAATCTATTTGTATATTGTCTACCTTTTACATTCTCTTTCTGCTGATAAGAATACATGGAGACAAGAAATTTTTGCGTGGCATAAGTATTTTAACGGAAGCTTTGTGTAAATACGCTAGCACTTTTGAGCACACTAGAGCCGAACAACTTTTGTATTTAAGTTTAACTGATATAACACGTTAATAAAAAAAATAAAAATTTATTAAACGGTGTTATAAACCATGGGTAAAACGGCAGAGTTGAGTTTGGTTACCATATCTTCGATGGCACTCGTAGCAAAGTTTAACGATGGAACGGAAGTAAAAGACATTTCAAAAGAGTTCAATGTGTCGCGTCAAACTGTGCACTATCAAATTAATAAGTTTAAAAAACATAGCGACATCAGTAACTTGGCGAGATCAGGTGCTAAGCGCAAAACAACGCCCACTGAAGACCGAGTCCTTCTACGGGAATTCAAAAAATATATTTTTCTGAAGCCTCAATCTGCTGCAGATTAATGGAATTTGACGGCCAAGAACCCATACAGTTAGCGCACTATCCGACGACGTTTAAAGGAAAGCGATTTTAGGACAATTAAAGCTAAGGACGTGCCGTATATATCTAAGGCAAACAAGCTTAAAAGACTGGCCTTTGCAAAGGAAAATGGACAGATGAAACACATTTTTCGTAAGATTGCCAACGGTAGTCAGGCAAAAGAAATGACTCGTCTGCCAAAATGTGAGCCATGATGGAGGCTCTGTCATGTTCTGGGGATGTGTTGCGTATAATGGGATGGGTGACTTGGTTCCTGTCACCGGCTCGATGAACCAACATCAATATTTGATCACCCTAAATGAAAATGCATTTACTAATCTCATTACTAATCATTAATCCTGCAACAGTATAATGCCCCGTGCCACAAAGCCCGGATGATTACCAAATTTATGAAGGATGTTGGATTTGAAACTTTGGACTGGCCACCTCAAAGTCCAGATTTAAATATTATAGAAAACGTCTGGTCTCTTTTGAAACGCAAAATAACAGTTTCGCTAAATAAAACTAGAGAGGAGACAATTTCTGACGCCACTTCTCTTTGGGAAGAGATATCTCCAGAGATTCTTAAAATTTTAGTCGATTCAGTACCAAGACGCCTTCAAAAAGTTATTGATGCTAAAGGAGGGTTTACATTTCACTAACGTCTTCTTCATTTTTTATCTTTTGTTAAGTTTAAACCCTGTCATAATTGCCAAAAAACTTATGTCAACACGAGAATTAGTAATTAATTTATATCAAGTTTCCATGAAAAAATATTTGTTTGCTTATTTTTAAGTTTGTATTAGTTGTATAAAAACGAAAAAATAAAGTAGAGTTCTTTACAAAGCCGTTTAAAAGTTAAACATTTAAATGCACAATTTTTATTTCGTCAAAATACTTATGCCGACAAGTGTATTAAGGGGATATCTTAAGAGATGTTCAACAGCTGCTGTTAAATATCAAGACTTGTCGAAATGGCTAAGTAAATTAAGGAGCCAATAAGTGGCTGGTATTGCTTTGCATCCACCAGTTTGTTTTGTGAATTATCAGCACGCTTCCTAACAACATCCCTTGGATCCATTGAAGTACCACATTTTCTCGTTGAAATCATATTATGCTGCGTTAAAAGATTTCGAATATATTACCCCTGTTAAAGACTGATAGATCTTATGTTTTGGTCCCGCTCAACGTTTATAACCAAAAAAAATATCTATTGGCCCTTTACCGACGACGTCAAAATTCAAACCAAATGCATGCTTAATGTTTATTACACAGCTTTTGTTTGAACATATTTTCATAAGATCATCGACATGTACAGCTATAATATTTGTGTGCCCATCTACGTTTTTGGTATACACACACGGATCAATATGGCATCGCGTTTCAACTAATATGCCATTCCACACACTGCCGACTTGCTTCAATCCGTAGACAGACTTTCTTTTTACCGCCACAAATATCATCGGAATTATCGGGCTGCTCCATGAATATCTCCTCTTTTGATATATCATTCAGGGACGAGGTTGAAACATCAACATAATGAAACTACCAGGTCGTATTCAATGGCTAAAGCTAAAATAAAACGAATGGTGGAGAACTTTACAACTGGCGAAAAGGTTTTCATATAATCAATACCAAATCGTTGGTTGTAACCCTTTGCAACTAGTCTAGCTTTATGTCAAATTGGGTTACCGTCTTAATCGTATTTTATTGTCAAGACCCACTTGAACTTAAACTCATTTCGATTTGGTAGAAACTCGACTAAGTCCCAAGTTTTATTTGACTTTAGGGAATTATACTCAATATTCATTGCCTGGAGCCACTTATCAGCATCTGGTCTGCTTAGAGCTGCCTTAACTGTTGCGGGGCTATAGCCCAGCCTTAAATCACTCATAAAGTAGTTGTATTTAGCTTTTTTTTTAACGTAATCTAAGATTTGTTGGCTCAGTTATCTTGCTTCGAACTCTTCACCGCCGTCCTCATCATGTTTTGTAGCGACGTCACTACCATAATCTACTTTATAACCATCGTCGGAAGTAACATCACCACCATTCCAACATTCCGTGTTGAAAAAGTCTTAGCTTTTATTTTAAGAAAAACTGACAAACTTCCTTTGGTTTTGATAACTATCTTCCCCTTTAGACTAGCTGTCTTTAAAGTCTATTATCGATGGAATACGAGCTATTGATATAAAAAGGCACACGGACATATTTACATCATTATTGTGTTAATTCATTAATTTAAGTATTGCACAAGCAAAAATCCCTACAAGCTTAAAAACTGCTGTAATCAGACCGATATACTCGTACAAAGGAGGTACAAAAAGCGACCTTAAAAATTGTCGGCCAATATCAATATTGCCGGCAGTAGAAAAGTGCATGGAAGAGGTGTTAACAAACAAACTGCAAGACTTTATCGCAAAAAATTCGCTGATACACGCAAGCCAGTACGGCTTCCAAAAAAATAAAAGCACTGGTAAGCTGTTAGGAGAATTTGCAAATTAAGTCAACGAAAGTCTAAATAAAATGGATCATGTTTTAGTGCTATTCTTGAACTTCAGTAAAGCTTTCGATACACTGAACCATGATAAACTAGTAGAAGTACTGAAAAATATTGGTATACGAGGACCGATGACAGATTGGCTACGTGAATATCTGACAAACAGGCAATTTTGTGTCAAAATAAGCAATACATACAGCCAAAATGAAAATGTTGAATAGGAGTTCCTCAAGGATCAAAACTCGGTCCAATCCTGTTCATATTATACACCAATAAGCTATTACGAGTTTTCAAGAAGGCCATTCCATTTGCATATGCAGACGATACAGCGATAGTGGTACGTTACAGATCCTTGCATACGACAACAGAAATTATGCAGGAAGAGTTCGACAACGCGGTAAAGCGGTATCACGATTGCGAGTGAACCCCGGAAGAGCTTTATATGAACTAACTCATCTAAAATTCCATGCCACAACAGCCGTATTAAGACAAGCTTACTTTACCCTTGTGGAATCTAAACTAAGAAATGGTATACTAACATGGGGCAATGCATCAGCAACACATAACCAGCTCAATATTCCGAAACAAAGGCGTTTTAAAGTTCTTCCAGTAGAAGATATCTTCAAGATGACCATTATAGTGGTGTACTATGATGACAGCCGATTCATTACACCAATTCAACATGGAATCAACACAATAATGCAGCGTCCCTGAAGTTCTAAACACAATTCCACAAGAACTAAAAAATATACGAAACATTAAACTAGAAAGAAAGATATAAAAACTTTTTCCTTGAACGCGAACTTAAATAGCTAAATGTCAAACCTGATTCATCTACTAAACTTATCTTATCAATTATCAGTTTTTTCTTTAATGATCTAATTATTATTAAAAAGTTTGTATTATACTCGTATGTAAATCTAAGCTTGCTTACCAAAAATAAATCGTAAAACTGTGAAAAACAATCTTCTGCAGAAAAGCTTTTAAGGCTTCACAGAAATATCTAACCATTGTTAAGTTTTTAATGAAATTAATGGTCCTAACCCTTTCCTCAACCGGTGTTTGCAGATTTTTCTAAAAAATTATCGTCTCTGCTGGTAGAAACATTTGTTATTTTGGGATCATAGAGCTAGTTAGCGGAGAAAACACCTAGCCCTCTCGAATATGAATCTATTTGCCCGTTCAGTGATACCATTTTGCTGTAGTACTCTACTGTACACTCAACTGCTTTTTATTCCATTCAGCGGCCAGATTCTTTCGGTGTTGACGTACTTACGCCCGCTGTAGTTCCTAAGAACCTTAAATTTGCAAGAAGTTTCACGCTCAACTTCGGTATTGAATGCTTTGAACGCATCAAAAATATCGAATTTAGCTTACTTACGAGTACTACACAACTTCCCTTTATAGCACAGTCCACAATCAACTTCTGTTACAATGTTATCCAAACGCAATCCTTTAACCATTTCTTGTTTGTACGAGTATAAATCATGCAAACTTTTATAATTTAAATGGCCGAAACGTGCGTACTACAGGAAATAATCGTTATCAAATTTATTCATGCAAAAAACTTTTGATCTATGTTTCACATTTAGCTAATAAAGTTCACCACATTTTTCAGAATGCAAAATAACATTTATTGTCGTAGATGTCGACACCAGAACTATTAAAACGTACAAAATAGTCATTCTCAACAGCCCTGCATATGGAAATGAAATTTGTTTTCAATTGTGGAACAAAAAGCACATTCCTTCATGAGTTCAATGGTTCAATCACCTGTGGCAATTAAAACAAATCCAATTCCCTTCGATTCAGTTAAATAATCCGACGCTGAACGTTCCCTATGTGTGATCGTATTGACGTGAAGTAGCTTTCGTTATTGCTCATATGGCAATTTGAAACACTGCCCAAAACCTAATCGTTCCTACCCAGAATAGAGAAACTATGCATGTTCACTATACCAAATGACGACGTCACATTGTTGTTTGAAGAGTTTTTTGAGTACTACAAGCGATGAGGCAAAATATCCCTTTCTATGGTAACTATAGGATATATAGTACAATACGATTGGTGTTTTTCGCATCGAATGCAGATCAACTAATATCTCTGGCGCAGAGGCATGGACATTTTCAAAAATGTCTTGGGTGTTCTTGGTTGAGAACAAGAGAGAAAAATTCTTTAAGAGAAAAATTCTTCGGGCGATCTTCGGTCCCGTCTGCATTGACGGTGAGTGGAGGAGGAGATACAATGACGAACTGTATGGACTGTACAGCGACATGGACCTAGCCCCAAGAGTGAATGGACACCAATGCTCCGGTCCGAAAAGTCTTCGAATCCGCTCCCGAGGGACAGCGCAGTATAGGAAGACCAAGACCCAGGTGGCGTACGCAAGTGAAAGGGGGACCTCAGCCACGCTGCTTTCTTCCAATTATGTCAGTATCATCGGCGTATACGAGTAATGGGACGGACTTGTGAAAGATTGTGCCTGTTGTGTTTGCTCGTGAGTTTTGCACTATTCTTTCAAGTACTCGTATGATTTTGAAGAAATCGCATGATAGCGCATCGCCTTGTCTAAATCTTTTTTTGGCATCAAAAGTCTCGGTGAGATCTTTACCGACCTTGATCGAGCAGCACGCATCCTCCATCGTCATGCTGTACAAACGGATGAGTTTGGCAGGGATGCCAAAACTAGAGATTGCTCTGTAAAGCTCGTCTCTATAGATGCTGTCATAAGCGGCCTTTTATTATTATTTTTTGCGTGAGAAGGTGGAAACCTTGCGTAGGCACCAATGGTCCGACGTCCATTGGTGGTATCAGATTCTTACTGACTAAATCCACCTCCCGGGGAATCTTTCCGTTTATTCCCCCGCGAAACTACCGCTGAGTATTACCTCGCGAGGGACGGATTTCAGCTTTTTGCTTCGTCACTGGGTGCTTAGCGAATTCGCGTTCCGCTGCTGTTCTAAATTCCTTAGATCGCACATTATTTGTACTGCTGCATGGTTCACATCAGCCCAAAGATCTTCGGATTGCAACATACTATATATTGAACTATGTTTTCTGGTGTTGGCCGTTCACTTAATTCTTCACACAATATAGCTCTTTTGTTTGCTTACCGAGCACATTCAAAGAAAACGTGCTCCACGTTCTCTACCGCGTTTACGCAGCGAGGACATGACGGACTCGAATCACGGTTTCGATTGAATAGATATTCCCAGAAACAACCGTGGCCCGTCAATAACTGTGTAAGATAGTACACAATCAATCCTTGGGGTTAGTCGGTACGTCCATCTCCCTTTTTGGGACTCGTTCCATTGTTCTTTCCAAGCTTCTATACTGCGGCTTCTTTCGTTTTTCTTCGCTTGATTTATGGATGGGCCGATTTGCACGCGATTATCATAAAGTCGCCTAGCCTTTAAAGCTAGGATATCGATAGAGATACCATAGAGGATAGTACCAATATCGCATCTTCGGATTCCGTTCGAATTGTACTGCTAACTCGCAGTGCACATAATCTGTACCCAGATTTGATTCCCTTCATGTGTGTCTTTTTAATTGCGACGTCGGACCATATTTGTGCGCCATACAGCGGTATGGAGGCTACAACTGTCGCAAGCATTAATCGTTTGCCTTGCCAGGCCGCCGTTATTCGACATGAGTCTCGATAGAGCGCCTATCGCTTTCGACGATTTCTTGCAAGCGTATGCGAGGTGATGCTTGAAATTAAGCCGAGCATCAATCATCACTCTCAGGTATTTTATAAATAGGCTGGAAATAATTGTGTGCTCTCCGACTTTTATCGTTATCGCCTCAAGCACCCTTCTTCTCGTAATGAGAACAGATTCAGTTTTATGTTCCGCGAGGTCTAAACTCATACTACGTAGCCAGTTTTTTATCAGTGCTATTGCTTCGTTGCATTTCGTTGCGATTTCTTCAAGTCGTTTCGCCACGACTACAACAGCAATATCGTCCGCGAAACCTAAAATAGCGACTTCCCTGGGGACTGAGAGTCGTAGAATGTCGTCATAAATAACGTTCCACAGTAAGGGACCCAACACGGATCCTTGGCGAACGCCCCCTGCAATTTTAAATAATTTCGTTCCGTCGTCGGAGTCATAGAGGAACAACCTATCGGTAAAGTAGCTCCTAATCAATCTAAATATGTACTTCGGTACATTTAATCTTTCGAAGCATTGTAAAATACGCGAACAGTTTGCCGAGTTTAAAGCATTTTTCACGTCAAGTGTAACCACAGCGCAGTACTTTTTGCCGCCTCCTTTCCATCGTCTACCTTCTATGGCCGATTGGGCTTTGTCTATTACGACTTTAATCGCGTCGATTGTCGATCGGCCCTTTCTAAAACCGTACTGATATTCCGCGAGTCCATCATTGGCTTCAATGATAGGCTGTAGTCTGTTGCATACAAATCGCTCTAATAATTTGGCCATAGTGTCGAGCATACATAGTGGCCGATAATATGAAGGCTCCTCCGGTGGATTGTTTCTTTTCGGTAATAATACCAACCGTTGGTATTTCCATTGTTCCGCAAATGCCCCTTCACTTAAGCATGCATTATACATGCTAACGAAAACGTCTAGGCGGGCCTTCATCGCTATTTTTAAAGCCCTATTTGGTATGCCGTCTGGACCAGGAGCTTTCGATCCTCTACCCTCTCGATTGCTGCGGTGAGTTCGTCGGTTGTTAAGGCAGAAATGTGTTCGCGTAGTTCCCCGATCTCGCTTAGTAGAACTGCATCATGTTGAGTAATAGTGGGAAAGTTGGTGCCGGTCTCTGAGGCATTTTGAGCTTCGCCATTACGATTTTGTACGCTTTACCCCATAAATTTTCTTACTCAACTTGTCAAACCTATATTTTCCAGGGTCTGCTGTTACCAACCCCGGCAAACGTAATAAGGCCAACTAACTTCGGATCTACAACAGGTATGTTAGGTCCATTAATGGGCCACTTTCAGCAGATTTTACAGCCGTCCAAAAAATGCGATAGGATGGGCTGGACAAAAAAAATTCTAAGATTCTAAAAAAATTCTTGGGTCCCGTCTGCATAGAGGTGATTGTAGGAGGATATAAGCCGACGAACTGTACGCATAGTACCACGACATCGACTTTGCCAGAAGAGTAAAGGTCCATCGACTGAGATGGCTGGGTCCCTGAAGGACGGGCAGAAGCGGAAGACCGCGACGCAGGTGACACACGCACATGCTCACTCCGTAATAAAGCGCCACCTTAAGTACCTGGGCTATAGCACTTTATTGGAAACGAATAGGGCATTACCTTCCTCAAAACCGGATAGACGATTATATGATTTTATTAGCAAGCGAAAAAAAATTACGGATCATATAGAACCTTCTTCTAGCGTCCTAAAAAATTGTTTCCAAGTTGTGAAAGCCCGGAAACTGTCCATCGGATATGCACACATTAGATCGGAATTTCTGTCTTGCTAATTTTACTGCGTTTTGTTCATGTAGGCAATAATTTCTGTATATTCTTCGATGTTGGTACATCCTGCATTGCAGTAGTTATCGTACTCGATACCTACGAAGTGTAGTGGTTCTTCAAAATACCTATTCAACATGTGAAACCTATCACATCGGATGCGGCATTTCTGATGCTCGTCATTGGTTTCTCGTACTTGGGGTTGAAACCAACCAACATCAAACATTCTAACACTTTTTCCTTGACTTTGAACACCGCATACATTTCTTGGAAAGCCTTATAGAATTCCTGTGTTCAAAGGCACCTGCTTGAATTGTAATTAGATACTCCACTGTTGGAGTCACGTTTGCATGGGCTGCCAACATTTAAAATAATCCAGCAACACTTAAGCAATTGTTGCTTTCATTACGTACATAGGTATTCGCTTACGTTTATGATTTGTTTACTAAAATATTGATGTCCAGTAGAAGATATCTTAAACACCAGTTCTCCATCGAACTTGGGAGTACAACCTTAATACTCATCTCACTGTGAATGCTCATCAGTTGAAGCGAAACCTCTTGGTGGTAAGGCTAGTTACTCGTAATAAGATGCTCTGTCGGGCTTTCGATGTCCCGATCATTTAAGAATACAGACATACACAGTGAAGTGGTATAGGAGAAGCAAATTCTGTACTGCCACTGCGAATAAGGCCGTTAAGAACAAGACGATTTGAGTTGACGAAGTTCCAAACAGCGCCAAGTAAACAGCATTTGTGCTGAAACAAGTTTCGCCTATCACAAATAGGATGTGGAACACTTAGGAAGCTATTGTTTCTATAAGAATATAACAAAGGATCGATGAAGGCAGCCATAATCTGAAAAGCTGAAATGCTTTGCGTACAAATCAACACGCATCTTATGTTACCAAATTATACCCCACTGCAGCTCCCAGAAATAAAGAAACAGACGATTTCTACGGACTTGGGCATTGCTGGAAGCTATTCTAACATATGTAAGTACCACCACAAAGTTTGTAAATTATACAGAGTTTCTCTTATTGATTTATAAACCAAAATACCCGAAAACTCAAATTGTCACCAACGACACAGTTAAAGCCTAAATGGTTGAAGAACATTTGCTAAACATCTGCCTTAACGACCCAATCAGTGCCTGTTCAGCTCTGTCGGCCCAGCACAAGAAGAAAATTATTCTACCAGAACTACATCACTCTTGCGAGAGAGCAAAATTCGACAAAACCCGTCTTTTCGAAAACCAACTTTGTGAAAAAACTTTCAGGTTTCGCCTTCGCATTCTGATCCGCCTCACTAAGCCGTCAGGCAGAAAAGGATTGACTTCGACAAATGAGGAATCCATCCACTGTGCCATTGATTAATTCTAGTACAGACGGCCGAACTAGGTAAAATTCCATCAGGACTTACTGCCAGAACTGTTTCACACAAGGCTCTACCTTACAACGGCTAGTGAAACCCACCAATGTAAGGGCTAAAATGTGTCCAGGGTCTCTAAACAAAACATAAGTGGCCACAGAGGCCTAAAAAGGCGCAGATATGTGGCTTTTGCGGTTATCGAAACGTCCAATCTTGGCCGGAAAATCACCAGAACTTGATGAACTACATTGAGACTCAAATCGATGGTCTGCTTAGCTCATAAACGCTCCCATAAGCCTAGGGCTAAGTTCAATCCCTTAAAACGATACTGAAGACCTTGGAATATAAAAGAATCAATGTCTGGAGGTTCGTTCTAATCCCCGGCGCCACAACCTACGGCAGTTGGAAGGTGATCGTGAGTTGGTCCAAATCCCCGTATGATCCTCCCAGACATGATCTGTGTGAAAAAGTGTCTGTAGCCTTAAGTAAGTGTGTCAACAACAGAACTGATGCTCTTCAAAAAAAAAAATAATACACTCTTTACATCCCAAGTTAGTTGGAACCCTCTAAGCTTCTAGAGAACCGCTAGGGATCTCGGCCTCATCCTGAACAGTAAACTAAGGTGGAAACAACGTGATGAACACCTTAGCAATAAGGATCCATCCTTAGTTCCAGAACAGTCGGAAACTGCCGCGCATCACAAGGCACACTTTGATGGCTCGGACGTTTTAGGGAACTCCGTCTCTGATGAACTAGCTTATTCTCACTAGTTAAGGCCACTGGACAACGTCAAGCCAAAAGCTAGTTCGATTCATCGAGACAACTAAGAGACATCTCCACTAAAATGATGCATAGTCGATATTCAGCGATTAACCTCAGCAAAAAGATATCTCCAATCTCACAACATACTATAATCATGGGACACTAAATCGATGAAAATATTTCTCACAACTATTTCTTTAGGTGCTGGGGAGGTGAAAGGCATACTTCCTTGGTAACTCCCTTGGTACGCGTTACGCATACGAATCAAATAATGACTAACAAGTTACAATGAATCCATAAAGCAAAAAATTAGTATTTTACGAGTACTCGTAGAAAACCAATGTTTGCACCAGCACCACTGCTAAGTGGTTTCTTGACCTTTTTGTACACTTGCATTTTTAATTGCACTTTCTTTGTGTAATAAAAAAAAACCCAAGGACTTAGGTTCAACTATAATTTGAAAGGTTTCCATTGCTCAAAAATACATAACACTGCGGCATCAAATATAGCCCACGTACATACTCGTAGGTAAGTAGGTACTTATTGTACTTATTGTTTGCCTCATCTTGAATTCAAAATAATCCAAGTACTTTCCACATTCGAAACCTCTGAACTTCGATCAACTTTGCAGTAGATCTCATTTACTAATGTCTTTTCTGATCTTATAGTACTTATTACTGTCATATGAAAGTGATGCGGTTGTATCAACAGTGGCGAAATAACATAGTCAGTGTGGCAGATGCTTTATGTGAGTTACTTTAAAGCATTTGTAGCTGAAATCAACCAAAATAACATGTTTAGAGATCTGGCCCCTTTTTGGCAGTTCAAAGTAAACCATTCCGTGGGTATTGCGTACTGGTTGCGAGGTTGATGTTCGGGTTGGTCGAAATATTGTAGATCCGCTTTTCATTGCCAGTAGCAATTCGATGCAAAAAACCTCATTTTTTGAGCCGATCAAGTGGAACTTCTGAAATGGTGTTCCCTTTTATTGGGATCTTTCCCAGGCCTTTAACATCTTCATCTAATAATGCTTGCAATTAAACATTCTCAAAATTCTGCTCTGGTCTCGTAATGGCCACCTCGGCTTCGCTGGCACTGCTCCAAGTGGTCAGTCCAATATGTGCGGCGTTATTCCAGCAATAGCGTGTCGAATTTGACCTTCGAGCTCGTCCGAAGTAGTTGGCTTGTTAGCGTAGACTTAAGACTTGACGTAGCCCCAGAGAAAATAGTCATGATCGCATGATTAGGGCAGCCAATTGATGAGCGCTCGCCGTAAGACAATCCAGTCCCCAAATTTTTCCTTCATCAATTGTGCTCGCTCCAATAACGGCAATTTTTTTTTTGTTGACATAACATATGTAGTTGCTGAACCAAAAATGGGCCTCGTCCAGGAAGATGATTTTTTTGGCCTAAATCCAGATCTCCGGCCAACATTTCCAGACCCCAATTATCAACTCACGGCACTGTCTATGGTCGACCTGCTTCAATTCCTGCGTCAGAACAATCTTATATGGATGTTGGCCAAAATCCAACCGCAAAATAAGCCGGATTGGTTGAGTTCAGCTAATCGGCCCCCAATCGACATTTCTGGGTCTTCTTCGATACTAATCTCCGTCTGGTTGGTGGCTTAAAATCCAAGAGAGTGTACTCACGCTCAAACTTTTCCACGGTGCGACGAGTTGCCTCCACTCTGAAGCCGTGATGACGACCGACCTCACGACGAAATTCACGTTGCGTATTTACAACTGAGCCGGCATTTCGGTAATATTTTTGAATATTTTCCGCACATTCGGCAAGCGTAAAACGACGCGTGATAAAATGACAAACCTTACTGAATATTTTGACAGCTGGATGTCATTGGTAACGTTGACAACGGGCGAAACATTAAAATTGGAAAATATCATTGCTATCTGGTCACCCTTTATTTTGAAATGTAAACATCTGTCATCACACTAACATTTCAAAGAACAACTAAATACAAATTCATACTTTGGCTACTTCTACGAAGTGGTCTGAGTCAATGTTGACACATTTGAATGTACGGAGGTCTTAAATAATGTATTGGTGTCCTCCCTCTACCATAATGTAATCAATTTGGCTTACCGTACATAGATCAGCAGGCAGCTTTGCGTCATAGGATGTAGGAAACGTGTGTTTTTTATTACTGTTTTCCCCATAAAAGTGTATCAGCCCTAGTCCAATTTCATATGTGATATCGTGTAGGGTGTGCATGTCAAATGTATTACCAAAGGTCCCATTCTTTCCTGTTTAGCATTCAGATCAGCAATTATAATTTCTATATCATACATATATCCTCACGATCGGCAGATAGAAGACAAGCTATCCAAGAAGTTCAAACGTCGTACAATACTAAAACGCCAAATATTTTTAAGTTCGCTGCACAGAAGCGAAAAAATTCAATGGAAATAACCTCGCCGAAATACATCAAAAACGCAGACGGTCGCTTATTAACAAATGAAAAGGAAATTTGTGACCGGTGGCTTGAATACTGCAAGGAGTTGCTTAACAAACAGTTTCCACGTGATATCGTGCCGACAGCTGGTCTATTCGAGGAGGAAGTTTCGGGCTTTTCAATCGAAGAAATAAGTATAGCAATCGGAAAAATGAAGCGGGGGAAAGCGGCGGGACCAGAGAGCATCCCATCAGAGTTTTGGACGAAGATGGAGGGGATCGGCAGCGTTTGGCTATCGAAACTTTTAAATAAATTAAAATGTGGACAACCTATGCCGAATCAATGGAGAAGTAGCTTCTTGGTTCCATTATACAAAGGAAAAGGCGACACTCGAGAATGTAACAACTGCCGTTCAATCAAGCTGATGACACACACAATGAAAATCGTCGAAAGAGTCTTAAACGAACGTCTTCGGCAAGTAATAAAGCTCGATAATAGCCAGTGTGGATTTTTTTAAGAAAGATCGACGGTGGACGCTATCCAAAGCCTACGAATGATAATGGAAAAGCACCGAGATTCGTTTAAGGATTTACACATGGTATATATCGACCTCGAGAAAGCATTCGATCAAGTGCCTAGGGATCTCATATGGGCCGCGCTAAGGTCTCAAAAGGTACCGGAAACGTATGTTAGAATAATACAAGACATGTACGGAAACGTGAAAACTGCGGTTGAAAGCTCTGCTGGACTAACGAGAGACTTTCCAGTTAATGTCGGAGTGCATCAAGGGAGCGTACTTAGCCCTTTCCTCTTTAACGTAGTATTCGACTATCTTTTAAAAGACTGCATGCGCGAAGCAAATGTAACGCCAATTCTCTTCGCTGATGACGCAGTTATACTTAGCGATAACTTCGAAGATTTACAGAATGCCTTCAATTCATGGAGAAATGCGCTAAAGAGAAACGGGTTTAAAATAAGTTGTTCAAAGACGGAGCATTTGACGTGCCCATTTGCGCATCCGTTGCGACATGTTCCGGATATAATATTGGACGGTATAATCGTTAACATGGAAGCGAAATGTGACGACGACGTAAGCCACAGAGTGAGTGTGGGATGGATGAAATGGCGGGGAAATTCGGGAATCTTTTGCGACCGAAAATTTCCACTTAAATTAAAGGGTAAACTCTACACGACGGTTGTTAGACCAGCTCTTATATACGGTTCACAGTGCTGGACAATGTACGAAGCGTTTAAAAACAAAATGACGGCAGTGGAAATGAAAATGTTAAGGATGTCTAGTGGAGTCACTAAACGCGATTGCATTAGATCTACGCGTATAAGAGGAAGTCTACATATAAAGATAACCGAACAGCTTGAGGCGAATAGAAGAAGCTGGTATTGCCACGTTCAAAGAAGAGTGCCTACGGTCACTCCAATTGTAAAAAAACGAGGTCGGGAAAAGAATTCCTGGATTTCTCAGATGGCAAATGTGCAACAACGCCTGGGGCTAACCACTGAAGCGATCCAGGACCGAGCATTATGTAGACGCGTTCTGCGGTCTGCGACATTAGCCAACCCCATAAGCGGAGCAGTAGCGATGCAGTGAGTTAATAAAAGGATAAGAAGAAGAAGAAGAAGACTGTTAAAAGCTTTATACCCATTCAGCCAGCTCTTTCACTGCCTCTATCAGCAATTTCTTGACACTCGGCAGAACAAGCTTATCAACGATCCTAAGTATTTTTATCAATTCGTAAATTGCAAAAGAAAATCTGTCGGTTACCCCCTCTCTTGTGCAATAATATATCATCTAATGACCCACATACTATTGCCAACTACCTTTCCCATTTCTCTATTGGCCCCTGACTCTTTCTCAAACTTGTGATCCTACTTTAATCGAAATAAAGTTGCAAAGCCTTAATGATTAATTTTTACTCGTTTCCCACAATATTTCTTAAAAAATGTGCCTCCAACCTTTCTTTCCTATTTTATCTATCCCTCACACAAGGGAAATTTCCTCAAGCTTGGAAGACCTCTTCCATAACCCCAGTTCATGAAAAGGGATCATTGAATTGAATTGAATAAAAAGATCAAGGTACCTAATTTCCGTCCCATTGCGAAGCTTTCTCATATACCTTAATTATTCGAAAGTATTTTATATGACGTTCTAAGCTGTCAGTGCAAGTTCAAGGATTTGTAAAAGGTAGATCAACTTCCACAAATTAAGTTGAATTCGTGTTGTTTGCGCTTTCCGTTGCGCAGAAAATGGTAATCATCGATGATTTTGCTACAGATTTTGCTAAAGCCTGTTCAAATTGTCTTCTCTCGACTTTGACCCCATTATATTAAAACGGATATCTTCTTATCTAAAAATATATCCATACGTTTGCTTGATATCCATTCTTCTGGTGTTCCACAAGGCAGCCGTCTAGGTCCGCTTCTTTTCATCTTGACAATAAACGATCTTGACAGAATTATTATACACTGTTCCCTATATCTACATTTACACCGACGATACCAGGTTCTCCAAAACCATTTCCTCTCCCCATGACTCTTTATTCCTTCAAGAAGACGTTGATAAGTTTTCTACTTGGTGTCAAAAAATTGCCTTGAACTTAATATCTCCAAATTTCAATCTATATCTTTGTCACCTAAGTCCAAGCAATCTGTTCCTTCACCTTATTTTCTGCACGTCTACCCCATACCCCGGGTTCAATCCCTTCGCGACCTTGGAATATTGTACAATAGAGAGTTTAACTCCCCCTCATGTATTAATAAGATAATCCTTACACAACATTGGTCCAAAAAAAATTCCAACCGCTATGTGACCAGAACCCTTTACATTACTATTGTCAGACCCCTTCCAGCTTATGCACCTTTCAGCGAGTTCCCATATCCCATTCAGTGCCGTTTCCTTCGATTTACTCTTAGAGAACTACCCTGGGATGACTCTCTTATTTTACCACCTTATAACTCTTTTCCTACAACACTAATCTTCGTAATTTACGATGCCCTGTCTATTCTATATTTCAACCCATCGCTCATTTTAGGGTTCAGGCGAACCAATCTCTCGTATGCTCCGAAAGGTCAACTCAAATCTATTCCTTTTTGACTTTAACCTTAGCAACTCTCGCCTCAAAATAGATCTTCTTCACCACTTCCTTGGTCCCTAGCTCTTAGGTCTTTTTGTTAGTTCTGAATCAGCATTCCTTGGTACAGTCATCTGTTGCCTTTGTTGGGCCATGCGCACAAAAAAGGCTTATGATAGTGGACTAAATCTGATACGAAAGCGCATGGCTTTATCCTTGTTCACATTCAAACATTCGTAAAAATTGCAGTTCTTGATTATCTTCTTGGCCAGCTCATCAAACAAAACGGAGCGTGTTTAACTGGCCTCAGCTAGATGACGACTGGTCTGCATGAAGAGACTTTTTGGTTAAGAATGTGGAATGAGAAATGTTCCCAAGAGAAATTACCTCCTTATGAAAACATTAATAAGAGTAGCCTTAGCCCTTTCTTTTCAACTATCTAATGGTAGCATTCCATGACTTAAGCCCAAAAAGTCTCAATGTTTACACTGAAGTCGGCCTAGACCGTGTTTTGTGGTGCCAAATATGCGTAGGCAATCGCGTTTCAGACTAGCTGACGCAACTAATAAAAAGATGCTGACATTCACTGTCATCACTTAATTCAAGGATCCCCACCCAATTTTGCAGATTTAAATTTAAACATCAAGGCCTCTTACATTGATTGACCCCAAGCAATTGCTTTCTCCCATGCCTCTGACATTATCAAAGACAAGGTAAACAAACATCACACACCCAAACTTGCCATGATCTAAAGTCATAAACTCTGCAAATAAATATTTATCTGTTCTTATTACCATTTCACAACATTGACACCATATCCCTTCAACCTGCTCATCATAATAATGTCACAAACTACTTCTTCCGGTGTATCGTTCGTGGTATCCAATCCACAAATCTAGCTCAACATCAATTTCCTCAATCTTGTCCTAGACCATCGGCGCTAGGCCAAGGTACACACATTGGCAATACTTATGTAAAACTCAATTTTACGGTTCACACGGGGGAGGCGCACTTTCAAGATCGGCATTTGTGGGCCCTAAAATTCCAAATTCCAAAGCAAGCCACGAAGATCCGTCTCTGAAAATGACTGTCGTGTCGCCCATTAGGTGAGAATGATACATGAATGAGAGTGACCATACCATTTGTCAGATGAATTTTTTGTTTTCATCATCGAATGAAGCACAACCAGTCTTTGGATTTGCCTTGACTGACATCCGACAATGTTGTACCAACCGAATGCTAAGGCAAACCGATCAACAATCGCCGATGACCCAAAACTGCATCTCATTTCTAGATGCTCCAACAACAATCTGATCCAAAACTGAGGGTTGACGATCTCTCATCCGTATCTGTGTATAATTCACATACATACATACTCGTATATTTCTATCTGTATCTATTGATCAATTTCAGCGTGCGTCTTTTTTCATTGTTTTCGATTTCAAACAAACTGAAGACTCTCCGTCTCTTTGAGGTTCGCTGGGGCTAGATAAGATACATACGTGCGAACCGCGCGCTCTTAATTATGTACATAACAAATTCGATGTTTTTCTTTTTTCCACTATCGAACAGAGTTAAACAATATTAAATCGAAACAAACAGCAACCGTGAACTTTACCTTGATAAATTGATCGCATACAATTTTTGCGGTTAAATTTAGATAGGAAGCCATGTGTCGGATGTGAAGTTTGGCTTGCGCGTGATTTACGAATGAAAAGAGCTCTCTCTTATTCGGTCTATCATCGTCATAAGGCTGATTAAGCCAATGATTTTGGCTTAACATGAACCGTGATATAATTGTGACGTGTTCTTAAGAACAGGATTGTGCGTCATCTAGAGAGGAGACTTTGATTACGTGTCCAATGGGTGTAAACAGTACAACTAATTGTATCTACCCATATTCACGGGCTATTTACTTGAACTTTTGTTGTTTTCTTTATTTTATGAAAACTTACGCCAGCCCAAGAGAAATGTGGCGTGAAATTTAATTTATTTTGTTGGAGCCTCATTACTCGGGTCATGGTATCAATTGGCTGGAAAATTGTTGTCTAAATGTTTACTTAAAAATGCATAGGATTTTACGTAATGGGTAACAGATATTAACGAACTCGTATGACTTGTATGTTCACTTTTTTTTTAACTGGCCTCCAAATTGCGATGACGGCTTTAAGGTATTTGGTTCTTCTGATGGTACCACTTCACTGATTCAAAATAAATAATTTGGACATTGCGACTACTACAACATTAAGCTGATAGAAGACACTTCGGAAATATGCCTTCCTATGATTATCGAACTACTACAACTAAACCGAGTCTCTTAAAGGCAACAGGCTTGACTTATATTTTTATATGACCGCCAATGCTTCCGATGTTCCATAGATCCATAGATAATCGAGATGCCTCAAGGGAATCTTACATTAAGAACGAGCAGTTTTCGGTTATATTAACACGAGTTCCAAAAAGTTAGTTCAACAATTAATTTACCAGACTCGATTAAGAAGAGATGTTACTATTGCTGAAAAAAAGTACCTGCCGTGAGAGCTCAAGCCTATGCGATGCAACTCCACATTAAGCAGAAACGTCTACTGTCATCTTACAGTTCTCAATAATTGTCCAAGCTCGTATTTATATTTCTCTCCACCGAGACGGTCAATCGCACGGTAAAACTGGAACAACGTCCAAGGTCCCCTCAACGGCCATAACCCTAGAATACAGCCTCTGGTTCCATTTGCACATGAATATTGCGCCCGGTCAAGCTTTGCAACCCAGCGGGTACTACCAGTAAGGCATCCTTCAATTCAGGAGTAACGGCCTATATGCTAAGAAATATACACCTTCTATCTAAAATGCCTAGATATATGGGACACACAAACAGAAATTGCACCCTTACTTTGAACCACACAAGGTACTCCTGCCAGCTTGCTCAGACTCTCCTATTAAAAAATGCATTCAAAGAACCACGTCCGCTTAGCAAGAATCCCACACTGGGAGTACGGTTCAGTTGGAGCACCACTCGCATAAACAGCGCGTCCCTTAGGAAACTATAAGCAGCGTTTTCGCTTGGGTCTCGCCTCGATTGCGGTTTAGATCTGACACATTCGGAAAACAGAGCCTTACGCTCATCAAGAAACAAATTGTCCAACTCCCCCCAGGAAAGCAAATCGTTGTCACTCAGCTGAAGTTCCTTCCTGACCCTTAAAATCATAGGGCTATGTATCTCTTCAAAGTCACATGAAGGCACTCCTAGAAGCGCCCGTACTGCTTCGGTAGGGACTGTGTGCAATACAGGTGTACAGGCAAATCCGATCACTCTAACAACCCAGCAACCCAAGATCCGATGACGACACATCATGGACATAACCGTTTGGTAATACGCTGATACCCCAAAAATTAAACAAGCGACAAATAGACTTCCGTATATATGTGTAATATGCATATCCGACCCCAGTCGGATCATAGAATGCATCTAACTTATCCTACAGCATACAACGAACGCTTTCTCAGACACTTCAGATGTGGTATGAAACTCTCATGCTCACCCATTATTGTGCACAGATAAACTAACCCTATCCGGGCGTATCGTGGGAGACTTTTCAGCAACATTGACACAGTCTATCCCTTAACAGACACATTTTCACCTTCTTCTACGTCTTATCCTTTTATTAACCCTTTCCTCGTTATACGAACTTATGCGTAACGAGTTTCCCATTTTTATTGCATCGCTGCTACCCCGCTTATGGGGTTGGCTAATGTCGCAGACAGCAGAACATAATCTACATAATGCTCGGTCCTGGATCGCTTCAGTGGTAAGCCCCAGGCGTTGTTGCGCATTTGCCATCTGAGAAATCCAGGAATTCTTTTTCCGACCTCGTTTTCTTACAGTTGGAGTGACCGTAGTTGATAGTGCCTTTTTAACCGGATTTTCCGCAGATCTTCTTTGAACGTGGCAATACCAGCTTATTCTATTCGCCTCAAGCTGTTCGGTTACCAAATTCTTTATATGTAGACTTCCTCTTATACGCGTAGATCTAATGCAATCGCGTTTAGTGACTCCACTAGACATCCTTAACATTTTCATTTCCACTGCCGTCATTTTGTTTTTAAACGCTTCGTACATTGTCCAGCACTGTGAACCGTATATAAGAGCTGGTCTAACAACCGTGCTGAGAGTTTTCCCTTCAATTTAAGTGGAAATTTTCGCTCGCAAAAGATTCCCGAATTTTCCCGCGATTTCATCCATCCCATACTGACTCGGTGGTTTACGTCGTCGTCACATTTCGCTTCCATGTTAACGATTGATCCTAAATACTTAATACATCTAACATTATATCCGGAACATGTCGCAACGGATGCGCAAATGGGCACGTCAAATGCTCCGTCTTTGAACAACTTATTTTAAACCCGTTTCTCTCTAGCGCATTTCTCCAAGAATCTAAGGCATTCTGTAAATCTTCGACGTTATCGCTAAGTATAACTGCGTCATCAGCGAAGAGAATTGGCGTAACATTTGCTTCGCGCATGCAGTCTTTTAAAAGATAGTCGAATACTACGTTAAAGAGGAAAGGGCTAAGAACGCTTCCTTGATGCACTCCGACATTAACTGGAAATTCTCTCGTCAGTCAGTCAAGCAGAGCTTTCAATTAGAAGATTATCTGCATAAGCGCAACCCGTGCAGTGGTCCGAAAATTATAATGAACCTGCCATAAGATTACAAATGCATGGACCTCTTATAGACTCCTGTGGGCTCAAGCTCAACTATCACTCTCGGACTCTCATTCTCATTGCAGACAATCGCTTGTTTGCAAGAGCAATAAGGGGTGTTTTTTTTTTTTAGCCAGTTGCTAACTTCAGATATATGTCAAATCAAATGTCAGATTGCAAACTGCCAATGGCATTTCTATTAAGTAGATTTTGCAATCTTATTGGGATGACATTGAAATTTTAGGAATTCGGTTCCAAAATTATGGTTCTGTGCGCCAAACTTATAGAATATTTGCACCGTACTACACTCGACATAATCGACTATCTGAGACCGCTATTCGCCGTATTATCAAACGTATTCCACAACATTTTCTCTGAAAGATGCAGTGCCACCAGACGCATAAGGAAAGTGCAAACTGAAGAGAATAATGCATCCGTTTAGGAGAAGGTTGAAGAAAACGACATTCGTTCAATAGCTTGGTATTTATCCGTTCACTTTATGGAAAATTTTACGAACGGTCTTGGGTATTACAAGACCCAAAGTTAGCACTGGCTTAGAAATGCGGCGTGCTTCACCCAAAGTTCCTTATTGGCAGGCAAACGTCGTTGCAGATTGTGGAATTGCCGTAAGGCCTGTTAAAAGGGGTTACCAAGTTATAAAGCGTCTAGACGAAACGGGATGTGCACCATATAACGCTCATCCGTATTGCGTAGGGGAAAATATGCGATCAAACTCATTGTCGATGACGTCTTCATCAGCGCGGGATCTAATTGAAAGAACAACTCAGACACCACTCCTGATGCGTAGAAACGGAAGGTTTTGAAAAAACTATCGGGACCACCAGCGCATCCCAAGTATCCACAGGCAACTACATGACGCGTAAAGCCCTCAGTGATTCATGCATGTGTAGTAGGAAGAGTTGTTGACAAGTCGTCTGATACAGATTTGTTGCATACCTCGAAGAACAAATCGAAGAAAACGGCGCTGGACGCTCTCAATTCTCGAGATATGAACGCGATGATATGGAGACCATACTTGACTTTCGTACTCAAGAAGGAACAAAGCTAATATAAAGGGACCTGGTCACGTATGGATTGGTGAATTCTCCGGACCACCGTTTTACAAAACCTAGTACCGAGTTGGCCTTAAGGATTATGTCATCCATATTCTAGCGCAAGTTCAGCTCTCTATCACACAAAAAGGCCGAGGTCGTGAAGGGATTGAATTGAGGAGATAGGAGGGTTGTTGAGAAGGTAGAGTCGGGGACAAAATTCATGCCGCTTATGTAAAAAGGTGATGGATTCGTGATATTAAGTTCTAATCAATTTTTGAGGTACCAGATCGAAAAACTATCAAAGTCTTGTTGAAGAAGGAAGGAATGGATACAGACGAGTGTTTGCTGATCCAACGAGATCGTTTATGGTTAATATAAAAAGAAGAGGAACTGAATGACTGCTTTGTGGAACTCCGGAAGTGGTCAAATATCAAGCTGAATGAGTTGACCTAAAACGAACACTGTAAAAACGGTTTTCCAAGTAAGAGGATATTCATTTTAACAGTATGGGTTCAAACCAAGAGCGAACAATTTGGAGAATATTAATCGATGGGAGATATAATCGAAGGCATTGCTAAAATCGGTTGCAATTACAACGACTTCATTACCATTCTCTAGGCCTGAGAAGGCAAAGAATACAAATTCAACAAGATTTGTGGTGGTTTACCTGGCGTTCAGGAAGCCATGTTATCTTGGGGCAATAAGAATTTGCATTGGAAGCTAAGAGCTTCCTCTTGTGGATCGTTTAGTTTATATGCTTGTGGGTACTTCTTTTCACGAACTAAAGTGTCAAAAGCATCTTTTAGTCCCAACTTATTGTACAAGGAGCCATCAATTGACTGAATAACCAGTGAATCTAAATTGAGATTGAAATTGTGTGCTGGTGGGTTACTATAATCTGTCCAACATAAATTGGCAGTACACGTCTTATGGGGAAGCTTTTTCAAAATCAGAAGCATACCATATTTTTGCACCATACTAAATTGGAAGAAACCTCCCATGGCAGTGAATTTCCGATTGAATGACATAAATCCAACACGTCTTAAGGGCTGATCAGAATGTGAATCTGAATCTCGTTTATCTCGTGTCATTTGAAGTGTCATAATATTAGTTAAATGTTTGCCATTTGTTTACAAATCGAACAACGCGTTAAAATAATTAAAACTTACTACAAAAGTGGTGATTCAAACGTAGCCACTTTTCGCGCATTACGCGATGATTATAGTCGTCATAATCGACCAACTACGTAGGCAATCAGTAAAATTGTGAAGAAATTTGAAGAGAGTGGAAGCGTTCCTGCACGCTCAGTCGAAAATATTGCTGCTGTAAGTGCAAGTGTTGCTGATGATCTGAATTTATCGGCGTTCGCAGCAATTAAACGTGTCGTATTGCTCACTATGGCGTATTTTGCATTTGAATTTGCATCTCCATACTTATAAAGTTCAACTTATGCAAAAATTGAAGCCTGCTGACCATTCACAACTTCGAAAATAGGCTTCTTGGGTGTTGGAACAACAGACAATAAACACCGATTTTTCGAACAAATTTTTCTTCAGTGATGAGGCACATTTCTCACTCGGTGGGTATGTTAACAAACAAAATTGCCGTTGCATCCAGACAAAGTGACTGCTTGGTGTGCTCAATGGTCGAAAGGTGTCATTGGTCCGTATTTCTTCGAAGATGCCAATGGGCTGACGGTTACAGTCAATTCGGAGCGATATGCTTGAATGATAACCGATTTTTTTTGGCCGGCGATTGAAGATTATGACTTGGACGATATGTGGTTCCAACAAGACTAGGCAACAAGTCACACAACACGACCAATTATGGCTTTATTGCGTGAGAAGTTTCCTGGTCGCGTAATTTTACGTTTTGGCGACGTCAATTGGCCACCAAGATCAAGCGATTTGACACCGTTAGATTTTTTTTAGGGGCTACGCAAAAAACCCTGTTTATGCGAATAATTCCCCAACTCTAGACGCATTAAAAACCAACCTTACTCAAGCCATGGCCGAGATACCAAAATGTATCACTGTATGGTTTTATTTAGCTTTACTTTCGAAATCGAAAAATGAATGACTCTTTACGTTAAACAAAATTGTAAGCTATTTTCTTAAAGGAAAAAGTTTATTTGCGTAGGTTTTCTTAGCACGGGGTCAGCTTTTTGAGGTTACGTGTATTTTTTCTAAATTTGGATTGTGCTATTAATGTCAAGTAAAGTGTTTTTATGTTAATTGTGTTTTTGAAAAGTATATTTATTTTATTTTTTTTGAGTTTGAGCAATTTGTTTTCCTAAGCCACGCCTTTTATCTTACCTCTTGGAGGTGTAGAAAAAGGTAAATTTTTTAAATGAAAATTTCAATCTAAAAAAGGGACGGTAACCCTACACATTATTTTTTCTGATTTTTGCCAATTTGAAACGCTTACTACGGAGACCCTTTAAGAGCTTTTGTTAGAATAGCACCTTACGGAAAATAAAAGAGTACGAATGAGACACAAACATCCCTATCTTTCCTGTACTGCCAATTTATGTAAGACAGAGTATAAGTGCAATAGCATGTGTGGCCTGCTGTTCTGATTGGTGAAATTTTCTGTTGAGAATGACACACGTGTTATTGGAGGTGATTTTCATCTGTACCCAGAGTTAAGCGTGTGCACAATCTTTTGCCTGGCCCACCAATAACTTATAATTTCCTAGAAAGCTATCGTAATGATTGACTAGCGATCTCAACAGAAACCCAAGGGAAAAAAAACTTAACGTGTTACCAAACGGACACTGGTAACTCTGAATGCACATCAATTTAATAAGGGTTGAACAGCAGCAGCCACAGGCCACATCCAATCAGTGCACAGTGCACACTTAGATGTGCGCTGCATAAGCCGTGTTGGATTTACGTCATATGCAATTGGAAGGTAAACACTTTTAATGAAGGGTTTCTTTCAATTTATCAATTTAGTATGGTGCAAAAAATTGGCACGCTTCTGATTTTAAGAGAGCTTCCCCATTAGACGTGTACTGTCAAATTATGTTGGACAGAGTATAGGGTCTTCCAATTCGTGGTTAGGATTTAACATCCCTGTTTCAATAACAATTGTCAAACTGAACTGTCATCCGAGACTGTATATGGTTACCAAGTTTTCCATGTTTTTATATATTGATCATTTATCAATCGCCGAACGTGTTAAAATTATGAAAATTTACGTACCTAGTACAAAAATAGTGATTCTGTAGTAGGTACGTTCGCGCATTACGAGCAGATTAGGGTCGACATAATTGTCCATCTGATCCGACTTTAGGCAAAACTGTATACAAATTCGATGAGACTGGCTCTAATACAGACTTCTTAAGGTCTATTCACCATTGAAACATGCCGTGAAGGTGTTGAAGAAGATCATAATTTTTCGATTTCACGGCGAGTACAGCATTTTGGTTTGTTCTACAAAGTTCAACTCACTCAAGAATTGAAACCAATTGATCTCGGAATGCGTACAAAATACGCCGAATGGGTGCTTGCAGATCAACGTTTTGATGACCAATTTGCACAGAACATTTACTTCAGCGATGAGACTCATTCGGTACTGTATGGTGTGCAAATTCGTCTTCTGGTGTCATTGGTCAGTACTTCCTCGAAAATTAGAAAGGTGTAATCGCCACATACTCGTAACACGACCCGTTCTACCTTTAAAAAAAAAACAAAAAAAAAACACTGGCGCTGACAGCATGGTATGGGCCATGGCCTAGCTTCTTGACACTCATTTGTGTTGCTCATGTTTTTCATTTTTGTCACATCTGAGTGGGGCCTACGGTTTATCGCCGAGTCCGAACGGCACTCCTTAGAAGCTTTTTCGTAGGCAATTTTACTTTCGGGAGTTTGCCATTGCCCGCCGAAAGGGTGATGGCGATTTGAAAAATTGTTGGTGACCCAGCCAGGAATCGAACCCAGACACTCTGCGTGATAGTCCAATAAGCTAATTATCGCGCCATCGCCCGTTCTACCTTTATTGCAAAGAAAATTTCCTGGGCGAGTTATTTCGCCTTTTGGTGATGTGAATTTTTGGTGGACTAGAAGTGGTGTTTATGTAAAAGCTGTTTTCTTAGCTGCATGAGAAGTTTCGATGGTTGTTGTCTATGGTTGACATTTCTGTGCAGTAAGTTTGGCAATTTGTGGAAATTGGAAATTTACTTTGAAAAAAATAAATCTGTTCGTGAAGTTCATAGAGCACTTCGTCAATTTTACGGTCAACATAATCGGCCTATTGAGCAAGCAATTCGTGCAGTTATTGATCGTTTTCGCACTAATTTTACTCATTTCGATTCAAAACCATCAAGAAGACAAAGAAATGTGCGTACCGAAAAAAATATTGCTGCTGTAGCGCGAAGTGTTGAAGAAGATGCCGAAATGACGATTCGTCGCCGTTCTCAACTTGTTTCCAAAAATTAATCAACTAAACATCGACAACATTTGGTTCCAACAAGACGGTGCAGCTTGCCATACAGCGCGCTTAACCATCAATTTATTTGCAAAATCTTATTTCTAGAAGTGATCCTGTTAACTGGCCCACTCGTTCGTGCGACTTAACGCCTCTCGATTACTTTATATGGGGCTATGTTAAGTCATTGGTTTATGCCGATAAACCAGCAACTCTTAAAGTATTGCAAGCCAATATTCAAGCCACCATTGACGCCATACGGCCAGATTCATTGTAAAAAGTAGTGCAAAATTGGACTGATCGAACGGACCATGTAACCCATAGCAGCGGCGGGCATATGCCGGAAATCATATCTAAAAAATAAATAAATGAAATTATCTACCAGATTATAAAAATAAAAAGTTAATTCCAACAATATTTCTGTCTTCTATTATTATTTAAAGTTCTCAAACTCTTTAAAAAAAAAGCCCCTTTATAAAATACAAAATCTTCTGATGCTTTGTAAACGAAGATTCCTCCAGTTATGGCCAAGTTATTGCTCCATATGTGTCAGGAAGTCATCGAAAATTACTCTATCAGAATAAAGTCCTGCGTGAAGTCTCCCGTGAAAGACATTTGAATGATGTTTTATCTCAATAATAATGGCAAGATCCAAAAATATAAAAAAAAAACACTGTGGCGCTGGCAGCCCGTTATAGGCCATGGCCTAGCTGCTTGACACTCATTTGTGTTGCTCATGTCGTCATTTTAATCACATCTGAGCAGGGCCTACGGTTTGTCGCCGAGTCCGAACGGCACTCCTTAGAAGCTCTTTCGTAGGCAATTTTAATTTCGGGAGTCTGCCATTGCCCGCCGAAAGGGTTATGGCGATTTGGAAAATTGTTGGTGACCCAGCCAGGAATCGAACCCAAACAATATACTGAAAGAAAATTTAATCGAAATCTTTAGCATATATACATTTTATTTTGAATTTACTTTCGAAACAAAAAAATGGATAACCCAAAATTACAATGAAATTGGAAGACTCAAGCACGTTTTTGTGTCAAAAACCAGAAAAGAGAAGATCAAAAGCAAAACGCAGATGTCAAAATTTCATTTAAAGACAGGGTGCTCCTAAATCCCTGCGAAATAGGCTGCCTCTTAATCATGAACACGGAGCATAAATGAACTAACCACTTAAATCTGGAATGACTATTCACGAATGCAGAGAAATCATCCGAAGTTAAGTTCGCACTATCATCTGAACCGGTTGTCCACAATGTTGGGTCTCAACAATTGATACTTAAGTTAGAGAACAGGTAATCGGCTTTTTGCTATCCAAAAGATACGTAAATCAGATCTTTCGTTGGAAGGGCGTATAGTAGGTCTCGACTAAAAAAGAGGAATTTGGGTAAAACCAACTGGACAAGTTTCAGACAAGGGCTTTCCCAAGTCTTGTTGTGCTTCCCCTAAATTCAAAACAAGCAATTTTAAATTGTTTGAGCTGACGTAGCTGACGTATATTTTAGTGGTCCCTTTACAAAAATAGACTGTGTAGTATGAACTTGAAGTTGTTGAAGCATTTACAAGTTCTGTTATCATGTTAATATTTGTATGATTGAAACTCAGAAAGTCTACTGGTGTATTAGTCTCTGGGCTCTGTAGGTTCTTCCTCGTCGTTCATCCCTAATTTACTATGCCACCAACTAATGCTTCTGAGATCGGTTCGTAAACTCACCATTTTCTTGGCGACAGCATTGCTTGCTACCGTCAAATTAATAATACCACACTTACTTCGACAATGTTTTCAAATTGTGTTCGTTAAATGCTGTCTGTTCTTAGGTTCCAATATGACCCCATTTATTTGAACCTATAAAATAAATCAAATCAATTCATAGGCTTTGTGAAATGGCATAAATACAAGAAGCGAATACCGGCTAAGTGTCATGCTTACGCTAGTACTGGTGGTGTTTTTATGTTAATTCTCCACACTATCAATGCGGCTTTTCATTTAACATAATTAAATACGAGTACACAGCACCGGCTTTAGAACTTTGCCACCGTATACGAGTACATATGTCATTCATAGTATGTTGCCATTTATAAGTTTTCGCACTATAACAACGCTTAGGTTACTGGCCACGGAAGCCTTCAAGGTTATGGAAAAATTATTAACTAAGCAATAAAAATAGACTTTTTTTAATCTGTAATTTATTGAAGCTAGCAGTTGACTACTAACCATAGGCGATGATGGAACTATGAAAAAGAGAATACATTTTCAGCTCGTAAAAACAATTTTGAACATTTGTTGGACTTTGGAAAAATTGATTTCGAATGTTCAAAATAGGTGGAAAGACAATTTGTACGCTAATCGCTGTATAGCGATTGCTAGGAAAAATAAAAAGTAATTAAGCCAACCTCAGTGACTTCTTATAGAATGGAAAGAAAGTCAGATATTCTTGGTATCGGGTTCATTTCTTTTAAAGCAGAAAACTACCAGAATTCAGCAAAACTGGACAAATACAAGAGGCACTAGATGAAATAAGGATTCACTTACCACCGAACACATTACTTAAAGGTAAGCATAGCCAAAACTGTCATAATTTCCTTGCAGAGAGAAGCAATAACCCCTCAAACAATATTACTTAATGACTTACTAATCGATTTCACAAACGTAATAAAGGATCTTGGCGCAATTTAAGACCATTAACCAAACTGGTGACCTCATTCAGGCAGAGTCATTCAAAAGAAACAAAAGCCTTATAGGCGTGCTTTAGGCACGAATTGGATATGGAGACCATATACAAGCCGAAGGAAAACCTGTGTATTGCTTGTATGATCAAAGAAAGCTTATCAGGTTCTATACTTATCGGTCGTAAAAGTCTACCTTATTGGAAAGATGCACTGAAAGTTCGCCTTGACTTCCCAACCCTTAATTACAAGGGCACTTATGCTTCTAGCGTTCTATATCGAAGCAAATATACTCGTATTGTACTTTAAATCAATTTTGATACTTTCTGTACTAGTAGCTTTTTACCAGAAAGTACAAGATACCGCAATTCGCACTCCCAAAACTCGACGGAATAGAACTGTCCCACTCGGACAGCGCCAAGTATCTGGGTGTAATTTTGGACAAGAAACTGAATTGGAATCCCAATGTAGCGGAAAGAATCAAAAAGACATGTAATGCTCTTTTTAACTGCAAAAGAACTTTCGGACAAATTTGGGGCCTAGAATCTGCTATGGTGTATTGGCTATATACGGTGGTGGTGAGACCCATACTTACATATGGCGCAGTAGCGTGGTGGAAAACAACCAATAAGAAAACGATACATGGAAAACTAGCGGCGGTTCAAAGAACGGCTTCCATAGCCATTACAGGTGCGCTCCGTACCACCCCTACGGCTTGCAAGTAACACTGCTTGACTTACATATAAAAGGCTTGCTGGTAACAGTGCGATTCGATTCACTGATCTGGGTCACTTTAAGAGCAGTGGCACAATCCTAGCGGAGCTTCTGCCAGGCAATCCTATTTTAATGGATGAAATCCCTTCCTTAATCGACTTCGATATTCCGTATGATACAATATATCCGCAGATTCAGGACGAATGAAATTGCAATTTTCACAGATGACTCGAAAACAGAGAAAGAAACAGGTTCCGGTATCTTCTCGAAAGACCCAGAACTAAGCGTGTCTATAAGGCTACCGGACACTTGTAGTGTCTTCTAATCAGAGGTTCTAGCTGTCCTCAGGGCGGCTGAGCTGATGCAGATGAGATCGGTATCCAATAGAGATATTAGCTATCTACATCGACAGCCAGGCCGCTCTTAAGGCAATGGAATCAACCGACATCAGCTCTGCTACAGTTAGGGGCTGTCTCACAGTGCTCAAGGCATTATGCATTCAGAACCGAGTGAGACTGTGCTGGGTGCCAGGACACTGCGGTATAGAGGGAAATGAACAAGCGGACGAACTTGCAAGGAGAGGAGGGCTACTCGAATATAGTGAGGTTGCACTATCGAGGAAAAGTTAATAAAGACTGCCAATGTTAGGTGGTCGAATATAGAAGGACAAAGGGTATCCAAGGCTTTATGGCCACTTCTCGGTGGTAAAAGAACTAGTGCCTAGTGATGTGTCTTATGACATACCCGATTTTAACCTCACTTAACCTACACTAGTATAATGTATAAATTTCGGACTTCAAGACGAAGGAATCATCCCAATTCACAATAATTTGGATCATCCTCAGTTGGTACACTGAAAATTTGAAAATGGAATTCAAACCGGAGTTTTTGAGCTTACGGATGTTCCAATATGGCCCCTCGATCTTTGACAGTGTACATATAGTGGCCATGTTTCGGAAGCTAACAAAAAGTAATTTATGTTGGGGAAATCACCATGGAAATTGTCAAGCGTTACAAAGGCTGAGTAAGGTCAATGACTCGCCAGAAGTTCCTTAGATAAATCATAAGACTAAGGAATGCTCGCGTTTTCCTCTCTCACTTCCTTCTTTGATTTGTTTTTCTCCGTTGGGTTGCATCAAAGTACCTCATCATTCGTGCGTAGGATTAACTTGGCTGAAGGCCCAATATTTTAAAAATATCTCAGTCGTGAACGAAGTACCTGGATACTTGGCGACATCTGGATTAGCCAGACTTATCAGTATACAGCAGATCTCTGTGTAACTCCCTTTCTCTGCCACTCGAAGGATTCCATATGAAATTACCTTCTAAAAAAAATATTGAGGACTAAGTGGAAGAGACAAACAGTTTTGGCGTTGCATAGCTTTAAACCATAAGTCTTCTGGGCCGATCTCTATAAAACCCGCTGAGCCACAAAGTTGTGCTCTTATATCATCCTGCAAAAGCTAGTGGGTGTCATGGTGGGTTACGTAAAAATGATCCCTATTCCCTTGTCATAAAGAGAGAAATTAATATTGTCGAAAAATGTTCTGATATTGTCACAAAGGACCTCAGACCTATTAGTCTATCATCTTTACGTCTAAAAACTCTAAAACAACTGATTGATATTCACATACCATTTGAAATTGATTCACTACTTTTGTCTATGACCCAACATGCCCACTCTAAAAGAAAATCCATGGAAACGGCTCTAAATTTACTGACTAGCTACATTGACCGAACCCTTGCTTATAGAGAGCATACAATGGTCACATTCCTTGTTATAGAAGACGCTATCAACTTTGAAATTGTATGAATAACTTACAAAGTTGATCAATGCTTAATATCAGGATATTAAACTTCAAACTAAGAAGAGCATCGGCTTAAAGATGTGTCAGCTGAGGTACGCCCCAAGGCGCTATTCTCTCACCTATTCTCTAAAACTTAGCCAACAAACTGCTGGTGTTCCTGGAAGCGGGTGATAGCAGGGTGGTTGTCTATGCGAATAACGTTTCAGGAAAGGATCTGAATACTATTAAACAACTTCTACAGCTAAGTCAGAGCTGATTAATCCCGTTGTGAGGAATCAAATAAGACTCTCAACCTCACATTACTTATTGGCTTTAGGTCTCTGTTATAAAACTAGTACTCACCTATGGAGTTATTTTCTGGTAGATGGATTTAGGCTAAGCAGCAAACTGCAAAAAACTTAGCAAGGTCCAAAGGATAACATGTGCATAAGCGAAGCCATACGTTCATACTTCCACAAAGGCACTGGATATCGTATTCAGATTCACTTAACACCCCTAACATAGCTATTCACCTAAAAGCAACTATTTGGCCACGCTAATACATATTCTTAATACACTTTGTATCCTTTCAGATACATCAACTACATTATTACCCATCATTGGATTGACAATGACTTTCATATAAGCATTCTTTTTAGATTTTTCTGGGAGAAAAGGTGCCCTCATGGACAACAAGCCAAACCAATTCTAATCGAATGGATCCAAGACTGACAGCGGAGTTGACTGTGGTGTTTTCTCCGTTAAGCTTAACCTAAGTTTCTCCAATATCTTTTGAATTTTTGTAGCGTGTTGCTGGCGGAAAGTTTGGCAATTAAAGAAGCCTTATCCTGGCTGAAGAACTACGTGATAGCTGCAATGGATATTCGCATCTTTTTGGATAGTCAGGTGACTGTCAAAACACTAGACTCATTCTCAAAAACTTCTGAGACCGTTCTAGACTTCCAATTATCTCTCAGAGAGATAATGGAGCAAGTCAATGTTCACCTTCGGTTGTTGTCTGGTCACAGAGATATCTCCGAGAAACGTAGGGTCACCTTAGCTATCCTATCTGAAAAAGATATTAGTTCTATACCAATGTGCAATATAAAACTAAAGATAGATGCTTTGATATTAGAAGAACAAGTCGTAGGCTTGCTTTTTTGTCAACATGTCGCGAAACCATACGAAGCATCGCAGCGCTATCAAAGATGTCATCATAAGACACTGTCTTATAGGCAAGCATGCAAAAAGGCTTGGCGGTTCTACAAACTTCTTCTACAGAAGCTGCAGAAGTTAACATTCTCCTGTGCTACGTCAGAAGCTGAAACTGGTATTGCAAAAGAGTAATAGCACCAAAATAGTCTAATAGACCAAAGTGAGTTGATTCTTCAACAGTCACTTTTAACTTTTCTAACCTACTACTCGTATTAACGACGAGATAAATGGCTGTCAACAAGCAAAATTGTAGAGTTTTGGGAAATAACTATACATATCAGTTGCAAATACAACCAGGAAAAATCACTGTTAGGTGTGGATTTTGGTCCAGCGGAATCATTTGCTTGTTTTTTTTTTCAAAATTGAGATGGCACCGCTTCTTTCGCCAGAAATGTTGAGCCCTATTCCAGAGAATGGGTATAACAAAAAAAATCTGAAGATTTTTCAGCTCACTGTTAAGTTTTTCAGCCTTTAGTCTAAGGTCTTTAAAATTGGTTTATTAGAGCCATAAGCCCTACTGCGTGGGTGGCTGATAGAAGAGACACGGAATGTTGTCCTCACACAACGCGGGATATACTCGTATGAGGGTAAAGATTTAAAAAGAGACCAATAAGTAAGATGTCTTAAAGAATGGTTAAGTGAAATCAGTTGCAGTGACATCCATTCCTAAGGTTTACAGGCTGGCGGTAACCAATTGTTGTAAGTGTCGTAAAAATAGCATTCAGACTCACTTAATAGCGAGAGAAAAGTAAACAGCAGTCGAGTAATTTACAGTTTCGCTGGAACTCCTGATAACTACTTCCGATATTCGTTAATTTCTATCGAGATTTCGAAGAGAAACACCCAAGAGGACGCATTAAAAAAAAGGTAAGTTGCTCCAAAACACAGAAAACAGAAGATTTTCTAAACACCATATTCCTAAGACTTGAAAGAGTTTTTGCAAAATTCAATATAGGCATCTTGGCTAATTGGAACAAATAGAATAGAAGAGGTCGGATGGTGGTCCCCTTCGAAAACCCTAAATCAGGCTGGAAACGACCACTCTAATGGTTAGATACGAGATCTCAACAAACGTCTTACTGTGGCATCATAATCAAGACATGAATCAAGATCATTTGTCTTTCATCCTATAGAGAGCAAACATCAATCTGAAATCGACCACACACCAATTGCTTCCATCGGAAATATAGAGTCACTGATGTCGGCCTGTGACCTGTTTTTATTTAAACCTACCGAAACCGAGTTCGTAAATAACTATCGCTCTAACTCATGAACTGTATCCCGGTATAAATTCCGATTCAATAACGTTAATTCCTGAACATTTTGCTAGCGACAGAGTAAGCGATAATTCCAGCTCAGGAATTCCTGCATCGATACATAATGCCATAATCATACTAGGCACACCTATCCACACTTCCGTGCTCAGTAACATTTTAAACTTAGTAACTGAAATTCTGCTACTCAGTCTTCTCATTCCTCAATTAGTTTACTACTACTTTACTTTTACACTACTTTACTTTTCAAAATTATTCAAAACAAGCCTACAATCAGAGCAAGATTTAACAGTTTGTAATCGTGATGAGCTTTAGGCGTATATCAACTGGTTACTTTCTCTGATAATAATTACTGTAGAATTATTTCCTACTTGGTAGCAATACAGCAAAAGATCTGACTTGTGCTTCTCCAAAATGCTGTGCAATACTCTTGTCTACTATGCTTCACAGTTAGAAATATCATGTGAATTAAGGTCACTGTCATCTAACGATTCCAATAAGAATATCTGACCGATCAAGCAAGCAATCAACATGACCTAGTTTCCACAGCTACTAGTCTTTAACCATTCCTAAATCGTGGAAAAGTCTAGTGATCTACATCGCTTACGCAGATATAATAGTTGATCTTGTGACGAATTCTCATCTCAAAGTTTTAGAAGAAGAATTTTTTAAGCCTGATCTTATTTTTGAGTACCTGAATTGTCCCTGAATTGTGAGCATCCCACAGAATAAAGTCTAAATGCGTCAAATTGCAGTTTTGTAAGAGCCGGGCACCGTCAACAAAGCGACTTACGAGTATTACACGGTTATTGAAGTAGTGTGCACTAAATCAGTTATTAGACAGCTCTTATTGAACGTAGCCGCATCTCATCTTAAGCCTAGCTCGTGTGGATTTCCGTAGCCTCACGGAAGCTCGTTAATTTCGAGCTGCCCTAAAACTCAAACAGAAGTTGGTAATCATTTTGCTTCAATTCAAGAGTCAATTGGATCATAAAAGCCAAAATCTTTACACAGGCTAGTTAATTTGTCGAGATCTTTGAAGCAATGAATTTCACGGGTTTAGGCGAGAACTTTCGGCAACAACTGCAATATTCTCCGTCCAGCACACAGGACGAACACGGGAATATGTTCGGTCATCAATCACTCTCTTTACACTACATGATCGGAATTTCTTTTGGAAATTCGCACTGTTTCGGCAACGCAGTATCCACTTTGGGACAAACTTTGCAATTTTTCTCGACATTGTTCGATCTATTTCGTACCTCGAAAATATTATACTCAGTTTCTGTTAATTTCAGCGCATAAGAATCAATGTCAAAATGATATATGATTCAAAAAGAAACCGACAGATGGCCCTCCCTACCGATGACTAATTTCTCTATAGTTGGCAAAGTTTCGGGAATAGGCTTTTTTATGGTTACACGCTTTGTTCCGACTATATTTTCCCCGAAGTCTTTTTGTTTTAACTCCAACTACTAGTTTTGAACAATTCTGTCGGCAGACCATTCAAAAATTCGTTTTAGTAAAGTGCAGAAACATCATCATCAACATCATCATCAACTTCAGAGTCAATCGCTATTACCATTAGGCTCTTTCAGGATGTGTTCCGGTCGATTTTAGTTTCATAATATTTTCCAAAACGGGTTCCGTATACTTTTTGTTGCTTCTCGTGAAAGTACTCGTATGATCAATTTGGTTGCATGATCATTGATCAGGATACAGACATGTCGTGGCATCGCTCGTACGTTTGCTTGAAGAATGATTTTAACAAACTGTTTTGTGGTGATTGTAACTTAAAAAAATCGTAACTTAAAAGTTATTCTTAATCTTTGCAAACAGTCCTCTGATTCCTTTTAAGAATTTCGCCATATTTATGTTATCTATGGCAACGATCAATTTCAGTGACAAACAAACGAACAGCTACTAATTAAGCCATGAAATGTGCTTGATTCATAACTAACTGAGAGAACCAAGCCTTTCGAGGGTGGGCCCATAAGTTCCTGAAAATTAAAACCTATGGCCTTGTCACCTCAAACTACATTTTGCTTGTCGAATTGTATTGCTGTGGCAGCCATTTGAAACAGAGGCCTACGAGAAGTTTTGTAAAAATTGAAAGGTGAATTCCGTGTTCTTATTAAACACTATTTTTTGCGCAAAAAAACCTTCGCTCAAATCAATTCATTGAAAAGTATTCACCATCGATAGGAACCTTCCACCAATGCTTTACTAAATTTCGGTGCGATCGTACCAGCACAAGTGATGCCGAACTTTTTGGTCGCCCATTTGAGGTCGCCACGCCGAAAGTGGTCGATAAAACCCACGGTATGATGTTGGATGAACAGCGAGTGAAGGTGCGCGAACTTAAAGAGCCTACAGACTCATCACATGGATCCGTAATTTGGATAGTTGTGAGAATATATTTGGATATGACAGCCCATCCGCCAAATGTGTGACGCGTTTGCTCACTGACAACAAACCAATCGTTTGACAACCTCAAAGAGTATTTTGCGAAACATGCATTCATCACAACATACCAGAGATCAAGGAATAGTCGAAACAGTGGACTTCTCCGGATTAGTCGAAGCTGAAGAAGACCAAGGTGGTGCGTCTAACGACCAACAAGGACGTAGTGACAGCTCTTTTTTTTGGAATGCACGCGGTGTTATTTACATCGATTACACTGAAGAGGGTTAAACGATCACTTGCGCTGATCGCCGATTTCAAGCAAAAGCAACTTCAAGCACCACCAAGTATGTGCTGTCCAGCAAAACAGACACCCAACCGACGTTTCGGGGAGAACCTGAACCTCGAACGATATAACTTTGAAGTAGTTAGGGACTTTGTCTTCCTCCGCTCCGCTATAAACTCAGAAAACGACATCAGCGCTCTATGGCTCAGAGGCATGGACCTTTTTTAAAAATGGTTGAGGGTGATCTTGCTTGCTTTAAGAGGAAAATTCTCCGTCAATTTGCACAGCCAAACTGTACGGACTGTACAGCGACATCGACTTAGCCAGAACAGTGAAGGTTCAACGACTGATATGGTTGGGTTATATAGAGCGGAAGGACAGTAACGCTGCGGTCCAAGAAGTGAGCCCAGCCGAGAAAGACCGAGACTCAGGTGGCGCACGCAAGTGGAAGGCGACTTAGCCAACTTAGCATGCGAAACTGATGGCAGGTAGCAAAAGATCGAGCTGCCTGGAGATGCTTGTTGACTGAGGCCCAGGTCCACCTCGGACCACTCTCTATGGGAAGCCTTGAAGTCCATAAGGAAACCTATAATGCATTCGCCACCAGCTACGAAAACTAACGGGGAATAGGCAAAAGAAGACAAAGAGAAAGCAGAATTAGAGGAATCGTTCAAGCCGTTCGATGGACAACCGTTGATCGAAGATCCGAATGGTAATATGGCACCCAACAACTTTAAAGTAAAAACCATATCCCTGTGCGAACTTCGAATGACAATAAAAAAATTGAAAAATAACAAGTCTCCGGGGTATGATTGTGAGATTTTGAAAGAGCTACCGAAAAAAGTGCTGTTTTAGTTGCTCTACATTATAAATGCTTCTTTAAGACTATTATATGCTGCAAGGCAATGGAAAGTCGCCGAAGTTATTATGGTGCCAGAATCGAGGAAATGTGCAAATATATAGACCCATTTCACTTCTGCCAATAATATCTAAGGTCTTCGAGAAACTTCTGCTGAAAAGATTGCAAACAGTAATTGAAGAGAGACACTTGATCCCTGATCATCAATTCGGCTTTCGGGTCAAACATTCCACAATCAATCAGGAGTATCGAATAGCGAACGAAATTGAAAAAGCTATAAAGGGAAAAAAATATGCTCTAGCGCTCTTCTCGACGTATCGCAAGCCTTCGACAAGGTATGGCACGAAGGACTAAGGTTTAAGCTAAGGGTAATCTTACCGGAAAAGTTGTACAGAATATTGGAATCTTATCTTGAAAACAGACTTTTTCGTATTAGACACGGGAGTGAATATTCGGAGTTCCAAGAAATCTACGACGGTGTTCCACAAGGAAGTGTTCTGGGTGCAATCCTATCCCTGCTCTACACAAGAGATATACGATAAGATGAAGGGACCGTTGAAGCAACGTTCGCAACGACAAAGCTATCTTCGTAATGAATGAGTCAGTCGAATCATCAACGGGAAAACTCCAACGAGCTTTGAACAGCTTACGTATTTCCATTAATTCGATAACCGTACGCAAACAAGGCAAAATATCTAGGAATGACCCTAGACGCAAAACTTAAGTGGAAACCACACCTTAAAAAGAAGAGCTCGAAATCAGATCTAGAGAAATGTATTGACTACTAGGAAGATACTCGAAGTTAAGCGTATACAACGAACGGCTTATGTATAGGCGAATGCTAAGACCATCTTTGACATATGGTATATAACTTTGATGTTGTACCAAACCAAGCGATATGGCTCTACTGCAACCATTTCAACACAAAATACTAAGAGCAATCGTGAATGCTCATTGGTACATAAGGTTAAGTGATATTCACAGAGATCTAGGAGTTGTTACCGTGAAGGCAGAAGTAACGAACCCGACTTCATGTTAACTGCAACTACAAAGAAGAAGACCCTTCGACCTAGCGCCGTAAGGAAAAACCATATTTAATGACGGTATTAGTAGATGCCTTCACTGGAAAGCTACCTACCTATATGCGATTAACACTACAGAAGCGTAAACTTAGTCGTAGTCATCAAAAAGAAAAAAACTGAGAGGGACGATTTTCCTTCTACTATGAGTACGCGCAGCCGGTTCTCATGGTGCCTCTCTGAGAGGTGAGGTTTAGCCCGTAGGCATATACTGCCAAGCACTGATGGCATTGTCAGATATATAAATCGGGCATAACCAATGGTACGGACCATTGGTATCTTTTGATTATTCCTGCACCTCCAGGCGCAACCAAAAAAATAAAGTTCACCCTGGACCTTAGCGCCACTTAAAGTAAGTAAGTGTTGTTGAAACCACATGTCTTCCATATTCAACAATTGGTTATAGCGAAGAATTGACGGTAACCATTATACCTTTCTCATTTTCGAAGAAGCATGGATCAATGAAGCAGCAGACGAAATTGGACTCAATTAAATATCCACCGAGTGAAAAATGATCCACATCCGTGAAGAAAATGTTGTGTGAAAATTGGTCATCCAAACGCTGATGTGAAAGCACACAATCGGCGTATGTTCTGGTCGGTTCATGAGTAAGTTGAACTTTAAAAGTGTTTAGATGCAAATCAAAATGCAAAGTAAGTAATACTATGCCGTAAGACGAGCCCAAATGCTGATCTCGCCGTTTAATCGATAAGTTTGGATCTTCTTTCACTCACGGCAGCCATATTTTCTCTAGACCGTACATATCGATGATGGGTAGGCGTTACGAGTTATTTTTTTTTAAATTCATCCTCAGTTACTCTCTCTAATTGCATTCGTGTTTTTTCGTATCCTCGTTTAAATTGCTTACATTACGTAAATAGAAAAATGAGCTTGAAACCCTACCTGTCTTCTGAATATATAGTCCATCTCTCCATCTCCAGTACATTCTTCCCCCCTTTTAAGGATTATTTAGTATTTTTGAATGTTTTTTTAATTATTCGAAATTCGTTTTCATTGTAATGATATTAGTAATAGTAATATATTACTCGTAAATGTATCTTTGTGATGTATTTAAAAAAAGAATTCTGAACATCTGAAAAAGAAAAGTTCTAGAAACATTCAAGGAAATATTCAAAAGTAGTATCTTGCAATCATTTAAACCACAATAAACACAGGAATGCATAGTTTTACTATGTCAAGATTAAGTATTGTTGTCAAAGTAGACAAATAATTAACTTCAATCATTTTTGCACTTTTCTTTCAGGTATCATTCGATCGATATTGCAAAAATTAACTTCAATTTTGGAGTTGTTTGTTGTGGCCATTATATCGTTCGATTGATATTTTGACACCACGTATGCCAGCTTAACTATGCGTCAGATAAACTGAACTTGTTCTTAAACATATCCGCATATTTATCAATCTAATTAAATGAATATTCGTCAATATTGTGAAGCAATCGGTGACTCATTCGCAAAATAAAGAAAAGCAAACGGCGCATGAATTTTCTCGGCTTTTGCAACTTTTTTGGCAAAGTTATAAATCTAAAATTAAATTTTAAATTTATTCAATAAATTAAAATGAATTAATTTAATCTTCAAGGATGAAGGCTTCATGATTCATAGAAGCAACAAATTAGAATGGAAAGATTGTGATTCTCTTTCTAGAAAAGATACAAATGATTGATCATTCGATTTTGCAAACATATGGTATACTAGTATTAAAACCTCTCATCTCTTTTCTCGAGTGTTCCCTTTCATATTATTTTTTTTTTTTTAGAACGTGAGAGACCAGGAAGTATCATATAACTGAGGGTAACATTCTGACATTTATCTTTTATGAAGTGCTTCCCTATACACTTTACTAAAAGAGGCAAATTCTCGTACCTTGGTCTATGGATGCCATGCACTTAAGGAAAATGGTACTTCATCAGTACTCCATTTGTACGTCATTAATTTTTGAAGTATGTACATTCGAATGGTTATTAAGACTGATCTTATAAGTGGTTTATTTTGAATCATGGTATTCATTAGAGGCTAGGAAATGTGAATTAAGGTACTCAAAGTAACGATGCTTGGTGTAGTACCAATATCCAAATGCTTATAGTGTCAAATTTGACAGGCAATATCTGGCGTTTAGCTCGTAACTTTACCACATGACATATCAATTAAAACTTAAAATTATTGGACGAAGCGAGGATGGAGATAGACAATAAAATGTCAAGGTTTGATCAATGTTAAAATGGTCAAAAGAGTGAGCCCAACAAGTTCTGCATCAAGTCAACTGAAATTGGGCTACTTTTGCCAATCTAGGCATCATTCTATCAATGATGATTGTTTTTCGCCACGAGAGAATAACACTGGTAGTCACATCACTTACGCAACCATAACTTTTTCTACTGCTGACATTCACTCTGATGAATAGTGCCCACAGACTTCTTATTTGACTAATGGACGATAAAGAAAAGTGTCTTTGTAGTTTCAAGTAGCATAAAGTTTGTAAATTCGGACGTGCCGCACGATGGAATTCGGATACTAAACATGATCTGTGTCAATCCTCACTTTTGGCTCAATGCCATTTCCAGAGGGGACAATGCCCAGAAGAGACTTATGGGACTTGGCACTCTAGGTTGGGGGCTGTGCCGACGAGGTACGAGTAACTGTCCGGCCATGGAAAAAAACATGAAAGTTACGATGCAACAACAAGCCTCGGATACGGACGTATTTCCTGTTGAGAACCCCTACGTACGAATCAAGGACAACAAACTTCGGACAGGCACGTGCAATGTTAGGTCCCTTAGCCACATGGAACAACTAGCAGAGGCCCTGGACTGCTACAAAGCAGATAATACCGCCATATTATTACCATCATCCAAGATATGCTATGCGATGGGCCGGATAGAGAGAGGATGAAAGAGTGCGACATCTACTACGACGATTGTTGCCGAGGGTAATTGAAGGCAGATTTCTTGTTGGAGGCAGACTTAGGCAATAAGTCTTGAGTTTCCGGCATGTGAACGAGCGCCTTGTATGTGCGCTCTCCCACACAGGAGAAAAAGATGACGACAATAAGGATAGCTTCTATGAACTCTTGAACAAAACCTACACGCAATGCCCTCACTTCCTCGCAATGCAAAGCTAGGAAGAGAGGGCATCTTTGGTAGTAATGGCGGAAGCTATAGCCTGCACGACACCACCTCCGATAACGTATTCAGGCTAATCGACATTGCGACGTGGAGAGACATTTTCGTCACTAGCACGTCATTCCCACATCTCGATATTCACACCATTACCATTACCTTCCGGATGTCCCAAATATCGCAAAGGTAAGTATGAGGAATTTCAACGTCGGACAGCAACGATCGCAAAAGACCGCCAAATCCATCTTCCGATTCAGTCTCCTATGCTCCCACTATCAAGGATTGCAGACCAGTGGCAATATTGCAGAAAAACGGGTCGATTTTCCAGAACAAGAAAAGAGGGCAAATGCAAGTGCGCGGTCGGGGATTGATATTCTGAAGTTATACCCAAAGGTAAACAACACATGCCACTGACGCAAACTCTGAATGGAAATCTTTAGAGACGAACAAGGCAACACTGTATTGTTGTAGAGTCGCAGTCGATGCTGAGAATTTGACAAAAGCATTTTTGTAGACTGTTTTACTGCAATGACGAAATTACCGCCGCCAGGCAGAATGAACCTTTCAAGGCGAACGATGCAAACGAACAACTCTGTCAAGTGAAAATAGTTATGTATATCTGAGCTGAAATCCAACAAAGCTGCTGGATCGGATGTACTGACTGCCGATCTCTTGCCAGCTGGCTCCAGTGTTGCGCTTCAAGTTGGTTGAGGTCTTTTCCATTTGCACCACCTTAGATGAGACCGTCGACTTTTGCCCGGTTTCTCAAGATATGATTTGAAAACTCATTAAAGCTCAGCTGTCATGTCGATTCACTTAATATGGCTCTGCCATCCTATTGGATCCGTAGGCATCTGTCTTGACCGATGCCGAGGTACATCCCGTACTGTTCGTGATTGAATCTCGTCCTCCTATTCCACCTCAGTACAAACGGAATCGATAATTAAGGGCAGTATATTTCTATCGCAACAGGCAAGTGCTTGTCAATCAGCTTTCGACAAGGTCTAAGACTATGTGCATAAAGCAGGTCTGGGAAGTTCAGACATTGTGCTAGTACCTTGTTGGTTTTAGCCAGGTTCAGCACGGAGTATAGTTCGATCTGAGTCAGTAATTAAGATGAGTATGAGTTATTAGCTTCCGAGATCGCGCATTGCCTAATAAAAAGCTTGATATTAGAGGTAGAATCATAATCTTGCTATTAACACTCTCGAAACTGATACCAAAAGACAGACAAAATCGGACTTGAATTGGTATAGTTTTTCGCGATGTAATACACTGCCATATGAGGCCTTAAAATTGACAAATAAGTAAAAGGTGCTGATTACAATGCCTCAGACCTGAAACAAGACTGATAAGGACCAATTAGTTGGTCGCATAATGGTTGTTAGAGGCAAAGTAGTACGGCAGAGAAGATCTTATAGGCGACGTTGATGAGAGAATATGCATCTATAGCTGGCGCAGACCAGAAGGTCTCATTTCTTCAAAATCGGTTATATAAAAAATCATTTACAACAAGCTAGCGGTGACATCGATACGATTTAACGATGAGTGGATGATGGAAGTTTTCAAATAAAGTTTTACAAGTTCCAACGATTTTTTTTTGAAAATTCCTTTATCTGGGGCCTTTACGGATACAAGAATCGATTATCGGAAGTTTCCGATCGGCTACACGGACAACCAATTCCTTGTAGTCAGATACCAAATGCTCTAACTAGATCAATTTTTATATCAAACAATTTCTTTGGAGGGTCAGTAGCAATATAATGGCCTACGCTATCTAAGGCTCAAAGTTTTATGCGAAAGAGATTATCAATGTGACGAACCAAATAATGGCCAACTAAGGTATAGCTGGATTTACTGTTGCCCCAAACCTCTGCAAACATTGAAAGGGCAACGAACTTCGGATCTGCACGTGGAATGTTCGGATTCTTAACAGACCATGTGAAGCCGAGAAATTAGAAGAGGTTATCATGCGCATATTACTGCCACTGACATCTAGAAAGTGCGTGGAATGGGCTGGACATACCACGGAAAATTTAAAATACAAATTTTTTCATCTAAATCTATATTGTCCTTGTCCCCTTCAAAGTAATCATCATCGACTGCAACACGCTTATGTCAGCGCTTGATCCAATCCTCTAAACATTTTCTATATTCGGTTTTCGGTATGTCCATCAGTGCTTCCTCTGTCTTCTCCATTACTTCCTCTCGGCTGCTGAAACGCGTTCCCCGAGTAGTTTTTTAACTCGGTTAATTAGAAAGAAGTCACAGGGAGCCAAATCAGGTGAATTCGGTGGCTGTTGGATCGTATTTGTTGCATTTTTCGTCAAAAAATTACGAATAATGATGCCTCTGTGCGGTGGTGCGTTTTCATAGTGCAAAATCCACAAGTTTTTTGCCCACAATTCTGGCCTCTTTCGGCGAATTGCTTCAAGCAAACGTCTAATAACACCCAAATAAAACTCTTTGTTTAATGTCTGGCCTTCTGGCAAAAATTCATGATGCACTACACCGTTGTAATCCATGAAAACCGTTATTTTTTTTGCGACGTCAATACGGTCCCTTTTTTGCATGAAATTGTGGTCTTTCGGCACCAACTTTCCTGCTACACGACGGAAACCCAAATCATTAACCAAAATGTTTTGGACGGATCCATAGGCAATACTCAAGTCCTCCGCTATCTCTCTGATGGCTAATTTGCGGTTATTGACCAACATTTCTCTTACTTCATCAATGCATTCGTCGGTTTTCGATGTCGGTGGTCTGCCACTGCGTTCAACATCTTCGATTGACTCACGACCACTTTTGAGCCGCTCGTGCCACTGGTAAACGACCGTTTTCTTTTAAAAAAAATCGTTGCCGAAACACTTTTCCAACGTTCGCGCACCATTAAATCCGTTTTTTACGCAAAATTTAATACAAGTTCGTTGTTGCAAATTTAAATTCATTTCTAAAATTGTAAAAAAATCGCCAACACACGCAGAGATAGATGTACTCTTAGCTACGTAACTTTTGTAAATATCAAGCTATGGTGCCAATATTTAGAGAGAATATCAACAACAAATGTACCAACTTAACAAAAACCATAACTCAAATCGGAATAGGAGCGCCACACGGTGGTTATTCCGGGTGGTATAGTGTATGAAAAACTTGGTATAGGTATATTCTACTATATGGTGATCGTTATGGGGAACACGTGAGGGAGATTCTTATAGCAATCCGCATCAAGGGTAAATTGGCTAACATAAGCCTAAACGACCAGAGAATGTTTGTTCGAACACCTCGACAAGACATATGAGCAGACATTGCTCATGGCGTTTTAGCCCCGGGTTGGAAAATAAGGACGTCTTTGGTAGGACAGTTGATAGGGTTGGTCTACATGAAACCTTTTTTGGCAACGGACTTGGGCTTATTGATTTTGCGGACAGGGCTATAAATCAAATTGGCCACATTGGAATAGACAAAAGACATGCCTCCAATATTCTGGACATCCGAACAGCCAACATTGACCCGGATCACTACCGTGTTACATTCAAGGTAAGAATGCGAATTTCCCAAACGCCATAGCAAAGGAGTACAAAGCTGCAATCGCAAGACACCATCAGAATCTTCGCCGAATGCGTATCCCGAAATTACTCAACATTTCCTATACCGCCAGCAACAAGGGTCTAAGATCATTGCTATCGCCGCCAACCTGACACCAGAGGCTTGCACGACCACCACCAATAAGTCCCGAACTATAATAGCTATACGCCGACATCGAAGAAGCCAGGAAAATGCACATAAGTCCGCCAATGCTCCAGCGTGTCGAGTCTTCGAATCGTACCTGGAGGGTCAACACAGCAGGAGAAGACCACACCTCAGGTGATGCACTCAAGCAGAAGAGACCAATAACTGATTGGCTAAACACCGTGCTAACTGATAGGCTTATTACATGTAATTAAGGCCCAGGTTCTTCCCGAATTGTAGCGCCCCATAAGAAAGTATATTAACTAGCTGCTCTAAAATATGAAAATACAATGTAAGACGTCTGACTGCATTTTTTTAATTGCAAATTTATTACTGCTCAAACGATGGAAAGCCTGTACAATTTAAAATAAAAATTTCCACAGCCCTTGTAGCTAATTGCTTTTCGTTTAAATAACAATTAATATATTTAAGATATACCGGTCAAGAGAAACTAAAAATATCGGATATATATTTAATGATAATTTGTATTTCTTGCTAAAGATATGACGTCTGAATGTCTGTGGGAATTAAAAAGTAACTCGTATTTGATTAGCTTGATTAGTTTTGAATGAATTCTCTTATAATCGTATATAGCTAAGGGTTTTCGATTTTGGAACATTGTAATTTAACTACGAAGATAGCTATGTATATCTTACTGTAGTCAATCGATCGGACTGTAGGTTATGTTAGGTAAGAATGGCTGTTTTTTGAGAAAACCAACCCACTTAGGGCTTTTGGTCCATTATGGTGCCACGTGGATCTGTGATCATCTTGAGTTTATGAAGAAGTTTAGAAAGCTGTTAGCTGAACATGTACAATGTGGAGGGATGTCGCCAGTTCAGTTTCTGCAGAAGTCGTTTTTAAAGCACGAAACATTTTTGCAAGCGTGCTTATATCGTTCGCTCAGCTTATGGTTTGAAACTATGCAACGCCTAGAGCAGCGTTGGTCTCACGGAATCTGACCATCAATCTTAGTCTAGGCTGTAGTAGTCACTGGCCGTTACAAGTGGAAAGTGGGTAGCTAATAGTATGTTGAGTGACAATCACTTGAGATTGTCCAAGAATCCGCTTTTTTCTTTCAAACAGCTGGGCATCGAAGGATTCGATGTTTGAGGAAGTCGCTTTGCCCTTCTCTCATTTGTTTTTAATATATTTTGTGGGATTCCTTACATGAGCTGCAGTCTGTCGTCAATCACTTTTCTTGTGCTTTTCTTTGAAAGCGTTTCTAAGCTGCTTCAGTGTTGCTTTTCCTTGTCCCTAGGTTTCATACGAGGGCAGAAAGCAGCTATTGCCTCATTGAGAGCCGGGGTAAGAGTTTCGGCTTTCATGACTAGCTCATTTGTGTTATATGGGGGCCATTAAGAGTTTAGAGGAGAGTAGCTCTTAAAGTGTTTCTTTGTGTAAGCGAATGAATTGGATGTATTTGTGATCTAAAAAAAAGTGTACCTTGCAGCTACCACAAGTTTTAAAAACTCAAGTCTTTTCCAACATATTCTCATTCCTATTCCACAAACAACCTTAATTTCCAGATAAATTAAATTATAGTTGGCTCTTATAAGATACATATTTAAATACTATCATCTTCAAAATCCTTGGAAGAATGGGGGGAATAAGCTTTGGCCCTCAATGGTTAAGGATATGCAGTCTGACGAGGAAAGACTGCAGTAAGCGGTAGACTGGTTTATTACGACTGTTTGTGTCGTTGTAAGTCAATAGGCAGAAGAGGCAGAGGCTTCGTAAATTAAGAATTATGAACAGATCAGAAGTCAACAGAACCTGAGAGAACTCGATGAATGTATAGAGTTTACCACGTTCAAGCATTTTTTCAAATAAAGTAAGAGATTAAGGCGGCTTTAACCGATAGGACGTATAGAATAATCGTGTAAGGATAGTAACATTCGGTTCAATATTTCTTCAGCGATTTCAGATCAAAATAAATCCTGTTGTACCCCGGGTCTATGTTGGAACCCCGAATCATATTTTAATGAGTTATTTCTGTTTTTCGCGTTTCTGCTATCTAGTTGTAGAGGGGTAATGGAAGTATCCATTTAATCCACATTTAATAACTTCAAAACACAATGCTGTCTACGTCGTTAAAGTGAAATTTAAACACCATTCATTACCTATAAATGGCACTTGATTTGTCGGAACAAAAAGACTTCCCCGCCAAGCACTTATCAGCAAAACAAGTGTATAATGATCACATCGGCTAAAATGCTATTAAGACTTCTCTGTACTTGCTAGATAGGATGTTCAACTTTATTGCGTCCATTGACAACTTACAATTGCAACATAATTTCTCTACCACGATTCATTGCTTTTTCTCACATCCAATAAAATGTTGTGATTCTTTTGAAGCTTATTCATTACAACATGCGAACATTCAAAACCAACGTTAACTTAATTCTCTTTGGCCCGCGCAGTTTGCAAACGTTTTGCAGGTACATAACACCCTTTTTACTACCACTAATCAGCTGTATTAAAATATTGGGTTTTCAAATAAGGACTTGACAACTTTCTTTTAAATAAAACGCAAACCATTTGAGATATTTCAAAAACTTTATTATCGGCTTGAAGTACAATTAAAACATTTATGAATGGAACTCGACTTCGTTCATATGGCCACCGCGGGCACGTTTGCAGTAGTCGATGAGTCGGACCCACACATTTCGGCCATCGGCTTCAATTCTTGAGTCAGCTTTATCTTGTATGGGTGTAAGACCAAGATCCTTACCAAAATAAGCCATAATGTGGTCTGAGCGATGCCCAATTCTTAAGAACGCTGTGGAATTGACTGATTTAGATCGTTTGCTACGAACGCCTGAACAGCAGCGATATTTTCGACACTTCGACCAACCCGTTGTATCACTGACACAGCAACATCACACAACGAATATATACTACTACTACTACTTGGGCGAGAATTACGACCAAGAATTGGAATTAAGGCTCTTAAAGTTACAGTCAACGACTCCGAATTTCGGTAGAAAATTTTTATAATTTGCAGACGTTGCTCGTTCGCGTACTTTACCATGATGAAAATGTTGAGTTTGCTGAATAAATAGACAGTGACAGTTTGATGATTAGTGAAAGATTGCGTTCACAAATTAAATTCTCACTCTCATACGAAATGGACATAACCTGGGGAACGCAACTTCCGAAGCGGTCGAAATTGGTGTAAGGTTGTTTATAGGCAAAATGAAGGACTATGGGGGGGTGACTCTTACAGGGGGTCCACACCTAAATTATCAAAAACATATATAAATATATACAATACTACCGATTCTATTCTGTAAACACATAGGGTGTACGGCTCGTCGTTTACCCTCGAGTCAAACAACGGTTCAGATACAAACACTAGAATTATCGAACTGATATCATTTGAATCATCACCTAAAGATAGATCTAGATGACGAATAGGATGGTGCATTCTCGCAAGATTATGTGCAGAGAGGGAAGAATTAAATATAAAAAAATTACAGAGCATGTGTAGCACCTCCCTCCCTTGTTCTTCTTTATTGCATTTCGACAACTGAAACTCCTTCGGACTTGCACCATATGGGTGTCCCCTAATTCGACAGCGATAATTTGGGAAACGATTCTTGGGTATATTCTAAGAAAACCATGATCCCAAGATCAAGGTCATTGCGTTAAATCTTCCACGAAGTCGAGTAACGCAATCTCAATCTTCGCGAACGGCAACGAATAGACAAACCACGTTAATACTGGCGGATACAGCATATTTTCCTCTGTACGCACTTTATTCATGCGGGTAGGTGGCTTGTTGTCCAATAGCGTGAAATGTGAAATTGGTGAGAAGTTTGGTCACTACGACTTTAATTGTTTGCTCAGTAGATCGATTATGACGACGGTAAATTTCGCACAAATTTCAATAATAAAATTGGATGTAAGTCTTTCTATTATAAAATGGCAATGCTTATTGAGCTTTCTTGACTTTGACACATGTCACGAATCACGCGTGAGCTGTCTAAAATAGAACAGTGAAAAACCAAATACCAGAAAATCACCTATTCTATTCTATCTATCGCTTAAAGGCTGTGAGGGTTCCTCTTCTAACTGTCGATACAATGCCTCTATTTTTGCCTCACATGATCTACTGTAATTATCTGAGTTTGATATCCACCTATACAATATGCAGTTAGGCGGCGTATTTAGTATAGTTAGACCGTGTGATATGTAGTCTTTAGTACATCTTACACTGCAGAGGTCCCTTCAATCGTACCCTCCGTTGCAGCCTTCCCACTAGCCTCTCCATCAAACAATTTATTTGTATTTCTATTTAATTAAATCTAGGCAAGAAACGTGTGTAATGTCATATGACTCTTACATCTTCGTAATCCAAGGCAATTTACATATAAAATAAGTTCAAAGAAAATTTATGGCGAAATCAGCTCATGACCTCATATATTCCTGCTACACATATAAGAAATCTCATTTATCTTGCATCATATGTGGAGGTTTTGTTTAGGTACTTGTACTCGTAATATATTCGAAACTTGAACTTGATTTTATTTAAACTCCTTTCCAATGGTGTGAGCTAAATTCTATATCCCAGATAGATCAGACTAATGCCGAGCATTCCTATAAAAATATATAAACAGCGCCATTGTATCTGGCTGTATCTATCAGTACTATCAACTTGCTTTGCCGGTATTTCACGCTGCCCATTTTTTGAGACTCACTTTGAAGTTAATCAGTGTGTTTTTACTTTTTTTGTAGATACAGATTAGAGAATAACTTGGTTAATATTTAATTAGCCGGCCATTGCCTAACTAGCCTATTTCCAACTTCCGTTTCCATGAAAAAATACTGATATCGTAATTATCCATTTTTTATTTAATTATCATTTTAGTTAACGCACAAAAAACATGCACAAAATGCATTCGTTACCTTTGTGACAACAAAAAACCAAAGTGCTTGTACGAGTAATAGGCGCCAATTCTGCAGAGCATTCGCAAGACATTCTAATTGTTTCTGAAAGCAAAACAAAATGTTAGAGGTGAATAACATTCATCAGATAAACTAAAAACGACTTTTATAGTAGATGTGTCCCTGGAAGTGAGTTTTTAATGCATTGATGTGGTGCCATTAAAAATATCGTCAACGTCAAACGCAATAATGTTCACACAACTTGTCTTGATTTCTTATAGATCGAATTAAAAAAGCGGATTAGTCTCTACGACAGTAGTGCGGTGTACGATGAAAGATGACATAACGCTCAAATCATGAATCATAAAATTTCCGATAGATTATGCAGATCGCCATCTCAAGTGAAAGGGCTATTTTAGATGAATGGGTTGCAGAAATATGAGTATAAGCTACCAAAACGCAAGTTCCGAGACCAAAATGAAACCCCTTGACACTTCGTTTGACTCTTAAACAAGAAGTTTGGTCTCCCATTTCTAGGCACCAAAAGCGCACGGATGTCAAAGATGCTTTAGGAATAGGGTAGACATTGGTTGGAGTCTATTTGACAATGACCAATGTTGAAACTATTACTATACATCAAATCTGCTTATCTTACCATCAGTGGCCACCAGCTATTAGTAAATCTGTATCCAGGCCCGTTCTGTAGAACTTCAAGGCAAGAGTGTTGAAAGAAAAACACGACAGTAGACGCACTCCCCAGGTGGAGTCAACATTCCCTTCAACAGAAGTAGAAAATACACCTTATCTAGACTTCTTTGACATTAGTCAGATTCTTAGGAAAGAGACGCTGATAAACGCCGCAGCGGCAGCACTCAGATCTATGAAGTGGGAAAATGAAGTCGGTGCAACTCATCGAAGGGGTTTCTAGATGGTCAATACGGCTACCAAATTGATGACATACCAGTAGATGTCACCCATTCAACATTTTGAAAGTGCGAAAATTTAGTAAAGTAAACTACTTCCCCAGAGTATCCATGTTCAGAGTTTAACTGAACAACAACAAGAATGCCGTCTTCGATGTCCTACTAGCTATTAGCCTAGCAAACCGACAAAATTCTTACATTAAGGCAAATGTTGCTAAATACCAACGAAGCAAGTTAGACTTATCAGTTGTTCGTCGATTCAAGCCTGAATATTTAGCGTGACGGTGGAAAACACGCAGTGCACTTGAGAACCTAAACTATTTATCAAAATGTCCTGAGCCGAGTCCTAATCAAAATGCAGAAAAGAATAGAACAGGAGGGAGGATGGAGGTAAAAATACAGCAAATAGGAGATGTATGAAGGTGTGGATGTATTTCAGAAACTAAAAACAAGTGGACCGTACTGCAATAGTCCTCCAACAAAAAGGATCTTCGGGTCATAGCCCTTCCAAGACGACAAGGAAGACTGAACCTTATTTAAACGATCAAAGTATCGAAGGTTCGACGAAAGTGGAAGGTCGGCATTTCTCATACAGAAACAGTCCACGGGTCAAGAGCCTGTTACTATGACAAGCAATGAAGGAGATGGCCAATATTGACAGTTTTCAATTTTTCGACTTTTGTAAATCTGTAGACTTACGCGATGGGACAAAGAACACGGTTTAAGTCATAACGATGCGAATTCTGTTGCCGACACTGTTGATGCAATCATGTGAATTCATCCACTGAGTGTAAAAAATAATCATCCCCGAAAGCTATTATCGATACGAAGCCTTGAGTAGAAGGACTAAAGCTGCTGGCCGAGAAAGTTGAGAGAAGCTACTCCAGGAATGAGGTTCGGAAGCTTTACCAAAAGGTAATAAAACATGCCACGTATACAAGCCCCGAATCGAAGCCGGTCAAGACGAACAAGGAAACAATGTAGTAGAGTCATAGTCGATGCTAAAGATTTGGAAAGATTACACTTCTGTCATATCGCTGTCAGGCAGAACGAAATTTTCATCCTGGACGATGTAGACCAACATACTATACACCCGACCTGGATGAAGTGAAAATAGCCATATCGAAGTTTAAGTCCAATAAAAATGCTGGAGGGGACGGCCAAATTACCGAGCTCTTCAAAGCGGCTTGGCTTGACAACTTGTCCGTGAAATATTGACGGACAAAATCGGGCCCGATGAAAGGAACCTCAGCATTGTTTGTCTAATCCTCAAGTAAAGAGACCCTCTGAACTGTGCCAACTATAGAGGCATCAGTCTTCTTAACATCGCTTAAAAGATCTTATTTGCCATATTGTGTGAACGCCTGAAGCTGTTCATCAACAACCTGATAGATCCATATCAGTGTGGCTTCAGGCCAGAAAAGTTTACCTTTGACCAAATATTCACACTACGGCAGATCTTCTTATCACCTATCCATTGATCTTGAGGCCGCGTATGACAGTATCTATAGAAACGAACTATACAGAGCAATGTCTAGTTTTGGCATCCCTACAAGATGACGATGGAGAATGCACGCTGCTCCATCAACGTCGGTAAAGATCTCACCGAGACCTTTGATGTCAAAAAAGGATTTACTTGTAAAGAAGGCCATGCGCTGACATGCGATTTCTTCAAAATTATTCTTGAAAAAATAGTGAAAAACTCACGCACAATCTTTTAAAGTCCATCCAATTACTTGCATACGCCGAAGAACATAATCGGAAGAAAGCAGCGTGATGTCAGTGCGAGTATTGAGACGAAATGAGTTTAATGCTCAAAGGGCAAGACCTAGTATGCAGAACACCCACGACTCGAGGAGAATGTCACCCTAGACAGATAAGAACTCTGTCTACTTGGCCTCCTCTATCAATTCAGACAGCGACACCTGCGCTGAGATCAGACGAAGAATAACTCTTGCCAATCGCTGCTAATCTGGGCTAAGTGGACAAGTGACTAGCATAAGCCCTCTTTCGTATAACAAAAGTAACCCTACATAAGACCTTAAAAATCCCAGTCCTGATCTTTGGCGCAGAGGCACGAACTTTGGCTTTGAAACGAAGATTATTCGAATAATTTTGGGTCCCGGCTGCATTTACGGCAAGTGTAGGAGCAGATACAACGACTAACTGTATAAACTGCGACATCGACTTAGTTAGAAAAATGAAGGTCTAAAGACTGAAATGACTGATCCGCCCCCGTGGACAGCGCAGTAGAGGAAGATCGGGACTCAGATGGCGCAGGCAAGTGGAAGGAGAACTCAGCCAACTAAGCATTCGAAACTGGAGGCAGCTAATAAAAGATCGTGCTGTCTGGAGATGCTTGTTGACTGAGACCAAGGTCCACCCTGGGCTGTAGCGCCACCTAAAGTAAGTAGGTAAAGTCGTAAAGATGTCTGATCAGTAAGATCTCTGATCGTTAGTCTTGAAATAGAGGCCAGGTATGAGTTAAACGATTATTTTGCAAATGATCCTTATTTAGCGCTTTAATCAATCAATAATAATCTAAAAGTGTTGGTATTGATACATGAACCACCCCAACTTGTTTTGCCATGCTGCAATTTCGAGTGAGCATTAGCAAAGTATTACAAAACATTTTTTTAACTTTCCGGAGCAAAATGGCTTTATTTGCTACATTTTGCGTGCCAATAATAACATGTGCGCTTCAATGATTTTGATATAATCTGATCAATTTGTTGTCCTCTATGAATACTCCTAATAATACCTTGGGTGATAATAAAAAGAAAAAGAAAATAGGGAACGTTTAGCGACTGACTACGACTTCAATCTTAATTTAACAACAGAGGATCAGAGTTCAACTTTAAGGTTTAAATTCTGCATGCTATTGTCATCAATCGAACGAGAAAGATATGAGAGATTCGTTAGCGATTCGCGGAGTTCCCGACATAGGTTATAATACCCGAAACTTAGAAACGATCTTCAAGATGAAACATATTTTTTAAACAGCAACTTAACCGACAAAATAAGCCTAATATTGAAAGTAAAAGAAGAGCTGATCGCTTTTAATTTTATTCTTCATCGTCGAGAGTTACCAATCCTTTGCAATCTCTGTAACTACAATGGGAGGGAGGATGTTTTCCACTTTATAGCGACATGCCCCATTATAAAAGATTTTCGACTGAGTTGCTTTGGATCGATTGTGCTAGATCAGAGAAGAGTGCTGCAATCATTGTAAATAAAAACACTGATTAATTCCAAGAAACTGATTTATGCCTGAAACTGATACTTCTTGATATATTATCCCAAAGAGCTTCATATGTATAGTGCTTAAGCTCATTTAATGCATAAGTTGCTCCAAGTTCTTGTTAGACACCTACTTCCCCAAGGAGGTCATCCACAGTACAACCTACAAGTTTTGTAGTGTTTTTCTTCCGTTCAATCCAATTTTGTTTCTATCAGTCAAATTCTAAAACACCGAAAACTTAGAGGAACTTTCCACGAGCCAACAACATGGTAAACAACTACAAATTGTCAGCAATTCCATTTTTAACCTAATTACGGAAGAGCAAATACAATACCAAATTTAATTAGTTAATTTATTCGCAAGCCTTATCAGATGAAAAATAAAAAAAAAATTAAAAAACAAACCCACATTTCAATTTCAATCTCTATGCACAATAAGTACTTACAAACTCATTAAGCCCACATCCATAATTCGCAACAAAAACAAAAAATAATAAAAAATAAAAATCTTTTCACGCGAACGAAAAAAAAAACAATAAAATTTCGTCATCGAACTCTATCGACCCAGTCGGATGCAATAACAATAATTGTGTCTATGACAAACCACAAACAATTTCCTGCATGCACACATTCACATGTGCAGATACCGCGCACAACATAATGTAGATACTATTCGTATGCTCTAAACCCAAACCCAATTTGCCGGTGCGAACTCATTTACAAAATTGTTTTATTTAAAATTTAAATACACAATGTGTGTGTATCTATGTAAAACCCTCCAACCAGAGAGCACCCAAAAGACCCCGATAAGACCAACATAAAATAAGAAAAAGAAGTACAAAACAACAACAACAACAAAAAGCAACAAAACATCGAAGAAGAAACGCGGTTGAGGACTAAACATCCGATTTGAAGGTAAACCATCCGAATAACCACTAAAACTAATAATTTAAACTTGAACCATCTCTTACTCGATAGTTAGATAAATTCACCACAAATTCAAAAAAAGAAAAAAAAAAACAAAACCAATCCAAACAAAATATCAATCTTTTCGTTTTTCCGCATTCGACGACTACCAAAAGTTCCAAGAGGGGGATCGTGCGGCCTAGTCGCACCAAAACCCATTGAAATATTCGTCATCATGAATACATTTCGTCGTCTTACCTACTATTCGCATATTGGTGAGCGTTAGTCTATCTATCTGCTTGTCACTTGGGCTAAAGTATCTATGAATTCTTTTTCTATTTCATTACAGTACGTTGTGCTAATCACACACCAAGCGATTTACCCATCCGATCTACACACTAATCGCACTTCGCCTTTCCTGTTCAAATCGGCTTGACTCTTCTATTCAGATAGCTGTCTCTTTCGGAAATAATTTGAATTTTAAATTTATCAGGATTTAAAACTAAAGTGATCTTTAGAAAACTGTTGACTTATCGGTTGTCGTTCAAATCGAATAGACGGTGTTGTGTGGTAAAATTACAATTCTCCAATAGAGTCCATACCATCCTTAATAAAGTGCAAAAGTATCTCACATATTCGTATCAACGACAGTCCTTTGTTTTTTTTTTTTAAATTTTTATTAATTTTTTTTTTCTTAATCCTTTTAAAATATTTTCGAGTGTTGAAGTGATTTTTTCGTTTTTGTTTTCGTTTTTTTAAATATATCGACCTTGCAAAAGTTAAAAGTGAAAAAATAAAATTAAAAACAAATATCCAAGAAATTCACAAGCGACAAGGATACGTTCGAGGATTAAACGAAACAAATTCAAGTCGGCTTTGTAGCAAAGTTAAAATATAAATTTAAAAAATTACACTCACCAATTCATATCTTCCGGAAGGATTTGTTTAATATCCGAGAACTTAACCCTCAAGTTTGCCTGACTAAATTCTATTTAGTGATCAACAATTTTGGCTCAACTTATTTTTTTTTTCTTACAAAAGATACGTCGTTTGGAATTTTTAAGAAACCTTTTTCAAAGTGAGTAAATGATTTTGTTCTATTTTTTTTTCACAGTCAAATTTGAATGTCATAAGCCCTCATTGTGTTGTGCTAGGGAAAATTTAACATTTTCAATAACAGAAGTAAAAGTTGTAAAACAAAAAAAAAAACAAAAAACCCAAAACAGGTTAAAATTTAAATAAGCAGAACCAGTTGGTGATTAAAAATAAAAGCAAACATCTGATAGACAAATTGTTAGGCCTTTAAATTAGAAAAATTGTAAAGAGTGATTTTTTGTTGTAAACAGTAATTTTGTAGTGATTTTTGTTTTTTTAAGTTTTGAAATAAAGGTGCCAATAATAAGCTTTAAGATCCCTTTTATTGATTTAAACTACTTCAGTGATTTCTCAGTACCAAACTGAGAAGTCCTATTCAACAGATTGCTCTGATAATTCACCGCTTCAGAAAATTGTCAATTTAGCCTTCGATATCTACAAAGATTCTCTTTCAAAACCACATGCTTGTCATAGTATATTTTAAAATTGTGACTAAAAATTTCTGTTTAATCAACAAAACTCCGAAAAACAATCTTTTGATTGAAATTCAAGGAAAACGTCGTCAGGAAACACTCTACTCATTACCAATCGAGTTTTAATATGCTCAAAAGTAAAACATTATTTTTGAAAAGCTTATGAATTTTGCAGAACTATAACTGGCATTCATTTCATTTTTCCGGATTTTATTCTGACAATTGTCTTAAAATCCAAAAACTCTTGTCTTATCCGAACTTGGTCACCAGAGTAAAGGGTGTAAACCAGGTAACTCAGAAGGTAGAGCAATGGTTTGTAGAGCTTAGTAAATTTAAGATAGAATAAGAGTGTATATGTGCAATATGTACTCATAGCACTGACAGAAGTAATATTAGGGATTACATCGACCAGGAGCACAGGGCATATAATATCAAGATGGATTGACATTGCTTCTTCGGCTATTTTCGGCAAATCACATTCTGGCTCTCCAATTTGAGAAAACTCTTTTGAGCGCTAAGCCTTGGTTTACAAGTCCTAACACTTTTCAAAAGTAATCGAAATGTGTCTGATCTCACAATTCAGTGCAATATTTAATTGTTGCTGATTCGAATTGAAAACACTGCAATTCATTTAAAAAAAAAATAAGGAAAGAAAGAATTGATGATGCCACCACTTCAAGCAGTGAACTTTTGTGGACGTAATTGATTCTTTTGAGTATCTTCTGAAATTTCCTCAGTTATATCAAATTTTCTTTCTTTACAAATTAATTGATCAAAAAGTCAGCGTCATAACTAAATTCAATTACCTACTGATAAAAAAAAAGACTCTCACGAGCCTTAATGCGGACTGTTGTTCCTAGCCGCTTTACTCACTGCACATAGGCCAAGTCTTTTGACGAAATTGTCCATTTGGTGGACATATAAAAGTCAAAGTGTTGACAAGCATTTTTCTAATGTAAGCCTATTCATGATGAATTGTCAAAAATTAATGTCAAACGATTGTCAAAAATTTAATGGTGATCTAAAAGAAATTCTTTACAAAGAATTTCTATGTAAGTTAAAGTTCATCAATTTCTTGTCAACTGTTTTATTTCGTTGAAGTTGGGTTGTCCAAGCTATGAGGCTTCTTTTTGTTAACTTTTCTCTAGTTTATCGTCTGTCTGTCATCAGCTTTTTGCGTGATGTATGGATTCCATCGTAAGTGCGTTCAATTTGTCTTACGAATCTATCTACACCATAAGCAATTGGTTAAGTCGGGCGTATATTGCCATCACTGTATTTTTTATTTTATTTTCTGCCCTCTTGTTTTTTAAAAAGGTCATCCTCCTTGACTTGACTTTAAATATAAAAAAGTTCCAGCATTTGGACATTTCTTAATTCTTGTGAAATCTCATCTCGTTTGGATCAATCTAATTCAAATTTTTGAATGTCAATAGATACCAACTGACGATGCCACCAATATGCCTTAACTCCCTTTACTTCTTACTGTTTTTGGAATACAATAATCCATCCTTCACCATCCGGGTCTTATACAGGTATAGGACAAGACCTTTGAACATAATATTCATTCCAAATATATAGGTATTATATTGCCAGTTAATCTTGGTAGTAATTCTAAACGTGGAACAATCACCTTGTTTCGTAGATTCTACCGAACAATCACTGCTACTATTCACTAGTTTTTTATGATAACCATCTGAAAAGACACATGTCCTTACAAGGCTTCTTTCATAAGTGAGTCTTGCTGTTGTCCTATGAAGGTACTTTTAGGAAAATATTCGATACACTTGTAGATATTAAATAAACTATGCAAATAGCAGCTGACTCATAAGTCATTGACTCTCTCTCCATGCATTCTCAGATCATATCAACTGAAAGATGTATGTTATGTACGAGAATGTGATGCAAATGTGCATACGTTAATTTTGAAATTTGGATTCCCTGGCACGTTTTTCTACCTCGTGGTGAATAAATTAAATTTTGGTCATTATTCAAAAGCACGTCTCTGTCGATGCTAAACAAAATGATCTTTTTTTGGCCTTTGAGTAGTGTTTGACACTAGTGTGGAGAATTAAACCACAAAACTTCAATTTGCTTGCAAAAGCTAAAGTCATTAGTCATTTATTTACAGATCATTTAAGTCTGTCAATTTGACAGATATGCCATCATAGGGTGTACGCGTTCATTACCAAACTTTAATATATGAACACTCAACACTTACCCAACTGTCCCATCTCCGTCACAGTCTAAATTTTAGATCTGTTCAGACACTGTTTTCAAATGGCTTTCATACTTTTGCATCACAAGATCATCACCACTCTCATCTAGAGTTGCTGAATTTTCTGTTGAAATGCCCTTTCATTTTTATCTTAAGAAAATAGTAGTCAAGTAACTATCCATGAAATGGCATCATTTTCGAAATGTAATCTTAAACCAATGACTTTCTATGAGTACTTATTTTTTTATTTTTTCTCTTCAGACTTACTCATTTAGAACAAAACAAACAAACAGATAGAGTATGCCAATTACTTACGAGTATAGGTAGATGTTTCTTTATATGAATAGATATTGATGTATCTAGTTTGATTGTACATGAAATGTTCTATCAATATTGCTAAGGGAAATCACTCAGTGGAGCGTTAGTGCGAAGTAGGTCTAATTCCTTAGAAATTAACAATATTACACAACTGAAGTTGCAATTGTCACATTTGTATCTAATTGTTCAATTAGAGACAAAGTAAGTAGCGAATCAGTGATGTGCAAAATTTATTATTTGCACATTTGTTGAATTTAGATTGAGAAAGACCTACATTGTAGGTATTTTTATGGCTTAGGGCTTTTAAATAAGACTTCTGTCTTGACTTGTAATTTGGGTGACATTACAAATGACAAGAATATATTGGACTAAAGTTGATCGGAACACTTCCTGACATATTGAATATGTAGTGAAATTTGTTAACACTCGAAGGAACATAACTATTAGATTGCGTGACTGAATAGATATTCATTACAAAGTTTGATCTACAGCAACTCAAATACCCAGGCTAAGGGCACACCCGACACCTTTAAGCTTGACTATATACATTATTGTAGAAATTAATAGCGCAAAGCACTTCGAACAGCTATAGTGTTCACAGCCTTCTTTTTTTAAATTAGTGATAAGTTAAAATGGTGAAGTAATGATGTACACTGTTTTGGCATTCAATTTTTTTCTAAAATCTGATTGTTACGAGTATCTAATAGGCTGTCGCTAACCTGTATTTACTCTACAAACACTTGATACAAACAGTGTCACCCAGTAATTGTTTAATAATAGATATACCTCCTAAAATGATAATTTTTTGTGTACAGGAGTACTTCAAAGATTTTCGGAAAGTTGTTTCTAGCGTCCCATTGGGTTTGCAGTCCTTCAAAGTCTGTCTTGGACATCCTGGTAGATTCCTGAGTCCTTGTTGGCTCATTATCGGATCATGTAAACAACAAAAATACTTCTTCATTCACTGTTCTTACCAGCAATAATCCATCGAAATTGCCTGTAGTAGTCCACACCTTTAAATTTTCAAACGTAACACCCGCTGAATGCTTTTAGTTTATCCTCAAATTTTGAGATATCGTCATTCCTTCCTAAGGCATACAACTTGTTTATAAAATGTCTCAAGTTCCTTATTTCTTATTCATTTCGATCCACAAACATTCAAAACCAACGTACATCAGTATTTCTTTCTTCACTGCGTCCTTCTGCAGATTCAAGCTACTTAATAGATGCTAGAGCTTCTTACAAAGAGTCAAAAGAGTTAAACCTCACAATAATGTGAGTTTACATGAATCTAGAAATCTTTTAACTAAAGGACTAAGGGTTGGTTGCCAAGCAGAATATGGTAACATATTCTTAAATCCTTGGCACTGAAAACAAATTCAGTAAAGTGACGATACTTTATGAAGCTTGTCCAAGTGAAGAAGTATCTCTAGTTCTATACTGTTTATTAAATATATTTTCAAGGATAGTTCTCGCTTTTTAGACACATCAATTTCATAGCATGTGGTCTGAATGATCATTTTAAGTTTAAGGATATTTGAAAGTCAAGCTTTTGCAAAGGCGCAGAATTTAATTTAAAAATGACATAGTCCAAACAAAGAATCCTAGGTAATCCCAAGGAATTGCCTCGACAATCAGTTGAAGAGCTTGATGGAACAAAATTTGTTTACAGTTTGGACTCTTCATCATATGAGGTTCTACAACTTTGTTTCCTGACATTGATAAATTGACACTCGTATAAGAAACAGACTCGAATTTAATTTTTAAACAATTTCTATCTGCAACATCTCATGTTAACTATAAGTTCATCCAATTCCTGCTATTTTTCTAGATTTTAAATTAATTTATTTGCTAGATATGTAGTTTATTTCCTTGAGAATTAATCGATTTTGCTTATAGGTTATCCAAATCTTTTCAAACTGGTTCTTTAGATTTTTTTTAACGATCTCGATAGTTTCAGAAAGAGACTTGATCTGCATTCAGAAGATTACTCTGAAGATTATAACAGAATTCACCCAATTTTGTTGCCATATTAAAATTGGACCCATATTATAGTTTGCTCGTGCGATAGAAGATGAATATTTAGGAAAACTTTAGAAATAATTTTAAACAGGAAATGAAATGCAATCAAATTCAAGGTAGCTGTTATTTTAGATTTTCTTTAATAGATTTTAAATGACGGATACTAGTGGATCTTACCACATTCCCCAAGAAACCACAAAATATTTCTTTCAATATTTTAGAAAAAGCGAACAACCTTGAATGGGTATTTTTTTTTTGTTTTTGGTTTAAAGTTTAGCAATTCAAATTCTGCAAAGATAGTTATCATGTCACTGGCTTAGTTATTCTGACAGTCTCAGACTTTTGAATGCGTTCTTTTTTTTTGAGAAAAAGGCATTAAGATTCGTTAAATGAGCAAATAGGAAGTACCTACAAGAATATGCGGTTTTATTCATGAATTTTTAAGAAACTAAGGTAAGAGATACATCTGTCACTTGATTTAATTAGGAATCCATTTTTAAACTTGACATTTCATCTGAGTTAGTTTAACGTAAAATTTTTAATGAAATATTTATCTGAATAAGCATATTTGAGATATCCTCGCAACACATACATACATATATTAGTTTATTGACTGACGTTCTCAAATTTAAATCACAGTAATATCTTTTAGTTTGATGCTTTTTGTGTCAACAAATAGGAAGCTAATAGATCTATTTGAATGTGATTTAATCATTGCGTCAGCCTACAGTGATATACGAGTAGTTTGTTGATCCACAAAAACTGCAAACGAACCGGGTCTGCCCAACTCTTGTCATTATTTCTGTATTCAAATGCAGTAACTTCCTGTCGCCAGAATCCATGAGACAGCTATCGTTCGGTTGGATTTTTCTTTTTTGTTAAAATCTTTCAGCGATAATTAGTTCCACAAAAACCAACCTCAATCATCATATTTATCACTTAAAAAGTTGTTGCAATTTGCCATTTCAATCTCAGCCATCGAGCTTGCAACATTTTGTGCAACACAAAAGTGCGATTGATTATTGTTTTTCTTTTATACGAGTAGGTACCTTGTAGGAATGCTCGACCGTTAGACGGTTAGAAGACAAAAACCAACCAAGACTTTGCACAATGATTTATGCACGGCTTAGTAATAATTATAATCGTTAGCGGAAAGTCTTAAGAATTCCATCGGCAATATGGTTTTTGTAGTTTTTCCTTTTTTTTTTTGGTTGCTAATTCGAATAGATTATGCTGATGCATTTAACCCTAATGGGTTTTTGCGTCATAATTGCATTCAACATTGTTGTATGCGTACTTGGGAATTGAATCAATTTATTTGCTAACGACAAGAGATCTTTTGTGAGTGATTTGCAATGAGACGAAGTCATAGAAACCGCATTACTTGAAGCCGTTGACTGGCTTCAAGGCTAGGGTTATATGTGCTAATTTGAGGCTTTGAGACTTGTTGGTTATTGATGGACAGCATACATCATGATGTAAAGAGTTGATAACTGGCAGATTTTGACAGCTTATGATGCAACAAAGTGAGTGGGATACTCACTTGCTTTTTTTAGAAATATTTGGAAATGCATTGTATTTGTTCTCAATTTGACATCAGGATCAATATCAATAATATATGGCCTTGTGAGACCATATACTGACACAGCCATATCCTTCAAGCAAGCCTTCCTCTAGAAACTTTGGGTTACGTGGTAGAATATTTTTTTCTGTCAACCCAGATTTTCAATACATTTTCTATCAATGTTGATTCAGATTGCCTGATTCGTCTCTAGATTGTTTAAATAGCACAAAAAACAGTCCAACTGCGTCAAATTGCAGTTCCGTGGTACTTAGGACTTAGGCCAATAGGACTGAATACATAATTATTGACTTTAGTGTGCAATAAATCGATTGATGGACGGTTTGGGTGGCACGCAGACCCATCTTGTTGGATAGAAAAATAGGCTTATAGTAACGCCACTCTATAGATAAGCAATAACAAACGGTCACACGTAAATTTCGATTTCACTAGCTTACGAGAATTTTTGAGCGAAATTGCCGTCGTTTTCGAACTGCTCCAAAGCAAAGAAGCGATAACGAAGCAGGTGTTGATTTTGCTTCAATCCACAAGGCAAATTGCTCCTTGGCTGCCGACAGGAAGAACACGGAAATATGTTCGGCTATCGATCAGCATACCAGTCTCATGAACTTTCTTCACAAATTTGCGTACTCCAGCTGCAGTTGGTGCATTATTTCAACCGAAATTTCTTTTCAAAATTCGAACAGTTTTGGCAACTCAGCATCTACTTTGGAATTAACTTTGCAATATTTCCCATCGTTGCTCAAATCGTAATTCTAAAGAACATATGACTTAGAAAAAAACCAACCTTGTCTTGCTGTCTTTCAAGGTTTGAGCACATCTGAGAAGGTGTCACAGTATTAGTAGATAAATGCACTCGAGTAGATGAAGATAGTCTCAAATTCACATATTGAATTACCATTTAACAATTGAACTTAAGGTAAATCGACTTCGAGTGTATCGTTCTCAGCATCTTTGCGTCCTTTGTGAGCAATTTCCGCATTGACGGTATTTTTCTTTGCCTAAAGTGCTTCAAAGGTCATTTCAGAAGTCTTAAGACGAATTTGAAGATACTTCTCTGAGTAAAACTTCCCACAGATCGTGTTTCATCAAACAAGATATTCTTCGAAATTGCTTATGTTCTATGGATTTCCGGGATTGCTATGAGTGTGAACAATTGCTTTCCACGCGCTCTTTGAACTTGAATACGCACCTTTATATAAACCCTCCAATAGCTATCAGAATAAAGATGTATCTACAATTATAAATATTCTATTCTTAATCAAATTTCCATAAACCACAAGTCGTTCTTCAAACTCGGTAAGTGTCACTTCATTCCTAACACTTGCCTTCTACTTCACCCAACTATTTTTTAAGAAATATACGGCAAATAGACGGAAAACTAAAGAAGATACGTTTTATCACAGAATCATAAAATCAAAGAAGATCTCCAACAACAACAAACCAAAATAAATCTCTCAAATTGATCTTCCATGGTCACTTTGATCACAGAGCAAATCTATGCGAATCGTGTGAATGTGATACCGGTCCCATGATTAAATTTATTCATTTCATTTCAACTTCTGCTCTCTGCTACTCACATCAAAACACGTTACTTAAGTTATTTTTAAATCTATGCTGTTGCGTTAAATTTTTGTAATCACATACTCAAAACACTGATACTTATTTTCTCCATCTCTTTCTCATTTTAAATTTCTGACAGCTCGATAGAACTGTCATTAGTATGCACACAGAATAAAAGACAGCGGTCACATTAAAAATAAAAGCCTGCTGCTCGGTTCTTTTTCAATTTTGAACGATGTGCTGTTCATCTCGCCTTTTGAATTTGTCAGTCGTGTTTGGTTTTTCATATTCTTTTTCCATTTTTTTTACTGTGCCAAAGAGCATTTAAAGAACTTTCAAACGTGTTGGAAATTGCTAAGTACATTGTCATATTTGGAACATGCAGGCATTTGGCAATCACTGACGTCAATTGGGTGTCAGTTTTGAATTTTAACTGACTGGGATTGTTGGTATCCAACCTACGGGTATATGGTTACTGGTCATGTTTTTTTTCTTTTACTCGTTTTTAGATCTTCGTACTATATATGGAATCACAGAAGGTTCTTTTAAGAGAGTAGTGGAGAAATAAAACTGTTGTCAAGCCAAATATGTAGAGTATGATATACCTTACAAATAGGCCTTGATATAGCCTCTTATTGAAGATGAGTTAAAAGCGTAGTTGACACTCAAAAAATAACAAGATCGAATCTTAGAATTCAAACTAATTGCTTAATTAAATCTTAAATTCTATTAAAAATTAATCATATGCAAGCTTGTCGATAGATATATCTTTTATAAATACTTCCGCATACGGAAGCCACTAATGGAAAGGTAACAAGTCTCAATTTAAGGTTGTTCTAAGAGAGTATGAGCAACTATTTATCGGAGATTTTAAATGAAATACGCGTAAAAACTGAGCAACAAATCAAACCGGAAATCTAATAGAAACGGAAATAAAAATTGCGGTTTTAGGCGAATTTAAATTGCAAAAATTGATTTGAATACCTTTGAGCAGGCAGATCTACAGTGTCCAGAACTATTAACATTTTAAAACACATTTTGTCAGTATGGTCAGAACATTGGCGATGTCACCAATACTTTCATATTTTCTTGACAACGCAATAGTTTTCTCGTGAAGAAGCTTATTCAGCAAACATTAACCGGAGTCATTTTGTCACACAACTCATACGTTTGACTCATTTTTGAACTTTTAATGACAAGTGAAGAACTAGCCTATTATACCTCGAATGTAGTGTTTCAGATGCTTTAGTTAAAATGCACTTCAAGAGTAAGGCGGACATTCCCAGAGGAAATGCTCTGCGACCCTTACCGAAAACATTGCATACTCTGGTATCCAATTTAAGTCTCTAGCAAGACCAGCTTGTCTCGTTAGGTCACCTTTAAGCACAGGCTTTGTGTTTTCCGCTGAGGGACGCAGAAAATTGCGATGATTTACCCAATTATTTATGGAAAATTCGACTGAGAGCACAAGTGCCTTTTGGGCAGATTTAAGTGCTGAATTGCTGAGTTCTATTTTTCGATTAAATATAAACTTGATCCTATCTTTTTTTACAGGCCCTGTGTATATAGGGCGTCAATTATGCCACCATATAAAAGCCTTATAAGTCCTTTCAGATCTCCCTTAATCACCATTAATTCAGTGATTGGCATTGGTTCCTTTTCGAGTGTTCTGTGTTCTGCGACTTAAGCCTTAGAGTAACAGCACAAATTAAATGAGTGGATTCGATCGCGTAGTATGTTTTGTTATGTCTTCGTGCTTCCACTAATGATCTTTTATTGGCTTCAGTCTTGTTTTAATTATGAACTGTTCGTTTGAGATCTACAGCAAAATACGTGCAGATCTATTGGCGAAGGTTTGCAGCTTACGTGTGATAGCGTAAAAAATCTGTACAGGATCACTGATTCTGCTACTTTCCGGGATCCTGGGCAACACTTGATTTTCCGATTAAGCTGTTGTTATCCAGTTGGTGGTCGGTAGTGATCCAAAAAATGTTTTCAGCTTTCTCGACCATCTTATGAGCAATATTTAGTGGAACATTCTAAGTAAATTAAAGGCATTTCGAAAGAAGTTGATAAACACATATAACGCAGGCCTATGATCATGACATGACTCTCAAATCATCTACAAGATTGGAATGGGGTCGACGTGGGAACGGACGGCTACTGACAGAACGGAAAAGTGTAAATTCCTTTCCACTTATGTATGCCATTTTGTCCTTTTCTGGGCTTTATGATCCATTTCGAATGTCTTTCCCGATTTGCTGCTTAGGATAGATCAGAAGCAATTACTTATATATTCTGAGGAGGATCAAGCTGATTTTGACCAGGCGGCTTCCGATACCGAAATCTATTCGATATTGTCTTTTTGATCAGCGATACCAGATCGATACCACTACATGCTATCATTTTGGCATTAAATTTGTGACTAATTTATCGTTGGTATGCAAAAGCCTGTATTTTTTAAACTTTCTGCTATAGAATTGTGCCGTCAGTATCCTGTTCTTGTTTCCTTTTAAGCTACTCAATTTTACCTTCAAACTTTCAGCGGTTTTTACTACAGTCACAATAACCACTCCTCCTGCATAACATTTTCGAAAGATTGTTATAAGCGTAAGCCAGACACATAAAACCAAAAAACTTTTAAGAAGCATCTATATAGCTTCCCGGGTCTTACAATAGCATGCTTGCTGGTACTCTGACTAAAAACTTGGTTCAATGTAAAGTAAATCAATATCCTTTCTATGATGTTTCTAATCAGATCAATGAAGTCATGAATATTACTTTTTATGTCTTAGGTCTAAATTCCGGCGTATACAACAAGATTCGTCGACTAGTCAGTGCACTAAAGCACTATGTTACAATAGGAACTTTTGGCATTTGACAACCAACAGCTGTTGGGTAGGACTAAATGGCGAATGATCCACACCAATCGAATCATACAAAATGGTGAGGAGAAAACCGGGATTAAAATATTCGCCATGGCATTTTCGAAAGAGTATAAATATTCTGATAGACATTGTAACAATCTCATCGGCGAGATGACAATTGCCATCTATCTCATTATAATGTCAAAGAAACTCGTAATATAATTATGAAGAGAAAGTATTACAAAACCTTTTCTGCCTCAAAAATACTAAATCCTATTTTAATTAGTAACATAGAATTAACATTCGTATTGAATTCCACTCATAAAAATGTCATTGAATAACAATCCAAAACGAATCAGCGGTGTTACAAATATGTGTATTCTCCTCAAAATTACCTCGACAGATCAGTTTAATATTTCCGTCCTCTGATTTCCCTTGTTTTTGTTTGTATACATTTGACAACCAATTAATCATCTTTTAATGACAAGTACTCGCAATATTCGAATGTAATTGGCAAAATATCAACCGAAAGTTCTACTGAAAAATACATTAAATTCAGATTAGCCATAGAAAATCAATTTGTTTTTAACAAGTTATAAATCAATGTTATTCAGAATAGTTCTATTTTTTTTCTGTCTTAATCTTAATTCCAAATCATAAGCAATTGTTATTATATGAGTATCAAGTCAACACGTCACACATAGATCACCTGACATTTGGCAGTCATATTTGACGTTGCATATTGAAATACGCTGGTAATGGTTGAGCAAATGAGGAATTCCATCAAAAGTAACTGTCAAAAGATCTTTAAGTACTTAATAAATAATAATCGGATAATTGTGTGTAAAATTTCAATCGGCAAATGCAAACGATTCACTTATTGTGGTAAGGATTTGACAGCAAACATTTTGGCAAAATATTGAAACTTTTTGACAAAAAAAATTTTACATTAAATGGAGATCTTGTCTTTAAATTTGTGCAAAATGTTGGTATTTATTCAATTACTGTCATCTGTCAAAATAATGTGAAATACAACAGCATTATGCCGGCGTAAGACCATTTGTTCTATTGTGTATATCGCCTCCATTTGTGCACCCTAAATTGAAGACTTACAAGCCTTTTTAATAACCTCAGTAGTTAGAAAACTGTCTTCTGTTAAGAATTCCTGGTCGTTTGAGGTCTCCTTCCACTTGTATCACATAATGCGCAATCTTTTTTTATTGCGCTGTGACACTGGAGTACTCGTATTTTGAAAGATTAGAATTCTTTAAAGCCTGTCAAGACACAAGGGACCAAATATCTTACGAAGTATTTTTTTTTTTGTTTACCATAAAACCATATTCCTACATTTTGTTTGAAAATCTTGAATTACAGGAGCTGTTGTCAAACCTCCAGAGATGTTTGGCCTACAGAACGTATTTGTTTACCTTCTGCCTCCCACTTTCCATAAAAAGAAAGTTTGGTCTTCTATTTCCCTCTCTCTTTCTATTTCTGTTTCCCACGCTCTAAGACAGTTTACTAAAAGCTGTCAAAATCTTGTACGTCTACAATCCCATTTACTCGTAATAAATTATTTTGGATCTGAATTGGGTTTATTCTAAACACAATTGTGTCATAAAAAAGTTAACTACCACTGAAAGTTATAAAAGTCATTGACAGTTTTAATGACCACGCTCACATGCTTTTTCGGTAACGGTTTTAAGATTTAAATTTTAACTGAATTTAAGACTCAATAGCCTACTTCTGCTCCTATAACAACAATCTGGTCCTATAAATCCAATCACACAGCAACTTGTCAATTTTTCTTTTCATCAAAAATAAATAATGAATCTACCATTCGACACTAAATTCAATTTCGATAAATCCAAACAAACCAAGCACCCAGATGAAATAAAGTGAATGAATGAATGAAAATAGTGTCTCGTGCATATTAAGTAGCAATCGAAATAGCAATTAACTTTGTTTGGTACGTCAATAATATTTTCGACTCAACAGCCAAAAGTCCTATTCGTTTTGTTTTTATCATTTCGTTATTATATAACTTTTGATTATGATTTAAAGATGAGATTGTCTAGAACTAGTTTTATAGTTTTGTTAGTGATAGTTATGAATTGAGTGGAATTCGTGAGTTTTTGCACGCAGACGTAGTTCTTAAATGATGGCAGATTAAATCAGAATTTTATTCTTAGTTACGAATTTAAATGTCATTTGTTGCATTTTAAATGACTTTTGAAGGAAATGTCAAGATTTGCACCATTTATCCACGCAAAAGCTATTTTGAGCTCATGAAGTTAACTATTTAGTTTTTGTTTTCTGATTTTTGTCTCCTTAAAGTTAACTTCAGAAATTCCTTTCCTAATTTCAAACATTTCCATGACACAAAAGTGACCACGATTGCTAATCCATCTGACATACATAGTTAACTATCAATTTAGGCCACTACCCGTACTCAAAATTCCCACATTAGCTCTGACAATATGAACACGCACATACTGTGTGAAATCGAACACACCTTATGTTTGAATTTTTTCTATAGTATGACGGACGAGTATGTTTGACGTAAATAAGTGACAGTTAAAGAATTCATAATTCACAGTTTTATATTTCAAAAACAATTTGTATGAGTTCAACTACCTGACGTAGGTCTAAAACATGACTGAAATTCGTAATTTTTGAAATATTTCATTCAGAACATTGCTGGCGAGAAGTTAAAGAAATTAACATACATACTCGTATATATAAATTCAAGAGATAAAATCGTTATTTCAAACCCAGGATTTATGAAAATGAGAATAGGACGTGATATAAAAATAGTGTTTTGTAGCATGATGGTGTCTATTTTCTACATTTCATTACAGAATATCCAAATATAAGTCTTCTTTTAGCTTGATTCAAATATCTGACTTTATATTTTCACTTTCATTGACTAGCTGTTTCGCGTTTTTGGACGCCCAAAGTAAGCACTCTGTCGTTTTTGTTTTCCCATTTGCTCCGATTTCTTAACCCTTACAATTCATATGGGTCACTTTTGACAGTTATGTTACACATTTCCTTTGGGAACTGGCCGAAGAAGTCGAAGTCGTTCAGAAATTTCACAAGAAATCAAGTCGACGATCAGTTTGATTACTTTAGACTCTTCGTTGTATTTCCTAGCTGGCTGTTCCACTTTTGGAGGCTTGCCTATCATATACAGTTGTATCACATCCAGAGGAGTAAAAGACTGTCAGGTTTTTTAGAAGAAGCAGAACTGGTTTGGAAAGCACCAGGGCCTTGTAAAAAGTCAATTGATTAACTCTGTCACCATTAAATTTTATCTATAGGAAGCCAATAGGTTGAGGAAACTAACACTAAGATATTGATGAGCCCAAATCTTATTTGAAAATTTTCTGGTTAATGACACTTCTGCCTTAAAGTAAGACCTTAGTCGAAAATCTTCTTCATTGAACCGAATTATTGCTCCTTTGACGATTCTGACAACTATGATGATCAACACTGTTTTTATAGCTTACTTTTGCAAAGTAATATGCTGAAACCCAAATTGTCAACAAAATGACAGATGTCACATTTAAAAATCCTTCAGACTGTTTGACAATTTCAACTTTCCAATTAAACTGTCAACCCTGTATCGATGAAATGCGACCTTTCCACCCACTGCCTACTGAAGATAGCTAACCACAATTTAACGACTTAAAATATTTTGCAAACGTAAGAAACTTCTTATTACCCGCCGCCGTGTTATAAAGCACACCATTATATACTTTTATGTGCAACCAATTTTCTTTAACTACTTCAAGTAGGCTACAACCTTAATTTCAAAATGAATACCTACAGATACGGATACTCAATAACATCTCATAAAAAATAAAGTTTATGACTTAAGCTATGCTTCAAGTTATACCTCATCGCGTATTATTAATTTTGCGGTAAAAAAAAATTATTTCTATAGTCAATTCGTCAAAGTGTCAAAAGGTTTTGACAAGTTGCATAGGCGAAAGCAAGCTCTAACATTAACGTAACTCAAAAGGTTATTTTTGGTGTTGCAAATCTTATTAGTAATGGATTTGCAGGTTGTAGCGCAGTAAAATTGTTTACTCATAGATCTTTTGAGAATAACCTTCAACAGGTAATGAATAGATATACTAATTTTAAGTCTAGAATAGATATGAACACAAACTTAAGCTCGTGATGATCCATTATAGGTGTCTTACTCAAATACGAGCCTTCCTGTTTACTGAGCAGTTTAGGTTTATCACTTCTTGGTTATCAATTTGCAAATACTCATATGTAAGCAATCTTCCAAGAGTATCTGATGAAATACTTGCCGGCATATAGTATGATGGTCAAATTCTAGGTGACACCGGCAATCTTTTTGTTGACACTCATCCACTAACGTTTGTTTAAAGTGACAAAAATGTATCTAGATCTTAAAGAGTCCACTATTTATCAAAGACAAATAGTCGTAAAAGTCTTTTTTTTACGACAAAGGTCATACGCTGAATGGGTTACATTTACATAAGATCACACTCATGACACTTCTGATCTATTGTTTTATTTTAACAACTCTGATGTTTGAGTTCATGGTTGGCTTGGTTACATATTTGTGACACCTCACACTCATGAACTATGAGCAATTTGCAATGCGATATAATTACCACAGCAAATAATGAGTTTCTAAACTAACTAAAGAGATGTGCAAGATCTTTCTCAAGAGAAAAACGACACGAGGCCAACTAAAATGATGACGTTTAATTGCATCCTAACCTAACCATATTCATTAAATTATAATAACTAGCACTTGAATGAGTATGACCATGTATCTTTTTATTTAAATTTTTTTATTTTTTTTCACAGAATAATTAACAAGATGAGTCCCGAAACCGGAACGATTCTTGTGCATCGTAGCAAGCCAATTGTCAATCTCGAAGCCAATACTTGTACATCGAGCAAATTTCCCAAAGATAAGAAAGTCAATTGTGATGAGCTGTCAAATGGGAAAGTACTAGATGATAGTGTTCTTCAGCCAAGCACAACAAATGGATTTATTGATAAAATCGATTTTAAGGAGGAAGCACATCATGACAATGCCAATCAAAATATTGGAACTGATTTGAATTTCAAACGGCAAGTTGTTTGGTTTAATGCTATTGGATTTTTGTTGCTTCATATAGCTGGATTTGTGGGACTTGTCATCATGTCACTTGGAAAGGCGCACACCCTAACTGTGATTTATTGTAAGTATTCATAAAAATATTGTTCTTCATCTTTTTGAGCTCCGTTTTTATATATTTCATGTCGGATACCCGAAATGTTTTCCATAAAAGAGTGCACAGTTTAGTGTTTAATTTTTACTTTATATAACAGAAGTGTAAATCAATATATATGCATCAATTCTTTCTGCATATATTTGATCTAACTCTACGGCTTAAGCCCTGAAAGGCGTCCAAGGAGCTATAAGTCTATTCAATCAGAACTAACTCTCTATTTGTTATGTTTCCTCTCAATTATGAACAAATTTCTAGGATCTTCTAAGCTTGTTATTCTGTATATTAACTTCTTCAAAACACTGCCGCCCTATTCTTACGAACAATCAATACGATTAATTTTAGATGTTAACGTGTCAATGGTATAGTAACTCCTCAACGTATCTCTAGGCTGTCAATTATAATTCAGATATCAATTGCCAATTGATGCGATCAGCGACCATTTAGAAAACCTCTAAATAGTGTCAAGGTGTGAAGTTAAGTGTCGATTGCAGCATAGATCATGCAACTAACAGCACAATCAAGCATCTTAAAATAAAATAACATCAGAGATCAGGGCTATCCCAGAATTGCAAATGTTACCCAAACGTCACAACTACAGCTGCTTGGTACACAAGCTCATAAAATGGTCACTGTTCGATAATTTTGTTACTTGCGTAATTTTTGTTGATTCTTCTGTTCTAAACAGAATGTGTAAAACACAGTACAATACTTTTATTACCGAGTGACGCATTTGTAGAACAACGATCTAGGTATCACGTAAATCTAAAAACACGAGCTTCTCAGCAATTCTTCAGCTCCAAAAGCATCATAACGTAACGGTTATGTAAACATGTACTGCTCCTGTCAGTTTTGACAGTTATTGCAGTATACTGTATGAAATATTATTTTGTACAATTTGCAGTATATTTCTCAAGGAACTCCGAAAAAATAAGGTTCAACTAAACCAGTTTGAGCTTGAGTTTGGAACAGCTGATCTAAAAAAGCTGAAGTTTACAAATATAGGCTAGAATGAACGAACATCAATTTTTACGTAGGTTGATGACTACAATGTTGTATCTGTCATAGAAAAAAACGTGACCTCTATACCAAGTTCAACTGACATAATCTAACACCCTATTTGACAGTAACTAGCTGATTAATTAAAATTGACATCTAATCATGCACATAGCATATGTTGGGTGTATGTCCACCAAGAAAATTATAAGCCGGCATAAGTAAACAACTGTCACTATATTCCCAGTAAAACTTCTTCTTTTATGAAATGAATCCCACTTTTTAGCAAGTCCTGCATAATTTTATTGAAAACCATACAATTGAATCATCACGTAGCCAATCTCTCCGAATCCCTACTTTGGACATTGTTCTATGCAAATTTAGTTTGTAAAACGAAACCAATATGCCGTCATTATGTCATAACTGGTTGTCAAAGTGAAACGTCACTTAAACGTGATTCATAACTCTTTTGCTATTTGACTGAGAGAAACCATTGTGCACGTTTTAGCCTTCAGATTAATTTGATGTGTGCACTTGAATTTCTCCATTTTTGTTATCCCAATGTTTCTAAAAACTGATTGATGCAGAAATGCATTAAAATAACAACTGTTGTATTCTATGTGAGTAAATTGTCACCAATGTTACTATCGATAATTAACTTATAAAACTGCACTTTAAAATGGACTGTCAGTCCTTTCATTCTCGTGTTTAAAAGTACACATTTTTCAACTTAATATTGGAAGACTGAAAATGGCGTCCTTTTTATTGACAGCAGAAATGTTCTGTATGGAGTTCAGAAACGATCGATTTGATTAACTACGAGTATTTCGATGTAAACAGCTGACCTTTTTTTTCCTCGAGATGTTTGTCAAAGATGAGAATTGAAACCTGTTTGTTCCATTTAACTCATGTGTCAATATTTTTGAACTTCAAATAATAAGTCGGAAATTCGATAGCTCTTGACGTATACATAACATAAATCATACACCTGTCACTTGCGCTATATCCGTGTTAACCTGTCAAAACGTCTGCTTGACATTGCTTTGGAATAGCAATGTAAACATCATTAAAAGATGCCTTTGGTTTTTTCTATCCTTAAATTGTATCATGTGTGATGATGATGCATGTATGAACGGCAATACGTGGTCGTCATTCATTTAAGGTAATTTTTAAATTATCCGTACGGATGAACGAAAATTTAATCTGTTACTTTTTGAATACGTGTTTTCTGACCTTTTGACTTAATTTTGTTTATGTCTACTGCTAAAACAGAGCAGCACCTCTTTCCGGCTTTTTAGAATATAACCAACTGTCATCAATTTTTTTTTAAATGACTAATAAAGGGCTACATAGTCTAGCAGATTATTTCACTACAAAACCAGTTTGGTCTCTGTCTGATCGACTAAGCCCCTTAGTCTTTGATCTATAAGTTATCCAATCATATTTATAATTGCTATTAGTATAACCACGTTTTCAGTATTAAAATCCAATATGTCTGTCTGGATTGACCAAGGCTAACATAATTTATTCAAATTCATTTCAGTTGTATTATGTACCTTCCTTAGTGGAATGGGCATCACAATGGGTGCTCACCGATTATTCTCCCATCGAGCATACAAAGCGAAAACTTGGGTTAGAATTGTTCTACTCGTGATGCACACAATGGCTGGTCAGGTAAGGTTTTGAATCAACATTAATCCCATTGTATCTGAAGGATTAATTTATTGTTTTTTCTTAAATAGAACTGTCTATATGTTTGGGTACGCGATCACAGGCAGCATCATAAATACTCCGATACTGACGCCGATCCACATAATGCTACTCGAGGATTCTTCTTCTCCCACGTTGGCTGGCTTATGTCCAAAAAACATCCTAAGGTAGGTTTTTTCAGCCTGGATCCTTAAATGATTGGTTTTTCTTTAAGTTAAACTCTTTTTTTCTAGGTCATAGAATATGGCAAAAAGATCGACATGTCCGATATGGAGGCTGACTACTGGGTGATGTTCCAAAAGAAGTAAGTATATATTTAACCTTGTTATCATTTATTGCTTCCTCCATTTCGATAAGAGATTCAACCGTAAAGAGATCTTCACACGTGCTGAACAGATTTTTGTTAAAACTCGTTTTGACAAGGTACTCGCATAATTTTGGAAGTTGCTGTCTAAGTTTAAGTTTGAGCCTGTCATAGATCTGTAGTACGTATGTGGTTACACACTTTAGTTTGGTGAATTTTAATCGATGTTCTTTGCCCAAACTAGTTAGTCCAAGGTATTTCGTCTCAAGAATATTTTATCATTAATTTCATTATTAAACGTCAACAGCGTTCTAGGCTAATTGGAATATTTTAGAAGCGCGCACGTTACTAAATGAATACAGCATGCTCGTTGAGTCACGCATGTTTTCCACATTAGCTTTGTCGGCTTTGGAAACGTGGATTTGAATGATTTTCCACACGTACGAGTAGATGCATAGTGTTGCTATTTTTGGTTCTACAGATACTAAGTTTCAAACTGTTTTTTTTTTACTTACTCGTAGACATATTTCTGATCATCACAAAGCTCACCATCACCAGATACCTTATATTGAGGCGTCAGAATAGTAGAAAAGTTTTAATCGATGTAAGTGCTCGTTGAGCTTTAGGAGGAGAATTCCTTTTACAATTCTGAAGGTTTGTTTTTATTGTAAGAAATAAAAAATTATTTGATTAATTGAAATCGAATTAATTAATATGCTAGATATGATGCTAAGTTGTTGCTTTTTTTTCATAACCACCATGGGGGAAGAGTAATAAGAAAACGACGACACATGGATGGAGAACAGGAAATTAATTCTGTGGACATTTGCTTATGATTTTGGATAAGCACTCGAATTGTATTCAGGGATGTTGCCGCAGTATGGTAAAGTGATAAATATTCATGATACAGATAGAATTTGTGTACGAGTGTGTCAGAATCGTTTTTGCAAATCGTTTGCAAATCGTTTGCAAATCATTTGCAAATATTTGCGGAACTTAAAGCACGTGTATGAGGGAGAAAAAAATTTAAATCTACTTAGCCGAACTTGAAACCGAAAGTTATTTTGAATTTGTGGTTTGGGGTGTTAGTAAAGGATGAAAAAGATTTGATGTATTCTCATCAAATACAAAACTCGAGTTCATGACCTTTAGACAAGGTTGTTTAGTTAGAAATTCGGGATGGTAAATCTTGAATTTTAAGTGATTTTTAATCAATGCACGTAGGCTAGGCTATTATTATTAGACTTGGGAAAAAGAAATACACATTTTAGAAAGTATTTGCATTTGGAGTGATTAGTATGCCATCAGCAAGGTGTTGTTGGATCCCTATATGGATGATGGTTACTTGGAAGTTTTTTTTTATTATTAATCTATCCAAGTTGTCCAACCACATTATGGGTTACACTGCTGCCATATGATATCAACTGCTGAGCTACAGAACTAAAGGTGCTTTAAAAAAAAAAAGGGAGCTCATTCCATGAGCGTCTTTTGGCAACATTATTTTAGTTCGCAGTGAATGAATAAGCCTCCTCATGTGCCAAGTCAGGACTTGATATTTCCATACTTCTGGTATCATATCTTCTTCTCTTACTTAACTTTTTGTGGCTCCAAGGTTGTGCATGCCATAGCGTTTTTGTCCATCCCCCGTTTATCATAGCTAAGGCAAGTTGTTAGACTAGATCAACGTCCTTTTTTTTAAGGGTGTATACCTTTGTACCCTGGACTTATTACTAAATAGCATTCTAGTTGTGTAGTAGAACAGTAGTGAAAATTTGAGGAAGAGGGTTTCTAGTTCTATTTTTCGGTTTTTCTGAGTGATGCAAGGCAGGTATCTGAAATTTTCCATCTACTGTTTGCTAACACAATTGTGGTAATCTCCTGGTGGAGTCACACTAATTTTATCAAATGTGTTTTGCTTGGCAATTTTTCTTGCATTTCTGCCTAATTTTCAGTTTCTTACAACATCACTTGGACCTGTAGTGATAGTGATAGTACAAAGGGATTTTACATTCAACTTAAACTTGTTCAGAAATTCTAGATATTAAATGACTAATCTGGATCCTAAAGATGCCTCTAATGAATGCCTAACTTAGGAGCCATGAGAGTAAAATAAGCCCTTCTTGGAACGCCAAATTGCCAGCCTAAAAAACACTGAAATGAGGCTTTTGCCTCCAAGAGCCTTCCGGTGACTTATATCGTTACCAATCAGCTGAGATAATTTGTTGCCAGGAGTCTTCTCAATTGGCAATAAAAGTGGAGTTGCTTCTAGCTCTCTCGTTATGTCTAACCGGATGAGTAGCTAACTCTGTCCTGTTGTTCGTCAAACTAAATACTCGAAAATTAGTCAGTAAATTATAATTTGAATTCCCTTTATGATCTTAGGGCTATTGTTTCTTCCAATTCAAATCCAATCTACGGTAGATCAATGTCTAAATTGGTCTTTTTCGCTAGCTTGCCTAGGATGGCCTCCACCGAGTCACTTAAATTTGGAAGCAAATTCCTTGATCCTCCGAGCTATAAAATGCTCAGTACTTCAAAAGTCCCAAGTATGCAGCTTCCTACTACACAAAAGCCAAAGAACTACCGAAAATACTCCTCTTTACGAAAAGTACCTGTACGATGATGTTTTGGATAAACAAAATAATGCCAACGTCGAGGTCTTTCTCTACTTCTTTATGCATTCGGGTAACAATCAAATCCCCCGGGTTGCTTTTATTAACTCTACATCTCTTAGCTACCTCAAGCAAGTTTTTGACCATGTTGATGTCGCTGAACAGTCTGCAGAGTTTGCTGTTTTCACTCAAAAATTTGTCTTCTTTTAAAATATCAAGAATATTGGTGAATGCAGCCCTTTGTTTGTTTTTAATGAACTGTCTTAGAGGAGTCGAGAATATGTAACTATTTCAAAGTTATGAGTTCAAACTATGACATTTGGTGCGATTCATCTTTGTAGTGCATCCCTTCTTGTTGACAGCATATTCCTGGTAACTCCCTCATTTACAACCAAATCCGTGCAAACATATGAGCGAAAGCAGTTTCGCAAGCTTGTTGACTTATTCCGCACAATTTTCGCATGGTGCTCAAAAAGTCACATTAAAACGTATCACCTTGTATAATTTAGACCCCAAAGATCTTGGTGAGATTGTTTCCGATCTTGACGGTGAGCGTTTTCTATCGAGCTTGGCGAGAATACCAAAACTAGACAATGTTCTCTATATCTTCAATAATTTAAGACATATGCGTTCCTAAAACCGCTTAAAGGGTAACCAGTAGCGACTTGAATTTATTGGGATTTTTGTTTGAAAACGAGTTTGAATATCTGGTCAATTGTGGATATACCGGACTTAAAAGGCATAAATAAGTCCCGATCATAATGCGTTTTGTATTGCAAACAAAATCATACACGTGATATGAGGGTGTTTGATTCATTCGTAGTTGAGATATGTCATGGTGCTTTCTTCCTTCAGGCTTACAGGTTGTTTCCACCCTACAAATCTTTTCGCTGCCTTATATAGCTGCCGCTATCTTCATCTTTAATGAGAGAACGAAAGTTATAATTTTGTTTTTGTTGCCTCACCATTTCACAGTATGCAGAAGTTATTTTTTGTACCTTCAGCATTACCTGTGGCTCTGCTCTAAAGTTTTCCTGCTTATCTTTGTACGAGTAGATCCCTGTTCAGATTTTATTGCTTGAAAAAAAGTTGATCAATGATAATAGCGCTCTGTGGTCATTAAAACCGTCCAACCCTGAATCTCCTAACAGCAATTCTTCGTTGTGGTGACATCCGAGATATCCATAGATATCAGGTAGTAGTCCGAATCTATATTGGCCGCTCGGAGACGAAACTATTTCGTACTGGAGGTGCGCCTTACATCCATTGCAATGCCATCACTTAAGTCGGCAGTTATATGATCGATCGCCATCTAAACCAAAGTCACTTAGCCTAAATCTCTTTCGAGACATGGTATGGTGTAACCCTTGCTCTTTTGCTATTCTACTAGGGATGTCTTGTGTACGTTATTTGGCGTTAAGTACACCTAAAGTGATGTTAATGCCACACTTTAGTCATGGTTTGTAGATTTGTCCATTTGTTAGCATCGTTTATTAGGCTGCTGTTGGCGTATTTTAACTTAATGTAGATTTGTTAAAAGTCATTTGCTTATATTCTGAAAGCTACATATGGCTTACCTTTTAAGCTTATATGTAGCAGTTGCCACAGTAAGTGTCACAGACGGCTCATCCCATCGTGACAACTCCTTTTTAGAACTCTACTTTCTCCGCTTGTTTCTTCTCAGCATCTGCCTTGCTTTGAATGGTCCGGACAGTGAAATTGTTGAACTTCGAAATTACTTTGATTTCATACTTAAGGTCTTGAACTGTGCTGTAAGTAATATCTTTAAGGCAAACCAACTGACCCCTACATGTTTTTATTTCTCAGATTTTGTCATTGATGCCAACGATAGAACAACACAGCACATCTTTTACTTCAATGACATGTTCTGGAAATCCCCCTTTCAAGTGCTGTAAATCAGTCGAAATGATCCTTAAATTCCCAATTGCATCCCCACTTGCATTTGGAAGAAGTGTACTTAAAATTAAGGCGAAGGCCTAAATCTCTACTACAGCAGAACGAAAAAGTCATTTGGCAATTAATGAAATTTTCAGTTTCAGTATACCTATTTATATAGTGGAAAAGTTGTCAATCAAGTTCCGGAATTGACTCCTGGTTAGTACCTTGACAACTCCTTCTCTCGCATTGCTCCTTTCTCGCAGATTTGTTCATTCATATCTGTATTTTGCTAACCAGGATTGTTTTTAAAAAAATTATACATATAGATACCAGTTATCTCAATCATAAATTAAGGGTACCTAACTAACCGTTTCATCCATTTTTTTTTGAAATAATTTTAAAATGCAAACTTGTCTAGTTATGCATCTATTGTAGATATATCTCCCATTATAGAACTGATAAAAGACGGATGTATGTATATTACGCAGATATCTGCAAATAGATAGACCTTCCTACAAATACCATCTAAACGGGTATCTATAAACGAAAATGGCCTTGATTCAAGAACAATCGGACATGCTCTTCGCCCATATAAATGTCTTGAATAAGTTAATTGAGTAACAACCTTTCAAAAACTCTACGCGAATTTCCAAAAGCCCACATTGTTGTTGTGATTTTTTGTTTTATTCTTTTCAAAATTTGACTATTTCTAGCAGCACAAAATAAAATTAAAAAAAAAACGACCAGAAGTTTCTACGACACTCTTGATGAGATCTAGTATTTGCCATCAATAATACAAATGCAACACGAATATTCTCATACTTAAAACAGGATATTTTCTATCTACATACATTCACACCTACAAATTCTCTTCCGAGCAATTCAATCAATTTAAACTAGTAATAGATAGTTGTCTCTATTTTTTGAAGAAAAATCCTGTTTGACAACTTAACTCGCATCTCTCGTTTGCAGATGCTTGATAATGTTTAATTTTGATTCTAAAATTAAAAGCAAAACCACAAAAAGTCAACAAAAAAGTTTTCCCTTAGCTGACTATCTGAAAACCTGTTAAAAATCATCACACTGGATCATAGATACGAGTACGAATACGAGATGAGTATACCAAATTAGTTTTCCCCTTATCACAGATGTGATGAGGTGAGATGAATACAATTTATTTATGTATCTGAATTCTTGGTAGCACGTTTTATTTAGAGTCGAAAGAAATAAATAAAATAAATAATAAAGCCGCATGCTTAATATGTAAAATTATGTAACAATCCAGCCAATGGGAGATACAAAATGAACAAAAACAAAAAATCCCACAAGCAAGTTCACTTCCTATATCTTGTATGCGATCCATGGTCATTGGGTCATCGTTACTTTCGATACAGATACATCCGCTCGCTCACCGGACCTGCTCTTGGGGTTTGGTCTTGGACTTGGACTTGTTTAGACTTCCTTCATGCAATACCAAGTATTCGTGTTGTATAGTATCTTTCTATTCAAATGGGATTCGGTGATTATACTCGTAATTATTTTTGCATTCATACCTTGGCATCATAAAAATTAACTCAACAGCCCATTGGCATAATATTTAATGTCATTTCTTTTGCGTTTTCAAAAGTACGAATAATCGTATCTCAGAGTGTGCTGTTGGAAGTTATTATCATTTTGAGCCGGAAATGTTATCTAAAGCGTGCCAATATTTATGCAAAAACTGGCCATCATAGATACGTATGAATTGAGACTTCACTCATCGAGTTTGGCCTAGCCAAGTACTAGATAAAGAAAGAGATGGAGTTTTGTATTTTAAATATTCATGAGTGCCAAACTATATGAGTAGATACGGTACAGAGCGAAGAAAACAAAAAAAAAACATTTGATCAATGTATTGAAAGACACTGACCTTTAGATTAACATTTTAAAAACAAGTTTTTTTTTTTTTTTTCTTGTGGACAACGATATTTCTATTCTTTTGCTTTTCCAAGGCTAGACAATCAACAGCCGCAATTTAATGAAATATGGGTTGTGAACTCACTCACTTAAGCAGCTCGTACTTTTGATTGGGGGATCCCGGTAGAAGAGATTAGAAGAGATTTCCCGAGGCAATATAAATATTTTTCATTTTTTTTTCTATTATTTTGAGAGTCTGACAAGCTTCTGGTTGTCATTGTCTTAAGTATCATGAGCACTAGTGTATTTAAGTTGAAAATATGAGCTCAGCGTCGTTTTTTTTTTCCTTCGAACCAATCAAAAAGGTGTTGTTTCAGTGAGATGGAAAGTATCCCGTCAGTGTGTAGACATTTTTAACGATGATGTCACTTAAGTAGCATAGTGAATATCGATTTTCAGACACAGGTGATACTTAAAGGCATGAGCTTTAGTTTGATTCTTCCCAAATCTCTGCTGAGGAGCATAAAGTTGACCAAACTAACACTGCCTGTTTATTAAACCATCCAAATCGATCTCTCTTATAAGGGTTTGAGTGTTAATACGACTCAAAGAAGACCAGACTATCAAAAGTCTTCCACCAATGCAATGTTGCTTAAAAACGTATATGGCCTAACACATGATCTTAGGCTATATTATGCTATGTTTTTGAACCGATCTATCCAAATCCTCCCGCCTGTTACTGAAATAATCGATGTAATCCCAAGTTCATCACATGGCAGCAACAGCTGGTTTAAGCAATTGTATTCAGGATTCTGAAGCGTGCTCTCCGACTCATCTTGAACTCGATTTCATCTCAACTTTTCTGCACTATTTATGGGGAGAGGTTTCAATGTATTGCATTCGGCTGCTTGATGAGTTCTCGCACAAGACCAGGAAAACTGGAGTATCTGTTAAGACAGTAGGTCGTTTTGTTTAGAGGTAACTTCTTCTTCAACAGTTGCAACCCTCTAGACTATATACGAGTACTAATAGATACTTATTCTGTTTTATAGTGCAGTAGAGATATAATTTATTAAATCACCCGTCTCCAGATATTTTCAAACAAAGTTGGCCAATTCCCTATGGATGGATCAGAGTTATGGGTGCAATATTGTGGTCTTTTTTATAGGGGTACTGACTGACGTAAATTGCGGTGAACGCAGCGACCTAAAGTATGTATTGTGCCACAAAGTCCGTCCAAGTTACTATAGAGGCCTCAGCTATCTTAATAAACTTAAAGACTATTCTGATAGCGGTACTTTGCAATTGCACAGTCGCTAAGATTTCTCTGACAAAGTTATGTCTCCTTTATGGGACATAGAACCACGTATTCACATAGTGCGTACTCTGTGGTAAAGTGTTTTTGTTATACAAGAGCGACTCGCAGTTTACTGACTAATTCTAAGAAGAATCTTGCAAGAAAAAAGAGCATTTTTGGAAAGCATGAAGCTCAGCCTGAAACTCCTGCCATGCACAAGGTTTCGATATGCGTTCATTTAGCTCGCAAATTATATCGAATCTCTAAGCATAGGCTCGCGAAATCTGCGAGCTTCATCTTTCCTGTCTTAAACATATCTCTACCAGCTCATATGTAGTAGAGATAGCTTTCGTAATCTTACACTTCTACGCAAGGTCTTAAAAACAGTGCTCCCTATTCCGGCATGTCATCTGGTCGTGTGCGCCTTTTTTTCTTGCTTTACGAAGTACTTCAAGATTTTTTAGGTCTTTATCGACAATAAAGACAGTCGAACGTCAGTCCTTTTTTGACCGAACAGACGTATCAAACTGAAACAGCAATGCTGAAGATATAGATGAGTTTTTTTATTTAATAGAAAATACAATAGTGCAGGATTCATATGCGAGTAATTTGCAATTCAACACTTTGCCCTACCCCTTCTCTCTCAAATTTTACACCTCAAAACCCATGTCTCAAAGTCACTCAACAGTTTTCTACCATATTCCACATGATCAAGGTGATTTTATTTGAAATATAGTTCTTATATCAGCACTTGTAGAAAGCAAAAGAGAAAGCAACCAGACTCGGTTGTCTTCCGATGGAAGTACCGAAAATAGAAATAGGGTCACAGCTTTCCTTACTCTTAAACCTGTTAACCTGTTAAATGTATGTGCTAACCTTTTTATTTTTTATTCTAGTCACTACAAGCTCCTCTACGTCATCTTTACATTGATTTTGCCAACTGCGTTGCCTTGCTTGATTTGGGGTGAAACCCTTCTAGTCTCATTCTTTGCCACCTTCTTTGCACGTTACATCGTTCAATTGAACTTCACGTGGTCAGTGAACAGTGCTGCTCATATGTTTGGAAACAAACCCTATGACAAGTAAGATATACATACCTTTACCAAATCCAAATGACCATTTTACTAATCCATTTGTCTTTCATTTCTAAGGAACATCCTTTCATCTGAATCAAGCTTCGTCTCAATTGTTGCCGGTGGTGAGGGATGGCACAACTACCATCACACTTTCCCATGGGACTACCGTACAGCTGAATTAGGCATGCCCTACAATCTAACCACCAAAATCATCGATTTCTTAGCAAGCAAAGGTGCCGTATATGACCGCAAAACCGTCAGTGAAACTGTCCTACGAAGCCGTATTTTACGCACAGGTGATGGTACCCATCATGCCTTTGGCACTGAAGCAATGGAAAAGAAAGCCAACGGAGACATCGATGAAGGCGCAACTCTTGACAGTAATGGCCTTAGAAAATACATCGTCGAAAAGAATCGCATCAATCGACTTATGATTGACGAATTGGAGAAACTCAAGCAAGTCAGACATGACGATCTAAACAACAACAACAACAGCAACAATAACGAAACCTACTCTAAAGCCAAACTCAACATCAACGGATTGGCCCAGAGTACGAGTACGAGTATAACCAAAGATAAGCAAGCGTTAAACATTTAGCTTCGATAGCTGCCCTCCCCCCAAACAAAAATGGATCACTTTGAAGATCGTAATTTAATTTAACACTTGATGGATGTATATTAGTTTAATAGTTTTATTTTGTTTGTTTTATTTTTTTAAATATTTTTTTTATTTGTGTGCATAAGACTTATTCCAAAAAGTATATGTTTAAGGTTTTACTTTGTAAGTGAGCGTACTTTTTTTTTAAGAGCAACCAAACAAACCCCATGACAGAGGAGGCGACTAGTAATCCAATGACATGATCCGTATGTTAGTGTCAAAAATACAACATCACTCTTTTGACAGAAGCGTTAACTAGCTGTTTAAACGATTGAACTCTGTCAAAATTTGACAGCTATTCGTACTTGTATTCGTACAATCATTATGAAAAGCAGTGGTGTACGTTATTATGAAAGTCCAGCTCTAAACAAAATAAACTTGTACTTGAAGTTCAAGCGCGTACTGCGTACTATGTTTCTCCAGAAAGTGTGGATGTTCATTAGAAATTTAAGGATCATTATGTAAAATAAGCAAATATAACAGTTAATGTATATTTAAACCTTAAACAGTTAAGGTTATGTTGTGGTTTAATTGAAGAAAAATAATGTAAATTGGTATATATTGAGTAATTAAGGGTTACTTAAGTTTTTTCTTACTATTATTATTATTATTATTATTTTTTACCAAATAAAAAATAAAGTTACAAAAAGATAAAAAATAATTTTCGAATTTCAATTTCAATTTGGTTCCGTCGTTAATAATATGCTCAGATTGCTTGATCTGTCGGAAATCTATAAAGCAAATAAAGCATAAGATAACTGAATCGAAGGCCATTTCTTTTCTCAAGATCCAAAATGAAACTTCAAACTTATGGCCAAAGAATCTCTTTTTTACCTTTTGATGACATTTTCCACACCGATACCTAGTGTGAGTTATGCTTTTAACTATGCGCGCCATCACATACTGCGTTGTCACACTGCAGTGGTTTCGATGATCCTACATTACTAGTGTCCATTACTAGTTTCCGACCGCAATGTAAAGATAGCGGCACTCGTCAATAAAAGCTAGTAAATGCTAGTTGTGCATCTTTTGGACGTGCAGTTCTTAGTTGACAGTCGTTTGAGTGAGTCGATGTGAGTGTTTTTTTCGAAAATGGAAAAAATTGAGTATCGAGCTGTTATTAAATTCTTGTTTTTGAAAGGCAATACGCCTATGCAAATCAAAAATGAGTTGGACTCTGTGTATGGGGACTCTGCACCATCATTTATCTCAGTGAAACTTTGGGCAGCTGAATTTAAACGTGGCCGTAAGAGCTTGGGAGATGATGAACGTTCGGGACGTCCGAAAACTGCAACCACTGACGATTACATTGCCAAAGATCACCGAATGGTCTTAGACGACCGCCGAATCAAAATGAGAGAGATAGTAGAAATATGAAAATGTCCAAAGAACGTGTATGTAACAAACGAAATCAAGATTTAGGCATGAGAAAGCTGTCCGCGCTTTGGGTGCCGCGTTTGCCAAGAACGTGTTCGAATTAACATTTCCAACGCTCTGCTGGCGCATTGAGTTGGCTTAGCAACTCAATTACCTTCTTAATCGACAGAAACAGCGATTGAAAAAAGCTAACTTTCATTCGATCTCCACGCATATGACATTACTAGAGTTCACTGCGAAGCCGTACTATCCTTAGAGTAGATATACCTAGCTGTTGTTTAAATATAACATACGAGTATGTGCTGCCCACAGAATTGGTACTGACTATAAAGAGTGTTTTTTAAGCTAGTTCTTACTTCGATTTTGTCATCCGAGAGGCAAAGTCACATATATGTAAGCTTAAAAAAGCTAGATATATTTCCAGCCGTTATTGAAACTGACCTCTCGGACCACTATGCTATTTTTTTATGCAACCAAAGACATTAACAACGAAAGAACGATTGAAGAAGTTAATACCATATAGTTCATATTCACCAGCAACAAGTGAACGCTCTCATAGAGCAAACAAATTAGGGCACGAGTACGATAACTTTGGCGCCAAAAATTGATAACGATTTTTTTTAAGGGTCAAAAACAAGCAATTTTATTTAAAAAACGACTTAAAATGGAAAAAAAATTATTAAAAAACAACGGCAACACTTACAATAAAGTACTGTACCAGTTTCGAAGGTCAGAAACCTAGTCTTCAACCCTAAGTTCCAGCTATGTTATTTGTATCAATAGTTTTTAAGAAATTCGCATGCAAAACCAAAATTTTGATATAAAAAAATTTAAAAAATTAAGTGTGGACCAATTTTTTTCAAAATTGTGAAATGAAGTGCTAAACCGAATGGATTTAGGTTATCCAGTTTTTGAGAAAATTGAAAATTACTATTTATATTTTTTTTTTCTTTTTTTTGGTATTTACATGGTCTTCCTTTGAGGTAAGTAAATGAATATAATAAATTAAATGTCTGGCAGGCGCCTATATCAATAGTTTTCTTAAGTAAGAGTACACGGGTGGCCAGCTTCGCGGGATTAAGGGATTTTAACTTTCTTTCCACAGGCGGCAGGTCCCGCTCACGCAACTTCGTTGCTCTGTTCGGGGTATGTGCTTTTCGTCAGGCAGGCGCCTATGTCATCAATACTCTTCACCTATAGTACTCATTCCAAAATTATAGAAAATTCACATGTTCAAATATTGTAGCAAATTATTCACTTTGCGTAGAATGTATGTTTGTACTTACCGTATTGTAAATGCACTCGATAATAATGCAAAATACGAGGGCGGGTCAATAAGTCCGTGACTTTTTGAATTTCTGACCTCTTTACTGAAACAGCAACACTGCTCCTGTCAACAGGCATCTGTCAGTTGACTCCTGTCAAAATTTAAACTTGCTGCGTCACTTAGTTTGTGTTTGACAGCTATTTTTATCAGACTACTCACTAATTTGAGGAGAAAATGGAAAAAAGTGAATTTCGTGTGCTTATTAAGCATTATTTCTTGCGAAAAAAACCATTACCGAGACCAAGGCTAAGCTTGATAAATACTATGGGGACTCTGCACCATCGATTTCAATGGTAAAAAAGTGGTTTACTGAATTTCGTTGGGCCGTACAAGCACTGAAGATGCCGAACGTCCTGGACGCCCAGTTGAGGTCTCTACACCCGAAACAATCGAAAAAATTCACGATATGGTGTTGGCCGACCGAAGATTGAAAGTGCGAGAGATTGTGGAAGGCGTAGGGATCTCGCATGGCTCAGTGGTTTCAATTTTGAATGATCACTTGGGCATGAGAAAGCTTTCCGCAAGATGGGTGCCGCGTTTGCTCACAGTCGACCACAAACACATGTTCAGTTGCCATGGCAAAAATCCATGAATTGGGCTATGAATTGCTCCCTCATCCACCCTATTCTCCAGATTTGGCTCCGAGCGACTACTTCTTGTTCCCAAACCTGAAGAAATGGCTTGGTGGAAAAATATTTGACTCCAATGATGAAGTCATCTCGCAAACAAAGGCCTATTTTGAGGACCTCGACAAATCATTTTTTTTGGAAGGGATAAAAAAATTGGAGAAGCGTTGGACAAAGTGTATAGAGCTCAAGGGAGACTACGTTGAAAAATAAAATTATTTTTTTATCAAAAAATCTGTGTTTTAATCCAAAAGTCACGGACTTATTGACCCGCCCTCGTAATTCCCACTAAAACATCAACTCTGATGAAGGTAAAAAAATGCAAAAATATAAAGTTCGGTTGGATGTGGCGATGCTCAAAAAAAGCTCTTAAAAAAAAGGTGACAAAAATTGTAGGAATATAATTGTCCCATCTATCGGCACATTTTTCCATGGGCCTCAGTGTCGCCTAGAGATTCGCGAGGTTCTTGCGATAATTATCTCTTTTCTGATCAAAATGCCTGTGAACACGGGTTTTCACGTAAATTAATTAAATCCTAAGTTGCAACTTTATGTTTTTTTTTTAAATATTGTTGTATATCAGCGCGCGCCAGTATAAAGGTGTTTAAAAATTATTCTCTAGTTTCACAACACATGAAATTACAAACCACAGCAAAGGCTAATATGTAAACAAGACCGATGAAAAAAACAATTTTATGCCGAAAAACAACAGACCACCTTCATCAATATATGGCACTTTTTTTTATCGAAAATACTGCCTTGAAAAAAAATATGAGGACGACTTGGGCTCCCAAATTATGGAATTTTTGCTGGACATAAAAAAGTATAGCCATGTTTTATCGATGGTAAAGAAAGTATAGGCTTGCGATTAAAGGACTTCACAGTGAGCACTTAGAAGGTATTTTACCGACAAAAAAACCTCGGCTCCTCAGCATATAAATGACGAACTCAACGAACTCGACAGTAACACCAGTACGGACGATGATTTTATTGACGAGACTTACATATAGTACCTTTTTAATATGTACATTAAAAATCGACTTGACTATTTTTAACTAACTACTTATTTACTGACAAACTGACTGACTGACGCGGAATGCAATGCAATTCTACCTCCTCGTGGTGCATTCTGGTTAATGCTAAATGACTTGCAATACTTTACTTACAAAGATGATAAGTTCATCAGCATTAATCCTCAAAGTCAGAACACCGTAAATACCAAAAAACAATTGTATTTTCAGTTTTCTCAAAAACTTTTGTGTTTTTTGTGTTCGATTCAAAATTGATATAGACATCGATCACAGGAATCCAATTTAGCACTTCATTTCACAATTTTGAAAAAAATTGGTCCACACTTAATTTTTTAAATTTTTTTATATCAAAATTTTGGTTTTGCATACGAATTTCTTAAAAACCATTGATACAAATAATATAGCTGGTACTTAGGATTGAAGACTAGGCTTCTGACTTTCGAAACTGGTACAGTACTTTATAGTAAGTGTTGCCGTTGTTTTTTAATAATTTTTTTCCCATTTTAAGTCATTTTTTAATAAAATTGCCCGTACCTCATAAACCGGGTGAGATAGACCCACCCCCCCCCATAGTAAAAAATGCTTGTTTTTGACCCCTCTATAAAAAAAAACCGTTATCAATTTTTGGCGCCAAAGTTATCGCACTCTCCCCAAAATTGGCAAAACATGCTTGAAGAAAACAATGTGGAAAAGCTTAACAAGAACTTTGTAAACAAAATAAACCACATCTACACTGAATCTAGCAAGGCAAAAACAAAGTATAACCCTTGAAAACAAAAACCGTGGATGACCAGTGAAATTATTAAAAAGTGCAAGAAGTGAGACGAGCACTACAGGAGGTAGAAAAACAGTCCACGAAGTCAAACCCACGAACTTGAATATAAAAATTTCTGAAATGTTGTAATTAAAAACATCCAAGTTATCAAAGGCAACTTCTGCAAACAAAAATTTCTAAGCTCTCATAACGACCCTAGAAAAACATGGCTATAAATGAACTACTAGGAAGATGGAAACTTTTAATCGATGAAGTTATAAACAACAATTTTTTAAGCGGTGATAGAGATTCAAAAGACACTGCAGAAATATTTTCAGAGCATTTCTCGAACCAACCTTTAAAAGTCATGCATATCTTCAAAACTACGGGAACCTGCATCTACCCCATAGTATTTACGTGTAAGAAGCCAGCGAACAAGAAGTATTTCATATGTTGTGTAACTTGAACCTTAAAAAAAAGTCCTGGAGCAGATAATATAAGACCGATTGATCTCAAAATAAATTCTCGTATTTTGGCACCAGTTACACCTACAAATAATAATAACTCGCCGCACAAGTCAAGCCGATGTCCCACGATTAATGAAAACTTCAAACATTCGACCAATTCACAAGGGAGGAGCAAAAACCAATACCGAAAATTACAGACCAATAACAATATTATCAGTTGTTGAAAAGTGAATAGAGGAAGTCATTGTCAATCGCATAAACAACTTCATTAATAGATATCAAGTACTGTATCCGAATCAGTATTGGGAGAATTTACGAATACGATCAATTCGGGGCTAAATAAAAACCATCATGTTCTTGTTCTGTTTATTGACTTTAGCAAAGCCTTTGAGAGGACTATTGTCAAACTGGCTACAAAATTACCTTACTGGCAGAAATATTACGGTGAAGGTATCAAATGCTCTTAGTAAAGAAAAGCCCAGTATATTTGGTGCTCCACAGGGCTCAAAGCTGGGACCAATTATTTTCGTCTTATATACAAACGAACTCTTACGTCTATTTAAAAATAGTACTACGAGTATATATGCATATGCGGATGACAAAGCAATCATAGTAGGGCACAAAAAATTTAGTTCGGCTGTGGAAATATTTCAAGAGGAATTCAACACTGTCTCCAAATGGTGCCACGATCATGGACTGGTAATTAATGCAGTCAAAAGAAAAGACAAAGGTGATGCATATACGAACTCCATCAAAGCGAGCAGAAGCTTTCAGCGTATATAACCGAAACGAGCACTGTCCAACATCGACCAACAATAAACCTATTGAAGTAGTCACAAGTATAAGTACCTCGGAGTAGCCATCGACAAACACTTTCTTTGGCGAGATCACATTAATGTTTTGCGTCTTATCTTAAAAGATACTCCAACTATGAGGTTCGGAAGTAAGTCTGTTACTCCCTAGCAGAATCGCACATCAGATATGGGATTCTTCCTTGCGGAAATGCGGCGAAAACACATCTGGATAAGATTTTAAACCTTCAGTGTCGATTAATTAAAGCTTTTCTTTGTAACTCATCTCTTAAATTTTTAAATGTGAACGAAATTTTTCAGATATCATTACTTACTGAGCATATGGATGACCAGAGGTTTCTGCGGCCTATACGCCATAACCAAAATACCAGAAGACGAGCTCAGGGTTCTTCTGCTAGAGGTTCCTGAAACTTTTAGCACATATAAAAAATATATTTTTACTTAATTCACATTACGTTTACCTATAAAAGATATCTATATTGAATCTCAATCAATAATAGCGATTTGATACAATAGTAAATTCAAATCGTGAACTATAGTATTTCAAAAACATATGGTTAATCACTTCAAAATAAGTTAAATATTAATAAAAACCACATGCAGATAAGCACTTTGCTTTGTGGGTAATCCTATATATATATTATATATATACTAACAATCGCCCACTTTTTCAAACATTTGTAGACATATGTCTTCAATAACAAGAATAATGTTGGATCCCAATGCTTCGATTGATGGTTCCTCCAAAGAAAATAATCAACAGCCCTCAAATCAGAAGAGGTCAACTAACAGATCTTTACTTACTTACTTTAAGTCGCGCTCAAATCCGTGGTGGTCCTGGGCCACAGCCAATAAGCGTCTCCAGTCAACTCGATTCTTCGCAAGCAGTTTCGCACGCTAAGTTGGCTGAGGTTCCCATTTGAGTCGCGATCTTCCTTTACGGCACTGTCCCTCGGGGGCGGAGTCGAAGACTTTTCGGACTGGAGTTTAGATGTCCATCCGCTCTACATGACCCAACCATCTTAGTCGTTGGATCTTCAGTCGGTCTTTGTATCACCTCCTCTACTCACTGTCAATGTACCGAAAATCACCCAAAGAATTTTTCTCTTCAAGCAGCTAAGAGCACCCTCACAAATTTTTGATAATTTCCATGCCTCGGCGCCATAGAGCAGGACTGGGATTATTTAGGTTATACATATATAGGATGACTCTTGTTGTTTGAAAGTGGGCTTTGCTAGTCAGTTGTCTTCTTAGCGCAAAGCAACAGCAGTTGCCAAGAGCTATTATTATTATTATGCTCCAATCAGGTTGTTGATAAATGGCTTCAGGCGTTTTCAAAATACGGCAGATAAGATCTTGTAGGCGATGGTAAAAAGACTGATGCCTCTGTAACTGGCGCAATTCTAAAGGGCTTCCTTTCCTAAGATCAAACAACAACGATGAGGTTCCATTTGCCGTGCCTATATTCGTCCGACCAAATTTTACAAATGACCTAGTGTATGCTTCTTACCAAGTCATCGCCTGCTTGACAGCGGTATTTGGTTCGTCAACGCCGTTATGTAGTCTACAGAAAATCTCTTTCCTCAGCAAAGAGTGCGACTCTACTACGATGTTACCTTTTTCGTCTCTACAAGCTTTGGTTTGGGGTTTGTGTCCGTGGCATGTTTTTTTTGTACCTTTTGGAAAAACTTCCGAATCTCATTCCTGGAGTATCATCTGTCAATTTCCTCTACCACACGCTTCTCCTGCGCTTTCTTTTTCCTCCTGAGATGCCGGTGTTCATCTTTTTTCTTCTGCTCATCGAGCTCAAGGGTAGCTCTAGTCCTCCTAAGCAGCACCGCTTTGTATGCATCTTGCTTTGCTGCATGTGCTTGCCGGCATTCGTCGTGCTGGACTGAAGCCCAGCACATCAGAAGCGGCATCTCTGATGGATTTTTGGCACTCTTGCCACTGCTTTTCGATACTTTATACTGGCACCACGTGACCTTTTGTGAGATTGAGAAAAACTTGATCGGAAAAGGATTTGGCGATCTCTTCCAATTATAGCCGTCAGACGTCGAAATCCCTCACAGCATTTGCTTATTCATCAGTTTAAAGGAGGCCAAGTTGAAAGGTTCGAAGTTCTTGGCGAGAATGTAGTCATCTTCCTTAATGTTCAATATAACGCCTACTCTCACTGCTTGCCGGGGTATGTGTGTATTTATGCTAGTTTCAGACAGCAGTGCTACCAGCAGTTGACTCTAACTTTTGTGGCATAACTGAGTGTATTCTCCCTTTGTCGGGTGGTTTAATGATCTCATCCTTCACCACAGCTGATGATCATGTACTTCCATGGAAAGGGATATGTAAAATATAAGCTTCCAGGTTAAGTACTGCCTGCCATACTATTTCAAAAATCGCAAGCATTTCCAAATGTAGATCTCAACAACAAATCCTTGTACGGAGTTGGATTGGTTTGTTTTTAAAAAAATTTATTTGCCCAGCGACATTTTTCACTTTTTGCTTAGATTTTGTTTACCAAGGGCACATAAGTTTTTGGGCAACTTAAACAATGTTGCTCTTCGTCTGATAATGATTAATGAATTTGCATTCGCCAAAAAGAATAAGACGAGAACTGTAGTTTCAGTCAAAGCTTAATTAATAAAACAAACCAAAACTGCTTTTCTACGGTAGCTTTGGAAATTCCTGTAGAAGGAATTCGAGTATGCACGAAATACTTCTTTAAGAAGCAGTAATAATAGTATTTACTGAATACATCCATTATTTGTTTAAATAATTCTCCACAATTCTCCATAATTCTCAACATCCAAAGAAACGTCATCGATGAAATCTACACTGTCAGCAAACTGTCAATGTCTACGCAGCTGTCATCCGAAAAAGCGAACAAACATACCGAAAAACTTTTTTGTCGTGTAAATGAGTGCGCTGCTACGTTAACCTCGGTGGAAATATACTTTTAAAAAAAAAATCGTAAAACCACAAACGAAAAAGCAAGATGCTTACCATATTATTGTCAATTCTTTGCTCCACAATTGTTTTGTCCGCACCAACCAACCAATCACCTACATGGACAATTCTGAGGAACGACAAATCGCTAAATAATTTCCGAAGCAATTTGCTCAATGAAACCGCACTTCCATTTCTAAAGGAGTGCTATGAATCCTCACTCACAAACTCGCAAACCCAAACCCTTTGTGCGAATTATTTTGACGCAATTCTACAGCTGAACAACACCAACTTTGTAGTCCAGCAATCTGTAGTCGAGAAACAAGTCAACGAATTGAAATCGGATGAGAAATTTTGCCAGAAGAATCCAGATTTTCCAGTAGCAAAGGCTTTTCCAATAAATGCTCACTTGAAGGACCCACAAATTTGTGGATTTCTATGTCTAGAGTTGACTGAAGGTGGAAAGATTTTGCCTAAACCAATCTGCACATACCTGGTGTGGATGAGTGAAGCGATAAAAAACCAAACTAAGCCTGCCATTGTGGTGCCAACATTATTAAAGTCATCTGCAGCTACTGATGTTAGTATTGGTCCAGATAATGTAAAGCATTTGGCTGAGGAGAAGTTTATCAAACAGGAAAAGGAAGTTAAAGATCCGTCGACTGTGGAGAAAACTGGTGCTATTGATGAGAAACTAGGTAAGTTGCAAATGTAAATGTCAATGGAGATAGAGGCGATTGAACTTTGTGTTGAAATGCCTCCAGGCATATTTGCCTTTTGTTTTTGTGTTTTCTCATCTTTATGGCTGAGTCGAGGGACGTCATTTAGAAACTATTTACACCAAAGTTTTAGGTATTGCGCAGCGATGTCAAAAGACCGCGAATTCCAATTAAAAATCCACACTAAATTGTCTATCGATCGATGATTCACAAGTACAATTTGTTTACGTTGCATGGTTGCATAGTAAAACAAAGCTGAAAAAGTTTCCATGTTGCGTTTATTGTCACGGAATCAAAAAGCTTTCGTGTAGCAATTAAGTGAAAAGGAAGTGTTAGGAAGAATCGTGTTGCGTAATATTTTAATGACAATGTTGTCGAGTCCCAATAGGTTTGCGCAAACGTGCAGTGTTTCTTGTTATAGCTATGCAGTAAATGAGACTCTACCAGATATCTCTAACGCAGCCTTACATATTTTATTGGGTTCACGATGTCATCCACCTACTTACTGTACAGTCGAAGTGGACCTGTACTTAAACCCATAAACCCTCTGTTTAGCATCGACTTTGTCATCATCGATATTCACTTATGACCTAACTTATGAGTTATTAGAATGTCCCGATAGTAATGAACAAGTCTCTCACTCTAAAAGACCTCACCGGAAGCACTACAAGTGAAACCATCATGTCTTCTATGCAATTGTTAGTTTCACCTTGACGACAACCCAAAGGAGTGAACGACGTAGGCATCCACTGTTTCTATTACATCCACGCAACTCAATATCGTTTGAACAATATTATAGAGCTTGAGCACCCCTAACATCTGTCACCGCTGATGCTATCTGGCCCACACAAACTGACATCGTGCGCACGGCGGTTTCATCCACCTTAGGGCAATGGTCGCATTTAGGTTATGCTTGCACGATGGGCTTATCTTTTCTATTCTTTTGCCCTCTCAAGAGCCGCCAACATTGAGCTTAGACAGTGCAGCTGTTGGTAGTTTGATCAGCCCCCCTTGTAATGCGCTATTTAAAGGTGAATCATGAGTTAACTTACATTCCGATGAAGCGAATTACTAGATTCGCGCAAACCACCGAAAATATTTATCCGAAAATCCCCCTGAGCCATCGTTCCCTGGTAAGGACAGCCATCTTCGTTGTCTTGACCACCACCTCAATGCCGTGACCCTAATGCCAGCCGGCCTTCGGCTGTCTACCGTTTACTGTGCTTGACATCTCCACGGGATCTCGCCGTCACGACCATGGCAACATCGTCTCCAAAGCCGATCGATCGGGGGCAGAGCAATATAGGGCTTATCGTAAACATCTTTGGATTTGAATGCCACTTAAGTTTGCTATGATTAGGCTAGTAATAAATTGACGCTCATAGGTCTTGTTGTAGACCATCAGTAGTCCATACCAAGACTTAAAACACTGTACTGTGGGATTCAGGAGACCCCCGGGGGGTAGTTTAAACCTAAATGCGGAAAAGGCCTTCCATTTGGTTTTGACCCGTTGTGGAGTTACAAACAAGTGCTGGGTGCTTTGACCCTAAAAACGTCAAGATCTTTTAGGACGGTCTCGACTCATACCATGGGAGGATCTTTGACCTAAACACAGTTCTGCTTTGGTATTACTGTAATACGAAAATCTTTGTCCAGGAATCTAAAGCTGACTCTTATTGATGTATGGGGATCAAGTGAAATTAGGTTTTTCACGGACAGGTGCTTACGTACAAACACATGAAGCGCTTTGTCACTTCTTGTCAAATATATGGTGAGAGAACACAATCTTGAGGTGATTAGGCATTCGTTTTTGCTATTTCGAACGAAAGGGGGTTGGGTCTGAATCAGACTCCCAGTCTAGTGAAAAGTTTTTTCATTTAGACCGCAATATCCTAGTGACTACAGGTACACGTTGTTCCTTTTGACAAAATTTTCCATAACACTTTGGCATAGTGTCGACTGAATTTCATCAGTCTTTCAGTTTACGGCGTCAAATCGCATGATCTTGGTGGCCAATTCGGAATTCACTGTACGAAGAGAAGGTGCATTTTGGTGACATTTTCGAACCGTCTCCGCAAAAACCTCACCAATTCGGTTGTGAATTTTCACAATTTCTATGTTTTGTGCGTCCGTGTAATTCTCTTATCTAATAATAGATTGTGCGAAAATAATCTATAAATTCCAGCTGAAGATCTTTATTACTATTGCCATCATCAGTTTTTTTTTCGCACAAATCTTGTTGTGTTCCAGGAATGAAATACACCAAGGTTGGTTGGATAATGGCATTTTTTAACAAAGCCTAACAGATAAGTTAGTCAAACAGATAAGTTAGTACCAGTTTGTACTGTTGAGAATGTTTGTTCTTAGTTGTTGGCTCTAATCAATCAAATTCGCAATCTTATCGATACGAAGTTCTAGATCAAAATTGTGATAAGACACATTTGTCTTCCCTTAGTCAATTGAAAGAATCTTCATACAAACATAAACACGAGTAGATTTTTTTTTTTTTTTGTAATATTTAGGAGTTGTGTTTGAATGTATATATTGTGTACGCTAACTAGGCTGCAATCTGGATTTTTCTGTATTAAATCTCACAAATCTTTCTACTGCGTATATATATATACCATTTATTTGCACGGGTGCAATTTAGAAAACAAATTAAAGAATGTGAAGTACTGCCTTTGATTATAGAATTTATTTATAAACAATGTCCAGCATGGTATCCACAGGGGAGTAGGTTTGCGCCTGTATATTAATTTTAGAGATAATCAAGTCGTTTGCCTTATCTACTTGATCGTTAGTAGGTGAGAAAATAGTTCAGTCATTGATCCAAGTTACTAGGTGGGGTGAAAAATAACCTCCTTGGGAATGAAAAAAAATATTTTTTTAAATGTTTTTTTTTATTTTATTCAATATAGTCCCCATTTAGCTTGATACACTTATTCCAGCGATTTTCCAACTTCTTGATTACGTCCGAAAAGTAGTTTTCCGGAAGGTCTGCAAAATACTCCGTGACGTCGATGATTTCCTCGCGTGAGCTGAATTTTTTATTGATGAGCCATCTTTTGAGGTTTGGGAAGAGATAATAGTCCGAGGGAGCTAAATCGGGCGAATACGGTGGATGCGACAGCAATTGGAGTTGTAAGTCATTGATTTTAGCTGTGGTTGCGATGCTCTTGTGCGCCGGCGCATTGTCTTGCAAAAACAAAATTTTTTTTCGCTTCATGTGAGGTCGTTTTGCAGCGATTTCGGCCTTCAATCGCTTCAATAATGCACAGTAATACTCGCTGTTGATGGTTTTTCCTCTTGCCGCTTCAGAGCACTCGTGCCGGCTGCAGTCCATTGGCGGGCACTCATTCTGTTCCCTGGTGTGTAATAGTAATAGTGGATCCAGGTTTGATCAACAGTTGCCAATCGACGCCAAAAGTCTGCCCGATTCCGCATCAGCAAGTCCGAACACACTTTCGAAGTGCTCTCGCGTTCGTGTTTTTGGCTAGGAGTGAGCATGCGCGGCACCCAGCGGCAGGATAACTTTTTCATATGCAGAATATTGCCCAAAATATGGCGTGTGCGCTCAGTACTAATCTATATGGTATCTGCTAGCTCGCGCACCTTCACTTTTCGGTCCGCCAACACCATTTCATGTATTTTTTTGACATTGTCCTCTGTAACCCCATCGGAGGGCCTGCCGCTGCGGACTTGATCGGTAGTGGAGTGCCGCCACCACGAAACTCTCGAAACCAATATTTGACGGTGTAATCTGACGAAGCATTAGCCCCATAATATTTATCCAATTTTTCGCCGTTTTGCAAAATAATGTTTTATGAGAGAACGAGAAGAACACATCAACAACAATCAGCTGTTAAAAAAAAATAAAGACAGTATCGCACTGAAATTTGGCATGTCTGCCTAAATATGAACGGACTTCAAGGCACCATAACCTTTTTTGCAGTAGCTGCGCATTTTGGCGGTCAAGGAGATTACTTTTCACCCCACTTAGTATAGTCTTAGAACTTACATTATTAGGCAAATTAGTAGGCAAATTGCCACAATTCTATCTTCAGAATTCATTGAGTACAGATTTTTTGCAGGTAGAATTACAAAATATTTGAAACGAAAAGAAAATTTGGATGCAGGTAATTCATATAATAGCGACATCTATCTACTCGTATGAAATCCTACATTGGCATAGCAAACTCGGATGTGAGTAGCGTCGCACACAATTTATCCCTACTCAAACGTCCAAGAAATTGTGTGTACAAATTGCCCCGTGTGTAGGCGCATTAAACATTTAACATTACATTTGAATTTGCCAAGCCCATAAACATAGAAAATGATGTTTTGCCGAAATCGGCTGAATGGTCCAATCATCGCCGTGACGTCCTGTTTCTATAGCATGTTCAGAATCCAAAATCCGTTAGATACTTTTAGAGTCTTTAGCGAACATGCATAATATATAGATGAAAAACAGAAAAAAAATAAACGTGCATGAAATATTAGCGCGTTGGAAGTGAAACTACTTATTATAACGGCTTACTATAGTTCTTACATTTTATAAAGATTAAAAGAAATGTAACCGAAATTATTTTTAAATACAATACATAAATAAATCTCACGCAGAAAATGTCTGAATAATACTCCAACACACTTGCCAATAATGCAGTCATCGAAAAATTTTGCAACGATAGGCACTGCAGCATGACTGCTGGCAGTGATCTCCACTGAAGGAAAATTGTGGGCGATGATTAATTGTTTTTAGCATTACTCAGCCCCAGAACAACGCAGAAGGATAAATTATATCTTTAATGAATCAGCGATAAAATTACGAAATTCACCTGTTTTTTTATCTTTAAATCCGATGAGCCATTTTTGAGCTAGGACTGTGTAAATAACTTTTAGTGTCAGGAAATTTAATTTCAACTCTCTTTATGCCACTTAGACCTTGAATTTCTGAAAATCCGTTCTTATCTCGCATCCAGGCAAAATAAGGAATAACTTTGCGAAATTTCAAGTCCCTACGTCAAGCAGTTTTTGAGAAACCGTGATGACATGGATAAATGGACTTGCTTTTATAGTATTTGAAGATATATAGGATATTGCATCCTTGTTAGCAATGTTTTTGTCATTTATCACAAGAAAGTAAAAATAGGAATCGCTAAGCGGAAATAATTAGTCACTTTTGTTTTATTGTATTATCACATTATGAAAGATAATGATTTTTGGCTAGACAAAACCGGACGATTTTCTTGAACTTTCTCTTTTAGCTTAAGGTTGCTTTTTTTTCACGGCTTTTGCACCTACATCTGCTTCTTTCCAGCTTTTTTTGTTGCCCCTTGTTGTACAGAATCCACTTCAAGCCACCTGTAAAGATTTTATCCAAAAATGTTCCTTTTCATGGCGTCTAAGCAGAGATATGGGCACAAAGACGCGATCCAGCTTATATTTTTCCGTCAAACAATGCGGCACTCACGTGCCAAACTTGGAAGTGAATTCAAGTTTCTTTAAAAGACCATTCGTTAGGTCAACATTTAGCCTTTCGACGATCTCAGTTGAGATCTTCGAGTTTTTTGTTTTCACTAAGTCTCGCTCAAGGTCGTCATCAATCTCAGCATGTCGTACAGAACGCGGTTTATCGTCTAAGGTCATATCACCATTCCGGAATCCATCAAACCATATTTCATCGGTCCTTAGAGTAGAAGCAAGATCCGAATACACAATCTAATTGTTGTTTTCTTGCAGTTCCAACGCTCATTGGTTCTCGAAACTCCTACAGCATTACTTGGAGAAGGTGAACTTTTCGTTCTCCATTTTAGAATTTTATTTTCACACACAATTTGACTAAACTTAACGAGGTCTAGCGATAAAATGAGTTCTGATGCCACGACTTATCAACTAGTATACAACAAGTCCATAAAACAAACAATAGTTGCGTTAAACTATTTAATAAATGATCGACCTAGATCGGAACACTGTTTAATGATAATGGATGTCAGGAATTGGTTTATAACGATAGTACCTTTTTCAGGTAGGTTTGGTGTAGTAGTTCCAATTATGGCTAATTCGTCGGAACTACAGTTTCCTTGTATGTCTCTATTCCACGGCACCCAATATATGTGAGTATTGAACTGCTCTCCCATCATCTTGAGAGATGCTCAGCAGTCTAGCATGGTTGCGGATGCGGATATCCTTTACAGATATCACGTTTTTCTTCAGCCAGGACAGGGCTTCATTAATTGACGAAATTTCTGCCTGAAAGACGGAAAGAGATTTGGAAGACAGCACCAACCTTGCTGTCAGTCCTGGAAACATCCGTAAAGAAATATACTGACTTGTCATCTATGAAGGCATCTTACTTTCAGAAAGATCTAAAGGGGATGCCAACATGAAATTTTTTATCAAACCAATGTTGGGGCTTAGTGAAGTCGATGTTGTCTGAAAGGATAACAATATTAGCAAAGCCAAACCGTTTATTTGGCTCTGCCTAGTTTCTCTTATGCCCAAAGCACATGTGCAGAAAATCTACTGCAGTACTGCTGGCAGCTCTGCCCGTGAAACAGATGTGCAGATATTTTTTGAAGTCAATCCCATCGGTTGCTGTCATTTTACAGCTACTGTCACTTATGTGTGACACTGTCGATTGCAGCGAATTAAGAAATAGAGATGTGTTGCAGAACAGCCCTGCGTGCATCATTTATATGTAGCCTCGCGAATTAAAACATGTGTATTCTAATTTCACTGCGCACAAAATTTTGCTTATGTGCTTTGGGCATTTGGCGAATTGCTGCGTAGCAGCTACTTGTATGATGAAAATATCGGAGGGGTCAAAGTGAAGCAAAACATTCAATTTTACAATGCGTGTGATGCATGCTACAATCGACGATTTGCCCATTTTTTTTGGGTCGTTTTAGACGAATCTGTCACTACAAGTTGTCTCCAATGTTTTAAGAGATACGGTAGACATTTCCATTCATTGACTCTCATCCTTCTGCAGAATTGCTTTCATTGGTTGATTGGTGGGTCATTACTTGTCTTCTGTTCCTAACTTGTGTAGTATTTTAACAATCCTATTAAAAAGAAATTTGGTTTGCAATTAAATTATTCACAGCAACAAACAGCATTAAAGAAACACCACCTGCCACATATCCCAGTTCCGTATGAAGCCTATAATAATTTAGTATTCGATTAGATATCGACTCCTCTGATTGCTCTCACATCTTTAAAGATTTCACGGAACCATTTGTTTGATTTGATTTCTTCTTCATTATTGAACTCATGCTTGCAGCAACATAAAGGACTGACTCTTTTCGATCGAGAAAGATTTCTTTAAAGATGAATCCGCCGATCTAAATATTAAGGGGAGGAAGATTGCCGAGCGAGCTCGTTGTCGATGAAAATGTTTTTCGACGCTTACTTTTTCTTGTCGAGTGAATTTTCCATTCTTTGCATTAAAATTGGAAGCGCAGCTTCGCAAACTTTCACCTTTAGTAGTCATAACAGGAGATGATCAACAGTGGAGTTTTCATTGTTTTCCATCTTTTGAATTTATCTATATTGAAAACATGAAAAACGAAATTACTTTCCCTTGCTGCAGTTTCACCGCATCCAGAAATCCTACTATAGAACTCAAATTCAAATTTAAAATGAAATGTTTTTATAATTCTTTTTGCAGAACCCACAAATGACGTCCACAACGAACCACATAAGGAAAACAACGTGACGATACAGGCCAAAATCGAGAGCCCACAAGTAATTTCAGGTAACCAGAGTTCTACTAAACAGAAAGAGACTTCCAATGAAGTGGTAGATGTCGCAGCAGCACCTCCAGCGCAGGCTCCTGTATTGCCTAATCCTGTCGAAGAAAATAAGAAATCCACTTCACCTAAAGAGAATGCAGAAGAACAACCACCGATTGCAAACGTTGACCGCACAGACGATGACCAATCACTCAAAGATCTACCAACCAATTTAGACAAACACGACTCTATCCCAATCTATCAGCCAGCAAATAATGAAGATCTTAATGAAAATGATTCTGATCCTGATCCAAGTGAGGATGGTAATGGAGAAGACGACGAAGATCCCGATGACTTTGGGATTCCTCCTCAACCCAACTTAAAATCCAAACCCAAAGAAACGCCAATAGCAGGTCCTGATGAAAACGAAGCCGATCAAAAGAGTAGTCAAGAAATTTTCGATCACAATTATATTCCCAATGCAAATCACATAGCCGATCCTTTTCATGAGGAATCCGGTTCGAATTTCTTCACATATTTCCTATTGGGAATGTTCCTATGCATCATTCTATACGTAGTATATCATAACAAGTCCAAAATTCTTGCCCTTCTACTCGAGGGAAGACGCAACGATAAAGGAAGAGGTGGCCGTCGAAAGCATACAGCCGCATATAGAAAACTTGATTCTAATCTTGAAGAAGCCATAACGTCATCAGCTAGTGGAAGGACAACACAAATTATTTACTAAAATTTATTTCAGATTGTGCTCTTGATTTAAATCAAACCAAACACATCCCTATGTGTCCTGTTTTTCTTCTTTTTGTTTTTCATTGTTCATTTTTCCCCAAATTTAGTTTGTTATCCTATGAATTGAATGTGAAAGCAATATTAGGGGTTAGATTAGTTTAATATTAATTTGTGATTTCTGTGCCTCTTTGTTGTAAATCATCAGTGTAAGCCACAAAGAACGAGTGAGATAGAGAATGCACACTTGGGAGCGGTACAGAATGGGGAGAATCGAATTTTTCTTCCCTACAATACTGTGTATCTTGATTTTATATTTTCCGTAGGCATTTAGTATTATGTGTTGGATAAGCGCCATCGATGTTACATGATCTTTTTATTTATTTTCTAATAATTTGTCACCACAAAAAAACAAAAACAAAACGACTAACTAAACAAACATATAATTATTAAAAAACAAAACAAAAAAACATACCTATATCTTTTGTACATGTTATAAGAATTTCATGCAATGAAGTAAAAACAAATCAATCAACAAATAATAAAAAAAAACAAAAAATAAAAAACAAATTCGTTTCTTATGATGCGCATTCTTTTACTGAAGTCAACTGTAGGAAGGTGCCCTTCAAAAAACTGGTATTCTTCGTATAAACCATGTCCACCAGTCACGTAATATCTTATTCTCTTAATAACTGTTTGGATTTATTCTGTAGGTAACTATTTTCGGTGACCGTCTCGCACGTGACAAAACCCGTCTGTGGTATTCATCCATTATATAGTTATCTTCAATAAACTTGCCTCTAATTGAGCCGCTATTGGCAGCGTATTTCTCTTTCAGAAGTCAATGTGGAGTTTTTGCTGCTTGTATTAGCGCCATAAGATAATTAGCAAAAGCAAAGTGTTCAGTTAAGAGGACAGTCAACAATTGTCAAGAAACAGCAAAATGCCACTGACTTTCTAAAGTGGTTCGAGATCGTCCTTTATTCGGCCTGCAGACCAGAAATTTATGACACCTTCGGTTGTGCTCATACGAGGCTCAACTTTGTATGAATGCCTTTACCGAGAACGCGGGCAGTCCAAATCCAAGTACAAGTTCTAAGAAGTTCTCAAGTTTTAACCTGGAACCCTAACAAGACTCATTGAATTCAGCTTTCCAACTGCATTCTCGAGCTTGCTTAGATGTGGTAAATATATAAAGTCCTAATCTCATCTTGGCTGTCGTGTTAGATGATGATAATTCGTCCCCTTTAACAATTCCTAACAATATAGTTTACTGCCATTAGGATTGCATAATTTAACCAAGTGAGTTGAAGATCCAGCGTCGCATCCTATACGGGTTCTGTAACCATCGATAAAGATACAACTAGATACATTTATTTTCTTGCCCAAATGCTAGTCCAAGATAGTGAGTCTATTCCATCAAACAACTGGAATATAGGAGATAGTCTGCCTGATCATAACCGTGTAGATCCAGAGGAACTGGGAGGTGAGGTTTTCTTACAATGAATGAACCAAGCCAGTCAGCCTCTTTTATCTATTGATGACAGCCTTAGTTTTGAGGGGATTTACTGAATAACCATTTCTGATGCAGGCATCGTTGATTACATAAGGAAATGTTGGCGCTTTAGTGGCAATAGTCACTAAAAATGAGATCCGATAGAAAGTGCAGGGGTACCTTATTAAACTTAAACCAACTTCAGGAGGCTTTCAAAACAATTGCTAAAACTGATGTTTCGCCTAATGACAGTTGGTTTTACAGTTTACACGCATGCAGGCGCATATACTTCTAAGTTTTGTGGAATTTTTTTCATCCCTAATGGAATTCAAACTATATTTGAGGGGAATCTTACAAGTGGCCATCGTAAGAGCCTATCAATACCACTATGTCAATGAATCTTTCGTGCCTCGAACCAAATCAGATTAAAACAATACTGGCAGTGTTGCAAAATGATATGGTGGTGGTCAAAAAAGACCGACATGAGCGTCAGAATTGGTTCGAAAAGTGAAGGCTCGAATTGAACGAGATGAGGTCAAACTATAACAAATCTTGCAAATGCTAAAGAAAAGTAAGGTTTGATAGAGCCAACGAGCTCTCGCGCTTGCATGAACATGACTAGTTGCCGATTATCGTTATCTCTGATGAGAAAAATTTCTCATCCTAAAAATTCATGGACAAACAAAACGATCGTGTTAACATACTCGTATTAAACGGAAAAGTCATAGAAAAAATTGGATTTTTAACTGGCCACAAGAAGTCAAGCGCCACTGTTTTTCCATAATTTGGGTTGCAGTGACGGTCGATGGCCATTCGGCGCATGTATTTTTGAACCGTCGCGTCAATGTGATTGTTTACACCGCAGTTTATATGGAAGGTGCTTTGAAGCCTTAGCCATCTAAAAATTTTGGGGAAAGAGAACGGACATTTCAACAAGACTCTGCAGCAACACACAAAACAAGGGTCCCTGACTTACTTCCATCGACACAATGGCCTCCATATTCACCAGATGTAAATAAACCTGACTATCATTTAACAAGCCAAAGCCGGCACTAAAAAATACCAAAGTATGGATGCGCTCAAAAAGCCCTTCTTCGAAAATGGAAGAAGATTCCGCAGGCTCACTTTCGTTCAGGATGCAACTCGTTTGAGGGCCAACACAAGTCGAAAGTTCGCGCTAAACCGGCCTACGAGTATATCGAAAATTTAAAATAAATTTTAAAAGCAATTGCTTTTGAACATTCTTGTACTTCAATAGTTTCAAATTAAAAATGCAGTGTTTTGAAAAGTTGCAGTTCAGGGGTACAGCCATCCCTGTATATAACTACACCATATATGTACCTGAGTGTAGGCATAAGACCTGTTGGGGACTTTAGATAGAGACTTCAAAATAAAATGCCCCATGACAGTCGATACAGAACACCGCCCTGTTGACAACGCATATGCGATACCACAATCACATATTGACCGTATCCAGGGCATATTAAAAATATATTTGGGTTATGAAGTACGAAATGACTCCTATGCGTAAGTCCAGGTCTGTACATTCAGACCAGCTGTTTCGACACTTTATGAAACACAGCCGCATAACATCTCTCGAACTGCACAGATCTACGCGAAGAATGCCATTATTTTTTTCTGAACCTGGTCTCGCAATTAACGTGCGTGTGATGTAACATTATCAAGCCCCCCACAATATGATCTTTATTCCAATATGGAATTAAACTACTGAGTCATTTACAGAAGTCCCAGACTGTACACCAATTCGACGTTTGACAAGCCTACTATCTGATTTCATTCAGCGAATTGTTTCCCTGTATCATCATACTAAATACGATATTGCGAGTGATTTCAATATACATACATAGTTGCGTGTGACTTCAACATTTCTTCAACATGCAACACCCAGCGGAAAATCACTTAACCGAGCTTGCTGACCTACGCGAAAACCTAATGTCTTTGCCAGGGATGTGATGTGCTCTACCCTCTAGGCTCGTGGGAATATTTTGTAATTACCCTACCGAAAAGGTTCTTTAAAAAGCCTTATAAGACTTTTTATTAATTTTAACTGGAAATCTCACACCGGATGAAGAGTATCAAACAAAAAGAAAACATACGTAAGCCTAAGCGAACGAAGAGGTTCTCTGCTTTTCGTATTCATCCCTAATTGCAAGTGTGTGCTCTTCAGCTGTAGAATTTCAGATAATCATCCATGAATGCCACTTAAACTGTCGGGAGTGATGCTGAATGTCTAGGTTTCGTCAAGCGATGTAAGAAATGCTACACCCCTTTTATTTTACTTACTTACTAAGGTAACGCTATAGTTGGGTGGTAAGTATGGGCCTCAAGTAACAAGTCACTCCAGCTAGCTCGGTATTCAGATAACTTCGCACGAATTCAGGTCTCCTTCTATTTCCACTTGGGTGGAATTGAAAATGTTTCGGGCTGAAGCACTTGCGCTCTATGATACATAATCTAGCCATCGTTATCCCTGAAGGTAAAGCCTGCTGACCAGATCCACGTCATTGTACAGCCAATGGTATTCTTCATTATACCTTGTCCTTGGCACTCCATCAACGTACACACGGCTAAATACCACACGGAGAATTCTTCGCCCTAAGAAACTGAAGTTCGGTGGTAAGCATGCGCCTCAAGTAACAAGTCACTCCAGTTAGCTCGGTATTCAAATAACTTCGCACGAATTCAGGTCTCCTTCTATTTCCACTTGTGTGGAATTGAAAATGTTTCGGGCTGAAGCACTTGCGCTCTATGATACATAATCTAGCCATCGTTATCCCTGAAGGTAAAGCCTGCTGACCAGATCCACGTCATTGTACAGCCAATGGTATTCTTCATTACACCTTGTCCTTGGAACTCCGTCAACGTACACAAGGCTAAATACCACACGGAGAGTTCTTCGCTCTAAGAAACTGAAGTGGGCTTTAATTCGCTATTAAGAGTGTCCATACATACATATATTTGAGCCTTACAACAGGTACAGGGGTGGTAAGGGTATTGTATAGTGTCTTTTTCGTTGCTCAAAGTAAGATTTTTCTGCTCTATTGGCTTGGGTTGCCAAGAGTTATTTCTCATTTAACATCCACGCATCTGTCATTACCGTTCTCTGCAGAGCCCAGGTAGAAAAATTCCCTTAACATTTCAAAATGATGGTTGATGCAATTCATATCGGTGTTGATTGCTGTTTTTTGACAATAGCATATGTTTTGTTTGGCTATTATTGACCATTTTTGCTGCTTCTGCCTCATTTATCATAAAAACCCAACCGACATCCCGCTGCTCTTGTTTTGCATTTTAAGTTGCGAACGTTAAATACGATAGTCGCCTTGTCTGCGACGCTTTTTAACAGCAAACGATTCAGTGATGTTTCTTTCGACCTAAACAGAGCAGCAGGAGTCCTGTACGAGTCTGGGAGTGCAGCCTGTATAGCTCTATAGATATCCACGAATTATCGCAGAATAAAAATTTGATCAATATAACCGGGTCTGAAATCGCAGTGATGTGAACTCACATAATACGGCAGCAACGATCTTCGATTGTGAATAAACCAAAGTCCTTAAAGTCGACGTAGTTCAGGGTGTCTTCTTTCATCAAAACCGGATAGTCAATTCTATCACACGGTCGTTTCAACTTCGCCTTTTTCGAACTCCCATCAGTCAAAGAAGTTTCTGTTCGATTTGTATCCATTGCCAATACATGTAGGCAGTAGATTTCAATTCAATTCTTATCTACGAGTGTAGCATTGAACTCTTTGGCTGAAAGTAAAAGTCGGCATTCATCGTCGAACTATGGGTATTTATTTACTGTTACGAGGGCGGGTCAATAAGTCCGTGACTTTTTGGCATCTGTCAGTTGACTCCTGTCAAAATTTAAACTTGCTGCGTCAGTTAGTTTGTGTTTGACAGCTATTTTTATCAGACTACTCACTAATTTGAGGAGAAAATGGAAAAAAGTGAATTTCGTGTGCTTATTAAGCATTATTTCTTGCGAAAAAAAACCATTACCGAGACCAAGGCTAAGCTTGATAAATACTATGGGGACTCTGCACCATCGATTTCAATGGTAAAAAAGTGGTTTACTGAATTTCGTTGTGGCCGTACAAGCACTGAAGATGCCGAACGTCCTGGACGCCCAGTTGAGGTCTCTACACCCGAAACAATCGAAAAAATTCACGATATGGTGTTGGCCGACCGAAGATTGAAAGTGCGAGAGATTGTGAAAGCCGTAGGGATCTCGCATGGCTCAGTGGTTTCAATTTTGAATGATCACTTGGGCATGAGAAAGCTTTCCGCAAGATGGGTGCCGCGTTTGCTCACAGTCGACCACAAACGCAATCGTGTAACAACTTCACAGTAAGGTTTGGCGTTGTTTAATCGCAATATGGAGGAGTTTTTGCGCCGTTTTGTAACCGTGGACGAAACATGGATCCATCACAACACACCAGAGAACAAACAACAGTCAAAACAGTGGGTTTCTAAGGGTGAATCGGCGCCAAAGAAGGCCAAGGTGGGTTTGTCTGCCAATAAAGTTATGGCGACTGTTTTTTGGGATGCACGCGGGATAATCCACATTGACTACCTTCAAAAGGGAAGAACAATCAATGGGGAATATTATGCCAACTTATTGGACCGATTCAATGACGATTTGAAAAAAAAAACGACCTCATTTGGCCAAGAAAAAAGTTCTTTTCCACCAAGACAATGCAAGGGTGCACACATGTGCAGTTGCCATGGCAAAAATCCATGAATTGGGCTATGAATTGCTCCCTCATCCACCCTATTCTCCAGATTTGGCTCCGAACGACTACTTCTTGTTCCCAAACCTGAAGAAATGGCTTGGTGGAAAAAGATTTGACTCCAATGATGAAGTCATCTCGCAAACAAAGGCCTATTTTGAGGACCTCGACAAATCATTTTTTTTGGAAGGGATAAAAAAATTGGAGAGCGTTGGACAAAGTGTATAGAGCTCAAGGGAGACTACGTTGAAAAATAAAATTATTTTTTTATCAAAAAATTTGGGTTTTAATCCAAAAGTCACGGACTTATTGACCCGCCCTCGTACCTTGTGAAACCTAGCAAATCAGAGGAAGCATTTGTGATGGTCCCCTTGCAACTTTACTACCAGTCGGTCGAACTTGAGCCAAGTCCATGTAGGTACACACACACCTCGCTTTGCGGGGAGTTAGGGGAATGAAAAGTTTCGTGCAAAACAGAAGTAAGAACATCATGCAAAATGAGGGGTTGCGTTCCTGGAAATATTGAATATGAAAAACTGAAAGAAATGTAAAACGTTGTAAGTTTTTAATAATAAATAAACACAATTATTTAAAAAATAAAAAATAAAACCTCGCATTCAAACGAAAAAAATACAAAACTTATAAACAATTATAACTACGTTAAACATTTTTTGATTTGCATTTAGTTTAAAAACATCAGTTAAAATCTATTGCTTTTTGTTTTTCGATTTTTCTGAATGAACTGCCCTGTAAGGTTTCGAAGATGCCCTTATTTTAATTCCTTATTTCTGGAAACCTCTTCGACCAATTTGTTACCCACAGCGAGTATCCTGGCCAGGTTGGTGTCAGTCATCTTATCTTGGTCTTGAGGTGTAATTGCAGTTTCTTCAGAAGTTGTTGAAATATATCAATCATCTCTTCTGCAGCGATGTCTGGCCCATCAGCGTCTAAAATTTCATTAACATCTTCTCGATTGAGGTCTGCGAAGCCTTCTCCAGCAATTTGCCTACCAACTTTAATAAGTCCTTCCACATCAATTTCTATGTCACCTGTACAGTCTTGCTGATTTAGAAGCCTTTTCCAAACAGCTTGTATGTAGAGTTGATCGTTTTAATTCTCCCCATGCTAGTTTTATAGTGTGGACTGCATCTTAAACTGTAAATTTTTTCCAAAAGCTTCTAATGGTGTCAATGCTATGGTCTTCATCAGATGCTTTGATTAGCTCCGACAATGTGTATTTTAAGTAGCTTTGATTAGCTCCGAGAATGTGTGCTTTAGGTAATTTACCTTGAAGGTGGAAATTACCCCTTGGTCCATCAGTTGGATTAATGCGGTAGTGTTTGGAGGTAAGAAAACAACTTTGATGTTTGGGTGCAAGACTATTAGATATGTTGGATGCGATGTTGCGTTGTCCAGAAGAAGTAACGCTTTGAAGAAAATGTTCGACTTTTTGCAATATTCTTCGACTTCAATGGCAAAACCCATGGTAACCCATGCTTTTTTGCTCGACCTCCAATAAACAGGCAATTGCGGTTTAGAAACGCCCTTGAAAGCCCTCGGATTTTCAGGTGTATGAATAACCAACGGCTTACATCTGAAATCACCCTCAGCATTTGCGCATAACAGAATAGTGATTCGTTCTTTTTCTACTTTGAATCTTGGAGTAGACTTCTCGTCTCTCGCAATAAATGTTCTATTCAATAGAGACCTGTCTCATCAGCATTAAATATTTCCTAAAGAGAATATTCTCCAGCTTCAATTTGTGCTTTAAGAATCCCTAGAAAACGAGTTGCTGCTTTTTCTTTAAGTTTTAGGTTGTGAAGATTTTGCATTCTTGTAAACGAACATCCTTCTTCTATTTTTAAGCGCTCATTAAATTGCAATGCCTTTTCCCGAGTAATAGCTGTGCTGAAAGGCATTCGGTTGGATGTCTGCCGTGTATCCACGCAGCTAAGATGATTTCCACTTTTTCAACCAAAGCCGAACGAACTCTGGATGTTGATTTTGTCGACAACTCACTTTACTGAGAAACAGACAGTTTTATTCGTTCTTCATTTGAGCTTATTCTTCGGATGCTCGACTCATTTATGGCATATAATTTTCCTAAAGCAGACGGCTTCATGGCGCGCTATGATTCTTTGAAGAAAAAACGGTATTTCGCCCAAAGCGAAATATGAGTGTACTTCGAAATGTTCTCACGTCTCGAATACTGAATGCATGCCTTCTGTTTGCTCACATTTTTCTATCGCTTTCCATAAGTGATTTCGTTCAGATTTGTTATGCCAACGGTGCTACCGTCGTACTTGGGACACTGCTCATCGCTTAGGTTCTAGAAGATAGTAGATAGTAGATAGTTGAAGATTGGTAGCGTCATTTTATTTTGCCGTCGGGGCCTGAACACATTGAACTCAAGCAAACAAGTGCGAGTATTATTTGGCAGTTCATCCCATCGCATTTGTTTCTGCCTTATAGGCTTCCAATGTCTCCACTACGTATTCAGAACCACTTGGTCTATTAAGAGTCCTCACATTCTAGGTACATACCAGAACGTCCTTTCCCTATAGTTTACATGGGAGCCTATTTTTGTTTTATAATTATTTCTTCATAATATAGGTATAACATATACTTTAATATTAGAGGCTCTAGCCTTTAACAGCACTTGATTTGCTGTATTCAAATTTAGTTCACTTCTACGTTTAAGAAAGGTCTCTACATCTTGTATGTCATTTTACATTTCCTAACTACGAAACCTCTTCGAGTTAAGTTAAATTCAAGTTTTCTTTTCAAGATTATGAAGCAATAAACTCAGCTCACCCTATCTCAGAAAATATTAAAATTTAGCCCTTTACCTGACCTATAGATTGCTATTTTTATCAACCTTAAACTTGCATTACGTTACGCTACATCAATGACATCATTCAATAATGTCACATTTGACATTTGTCAAAGACTACTCTGTGTTGTGAGCGAACCGTGAGATAGCAGATGATTTTGTTGATCTACGTAATTCAGTTTCAAGTCCAAAAGATATGAAGTAATCTGCCGAAAATATCATAATTCACAAGTGACTAAATACATTTGCTAATTTCAACTCGAAATAACTGCATATCCACATAAGATGGCTGCAATTAAAGATAAGTTATCGAGCTATTACGAAGGATTCTGTGACTACATGCAGAAAGACACAAAAGGCGTTGAGGTATTTTGGATGATACCAGAGTGTTTATCTTTGGTGTGATCAAAACATTTATTTTTATCATTTGTTTGTTATTATATAATGTCATGGGGTTTGCTCTGATTGATTCGTTTTAGATAGGCATCTATGCGGCATCAGGGATTCTTTTCGCCTATGCTTACTACAAAATCCGTCCAGTAAGAGACTCATTATATATTTATTATTCTATTTAGTAATTTATTTTTTGCTTAGGTAACAAAATTTGGAAAAGGAAGAGACATACCGAAAAATTTTATAAGAGGTAAAATTACTCAATATGGGATTATCGAGGCAGTTAACCCAAGTGCCAAGAGTGGACCGCTTTTGTTAGTTAATCACAAGCCACCTTTGGGATTCTTGGTGCCTTTTTCGAAACAGCTCCCTGTTAAGGTATGTAAATAAACTAAGATGTTTGGCTCATATTTGCCGAAGGAAAATATCGTAGAGTTGGTTGAGACAGTAGTTCATTCTCTAATATATAATATTGGTGGCAATAATGTTACCTCTATAGATGAGTGAATATATAAGCAGTGATAACCGATGTTATTTAGGACAATTATTCCCTCAGTTTACATAATGCAGTATCAGCGTAATGTCAGTATTTGACTTGTTTTCTAATATGATTATTAGATGGGCCAACAAAAAGTTGTAAGTTCGTTAACATTTCCATCTGATTTCCATGGTTGCTATTGATGTACGTCGCTAGGAGAGCCCAATATGATTTTTATTTTGATGGAAGATATCTTTGTCTTGCTGAAGGAGAATCTTCGTTTTATGCTCATTTGGATGGAGTTTACACAGACCTACAGAAATGCCACTCCAGTTAGCCTTATGTCTAGTTAGTTGTTTCCAGTAATCTGGGTTGGCATAGCTCACTTTTCTTCTCACCTAGTTTTATTCGGTTCAGGCGGAACTTTCTGGGCGTAAACCCAAACCGGCATCATATATATTTTTACTCAAAATAACAAAAATAACTTTCCACCGCCATGAAGAGTGTCCGTGTTTTTGCAACATATAACAGGACCAGGATATTGAGGATCTTCTGCAGAGTCTTTTTTTTTCGCAAGATAGGGATTTGTTTCTTAATTGCCTTTGCAAATCATAGACACAACGGTTCCAGAAAAGTTATTGGCTTTCTTCGCGCTGATGTCGTTAGCAGGAATAACTACAGAACCTATGTAGAGAAGTCGTTTTTAGTTGATGTCAGCATGTATTTTGTGATGGTCGTCGATATGTCTTCCGATTTCGTTCAAGCAATGATAGTTTTCGACAAACTGCACAACTAAACAAGTTTGCCAGGAATGCTAACCAAGTTCTATAAGGCTTATATCAGCAACTTTAAAATCGATGAAGAAATGGTCGATATTGATTTGATATTCGTTGGTATGCTGCGATTTAAGACCTACAGAGTGAAATTTGTGGTCGATGAACTTACCAGATCTTCAGCAGCTGACGGACCTATAAAATTTTTGACGATCGGTTTTAGCCGTTGACATGTAGTAATTATTTTGTGTTCGAGGTTGAACATACTAATGAAATGCTTTAAGTTTATGTAGTTTATGATTTTTCTTCCTTAAGGACTGTGACTGTGCAAGTAATGCTTAGGTTTAATTTATCATATTCCTCATCCTCCCATTTAATGCTCCACGATATGACTCGTGTGCTGCCGTCATTCATTGTCGAACAGTAATCTTCTTTGTTGAAGGCACCTAGTGAAACCAAGACAGCATCGTGGGCATTACTTATGGCCTTGCAACAAAGTCAATTGGTCACAATCTACTAGGTGTGGTGAAAAGTAACCTTGGCCGCCAGAATGCGCTGCTACTGCAAAACTACTGCCTTGAAATCCGTTCATATTTAGGCAGATGTGCCAAATTTCAGTGCGATACTGTCTTTAGTTTTGTTTTGACAGCTGATTGTTGTTGACGTGTTTGGCATCATGTTGAGTACGGAGAGTATTTTTTGAGAGGCAAAACGGCGAAGGAAACAAAAGAAAAGTTGGATAAATATTATGGGGCTAATGCTCCGTCAGATTACACCGTCAAATATTGGTTCGAGAGTTTCGTGGTGGCCGCAACTCCACTACCGATCAAGTCCGCAGCGGCAGGTACATGAAATGGTGTTGGCTGACCGGAAAGTGGAGCTGCGCGAGCTAGCAGATACCACAAAGATTAGTACTGAGCACACACGCCATATTTTGGGCGTTATTCTGCATATGAAAAAGTTATCCTGCCGCTGGGTGTCGCGCATGCTCACTCCTGACCAAAAACAGGAACGCGGGAGCACTTCGAAAGAGTGTTTGGACTTGCTGATGCAGAATCGGACGGACTTTTGGCGTCGATTCGTAACTGTTGATGAAACCTGGACCCACTATTACACACCGGAGAACAGAATGATTGCCCGGCAATGGACTGAAGCCGGCACGAGTGCTCCGAAGCGGCCGAGAGAGGTCGGAAAGGTTATGGCGTCGGTTTTCTGGGATTGTTATGGCATACTCTTCGTGGACTACCTCGAAAAAGGAAAAACCATCAACATCGAGTATTACTGTGCATTATTGGAGCGATTGAAGGTCGAAATCGCTGCAAAACAGCCTCACATGAAGCGAAAAAAGATTTTGCTTTGCAAGACAATGCGCCAGCGCATAAGAGTATTGCACCCACGGCTGAAATCAATGATTTACGGCTCCAATTGTTGTCGCATCCACCGTATTCGCCCGATTTGGCTCCCTCGGACTATTATCTCTTTCCAAACATCAAAAGATGGCTCAACAACAAAAAATTCAGCTCGCGCGAGGAAAACATCGACGCCACGGAGAAGTATTTTGCAGACCTTCCGGAAAATTACTTTTCGGACGGAATCAAGAAGTTGGAAAATCGCTGGAATAAGTGTATAAAGCTAAAAGCGTACTATATTGAATAAAATAAAAAAAACAATTAAAAAAAATTTTTTTTCTTTCCCAAAGAGGTTACTTTTCACCCCACCTAGTATAAGATTGCAATCCTGTAGCAGCTTACAAATCACAATCCATATTAATCGCAGTCTTAGGAAAACCGCTCATTCCCCCAAGCGTTTGCTATGATTGTTTTCATTTTATCTGCCGTTGATTTTACGGCAGATATAATATCTATAACGCTTGAAGAAGAAGTGTGTTCCTTCGAAGCATTCATTCAAAACCAGGATCCTGTAATATTGTTCATCTTTCCAGCTAAAGCGATGATGTGTGACCCCTTGTCACGTCTAAAACTGTAAAAAAGATAGTTGTCTCTACCTAAGAGGTTGCTGCAATATATTCATCGTTCTTTGTACCGTCTCTAGCCATCTGCTGTTTGCCGTATTTGATATTGTGGTTTATCTTGTTTAGCATGTTGGTGCTACTTACTGAAAGAGAATAAATGGATATTGTGCTACTATAAGATGCTGGTTTCTTGTTTTCGACGCCAGCAGTTCAATTTGCTTCGTTGTTTAATGTTTTCTTGTTGATCCTTTCTCGTTTTCTACTCTGTAATCTGGCCATTAATATCTGGTTACTCCTCCATGTAGCATGTGTAAACCTAGGCCCTAAACATTACGTCACGTAGGGTAGGGTGATAGAGTGCTTACTATTGATAAAGTGCAGCTTATTATCTACTTCTCAGGCTCAGCATATTCATGTAATCCTCCTGTCTCATAAGTTAAAGAATTTCGGCATCCTGCGGACATTTTCTCCTAAATACAATCGTTTCAGACTGTATCAACAAATTATCAATCCATTTCTAAGGCGATTTATAAGGCGTACAAGGTTTTCTCAAACTGGATTCGTTACTTGTCCTCCTTACCTCACGATTTCAAAGGAAAATCCCAGTTAACACCGAGAAAATCCCAAAGAGACGAGATGTTTCGTTTAGTTCTAGGATGAAGGATAACTCATTATTATTCCCAAAACACATGTGCAGAAAATCTACTTGCAGTACTGCTGGCAGCTCTGCCCGTGAAACAGATGTGCAGATATTTTTTGAAGTCAATTGCATCGGTTGCTGTCATTTTACAGTTACTGTCACTTATGTGTGACACTGTCGATTGCAGCGAATTTAGAAATAGAGATGTGTTGCAGAACAGCGCTGCGTGTAGCATTTATATGTAGCTTCGCGAATTGAAACATGTGTATTCTAATTTCACTGCGCACAAAATTCTGCTCATTTGTTTTGGGCATTATCCCTTAACACATATTTTCGTGGTATTGTCCGATCCAAGAATATATCGATGTCGTTTGCTTATTGGAGCAGCAGGGCAGATTTTTTGCATAAAGTGCGTTCTGCGTTAAAACTTTCCCTGTTCACTATCTGTTCCAACGCTAGATTGAAGAAATCACGTGACAGTACATCTCGTTGTTGACATCTGTTACGTAGTTAGAATAGTATGGAGGAACTGTTTCCAAGTACCACATGTCACAACTTGTTTTTCGGAGTTACACGGCGCAACTGACTTAGATTCGATGGGATCCCGAATTTGGCGATCGCTTTATAGAGCTCAAGACGACGAAAGCAGCTTAAAAGTCGATGAAGAGATGGTGAGTATTTTTCATGATTTGTCTTAGTCCGCATATGCTTAATAGTGTATTGTAGAAGCGTTAGAGATGTTTACGCGCTGTAAAGTGTAAAGTACGTCGGACATGATATTATATGCGATATTAAACGGCACTCCTTAGAAGCTTTTTCGTAGGCAATTTTATTATCGGGAGTTTGCCATTGCCTGCCGAAAGGGTGATGGCGATTTAAAAAATTGTTGGTGACCCAGCCAGGAATCGAACCCAGACTCTCTGTGTGATATGCGACATAAGGTCGGCATAAGCCCCGATTGTTCTTATAACGCATATGATCGTTTTTGTTGAAAATAGCGTGTGCTCTTATAGCTCTGGTAGTCCATTCATAGTGTATGCTTTTATATATTCCATGCCTAAAAAAACCCCGCTAATCATGGTGACTTTTCACCAACTTCTGTATAATATGAAAATTAATTGTATTTCCATCTTCCCAGATCGGTGGTTCCTCTATTCCGGATTTTATTTTTCTCCACTATTCAGGTATTTGGTTCTCTGTACCCGGTCCAAACTTTGTTCAGAGAGTGGAACCTAGAACACATTTTTCGATTGCTCTATTTTTTTTTTTGTATTTTGAAACAGCTAATTACGCTATTATAATCTTGGAGTAGGCCTTGTCTGAATTTGCATCTTTATCGTCAACTCTCGTCTTTTCGACCTACGTGCATCCATCTTATTCAAAACGTAACACCTTTCCAGAAAGCCACCGTTATCTTTACTTAGAAAATTTGTGCTGCGCTATCTGGGACAGAACGCATATCTTCCAAAAACAAAATCTAGTTTTACATTTGGAATTATCTTTTTCAGCTACCCGGTGTTTCCATAAATGCAAATGGATTTTCTTGGCTCCAAACAGTTGCTGTAGGCAAACGCGTGGAATTTACTCCAATATCTCGAAATGGAGGTGACAACAGTGCTCTATGTCGAGTTCTACTAGTATGTCCAGAGAATAAACAGGTACAGTTCTGATTTGTTTTACCTCTTTTTTTCTCATGCTAATTTGAACTTTTTTTTATATAGAAATTAATTGATCCTTCCGAAGCACTTCTTAGCCTTGGATTTGCCAAGATCGAGCAGACTCCAAGCACTGTTGAGAATATAGACATTGAATGGCAAAAATACTTAAAACACTTGGCGAAAGTAGAACAAAATGCAAAAGATCAGAGACAAGGTGTTTGGCTTACAAGGTAACCACTGTGTACATACATGTATAAGTTGATATCATTTAAAATAATTTGTTTTTTTTAGCCTCCCCCCTAAACCTTGGCCCTTGAAGTTTTCGAAGGAGAAGATTGAAGCATTGATATTATCTATTTTGCCATCGGAAAGAAGATTACCAGAACTCGTTCGATAGAGTAGTTAAGTTGTTACTTTACTTTAACTATTTGGAAATCAGTGTCTTATTTGTTAAACAATTTTTCGAGTTTGAGTAGTGCTTAGCTTCATATCCGCAATGCAATTGTTTTCCCTTTAAGAAATGTTTTACATCGACAACTATAGAGAAAAATATATATATGCTTCCATTTTGTACTGAGCTTAAATGTATTTCATTCTACTTCTAAAAATGTTCACTTCAGTTCCAGATGAGTGTTACATGATCTGTTGTGCTTGGTTTTTACGATATAATTTTTGAGAATAGAGTCCGCAATTTACAACATCGATTTGTCGCGTGGCTTTCAAAAGGGACTAAAGGGAGGAAAAACATATTAACTAAGAGAAGCAAGAGGTACATTAATACCTGCTAAAACATGTCTGGAGGCTACCGACATAGCAAAGTAGTAGCAAGTAGGATATAATTATACTCACTCATATCAGCGCCACACGAATAAAAGGGGGAAGTACGCAAGTATGGTAAGTGAACGGCTATTTTTTATTTTACAGATTAGTAATTACATTTTACAAAAATGGACGGTTGGGAGGATGAAGTGAGTATTCGGATATCGCTGCCCTATCATGCTTTGCAGTTCATATTTACCGTCCAAAGATAGCTTAGGTGACTAATAGGCCGTTATGGGGATTTGTCAGAAGATCAATCAAATAATGGAAGAGTACAACAACATGTCAAGCTTCATTTTAATGTTTGACGAGGCTCATTTTGATTTGTACGGCAATGTAAATAAGAAAAATTGTGGAATATGAAGTGATTCTAAATTGGAGATACTTTGAGAGACGGAACTGCACCCAGTTCGAGTCATTGTGTAGTGTACAGTTTCATAAAGCTGCATTGTTTTAAAGAATACGCCCAAACTGTAACCGTCAAAGGAAACGTTTCTTAAAGTGACGCTGAAAAATAATCCCTTTCATCTTATTGGTTTCAACAAGATGGTGTAACAGTCATTTCTGTTATGACAAAATTAACTGACTGATTTCCAGGGAACTTCACTTTCTGTTGGCCCTCAAAGTGTTTTGACTTGAAGTAGAAACCCACAAATTCGTATGATTTGAAAAGTAAGGTACTTTGGCCTAAAAGATCTTTTGTACCCTTTTGTCAGAACTGTAGTGAGGCCAGTAGGTTTTCTGCCTTCCGAATGAAGCTACCAATAAAGGAATTTATTGATTCACTGGCCTCGAATTGTAATTTGAAGAAAATATTTCTTCTGATTCCGTTAAGGGCTTGTCATAGACATAAAATGTGCTCAGCTGTCTCGTCTTTTCCAAGACAAAGACGGAACTCCGAAGAGTCGACTGGTCCCATTTTGTTGAGGTGATACCTTAAACTGTGATGTAGGTGTGAGGCAATCTACTACATTTTTAATACTGTGCCAACTTAGATTTAGACATCTATTGGCATTTTTGTTGAAGGGCAGGTTGGCTTGTTTGGCCTATCTTAAACCTACGCCATTCTCCCAATATGATTACTGATTTAGAGATGCTGCAATATGGTTTAGATCCGTTAAAGGAAGTTTCTGGTCTGTTTCTAGCCAACCTTTTGATTTCTCCATAGTTTAGACCTGTTCCTTGGGCTAAGTTTTCGAAGGGTTTTGAAACAGTACATAACCAATTTGGAGTTAAAGATAAAAGGGCATTTATAGCTGTTTTAATATCTGTGAATATATGGATATGGTTGGCATGCTCTTAGATGGCGTGTAGTTCTGCCTGAATCACACTAGGCCTAGAAAATACACTACATTCTTTTATGAACAACTTTTTAATAAGATGTCGCACTTGTATCAACGAGCGTGAAGGTAATTGAATATCAAGTATTTGTTAAAGCAATTAAAATTAACTATCTTCGTTATAAACTTAAAATAAATAAATTACATGAATTGAAAGAAACGTTTTTTGAGTTTGTTAATGTACTTGCAACTACGTTCATCAGCCACTTCTACTTCTGTGCGGGAAGCAATGATTCCGAAGCAAATAGAAATATTCGTGTCGGAAGTGAGATATACTCGTATAATGCTTTAACGAAACAAATACCACGTCGGGACATGAAGGAACCAAAAGTGTAATTTTGGAGAATGTTGCTCGCTGCCTAAACTGAGAAGTGAAGACGTACAAAATGTATTCTAAGAGAACGGAATTGCCATTATCTCGGCTTTCATAACTCCTAAATTGAACTTTTGTAAATAAGTGCGTGGAATATTCGCAATAGAATTGTTATTCAAACACGAAACTTGGAATATTTTAAGAGGCTTTGTAACCCGAGTAGGTGGTAAGCGATGAGTTGGTTGTTAGGAAAACAGAAGAAGAAACTCAGCTGGTATACCCAACTCATGCAAATTAAGCGGTCTAAATATACTCAAAATATGGGTGATTAAACGAAGGCAGCGCTCAATGACGTATTGCACCAGTGAACACCAAACCCACCACCTATACTAAATTACCGTAAAACGGGGAACAAGTGATCCAGACGACTATTGGTTTTTCCTACGCACACACGCAGGTTAAGATGTAGAGAAACTCTTATCTGAACTAGTGAATGTCAGAATGTCATCAGAAATCTTATTACGGCCTAGAATCTAAGCAAGATTCATTGAATTTAGGCTTTCGATTGCATTCAGAGAATGCTTGCATTTTTGAACTAGCTAAAAAATGGATAAAAGGCGCAAGGCCTTAAGCGCAACCAAGATATTACTACCTCCCCATCAATTCTTCACAATATATTGTAGATTATTGTCATCAGGGTTGCTTATATGTTTATTTCCGCTAGAATTTCCTTTGTGGTCAACGGAAGTATAAATATTTTTCCAAGTTTGTTACGATTCGTTTTTTTAAATAAAAGCCAGCAGTAAGGCTTACGAGTTCAGACAAACGCCAATATATTCAATCTTAGAACAACTAATTCATATTCACTGGTGCTGTACCCCGACACATACAAAACAGGGAACGTTTATGTTCTTTCTGACAGCAAAACGGCCCTACTTCCTATCAACGCTTTTGAGATAACGCCAAAAATCGTCTGGGACTGTATTATATTTCGCAAAACACCAGTCAGCACCAATAATATGGATGCCTGGCCACGGTGGTTATGATAGTAGTGAAGAGCAGAAGAATAGGCCAGAGAAGGTTCGCCCTCAACATTTATGTTGCCAGGACCATTGTGCTAATAACCCGCACAAGATTCATTAAAACCTATTTAAATTACTGGATAAAAAGAAAGACTTCATTACTGAACGGTAACTGAAAGTAACACCCAAGCCGAAAACCCATTTCCCCAAAAGAAAAAAGCAACCTACGGTTTTCTATTAGTTACGGATTCCTTACGGGTCATTGCAAAGTTGAGAAAAACACCTTATGACTACAGGAATAGCACAAGGGAACAATAACAACAGCAGAGAATGTCACCTGTACCTACTTGTTCTAAATAAGGCATACCTTGACGCATAAGATATCACTTGCAACTCACTTAAAGATGTAGCTGGGTTTATTAAAATTGCAGGCATCATGGATGGGGTCTTATTTGATGAAATCACAATAGGCCTAACCCGATCGCGCGTCACCGTGAGAAGGGTATACCACCACCACCCCGCTTAATATAACCAAACAAACGACTCATGAAAGCGCTATCATCGCGAAAAGAATAGCAGTCACTCGGGACTAGTTAATGCGCCGCTAAAGTGAAAAATTTTGATTGACGTTAAAAAGGAACAGACATTTACTTACTTACTTACTTTAAGTGGCGCTACAGTCCGGGGTGGACCTGGGCCTCAGTCAACAAGCTTCTCCAGCCAGCTCGATCCCTGGCTAGCTGCCTCCAGTTTCGCACGCTAAGTTGGCTGAGGTCCACTTCCACTTGCGTGCGCCACCTGAGTCTTGGCCTTCCTCTACTGCGCTGTCCCTCGGGAGCGGATTCGAAGACTTTACGGACCGGAGCATTGGTGTCCATACGCTCTACATGACCCAGCCATCTCAGTCTTTGGATCTTCACTCTTCTGGCTAGGCCCATGTCGCTGTACAGTTCGTCGTTGTATCTCCTCCTCCACTCAGCGTCAATACAGACGGGACCGAAGATCGCCCGAAGAATTTTTCTCTCGAAGCAAGCAAGCACACCCTCATCCATTTTTAATAAAGTCCATGCTTCTGCGCCATAGAGCAGGACCGGATTTATTAAGGTCTTATAAAGGGTGACTTTTGTTGTCCAAGAGAGGGCTTTGCTATGCAATTGCCTTCTTAGCCCAAAGAAACAGCGGTTGGCAAGAGCTGTTCTTCGCTTGATCTCAGCGCTGGTGTCGTTGTCTGTATTTATAGCGGAGCCTAGGTAGACAAAGTCCTTAACTACCTCAAAGTTATATCTGTCGAGGGTGACGTTCTGTCCGAGACGTCGGTGTTGGTTGTCCTTTTTGCTTGACAGCATATACTTGGTCTTGCCCTCATTGACCGCTAAACCCATTTTCGCCGCTTCCGTCTCAATACTCGCGAAAGCACCACTGACATCATGCTGCTTTCTCCCGATTATGTCAATATCGTCAGCGTATGCGAGTAGTTGGACGGACTTTTGAAAGATAGTGCCACCAGTGTTTGCTCGTGAGTTTTGCACTATTCTTTCAAGTACGATGTTGAAAAAATCGCATGACAGAGCATCGCCTTGTCTAAATCCTTTCTGGACATCAAAGGTCTCGGTGAGATGTTTATCCACCTTGATGGAGCAGCGTGCATTCTCCATCGTCATCCTGTACAAACGGACATTGCTCTGTATAGCTCGTCTCTATAGATGCTGAAACTCATGGGTCTTCTCCAAAATCTGCCGTAGTATTAATATTTGGTCGATGGTGGACTTTCCTGGCCTGAAGCCTGATATGGACCTATCAAGTTGTTGACGGCAGATAAGATCTTGTATGCGATGTTAAGGAGACTGATGCCTCTGTAGTTGGCGCAGTTCAGGGGGTCTCCTTTCTTGGGAATCGGACAAACAATGCTGAGGTTGTTGTATGAGTTGATGTATGCTCCTTACCAAGTCATCGCCTGACCGTCGGCTCCAGCAACTTTGTTGGACTTAAGCTTCGATATAGCTATCTTCACTTCATCCAGGTCGGGTGGACGAAATGGTTGGTCATCATCGTCCAGGTTGAAAGGTTGATTCTGCCTAACAGCGGCATATGGTCCGTCATCGCTGTTATACAGTCTGCAGAAATGGTCTTTCCAAATCCTCAGCATTGACTGCAATGCCCCGGCTTCGGTTCGGGGTATGTTTCCGTGGCATGTTAATTTTTACATTTTGGTAAGACTTCCGAGCCTCATTCCTGGAAATCACTCAATTTCCTCGACCGCGAGCTTCTCATGCTCTTTCTTCTTTCTCCTGAGAAGACGGTGTTCGTCTCTCCTCTTCCGCTCATAGAGCTCATGAGCATCTTGCTTAGCTGCATGTGCTTGACGGCATTCATTATCGAACCAGGGGTTTCGTTGTGGTGGACGAGTGAAACTCAGCACATCAGAAGCGGTATCTCTGAGCCTTATTAGCCTTATATGCGCGCATGTCCCCACAGAGGAGAAAGATGACGACACCAATGATGCCTTCTATGAGCTCCTTAACAAGACCTACTAGCAATGCCCTAGCAATGACATTAAAATTGTCCTCGGTGATTTTAATGCAAAGCTGGAAGTGAGGGTATCTTTGGTGGAACGATCGGAAAATATAAACTGCACAACACCACCTCCGATAACGGATTCAGGCTAATCGACTTTGCGGCGGGGCGAAACATTGTCGTGGCTAGCACGCGGTTCCCACATCTCGACATACACAAGGGGAATTGGAGAACTCTTCCAGTATTATGGATGTCCGTACGTCCCGAGGAGCCAACATCGACTCGGACCATTACCTTGTTGTAGCCAAGGTACGGTTGCGGATATCCCAAACTACGCCAAGACAAACTAATGCTGTGAGAAAATTCGACGTCAGACGGCTACAATCGCAAGAGATCGCCAAGTCCTTTTCAGATCGAGTGTCTCTTAATCTCTTAAGAAGTCCAATACCCCAGCATCAAGCATCGAAGAACAGGCATTTAACATTCATTAATATAGTGTATTCCAACTATTCCCTTTGTACGTCATACATATTGCGTATCATTCTTAAATGTGTATGTCTCTGGCATCCAATATTTGTCCAAAATTATCTGTTAGTCGTGAAACGTATCATATGTATGTGAATTTGGCTCTTGAAAAGCAGCATTGATTGCCATACTTACTTAGGCGGCGCTATAGTTCGAGAAGAACTACTGTGTTGGCTCTCGGGGCTAAATTCGGAGTGGATCGGGGCATTGGTGTAGATTTTTTAGCCATCATAGGCGACTGATACGAAGTTTCTGACAAAGTCGCTGTTGCCGTTAACCTGAACCGAAAACGAGTCCTAATATCTTATGAAGAATTGTACTCTTAAAATGACCGAGGATATATGTATATCCGTTGGATGGAGTCCATGCATTAGGGCCATAAAGTAGACTATGGATGAACAAGGCTTTATTGTTTGCAATTGGGCACTACTGCTTGATTGCTTTCTTAGCCCAAAGCAACAGTATGCGACAAGATTATTGTTTAATGCAGAATTTATGCAGAAAGCAGATCTAAGGTACAGAAATTCCTTGACCCACAGTCATAGCTGTCGATTGTGACGATGTGTCTAATTCGCTGTGCGACCGACAAGTTTGGAAGTGTTGCACAAACTAAACATGACTCTATATAGCTCGTCTCTATAAATGCCACGTCATATTGGTTGATTATGGGCTTTCCTGACTTGAAACCACAATAATAGGGGACAAACAGGCTGTTGAAAAGAACGTCAACCAAAAGACTGATAAGGCAAATACTCTTCTGACCAGATTTTAGAAATGAGTTGCTGCATGTTCTCCACAAAGTCACTGCCGGATTTAACCTCAGATATTGCTATTCTCACTTCGTTTTGGTCATAGGAATTGTTGAGATATTTCGGGATACACATCGGTAAATATTCTGACGGCCTCTTGTGATTGCAGTTTTTTCTGTTATGCTGTTTTTAAAATGCGCATTCGCACCTTGGCTTCAACAATTACGTGATTGGAGTCAATGTGGCCATGCCAAACGTTCAAAAACTGGAGGCATGTACGACGTCGATCGTAAAATGAGCAATTTGGTCCAGCATTTCATGATTCGGAGACCTCCATGTTCGCTGGTGTACATTGAGATGTGAAAACCTTGTGCTTGCTAAAGTGATATTTCGTCCTGCCGTTAGACAAAAAGCCTAAATTCGTTGCTAGACGTGGTGTCGGTCGGGGAGATTATGTTTACTAACTATCGTACTAAAGGAGCCCTACCTTTTAATGTTATACAAGGACATTTCTCATATGTCTTGTGGATGAGCACGTACAAATATTCCTTAGTTGAATCGTCCATGGTGGCATGACCCCATATTAGGCTTATGTTCCTCTTGTGGGAGTGTCATGGTGGCTGTGGAAAAAACCTAAAATCGCAGAAAGCGTTTTCGACTAGCGTTGGAAAACCCCAAAATGTAGCAAATACTACAGGATGAGATCATCTCAAGATTGGTTCAATTTTTAGGTAGAGCTTACTCTTTAATAAGTAGTAATCTAGCATACACATCGACGTCGAATTGGTACAGATCTGAATAGGATAAACTAAAGACCGAGAATAGGAATGAAAGTTCAAGATGAGGACTGTGATCGACCCACTAAATAATCCCATGTGTGATGGCACATCGTTGAATGTAACGGGTGCATATATAAAGCATGTGAAAATGGGGACAATACTGTCAGTTGCCTGGAGGGTATGTGATCCGGCCGGACTTGTTTATACTGCTTCGTCTTCCGGTACATCTTCTTAATAGTGATACTCTACTGTAGTCACAACACAAGCGCTCTGGCAAGTTCTTTCTTTTTTGCAACTTTCATTATTTAGCTCAAGTCGTACTTTATCAGTTTAGCTATACTTAATCCACGCTTATCACTGCAATCTTCGTCGAATCGTTTTACCAGCACATTTCTCTGTTTATGAATAGCTGCCATTTAGCTTTTTTACTTTATTTAACTTATGAGAGTTTATTTCTCGACTGATGCAGGTTACCGTTGATTTATTTCGATTTTTTTGCTTTATTTAGTACAGCCCCAAAATTGTATCATACGTCAGGCTTAAGCACTTGCTTGTACAAAACCAGTCTGTTATACATGCTTAATTTTGAATATCTTCCAAGTAGCCAATACATTTATCTGAATTTATTTTCAAGCTCGTAGCGTTTCTTTTAAATGCATGACTTTCATTTGAGTTTCGCATCCATTGTCAATCCTAAATATTTTGCCTCGTTTGGTCTCGCCTTGTTGGAGCTGATCGAGTGATTTATCTGTTGTTAATAAAGCTGTATCAACCGCGAACGTAGCTACAACAGCCTCTTCTTCTTGCGGTACTATATATTTCGAGTGCAGAGTAAGAACAAAACCGAACCAAGACCACTTCCTTGTGGTACTCCGGCCTTAAATTCACATTTAGCACGGAATAGTCTTTTCGCAAGGTAGGAGCTTAAAATCTTATATAATTGTTTTGGAAAATCCTGTCTTAAATTAAACTTCAGGCCTCGTCTAAGGCGCAGAAAAGCGCTAGAGTATATCTTGGCTTTTCTCTTTTTCATTTATTACTCTATAAACCTGGTCCATTGTGGAATACTTTGTTCTGAAGCCGAATTGATGGTCAGAAATCAAACGTGTTTCTGCAATGACCGGTTGTAGGTGCTTTAACAAAAGTTGTTCAAACACCTTAGATAGTACCGACGACGGGAGCGATATTGGCCAGTTCGAGTTTTTGCTATTTTGAGGCTTTCCCGGTTTTGGAGCAATTATAACTTTCCATTGCCTTGGACTGTATAATAATCTTAGCCCGGCATCCATACTAACATTATAAATGCGAAACCACTGAACCAATCTTGATGAATTTCGGTTTAGGGATAGATTGGATCTTGTAGAAAGATATAGGCTATAGTATGGATATTACTTAGTAGGTAGGTAGGTAGGTAAGCACTAAGTTAAGTAAGTAGTTACTTAGTGAGTAGTCCAGAGATTTCTTTGAAATGTTATTAAAATTTAATCTTATGAGAAAATATTCTTTTGCTTACTTTTGTTTTTATTAGATACCTACTTTATACAATATTTATGCTGCCGATATGTTTCGTCGGCGTAAATCTATTCTAATGCGTAGCATTAGAGCTTAAGCTGCGTAAGTAGCTAGAACCACAAAATCTAAAAAACAGACCCTGACCCGGCAGATTTCAAATGCCGGGCGTAAGGCAGCTTAAAGGCATGTGAGGCAAGAGGGTTATTGGAGAAAGACAATCATTAGGATGTAACATTGGATGAGGTTGCATAATGTAAACCAGCAGCCAAGGTGAGAGAGCGTTTCACTATATTTACCTGGCTTGAGTGAGGTCGGGTAGTTATACCCAAGAAGTTTCTTCTGTTATAATGCAAGACCTGTAATTTCAGTAGCTGGAGGTAAGGGTGTGAGAGGCGAGGTAAAGCGTCGAGTTTAGTATTAGGCCGGCTGTGAGGGGAGAAACACGTGTGGACACGTTGCTGGGGTATGCCACACCTGACCTCGTAGTTGATGTTACATTTTTTTGTTGACAGTTATTTGTAGTATTTTGTGATTCATTTTTAGATTTTTCAAGATGTCTTACGAAGAAAATCAACGTCGGCTATATTTGTTAGAAAAGTGCTCAAGTGCTAGTTTCTGTGACTCCGAGAGCGAAGAAGAAAGTGACAACGTTTCTCAGAGAAGTGAGGAAAGTGATTCGGAGCAAGAGGATATTTTTTATCACTTGGAAGAGCGGGTATCTGTGCCGGCGGCTACTAGGGAGTCATCTAAGGCACGTGGGACTTTGTACAAATATTGTCTTAGACAAATCGTTCGAGCTTGTTCTAAGAACATGATTACTATTGCTCCAGGCGTAAGAGGCACGCAACACTTGCTAAAACTGAAATTGAAACCTTTAGTCTCTTTATTACAAACAGTATGTTGAATATCGTGCTTATAGTACTCGTACATGCACAAATATTCAAATAAAGGGTAAAAGGGAAAAATATCCAGAAAATAAGGAGAAGTATCGCATGAAAGATGCAACTTTGGAGGATTTGAAGGCATTCCTAGGACTTTTGTATATAGCTGTCCTGAATAACTCAAATTGACAAAACTTGAACGATTTGTGGTAGAGATTTTACTTCCTCCAAAATTGCTTGAGATTTGATGATAAAAGCACCAGGGACCAAAGAAAACAATCTCTCAGCTGATTCAAGGTGGTGGGAAAAGAATAAAAACGACATGACAGATGATATTTTACATAAATTACAAGAAAATGATCCAAATGTTACATTCAATGATTTCATTTACAATGAAGTCCTAACAAAGGTTAAAAACCAAGTGATAGCTTTAACTGGAAAAGATTTATCAGATTTTGGAAGAAGCAGGCCACAGAGAACAGGGGAAGTTAGCGGTGATTTATGTAATAATAGAACTGGACTACGATGCTGCTTCCTTACAACAAAGATAAGTTTTTGATAATGTTGCACAAATTTGATTTGTTTTTTTTTTGGATGTGTCAGGAGGCACTGGCAAAACGTTTCTTTTAAACTTGCTTCTAACCCTAATCCGTAAAGATAAAGGTGTTGCTGTTGCTTTAGCCTGCTCTGGAAACCCGGCTAGGTTGTTCAATAGTGGCCGAATAGCACATTCAGTACTAAAACTGCCATTGAACTTAGCTCATGAGGAATTGCCAGTTTGTAATCTACCTAAAAACAGCGAACGTGGACGAATATTGCAGCAATGTAGGCTGTTGGTTTGGGATAAATGTACGATGTCCCACAATTAAAGCAATTAAAGCACTTGATCGGACTATAAAGGATATCAAGATCACCCAAAGTATAATGGGAAGGATAGTGGTACAGCAGATGAAATAAATGCATGTTTTGAATGCGTTTGCATTATGGTTGCATGTACGAGCAATTTGTCTAACTACAAACATGGTAACTACAGCATAGCTGCACTATGATACACAATCGGGGCAATATGCGGCTGATCTTCTGAAAATCGGAGAAGATTGTGTTGCAATAGACAGGAACGGTATGATTAAAAAGAATCGTGAATTCTGTTCTGTCCATCATACAGATGATTTAAAAAGCAATGTCTATTCCGATCTGCAAACTAATATGAAGAACAGAGAATGGCTGTGTGAAAGGGCAATTTCAACACCGATGAATGAAATAGTGAAGCAGATCAACAAACAAATCATGTCACATGTGGAAGGTGATGTTGTCGAGTATCTGTCCTTAGACAATATCATATTTTGACGCACACGGCAACAAATTACACACCTGGGATGCAATATTGTAAGAGCAATAATAATGACAGGAACAGCAAAGGGAAAAGATGAATTAATTCTCCGTATTCCAATAACCCCGGCCAATTTGCCATTCCAGTTTTCCCTGAAAGCAGCAATCCCAATGACAATATACAAAGCTCAAGGACAAAAACAAAAAGTGGTAGCTGTGCATTTAGAAGAAATCTGTTTTTCCCATTGGCAACTTTATGTGGCGTGCTGGCAAGTATCGAACTCACAAAATCTTCATGTTTTTGTCAAAGACAGGATAACCAAAAACCTAGTTTACAAAAATCTGTTAAAATAAGGTGTTGCAGTTATAAATAATTAAATCTCATTTATTGACCTATTTATGAACCTACATTTTGGTACGTAGATACGAGGACGGGTCAATAAGTCCGTGACTTTTGGATTAAAACACAGATTTTTTGATAAAAAATAATTTTATTTTTCAACGTAGTCTCCCTTGAGCTCTATACACTTTGTCCAACGCTTCTCCAATTTTTATATCCCTTCCAAAAAAAATGATTTGTCGAGGTCCTCAAAATAGGCCTTTGTTTGCGAGATGACTTCATCATTGGAGTCAAATCTTTTTCCACCAAGCCATTTCTTCAGGTTTGGGAACAAGAAGTAGTCACTCGGAGCCAAATCTGGAGAATAGGGTGGATGAGGGAGCAATTCATAGCCCAATACATGGATTTTTGCCATGGCAACTGCACATGCGTTTGTGGTCGACTGTGAGCAAACGCGGCACCCATCTTGCGGAAAGCTTTCTCATGCCCAAGTGATCATTCAAAATTGAAACCACTGAGCCATGCGAGATCCCTACGGCTTCCACAATCTCTCGCACTTTCAATCTTCGGTCGGCCAACACCATATCGTGAATTTTTTCGATTGTTTCGGGTGTAGAGACCTCAACTGGGCGTCCAGGACGTTCGGCATCTTCAGTGCTTGTACGGCCACAACGAAATTCAGTAAACCACTTTTTTACCATTGAAATCGATGGTGCAGAGTCCCCATAGTATTTATCAAGCTTAGCCTTGGTCTCGGTAATGGTTTTTTTTCGCAAGAAATAATGCTTAATAAGCACACGAAATTCACTTTTTTCCATTTTCTCCTCAAATTAGTGAGTAGTCTGATAAAAATAGCTGTCAAACACAAACTAACTGACGCAGCAAGTTTAAATTTTGACAGGAGTCAACTGACAGATGCCTGTTGACAGGAGCAGTGTTGCTGTTTCAGTAAAGAGGTCAGAAATTCAAAAAGTCACGGACTTATTGACCCGCCCTCGTATTTACCTTTTCACGTCAAAACCAGTGATCCGTTTTGCTATTTACGTATTTGATTTTGGAGATTGACAAAAGCTTGGAGAAAAAAATAAGCTGCTCAAAGTACTGATTCTACCCAGACGAAGTTGGGGGCAAGAGCTGGCTTATAATATGCACAAGCTTGATCAGGGATTTCTTTGGCAATACTTTGAGGATTTGTCCGGTTATTCAATCATATCCAGGAGACGACTTATTATTTTTGAGATTTTCTATTGTTTGGCAAGGTTTTACTAACGACACGTACCTTATTTTAAAGTTGTCAGGTAAGATAATCGTACCACCAAGGTCGTCTATTAGCGCTTCTCCGTCAAATGGTTTAAACGTTTTTTCCAGGTGCTCAGCAGACAAGTCCGCCTTCTCCTTGTCTCCTTTGTCAACTCGCCATTGCTTTTTTGTATGGATAGTGATTGCATTTGTTTATTTTTAATAATTTTCACAATAAAAAATAATAGCTGTACATAGTGAATAATTCGAACTTTTTTTGGCAGTCAAGCCTTCGAGACATAGAGATCTCTCGATTTTTGAAATCTTCGATTGCTTTCTTAGGCTCATTACATCAGTTTTTTTTAAATTTCCAGTCTCGAAGACATTTAAGTTTGCTTTTACAATTTCTTTCTTCATATCGGGAGTGTTGCTCTGCGCGTCGTCCTGTATGACTTCGATAAATCTGCCGACTTCACCTTCTGTGTGCTTACTTTTAAAATAATTCCGCTTTTCAGCAACTTTGACATATTCGAATTCTCCAAACCAGCATCTCAAACTTTTCATTTAGCTTTTTAGTAGCGACATCTATACCTCAGACCCTCGTCTGTATAACTTCAATGGTTTATTTGAAGAGCTTCACCAAATTGATTAGAAAATTGGTAAAAAAATAAATAAAAATGCAGGAATAACAGTTAAAGAAACATTATTAAATAAATTCCATTAACAAAAACAAACATTGTCCCGTTTCATTAACAATCGATAACGAAAAACCAAAGCCCACATACAGAACTTTTCAACAAAGCCCACAAAAAAGCTCCCTTCGCTTCCTCTTTCTTGAACTTTCTAACAAAAAATTTTCCCACATTTTGACAGTTCTCTTTTGAACTTGAAACATTCAAGGTGTCCGGAATTTGTTTCCCTCGCCGAGGCTGTATTCTGTATTACAATTTAGTTTTATTTCTTCTGTCTTTCTGTGTCAAATCAAATCTCTGTGACTGGAGTGAAAAATACCAAAAGAATCCCAACTAGAATATCCGAATATAGTTCTATTCAAAAAATAAAAAATAAAAAAATAGGAAGATTCCAAAAGGAATCATTAGAATTTCCTCCCCTCTAAACCGAAATCTGTGGAAGAAGAAAATTTCTTGCAAATTTTCAGTGTAATTGTGTGAAATAGATATAAAGAAGTGAACAAGGAAAAGAAAAAATCACAAATCAATCAACCAACACCCATCGACCATCCAAGTGCAGAGGAATACATTCCTGCTGCATAAAATCAATTAACGAGAGCCTGCTCCTAAGGGGACTTAAGCAACCGACTTACTTTCGCTGCACCCAAAACCTAACAACAAAAACCAGCCAGGTAAGCAGAAAACACTTTTCTTTTTAGTTTTTTCATTTTCTTCAACAGAGAAATTACAAATGATCTCTCTGCTGGAAAAGGATTAGAAAAAAAACGGAAACCATTCATGACGTCATACCTATAAATGAAGGGTGGATACCACCAAAGTGGATGTATCCACCACGCATTTTAGCTTCTCACGAGAAGATACTAAAAGAACCAGAAACGCGGCCCTCACATGCTGACGGGATTCAGCTTGAAATTTTGCTAATATTGTATCTCACAACAGATACTCGGACGACGATGATGATGTCGATGATGATTAACAACTTTCGAACAGAGTACGATTGAATCAACATCGATTCATGTCGTTGAGACCGAATCTCGTAATGGATTAGTAAAAATGATTATTCAATTCGATTTTTCCTATCTCTTCTCTTGTAGTTCTTTAGTTCTTCTGCAGTGTTGGTTATCTGGTTTGTGTTTCAATGCTGCGCGCCTACTCCACAACATGTCTTTCGAGAATGAGGGGAGAATCAACTAACATGACGGCGCGTCCTTGCATAATAACCAAATGGTGTCTACCACTTGCAATGCGAATCTAACTTGGAAATCTTAAGTATTCACATTCACCTGCTGGAATGGCTCTTTGTGGTCATAAACCAATTAGCACTACTAGGCACGTTGAAAGAAATAAAAAATGAAAAACTCGAAAAGATTATCAGGACTCGGGGAAAAATGTCATTATGCGAGTTCCTATGCCTATTCATAATTTTTACTTAACACGCAGACATGGACATAATGTGGAAGGGTCTTCCTTTGCGCACGCCCGAAACCATCTTCCTAGGAGGAGGTGGTTGGTTGTTTTTTTTTATGTTCTCTCTTATTTTTCGCTGTTCATGTTTTTGCTGATAATTTCTTTTTTATACGGAATGTTGCGCTGTTTGCAAAAGTACCTCTATACGAGCAGATACTCGCACTCCCCTGGTACCATTTCAATATACAAAATTGGTTGCTTCTGGTGTTGCCAATTGGGTTAGGCTTTTAATCTTCTTCTCATTTCTATTGTATTTGTAATATTTGTTGTTAGTGCGGTTATACTAGTATTTCCGAGATTTTTTGGCAGAGTTCCGTATTCAAAACAGAAAGTAACAAGGATGTGCATTTTTATTGATTAGCAAGTCAAGATGCCGTCATTTGGCCTTAGGGAGATGGCCGAGTTGCTTTAAAAGTTCTTAACCTGAGTAATTGCAGAGATTAGTTTTGAAAAGGTTGGAGATTATGACGTTGTTCTGGTGTAATCAGTGTTGCTGAACTGGCAGAGCCTGTGAGTATGGCACTGTTGTAGCAATGACATTGAGATTTGCTTTGTATCGATTTGCTGCCGCCCACTGAATGGATAAAGAAGTAGATGGACTTTTATTTCGCAGTATCCATGAAGTTATCTCGCTTACAAACTTATAAATTCACATAAGGGTCCTGGTCCGACCTAAAATTAATTTGTCCGTTAAAGTTATCTTGGACTGATTTCAACGATGAAGCAGAGCATTAAATTGGCTTAAAGATAATTAAAGAGTCCAAATAAATCTTCGCTTTATGGTGCTTCTAGCCAGCGACTGAGATAGAAGATCCCTCGGAACACTAGGATGCTTGTGCCAAGTCACAATCAAGAACAAAGCAAACTATGCGGTAACAGCGTGTCCTTACTTATAGTCTTCTTTGTTGGTTTAGCAGAAAGTCCTTGCGCGGACAATTTACAAGAGATTTCTTTTGTGCTAAGTTCCAATCTAAAACAGAAGCTAGAATCTAGAATACGCGATAATAACGAGTTTCACAATAGAGCTCAGGCTCCAGGAAAGGAAAGATCAACAAATAGTGCACCGTTCAATTCGGCATACTGGAAGCTGTTTTTATTAAAACAAAGAACAGATTCTCTATTAACTTATAAGAAGCTATTTTACGAACAGTGTCGTCTTCAATGGGTGATGGCGATGGCGCGATAGTAAGCTCATTGGACTATCACGCAGACAGTCTGGGTTCGATTCTTGGCTGGGTCACCAACAATTTTTCAAATCGCCATCCCCTTTCAGCGGGCAATGGCAAACTCCCGAAAGTAAAATTGCCTACGAAAAAGCTTCTAAGGAGTGCCGTTCGGACTCGGCGATAAACCGTAGGCCCCGCTCAGATGTGACAAAAATGAAAAACATGAGCAACACAAATGAGTGTCAAGAAGCTAGGCCATGGCCCATACCGGGCTGCCAGCGCCACAGTGTTTGTTTTTTTTTTTTTTGTCGTCTTCAATGATAGAAAAATAAAGTCATATGAAGCAAATTATAGATGTGACGTTCTGCCGACTCGTCGTTGCTTATTCTATTAATTGCATTTACTTAGTGTTGGCTTTATTTACACTTTATCCTTTTTCGCAAAAGAATCAGCGTTCCCCGCATGATGCCAATATCATCAACATACTCGTAAGTAGTTGCATTAGCTTTAAGAAAATTGAGCATTTCGTCGTTTTTCGGAAATTACTCATAAGGCCTCAGTATTGTGATCTATTAAGAGCTGTGAGCGTTCTTCAGTATCATTCATAATTTGATAAAGTTAAAGTTTGACATTGATATCAAATCGACACATTACTTTGCATATCTTGTCTCTACATATACTGCCATTTGTGGCATTAAAATCGATAAAGAAGTGTGTATACTCTCCACTTCTGATCTGTGTTTTCCTGATTTGCTCTGAGATCGGCAATAAAATCGCATTGATAGTGGCTAATCGGATTGTTCTAAAATATTATAGTTTCAGGCATTCGAACCATATGGTATACTATACATATTAGGTTTAATTCAATCTTGGAAATGAGTTGTGAGTATATGCTGTATAGACTCATATTTTGTTGTTTTAAATAGGCCCAGTAGCCTCTGTTCGGTTTCGGAATACCTTCTTCCGACAAAATGACTCCAGACTGCGGAAAAGGTGATACTCCGTTGGAGAAACATGAGGAGAATACGGCATGTATGTATGTATCATGTCGATTTCCTCACAATATTTGACTGCAATTATCGTTTCCCCTGGTTGAGGAAATGAATGTTAATTGGTCCTTTCGATCTCCACTAGATTGTCACCATTACATTTTCAGGGTGAAGATCTAATTGGGGGTGCGTTTTGGTTTTTCTTCTGGATTGAACCACTGCCCAGATGTTTTACGGTTGTCATACAAAATCCACTTTTCCTCGCACTAGATTACACGGTGCAAAATCGGCTCATTTTGGTGTCTCAAGCTCAGCGATGGACATTCCAACAATCAGTGAGGAACTAGTTTAAATTATTTTTTAAACGCAAGATAAAAATATTTTCTTATTTGAACTCGTACAATTCATTTTGATTGTATCTTGACCAGGTGACACCCCCCTACGTCCATATCCAAGAACATGCGGTGGTTAATGTCGGCGCACTTCACGAGGCATTTGGGCTTTAATTTTCAATCAGGCGCAAGGTTTCCAGAGAGAAAATCGATTGTTTACCAATGTGCAAATGATGATGAATCTTTTAATTTCAATATACATATATGAAATGTTCTATAGCCATCAGGTTTAGGACTGTTTGATTGAGCTATACACCAATAGCATTGACAGTCATTAAGACATGACATGTGGCTCATACAGATACAGCTTTTGTTTTTTCAACTAAATATTAAGTTGACGTGCAGTCGCTTACGAAAATTCAGCGCGACTAGCATCACGATTTACTTCTCAGTTATTCTCGTCTTCTGCATGGTCTTTTATTCGCGAAATGTAGAGCACTTAGCTTGCTTTTGTCATATTGTGGATAAATTTCATACAAAACTGAGTATGAAAGTGTGGTGCAAGATTCGGAAATCAAAATTCAGTGTCGATTAATCTTAGCTAGATTTCTATGTAGAGAATTTTGTGAAAGAAAAAATTAAACTCACACCCGTCTAAGATCTTGCTGGTGATGGAACCAGCATGTCCATAGGGTCCAACGGGAGTCGCTTGAAATGTATCATTTTATTTTATTAAAAACTGTGATTGGTGACGAAGCACATAATTGCACACATAAAACTGCACAATTTGGTGTGGTCTTCACGCTAGTTGGATCATTGGCCATCATTTTATCACGTTGCAGTCAATGGGCAACGTTACCTGATAAAGATTATTGATTATTTCTTTACAAGTGTTGAAGACATTGATCTAGACGATATGTCGTTATGTCACATTTTGCCCATGAAACCATTGGCTTACTGAGGACTCGATTTATCGACAAAATTATATCACGAAATGGACCTGTAAATTGCCCAATGAAGTCGAGCTATGTAAAGTCTTTCTTATAATACTCAACGCGTGATTAGTAAAATAGAGCTCCAAATTGTCAAAATTGGCCCAAAATTGGACAGAGCGGATGTGCTTCTCCAAAATGTTCAAGGCATCCACATGATTGAAGTAGTGTTTATTACGTAATGTCATGAACTATTCTTCGTTATATACGAAGAGATTTGATTCAATTTTAATTCCAGTTCTTATTGCTTAAAATATACTTTTATGGACCTTTTTATTCAGTCTTTACTTAGGGCATTGGTCGTTTGTTTTGTCGAGAACCTCATAGAAATATTATTCGGTAGTATTCCCTGCGTGGATATAAGAATACATCAGATTGATGTTGATGATGAAGCTGGTTTAAAGCCATTCACTTGTGTGTTGGAAGTTCAAGCAAGCATTCTTGGGTCAGTATGCCGCGTCCAAAAAGATGTTGCTTATGGTTTCTGCTTCTACAATCACGGTGGGAAACGCATTCTCCTTTGATTCGGTTTAAACATTTCATTTGCAAATTATTATTTTTCGTTTTGCAGTGCGTCCGTCATTTTCGGAGGGTTTTAGTTGTTTCGCAACAGTCGAGTTTATATGAAAGTCTAAACTTACTGGGATCCCTTGGAAAAAAAGGGGCGCGTATACTGGGGCTCAGAGTCAGCTTTAGGAATACAAAAGCTGCATCACTATTTAATCATTCGTAGTCCTGAAAGTCCTCTATATATATTTTTTTAAAGATAATATGAAGGTTTCTCGCCTTTAACCGTTTTTTGTTTTTGCTAAAGGGGACAGCTATCCACCCTTTCAAATTCAGATGGAGAAAAAGGTTAGGAGAACTTTTTACCAGAGCTACATAATGTTTCATCGTAAAGGCCTTCAATCTCAATGTTAAGTGAACTAACGTCCTCCGAAAGCCTTTTGCACAACAATCATTACCACCCCGTGGTTTTTCCCTTTTTCGGTCTTTCAACATTGATTTTCTTTTTCTTTTTTTATTATTAACCACTCTCAACTCTCGCCGAGGATGAATGGTATCTTTTACTAGCGTTGTGATATTTAAATTGCACATCGGCATGCGATATGCTTGGAGCAACTTTTGGTTTTATTTTTTTTTAAAAACAACTTAACTTTTGTAGCGAATGAGTTTGTGCAAAACATAATAAAAAAAAATCGTTTGATACCTAATGGTGTATCTTTCCCTTTTATGTAGTTTGTGTATACATAATAGGGAAAGATTGATATCTGTTTTAGAGTAAAATCTCTCGGTTGAGTTCAACTTCAGTGAGATAAAAATAGAAGTTGCGATTTTTTTTCTTCTAAGAAGAGATCTATTCTGTTTTTGTAGCTTGTGGTTATATTCTGTATTATGTTTGGAAATGGAACTAATTGATTGTGTCGAGTGGTAACGTAATATTTAAAAATATCTTTTGCAAGGTCTTTGGCACTAGAGAAAGATTAGAAGGAAAACCGCTTCGCGTTCATTTAGTTTTATGGAGATTTGTTTTAAAGAAATTTCAATCTATGAGAGGTTTCAAATAGGTGGCAGCTTAGTTTTGCGAAGAGTAGGGATAGGGTATTATATTTGTTGATCTTATGATCCATTTTATTATATATTTGCATTAATATTGGTAATAAATCTCTACTCACGCTCAACTTTGCCAAGACTTCATGTTCGACCAAACATATGTGCACTGTTCTAAGCACGGCGTGAGGATCCCTCAATTTTAATGGCAAGTTAGGGGAAGAGAGCATCTTTAGCTGTAGAGTTAAAATAAGGAGCAGAGCAGACATACTCTGATTTACTTATTTAAGCATTTAAGATTGATTGCTAAGGAGTATAAACAAATTGATGTGTAAAATGTGATCGGAAGGAAGTATGCTAGCTAAATAGAATTTTATCATCGTTTGCTTGATCCTCAAGAAGATTCTTCAAATCAACGTCTAATAGCCTCCACTGTATAATAAGACCACATAAGAATCAAACAAATCTTGCAAATCGCGGTTTGTTTGGAGGGAGAAGGCAATTGTGAAATAAATCAATTTCACGAAGAATAAAGAAGGAACTGCGGTAATTTGGTTTTCTTAGTGCCGAGTTTAAGTTTCATTACCTTTAGACAAAAATATGTAAATAATACGGTACGACTTCAAAGTTATGTTCAAGCTCTTTTTACTCTCGAAATTGGGCTAAAATCCTGTTTCTTGCGCCATCATTGCGTCCTGCAGGTTGTTAAAGTTCCCTTCAATACATCGGAAATGACTAATCTGCGTCACTGTTGTCTTGAGTGTATTTCATTACATAACATGCTTCACCACGGCACAGCTTGCACATTAATCAGTGACGAATTACGCCCGTGCGTCCCAGTAAGTTACAAACTGTAACTGTAGAATTGCCTCCAGTGCCCCTGTCGAAGCTGCTTGCATGGTCGGAAGTGGCACGGTGCTAAATCAAGTGAATAAGGCAGATAATGTAACACACACCCTTGATGTGCATTATCTTGCAATGGATATTAAATTTTGTTGCCCAAATTCTCGTTAAGAATGGTTCGAATAGTCTCTTTGTTGATGTTTCAGGCCTCTTCCATCATTCTCAGTAAAGAACAGCAGTCTTCTGCAACAAAACCACATATTTTTTGGATCATTTCAGAGGTCCGACCTGAAATTGGCCTTCCTATGTGTTTTTCATCGTCCAGCGTCTGTCTTCCACCCAAAACACGTTTATATTACTCGAAAAAATGTTTCTGATTGTTCCATGTTGAAATTTCAACATCAAATGAAAAGGTATTCTGGAAATATAATTTTTATAATTGTTAAATGCCAACCAAATGTCATAAAATCTTAACATTTATTAATGAAAGCTTTAAGCTTTGAAACGCTTGAGGGCGCTCGCAAAGATATGGCTCGTGTCCGGGATATTATTTGCCACACTGTATAGTGTTAGAACTAAATGGTTGCAAGTTGGTTTCAGTGCTGAGAACACTTCTGATTCAGATTTTGGATAATGTACCGAATGCAACTTTCCTTTTCTCGATTCTGTTACGTCACCGGGTTTAATTTTTTGATAAATCAAATTTTCAACTTCCTCGAACGTCTACCCAAAATTATTTATCTAAGCGGTGGGTATTGAAGGGCTTATGACTTTCATTTTGGTCGCATGTATTGCTCTTCTTGTACTTGTCCTTATTTCCAATATTTAAGATAGCATTAGCTTCCAGTAAGTACTTTGACATTAAAATCCCCCATAATGATAAGTGCCCCCGTTGTGCACTAAGTTGTGGGTGGCCCTAAGGTGGCTGTTCAAATTTTCCTCTGACGCCATAACATTGAATGTTGGTGATCTCTCTTACTTTGCTATAGAATCTTGCAGGGAACATGATATCACTGTTTGCATTCCAGGCTAGAAATGCTGTATTTGAGTAACCCATTTTCGTATGACGAGTTCGCAAGTGGTACCTGCTGATTTTTTTTGGAAAAGAGTAAGACCGTGTTCTCAATTGAATACCATCACTTCATCTTGAGCATCCTCAATACATCTAGTTGGAGTGATCTGGCAATTTGTTTGTCCAATTCGAGGAACAAAGGGGAAAAAATCTATCTACACTGCATGACATATTCAAGAGTTCGGTATGTGTTCCTGTTAAAATTTTCATGCTTTCTTTTTTTGTACACAACTTAATGGATTGATCTCCATCGACAGCTCCTAAAGAGTCTGTTTGGAAGATGCTATATTCTAGTACATATGCGGGAGGCGTTAAATCGGGAGTGTCATTACTTTTAAAATATAAAGGATGTAGAATACACAGTGCTGGCAGACTGGTTTCATAGTGCAGCATATAGTTTTTCTTTAATTTAAAGTCTAAAAATACCCCATACATGACCTACATACCACATAATAGATAGAGTATAGGAACAGCTTTATCTTTGTCTCAGCGACCTCGATTCAGGATTCATTCAGATACAATGAAAACAGAAGAGACCTAATGAGACAATTTTGGTTGACTCCAACCCATACTGCAGTCGTATTATTTTCATAAATGCTTTGCATAACTTTGAGTAACGTTGTTGACACTCCCAGATTACTTAGCTTGTAAAAGATCGCCCTTCTCACGACAAAGTCTCTGTCAAGGTAAGTCCTAGCAATACTTGCCACTGCAGAAATATTGTTCACCTTGGAATTGTTTTTTCTGAACACAACTTGTAACGCGCTGTTAGTCAATAGATCGCCTCTCTGACAAGGAAGTGTACTATAGGGTGGGGTCAGCGAGTGTTCAAAGTAATCAGCTAATACAGATCCTTCGGGTAAAATATGTCGTGCGAAAAGTGAGTCATTGATGGTTCGTAGAAGTCTCCAAAAAGAACGATTGTCCTTGATTCCTGCAAGCTCCGTAGTCGAATGTTGAGTCTGCCTTTTATTGCCGTTTTTGTGTGAACTTTAGCGCATAAGCCTTATCCAAATAAAACCGAATGCGGGCAGCGATGGAACTTCAAAAATTGAGTCGAAGGGAACGTCGGAAGCATATGGATATGGATGAGTTCCCACCAATCCAATGGTAACTCTCATGCCTATTTGAAAAATCTTCTTAATAATCTAGCTCTTTGAATGTTTATGTCCTCTATATACCATAACAGCCGAACAATTTACTGTGACACTTGCTATAGAGATTGCTTTAGTATTGTAGACAGCATATGCATCGTATTTTTCATCGAAAGATTGAGCGAATTCCTGAGTATAAACTACCTCAAGGCTAAATTCGTCAACTTGACGAATTCCAAACCAAATTCCTTTCATTCATTTAACGAGGGGTTCTGAATAAGTGCAAGGGTTATGTATTCAAGGCGCAGATTAATCATGTCCGAGGCAATGTATCAAAACCTGCAATACCATTTCTACTACAATACTCCGGGGCTATCAGGTTTCTTGTTCAGTGTGTGACCGTTACAACGCCTTCGGAAGTTATTAGTAAAGGTCACATGTCCTATTTCGTACGAGAAAAAAAATTCTGACTGGTGCTATTCTGAGGGCACAATTGCTGACTAATTAGTGCTAGAACTTTCTAATCTGGTGTTGGCAGCTGCTCCGGTTTCCATACATGCAGTTGAGGATTTAGAAGCAGGTGCAGGTAACATTTTACTGTCATCTATCCATCGTGTAGTATTGTTTTCAGCGAGAAATGTGGTGTTTAACTCATCTTGTTTTGTGGCGAAGGACATTCACTGTTTTCAATCTCTAGATTTGTTAGAAAGAGTTTTACAATAAAACAGAATAATTGAGATATCGGGTAGAAAACTTCTCTAATAGTAGAACGCAAATTGAATTTAAGTATGGAATCCGATCTCCTTCAAATAACCACCGCAAGCACATTTGCAGTAATCTATTCTTTGGAGCCAATTTGCCACTACTCTTCTTTACATATCGGATGGAAAGTTGGTAATTTAGCATTAATATTGTAACTGAGCTTCCCTAACGTTGTTGACATATTGGCATAAACCGACGACTTTAGGTAACTCCATAAAAAGAAACTCAGCGGTGTTAAATCGCATCAGCAAGGTGGCCGGGCCACCGGACAGAACAGATTAAACGATTACAAAACGTCTCTTTCAAAAGATTAGTTGCATGGCATGTAGCACCATTTTGTTGAAACCACATATTAATGATGCCCAATCCTTGTTTGCTTGGTGCCTGTTGTTGTCCATTACGCATATTCTGCTTATTGATAGGGCCATTAAGCCAAAAATGAGCTTCATGGGCTGAAGATGATTTTTCGATGAAATTCAGGATTTTAGGTGCCTTAAATGATCAAGAGGCTTTGGTTCTTGTTGTTAATTTGACCCTGTAAGTGTGTAGGCCAAGATCTTTACACAGAATTCGCCACAATGTGGACTGAGAGATTCCCAATTTCTGTAAACGGCGTGGAATCGACAGATTTGGCTCATTTTGAATCGAAGTAAGGCTGCTATTTTTCTCGGTACTTCGATCACTGAAACTGGAACATTTAATAGTAAATACTCGGTGTTGACTCGAATTGATCCATTACAGCGTGCACAGCCTGTCTGGTGGGACGATTATTACGAATAAGAGCTCTTAAAGTTGCCATAACCGACTCAGAATTTCGGTAGTAATTTTAAATAATTTCGTTCGTCAATTTCATCATGATAAAAATGTAAACCTTGACTGACCTTTTGACATTGACAGATCATAAGAAAAGTTCAAGGGTGCGTTTTTATTAAAATACAAAATTGTATGGGTAGTTTAAAGTACAGTATAGAGTGAGGTGAGGATGCACTCTATCTTCCATTTAAGTGAAGATGCTACTTCAAAATTCTAAGAAATGCTAACTCATCCTGAAGATTCTAACTGAAGATCGCAAAGTATCGAAATACCTGCCGTAGGGGTTTAAGTATATCAAATCAACTATGTAAATTGCATATACTGGTCGTTACAATATTTCAAGTTAATGTTCACGCACGCAACTCATACTTAAAAGCAAAAATTAAATTAACTTAAATTGATTACACAAAGTTGATGTGCCTTTGCTTGTACAAAGTCACTGGTACTTACATATGTATGAGCGTACGTTAGTAATTCTTATGTATTTTGTGGTTTCATGGGAATTCAACGTGTGGGAGTAGCTCTACGACATCGCAAAAAAAAACAAAACTGATTGTTGAGGTCGATCTAAAAAATGTTTTTTCTCTCGAGGAATATTTTAAATTGCTCAGAACTTGAGGTTTTATTTTCTTAAATTAAACAACTTACATTTGGGATTTTCATATTAGAAATTGGTGATAAAATCGAGAAATATTTAAACGATTTACTGAAGTGTGATTCATGAAATGCATTTGTGCTTCTTAATTGGTGATTTTCTAAAGATTTTGCGGCTGCCTTCCAATCCATCCATAACTAAGTAACCCAAACATGTGATAATTACAAGCCGACAAATTAAGACTGTAAAGGGGATGTACCAGAATTTCAAGATAAAAGAGTGATCCAAAGCTGTATGTGGAAGAATATTGTCGTACATTAAAATCACCCTACGGATAGCTATCTTCTTCTTCTTCTTCTCATCCTTTTATTAACCCTTTCCTTGTTATACGAACTTATGCGTAACGAGTTTTCCATTTTTACTGCATCCCTGCTGCTCCGCTTATGGGGTTGGCTAATGTCGCAGACCACAGAACGCGTCTACATACGAGTAATGCTCGGTCCTGGATCGCTTCAGTGGTTAGCCCCAGGCGTTGTTGCGCATTTGCCGTCTGAGAAATCCAGGAGTTTTTTTTCCAGCCTCGTTTTCTTACAGTTGGAGTGACCGTAGTTGATAGTGCCTTTTTAGCCAGATTTTCCGCGGATAGCTATGTTTCGTAAAAAAGCTGGGTTTGCTTCACCAAAGAATTAGCAATAGTAAACAACATTGGCTATACACCTGTCGTAAAAAAAAATACAAGTGAGTGGTAAGGTTTAGGATATATTCACGATAATTCAGAGTGCTTCCGAAAGTGGGCTTGAGGTTATACTGATGAGCATTTTGTGTTTCTCACAAAAAATCATATGCGGAAGCTTTAAAAATGTTAACGGTAGCCTACGGGTACTCGACAATGTAGAAAACACAAGCTTACGAGCAATACAAAGAGTTAAAAACTTGCCGTACTGTGGTTGATGGTTTGCCTCGATCCGGTCGTCCATCCACCAGTATAATTGAAGTAAACATCGAAAACGTCAAGAAAATTGTCCTAGCAGATCGTCGTGCGAGCATCAGTGAGATAGCAGCCAATTTGGTGCCTCGTTCGGATTGGTACGATGAACGATGTGTTGGGGACAAGTTGAAGGTGCCGAGAGTGCTGAATTTTTCGTAGGAACAGCATCGCAATAAATGTCGCTTAACGATGACGAGACATGGGTCTTTTCCCATTTTTCCTATTCCTGTGACTCAAGTTACCACCTCGCTAAAAGCATTTTGAGACGATTGAGGGGATTCAAGTCTGCAGAAGGAGCTGAGGGCGATTCCAAAATCGGCCTATGAAAAATGTTTCAAAGATTGGAGGAAACGTTGGAATATGTGTATTGCTTGCAATGGAGATTACTTTGAAGGGAATAGAGTAATTATCGATGAATAATTGAACCGCTTTTGTTTTATTGAAGAATTATGGAAGAAGGTAGTTCCCCAATAATTGTTAATATTTAATTATTTGATGAGCTCAATATGCGCTGCTGTTCCCGAGAAAAGCAGAGACTACTGCCATCAGCAAAAGAATATATTGAAATAGAAGCAGCATACAAATAATAATTATTGAATATTAAAAAGTGTGTTGCAGACAAAACGGAGCCCTGCGGCATACCACCATTTACCTTGTGAATATCAGAAACCATTTAAGACAGCATTTAAGAGTCGTCGATGCCAAACTCTGCCAAATGGCTCAGAAATATCAAGTGAAACTACCTTGCTTTAACCAGATTGCTTCCACTTTTCGGTAAGACATACGTTCAAATCACCGGTGAACCTGTTGCTATGAATACCATACTGCTCGTCATTGGAAAATTGTCGTGTTTCGAGATATTTCATGAGCTGATGGCTTATCAATGTTTCCATGACCTTGGGAAGAAGGCACGTAAGTGTAATACATAGTAACTTAGCAGACTATGGAAAAAGATTTGCTTTTTTAAGTTTGTGCCGTAGAAATAGTGTTTTTCATTTGGCCGGAAAGAGTCATGAAGTGAAGAAGAAGATCACCTCTTCAGAAAAAGGGCAGTTATACCATATGAACCAGCAAAATTGTGTTTATCTAGATCTCTTAGTGCTCTTGCTACTGCACGAGTGCAAGAGTGTCGGACTGGTTGCAAATTGTACAGCAAGCAGATTGGCTTTATCAAAATAACTGATAGCCGGAATGTCGTTATAACTGAGCGTTGGGATGGTTGGGACATTGTAGTATTTTTTGCCCCAGGTTTTGTTCGAATATGAGTTTCACACGCCTTAGAACGGCGTTGTAGTCATTCTTGGCTGCTTTGAACTTTATACAGTCTTCATCTCTCGGGTTAATTTTATTGGACCGAAAAAAACATTTTTCTAATCTTGACAACCTCTTTTTCAAAAAAAAGGATCCCACATAGTTATCGAGGGAACGTACCGACCAATTGAAATTACTAAAGAAGGTGTTAATCTTTTCTCTTACATGTCATTGTACATGAATTTAGCCGATATGACACATTAGTCCGACGAGAGAAGAGCACACCAGCGGTGTGCGTGATCAGAGTGAAAAATAAGAAACAAGTCCAGGATGTTGGCGGTATGACCTTACATGTTTTCAAGTTGTTTTTCGCAGCGAAGACCTTAGCACACTGCCCTTTGGATGTAGTTTGTTCAGAATATCGAAGCCACTCAGAATTGTGTATATTGAAATCGCCTGTAGTAACGATTTCTCTCCAAATTTACAGGGACATAATTCCTTATATGCAGTCAAACACCGAATTAAACTTGTTGAAGGTCGAATTACTGCCCAATTTGGGGCTTCTGCAATTAAAGCAGTAATAAATAATTTGCTACATGAATAATGACTTTGTATCTTATTGCAGAATGTAATAAATAGTATAAGCTTTGTCTATAAACTATAAATTTTCCACTTTAGATTGCCAAGTAACAAATTTTTCAAATGTATTCACTGACTCACCAATTTCGTGCACACACATAAGTTCTATTTGAAGAAAATTTCCTTATATACCCCAAGTATACAATGTAAGTATTTTAATACGAGTCCAACTTGCATAGTACAATGTTTTCTCTTAACGGATGAGTCATATTTTTCTTCCGCTTCGGAAATATTAAAATTAGTGCCCGTAGAGTTAGTCAAAATTTACACCTCTTAGAGTGATTTGAACCATTTTGTAAACAAACTTAATAGAGTTATGATTTGTGTTCTGAATTGTATAGGGTACATTTGATTTAAACGAATATTTCGGTCGAACATTTGACTTGCTTGAATCAAGCAATAGAAAATATATAACCGGTGTCCCAAAATAGACGCAGGAAGTAATTTTGATAGAAAACTGCGGTTTTCTCTGGCGGCAATAAATACGCGAAAAGCAATCTCGGTCCTGTCATGCTTAATAATATGTTTCTTGATTTTGAAGTGGTAACAAAAAATGACGTTATTGTCTGTATCACAGCAATTAAGACTAACTCTACCGGAGAGGACGGCATCCCAATCTTTTCCCCATTTTGTAAGCCACAAATCAATACAAATATTTAACTATTGTGTTATGACGTCCACTTTCCACAGTTGTGGAACAACTCGAGGTGATTTAGGTCAATCAGCACTCTACCATGTTTGTATAAAGTCAAACAAATGCTAAGACACATGTTGCATTATCAGGTACTTACACAATTAGACAAGACTTCAACAAGACAAGATTAGTGACGTTTCTATGTTTGGTTTCAGTGTCACAGTTTTAAGACTGATCGCAGCTTTCTGCTGCGTGTTTAGCGTGAACGCCTGTCGTGGAGACTTAAGTTCACGGGATGCCCATACATGCATGGGAATAAGGATATATATGAGTCGAGGCCTACCCGAAACCTCTAACTGTTTTTAGGGGTACAGCACCCGGTATCTTGTAACTCTTCATCTGCTGTGACCAGCAGGTGCACCCTCCTGCATCTTAGGTTTAAACAGCCATCGTGACGCTCTCAGAAGGATGTCTACCTCTGCAAGCTCCTAACTCCCACGGTACCGTGTTTTAAGTCCTGGTATGGACTACCGGTGGTCTTACCAATCAACAAGACCTTTGACCGACAGCTTGTCATTGGACAAATCATAGCAACCAACAATAGCGTAAAGGTCTGCTGATGTTTATGATAGATCCAGTTTTGCTTTACCCCCGCTTTTTATTGGACAACGTTATTGATGGAAGAAGCCTTGATAATTGGACCCGGAAGGGTGAAAAGTCATTTCAGGGGAAAAGTCTTCAGCTCATAAACCTATTCTACAAGGATTACCTCAGGGATCGGTTTAAGAACCTATTTTATTCTGATTAAAAAAACGACCTACCATCCGCTTACAAAAAATCTTCAGTGCATCTTTATGCAGATAATGTTCAACTTCATATGGCTTAGTAACAAGCCTTGGTTATTCTATAAACTGGAATCTGTCGGGTTATACACATACCACCTAACCTAGCCTAACCTAACCTAACATGCCAAAGTATGAAGTTATTGGGGGTATTTATGGATGCCTTCGTAAACTATGATTAACTGCTAGCTTTACACCCACCGAACCCGCCGCAAGCTCGTAAACTAACAAGCCTAGTTCTACCACTGATAACATACGCTGATATTGTCTACTGCATCCTAGATTCCTTTTCGCAAAGTTACAAATGCTTTCAATGTGCAGTGCGGTAATTCAAATTCAAATTTTTAACGTCAGCTTTGAATGAATGTGACTCAATTCCGTTGAAACAGCGCTCAATTTGCTCCTTCAAGGCGTAGGTGGTGGAGAGCTTATTGACATAAAACTAAGACTTTCAAGAAACCCGAAAGCAAGAAGTCCAGTTTTGAATCGCTTAATCTGGGTGCACTTAAACTTAGATTTCACGACCAGGAAATGACTCTTGTTGAAACCAAATGTCGTCCGCATCCATATTTTTCAATTTAGACACAAATAACTGGATTATCATATCGCAATAGTGAGCACCATTAACTGATATTGCCTGATCTGTTGTATTTTTCAAAAATAAGTGTCCCATGATGCTAAGTCGGCACCAAAAGGGACACGTTTTGCATGCATTTGCTCTCAATAAACGATTATACTTATGTATCCCAAATTCCTTGGACTGAGCTGAAGATTTTTTAGTTCAGTTCTTGAGTCAGTTGCACTTTGCATGCATGAAGTTGCAAATTGTTCGTAAAAATACGCTGTAGAGAGCTTCTCGAAATGTTTAGTTCTTGATCACAGTGTCGAATTAATGTTTTAGGACTCTCAGAAGTCTTTCAAAACTGTGTTCTGTATTCAACGACTTGTTCGACTTTTTGAAGGAGGGTAAGCGTATCTTAGATCCCTTAGAGATCTGGTCTTCCTGAATTTTTAATGGTTTCAAGACTAATCATGCACCTAATATGCATCAGAGTTAGACAAACCCCAAAAAGAGAGAATCGGCGTAAGAGTTTTTGTTTTATTTACATTGGCACCAAAATCTGCCATGTCGTGTGCGCGACGGAATAGTTCTTCCGAAAAGCACTATCTTTAAGTACTTAGGATCAATCGTTAACATGGAAGCGAAATGTGACGACGACGTAAACCACAGAGTGAGTGTGGGATGGATGAAATGGCGGGAAAATTCGGGAATCTTTTGCGACCGAAAATTTCCACTTAAATTAAAGGGGAAACTCTACACCACGGTTGTTAGACCAGCTCTTATATACGGTTCACAGTGCTGGACAATGTACGAAGCGTTTAAAAACAAAATGACGGCAGCGGAAATGAAAATGTTAAGGATGTCTAGTTGAGTCACTAAACGCGATTGTATTAGATCTACGCGTATAAGAGGAAGTCTACATATAAAGAATTCGGTAACCGAACAGCTTGAGGCGAATAGAATAAGTAATAATAAGAATAAAAAGGCACTATCAACTACGGTCACTCCAACTGTAAGAAAACGAGGTCGGAAAAAAAATTCCTGGATTTCTCAGATGGCAAATGCGCAACAACGCCTGGGGTTTACCACTGAAGCGATCCAGGACCGAGCATTATGTAGACGCGTTCTGCAGTCTGCGACATTAGCCAACCCCATAAGCGGAGCAGCAGCGATGCAGTAAAAATGGGAAACTCGTTACGCATAAATTCGTATAACGAGGAAAGGGCTAATAAAAGGATAAGAAGAAAACGATAAGAAGTCGTGTGCGCGACGTGTTTGAAACGTAGTTGAGTCGCCTTCCGCATCTAAAGTTAAGAGGGATCCCTAGTCTATCCTGGCTCAGCCAATTTTAATTAAGGTATAGAGAACCGCTTTCTACGGGGATATGACCGTTAAAGCGTACACGCTCATTATAAAGATAATTGGAGCAATAAAAGGTAAAGATCAAGTTTTTCTTCGAGGTCATTGCTCTAGCAATGGGAAATACAATGGACGCATGCAACGTGCCCAAGGCTCAAAAAAGTAAGGCAGGTTCTTAGCATTGTGAAAGTTCTGCTGCCCGTTCTTTTTAACTGTAGTGGCGTTGTTGTGCGCCCCACACAATACTACTGTCCCCATACCTTCGTTATGACGCAACTGAAGGACCATTCATTCTTTACATATGTATGATTCAGAGTTTCTTAGAGAGAACAGCACACCTGTGGTTCGCCAACCTACTTATTTTCCTAACATCGCCCCCCTGTGGCGTATGGCTTTTTTCTCAAACTGAAAATGACAGAAGGGGTTTTTCAGAGTTGCTTCCAACAGTTGTATAAACGTTGGGAAAGTTGTGTAGCAGCTTAGGGAAAGTTTTTGGAAGGGGATTAGTGTTACATAAATTTTAGTTTTATGAATAAGAGTTGGATATACTTTGTTTGTAAAATTATAGATGTTGATCTAGACAGAGCTCAAGGAATCTGATTACATTTTGTCAAGCAAGTAGTTGCCCATGTTGACCCAGGACCGACGACTTTCGCCAATTGTCACTGGCCAATTGTCACTGGCCAATTGTCAATGGTCACGGTTAGGCACGAACGAAGGTGTACATGTAGTTTTTTGGTTCGTGACTATAATTTGCATCAGTGATTCAAATAGGAGCCTTGTCTGGGAAACGACGCACTTTCGTTCTTAAACCGAATTGGTACAGAGCACTGTTCCGGCTCTTACTTCACGAAGTAAAGGGTATTTGGTTAGGTTGGGGGCTTGGTTTTTAGACAACTTAAACTTAAACAGTGTGGTCCTTAGTTCGATTCTCTGTAGTGCATTTACATTTAGCATAAGGATCTTCAGGTTTCGCTCCGCCATAAATCATATTCCTGAACCCATTACTACTGGAATTGCGTTAGATCCGGCAGCAGTGTGTTGAAACTGAGCCATCTGCTTCCAAGAGGAACCAAGATAGACAGCATGTCAGATACATACAGTCCGTTTGATAAGATCGTATACGGTAAAACTCGTTTATGAAAACCGGTTTGGAAGTGGCATTTGCATTAGCAGATAAAAAACTACTTCTGCTAAGATGCTTTGAATAAAAAAAATTAAAGAGTGTTCAATTTTTGTCAGAGACGGAAGTATTTTAAAATGAGTCGCGTTTGCATCACGTTATGAAGCAGTATTCTTGTGCTCGCATCCAAAAGGACCGAAAATGTCATACGGAGCAGCTGTATTTAACATGAAAAAGTCAAAAGCATTTGTTAGCAAGTGGGTGCACCGTTATTCCCAAGTTAAAAATGTGGATGATTTGCCGGATCGTGGGTCTACGCCAAAAACAACAAAAAAGCAGGATAAAAAGATTCTACGCGTGTTTGAAAAAAAAACCTCTTCTATCGTTACGTGGAGGACAAGGAATTTTACGTAAAAGGGTCTAAATGTATGTTGTGATACGATACGAAGACGTTTACTAGCCAATAATGTAAAATTTCGAAGCACAATAAAGAAACCACTACTGTCAAAAAAACAAGTAGAAAAACGACTCAGTTGGGCCAAGGAGAATTTGGACAGAGATTGGAACAACGTTATTTTTTCGGATGAAGCTTCTTTTTGGGCATGGTCTCCTATCACTCATACCTGGTGTACACAATCCAATAAATTAATCCAGCGGACCGGCAAACACCCGGCAAAGCTGCACGTTTGGGGATGCTTCTCAAAACAAGGATTTGGCAATTTGTTCATGTTTACAAATAATTTAAACGCACCCAACATGGTCAAAATTTATAAGAAGGCTTTATTGCCATCTGCCCAAAGGTAGTTTAAAAGAAGGAATGAGAATTGGTTACTGCAAGAAGATAATGACCCGAAACATCGCAGTCGTTTGTGCAGTGCGTGGCAACAAGAAAATGACGTCGATGTTTTAGATTGGCCATCACAGTCGCCGGATGCAAATCCCATTGAAAATATTTGGGCATTCATGAAGCTAAAGCTCCAAGGAAAGAAGATCAAACAATTATCACGAAAAATACGAGTTTTATGGAGATCTTTGTCTCAAGATTATGCTATAAGATTAGTAGAAAGCATGCCTCGAAGACTCCAAGCAATTATTGATAATGGAGGAGAGTGGACAACACTTTAATTGAAAAGCATTCAAGTAAATAAACAAAATAAACCAGTACAATTGATTTTTTTTATTATTATAAGTTCTTCTTTAATTTTTGCCGTGTACGATGTTATCAAACAGACTGTATGACGGGACTAAGACTTGAGAAATAACTCTTGCTTGTTGTTCCGCATTTTGTTTACTTACCCACATTTTGGCATAAGTGCTTTTTGTTTGAGTGACGGTTGGTTTTTAAAAATCTGCTGTGGGGCATTAACCTTCACTTTTCCCTTCCTATCTTAGTTTACTTTTCCTACGAGGACAAGGTGAAAAGTTCTCGGCCTGACGTAGAGATAGCGTTCCAATCAGCAAAAATTTATGTTTCCTGTCTGGGTACACGTGTCATTTGTTCGTATGACAACTTTCAACTTGGCCTCAAATAGTTTGTTTACACGAACTTTTGCAGTAGACGTCTTGCGTGTTTTTCATTAAAATGGATAAACTTGAATATCGTGTGGTCATAAAATTCTTCGTTTTGGATGGATTAAGTTGACAAAAGTTTGCTCCTTCCATGTCAATCGTTAAAAAGTGGGCATCTTAATTTAAACGTCGCACGTGCCTCGAAAATGACCCACGTGTAGGACGGTCAAGAACAGCAACCACACCCGAAACCGTCGAAAAATTGCATGATATCGTGTTGGACGATAGGCGAATGAAGGTGAGTGAGATAGCTAAGGCTGTAGGGATATCGGAAGAATGGGTGCAAAACATTTTGCACAAAACTTTGGGATGCGAAAGCTCTGCGGAATATGGATGTCGCATTTGCTGAATGAGGATCAAAAGCAAATTCGCAGCAATCTTTAGACCAATTCAATGGGGATCCGACCTATTTTGTGCGGCGATTTCTCACAATGGATGATATATGGGTCCACCACTACATGGCAGAAGTGAAACAGGAGACGAAGCAGTGAATGGAAGCCAATGGTTCAGCACCAAAGAAAGCAACGGCGATTTGCCGGAAAGGTCATGGCCAGCGTGTTTTGGTGTGCGAAAAAGATCCTGTTAATTGATAACACTATTAACTTCGCAAGAAGAGTCGTGGCTTAAGGAAGAAAAAAATCGTCTTTCACCAGCACAATGCACCGGACACATAGGCGATGGGAAAACTGTGGGCACTGATTTGGCACCCGCAGACTTCCATCTGTTCCCAAACTTGAAGAAATTTGTTTCTGAAAAAAGCGCTTCACATCCAATGGAGAAGTTTAGGGGGCCGTAGATGAATATTTTCACTGCCTTCTAGAGTTTCACTACCGAAAACGAATACCTGACTGATGTTAGAGAAACGCTGGACTAACTGTGTTGGAGTCAAAAATCATTTTTTAACTGAAAACCGCAGTCTTTCATTGTTAGGCCGATAATTTTTCACCTTACCCTCATATGTCCTGGAACTTTGGATATCCTCCATAGTTAGCGGTGTGTTTCGAGCGACATAATGTCTCTTGTCATATCTTTTCCTATCGCTGTTCTCAACATATGTAAGTACCCCAATTACAAACGTTTCGCCTCTTTAAACCTTTAACCGGAGCACCGATCTAGCTAAGAATCCTCATCAAGCCCAATTTTGAATGAACTCTGTAATATCGTAATTCCTTCCTAAGCTAACTTGCTTTTGAAATTACGAACTGTTGATTTTCTTGCCATTATAACTTGCAAACATTCAAAACCCACGTTCGTGGGTTTTTGTTTTTCTTTCCTCCCAAAATTTCTTCTACCTTCCTGTGTGAAAAGGGGTGAGCAAAAGCGTGCTTATTATCGACAAAAAAAATAGCGTATCCGCTATCTCGCATTTTGTCACTTGAGATTCCCTTGTGTTTTCTTCGTTAATTGTTTCCAGTGATAAATTCGGTCCGTTAAACGATATTATCGCACACAGTGCTAAACGAGCCGTGTACGAGCAAGTGTTTCTCCGAAACAGTACAGCACTACCATCGACTTCATCCAGTTGAATTGCATAATACAAGTTGAAACGGCAACTAGTGTGTTTCTGCTGATTACTTAATTTTATTGTTGCAAACATTTCTCGTATTTTACTCATATTTCGGTGAACTCGTTTTCTGTTTCGATTGTGTGTTTGGAATCACTCAAAAAAACATCTAAGTGTTTACAGACTTTCCAACAAATACGGTGTTAATAAAGAAATATCGAATGAATGAGTAAAAAATACGCCTGCAGTCCGGAAATAGATACGAATGCACCACGTGTAATGTTTGTGCTGGTGCCCGTACGTAAAAAGTTTGTGCTTTTTTTGTTATTTCGTTGATAAGATAAATGCTCTTATCATCTGATACAAAAAAATATACAAATATACAAAAAATTGAAAAGCATTTAGATTAACTTTTTGAATCTGTTCGAGGCATTCCTTCTAAAGTAGTCAGACACAACAATCAACACCGATGAGTGTAGCACTACTATACTTTGAAGCATACAATTTCGAATACCTTATCCGGAGAATCGTTCGTTATTCATACATTTCTCAAAGATACTATTAGGATTTGTTGGTGAAACCGGTCTCTGCCTATCTAGTGATTCACCTGAAAGCTTTCGATAACAACTAGCTTGGGAATGTATCGGCCGTAAGTAATTTTGATAATTTTGTTATGGTTTTTACGTATGTGTCAGTGAATTTTTGTCAATCCATGAGAAGTCATAATTTAACTAATTTATTGATTAAAGATACGAGTATGTGATAATAATAACCCGCGCTGCGATTTCGATAATTGAATTGAAAGTAACATTTATTTTTGAGTTTATGTGGCAACGTGTGTACGTACATTTCCACTTACTGTTTGCATGTTTATATATATGTAATGTCCTTTAAGGCTAAAGAATAGGGATTGGCAGGTCCAACTTTATGTAATTTCTAGTTCGTGGATATTGTGCGTCCGCTTTTCTCCACAGAAAATACTCGAATTTGCTTTTCTTTCAAGTTTTACACAATATTTTGAAACCAGAGCTTCACCTTGTCATCACAGGTCCTGTGGGATTACTTCCGACCCTTACAAAGCGGTGCACCCTCTTCATATTCATGCTGCAAAATTTGTCGAGATTGGCAGGGATGACAGATATGCTATTTGGAAGGATTGAGCTCTTATCGCCAAGGTTGAATGTTTTGTTCTGTTTGACAATAAAATTTGGGTCACCTTCGTCGTCTATACTCTGCAGAAGTGGTTTTTGTATGTCTACAAGTCTGTCGAGCCATTAATGCACAGCCACTCCTACATTACCTTGATTGTGCTTTTCCATCTCATAGTGTGCGAGTCGCTCTCGTCGCTCTTGTGAAAAATGTGCTAACCTGCACTCACCGTCAAAAAAGAAATTTCCTGGTTTCGTCTAACTTTTCCGTAGATATAACATAGGAGCAATCAGGTAGAAGTTTTAACAAAACACAAACAAATTAACTTGATGAGGATCTGTTAAATTTATTTGAAGGATCGTTTCATGCTATTTAATATTTGAAAATACCTAGTCAAGTCATAAACACTGGTACACAACTGAACTCACTCATTACGAATGCGACACTGGGCGCATCCATTTCGTATCGATTGCGATTTGACAGTTGATATTTATGCTTCATTGTGACGTAAAAAGTTTTGGACATTAATTGCTTACAATAATGGAATGAGGCGACATCGAAAATCGTATTATTGTAGTTGGCCTACTTAAATGCAACATGGAAAAAGGTGAAATCTTTAGCACGTTGCGACCGCTTGGAAGTTGTTTTAGGATACTGGTGGAGTACGAGACCGTCAGAGATCGGGCCGTCCGCGCACTGTGAGAACTCCGAAAGAAATCAAAGCCGTGAAGAAACGAACCGACCGAAAACCGCTGCGAAAACACAAAATCTTGTCGCGGGAAATGCAAATTTCGCAAAAATCCATGTCTCGCATTATCAAAGAAGATTTAGGACTCAGCGCGTACAAGCGACACACCGGACACCTGATTACGGCCGCATTGAAGGAAAAACGCAAGCGTAGATCGAAAGCGTTACTCAGCCGGTACGCGAAGAACGCTCACAGACTGTTTACTGACGAGAAAATCTTCACCGTAGAAGAATCGTTCAATAAGCAGAACGATCGTGTGTATGCTCGGTCATCCAGAGAAGCATCCCATCCCCGAAGGTTCAAAGAGGCCACCATCCCGCGTCTGTAATGGTATGGTGGGGAGTGTGCTACGATGGCGTTACCAAGCTCCATTTTTGCGAGATAGGAGTGAAAACATCGGCCAAAGTACGAGGTGTGATCAAAAAATAAGGTGACTTTTCATTTTTTTCAAAATATATTTATTTAATCATCCAAATTTATTTTATCCCCTTCAAAATAATCCCCCTCTGATACAATGCACTTGTGTCAGCGCTTTTTCCAGTCGTCAAAGCACTTCTGAAACGCACTTTTTGGTATTGCCTTGAGCTCCTCCAGCGATGCAGCCTTGATCTCCTCAATCGTTGCAAATCTTCGTCCTTTCATGGGCATTTTCAACTTTGGAAAGAGAAAAAAGTCGCAGGGGGCCAGTTATAACCCTTTTGAGCAGATCAGGATCATCATTGACGTCGTTTAACATGTCTTGGGCAATGTTCATGCGATGCTGCTTTTGATCAAAATTAAGCAATTTTGGAACGAATTTCGATGACACACGTTTCATACCCAAAACATCCGTTAAAACTGATTGGCTTGAGCCAAACGATAAGCCAAGATCATCCGCTATTTCCCTAATCGTGATTCGACGATTTTTCAACACAATTTCTTTAACTTTTTCGTCTGTGTTTGACGTGCTAGGTCGTCCGGAGCGAGGTTCATCATTAACATTTTCTCGGCCCTCTTGGAATAATTTATACCACTTATAAACATTTTTTTGCCTAAAGTTGACTGTCCGTACGATACTGTCAACATTTCAAGAGCTTCTGAGCACTTAATACCATTTTTTTCGGCAAAAATTAATACAAACTCTCTGCTCCATTACTTTTAACCACAAAAAATTGCCTAGTAAACAAAACACGTCCAACTTTTATGCCTCTCACATAAAAACAACAACTGCTATATGGTTAAAACTATAAACATATGATCGTGACAAGTGAACCAACACAACAACAAAAAATTTTTGAGTTAGAGTGTACTGAGCGCGCGAAATTTAAAAAGTCACCTTACTTTTTGATCACACCTCGTATATCAATCGACCGTCTTCGAACCCATTGTGCAGTCTCTCAACCAATCAATATTCAACAACAAGCCATGGAATTCCCAGCAAGACTCTGCTCCAGCTCACAAAGCGAAAACGACTCAACTTTGGCTCAAAAACAACGTTTCGGACTTCATATCAACGGATGATTGGCCAGCTCGTAGCCCAGACCTCAACCCGTTGGATAACAATTTTTGGTCCGTATTAGAGCGCATGGCTTGCTCTACCCGCCACTCAAATATTGAACCCTTGTCCGTACAGTGGACAACTCCCCATGCATGAAGTGCGTCTCGCAATCGATGAGTGGCCACATCGTCTTAAGTCGTGCTGGAAGGCGAATGGAAGTCATTTCGAATAACTTGTTCTAAGATTTGTAGCCATTGAATAACCCAATAAAAAGAAAAACAAAATTGTTTAAATATTAATTCGTTTTCATTTTGCGCTGATTTTTCTGTGTACCAGTATTTAAGACTTGACTAGCAGGCATATGTCCACCACATCTGCGTCGTAGAAGGCGCTTTCCCGAGTTCCACTTTTCGAGCAATTGAGGGTGGAAATGATCGTCGCATTGGACCGAAGTCTATTGACAGTAACTTGTGTTCCGGTCTTTTTTTTGAAAAATAGGGACCGATGATGCAACCGCCCCCCCCATCATTCAATGCAACTTTAGCTCTTACAGCAATTGGATCCTATAAGCCTTGAGATCAAACAATTTTCCAGGTAGTGGATGGTGGAATCCATAAATTGGAGTCCTCTTCAACCTTAGCTTCCACGCTCGCAATTTTTTCTTCCGACCGCATTGTTTTCATTGTTTTTGTTGTGTGAGTATCCAATAGCGCGAAATTTTTGTATTAATTCGATAAACTGCACGTTCAGGTGGACATCTACTGTACATTCCACAAAGTGCTCTCTAAATATCTTGAACAGAGATTCGATTTTGGAAATCAAATTGGCTAACATAAAAATGGCAAACTCTACTGAAAATAGCTAAAGCAACGCACCTCAATGTGACAATACCGCTCGCTGTTTTGTTATGAATAACAAGGTGTAGAAACCATTTGCTGGTTATAAAGACTTTCTTACACAGAAGAAAGTCAATTACACTTTCCCTTAGCGGATTGTATTCAGGGGTTCGGCATTGAATCAAAAAGTAAATACTTTGCTTACGTCTGGCTCTAACAACTTAAACACACCCAGATAAATATGGCTGCCGTGCTCTGTAGCAATTTTCAAGGTCCTGGATTGCTGTGGTATCTGCTTTATATTTGTCAAGAGCATCCGTCTATTACCATTTAAGATTTGTTTTTTCACATGCGGATCCGAATGGTGTTCTCATGTTTTCTAGTATTGCAGCGAAACCGTTATCCGTTGCTTTTGGTATATATAATATACTACGGTTCGGGGTGAATCTGGGCCTCAACTCCAACCTCTTTAGTTAGCTCGGTCCTTAACTAACTACCCCCAGTTGCGCACTCCAAGTTCTCTAAGGTTCCCTTCTTACATACGCTCGCCTCACTTAAGGCGAGGACTTCTTTTGCTCCTTTTTTGGCGATCTAAGTTGCCGTATAACTCGTGTAGTTCGTCGTTGAATCTTCCCCTCCAAAACCCATCAAAGTAAACGAATATATTGCGAAAAATGTTTCTCTTAAACTTCTTAAGGTCTTTTCAGAGTAAGGAGACACTTGGGAAAGGGCCTAACCACTCATTCGCTTTCTTAGTCAACATAAACACGTATTGTCGAGAGTGATTCTTCGTTTTATTTCTTCTGAGGTGTTGTTGCTAAAAATCATAGCAGAACCAAAGCAGATAGAGTGGCTTAATTCCTCAAAGATGTAGTTGACGACTATGACGTTCTGCCCAATTCGTCGATGTTGTTTATATAGTTGGTTTTTCCCTCATTTACCTCTAAAGCATTACTTTTTAAAGATTATTTCATGTAAGTTTTAACTTTGACTAAGTTTTAAGTGGTCCTCTGAAATTGAGTCACTTTTGGCTGGTATCTCGCTAATAACACGTGTTATTGTCTTCCAAGGCTACCATTAACGCTGGTATGTGTTTATGGTTGGCATATACGAGTGATTTGTCGAATCCCCAAATAGCCTTAAAGCATCAATTCGCACGATCTAGACGACTAATGTCCACAGTTGGCGTAGTTGAAAGGTTCACCTTTTTCGTGGATCGGACAAACCGTGCTGAGATTCAGATCATTAGCCATACATTTTTCTGACTATACCAAAGTTCAAAAACTTCCCGGAATTTATTCAGAAAATTAAATATACAAGTTCATTCATCTAAATCTATGTTGTCCCCTTCAAAATAATCCCCATCGACTGCAACACGCTTATGCCAGCGCTTGATCCAATCCTCGAAACATTTTTTATATTCGGTTTTCGGTATGTCCATCAGTGCTTCCTGCGATTTTTACATTACTTCCTCTCGGCTGTTGAAACGCGTTCCCCGTAGTGGTTTTTTTTAATTCGATTGAACAGAAAGAAGTCACATGGAGCCAAATCAGATGAAGTCGGTAGCTGTTGGATGGTATTTTTTTGCAATTTTTGTCAAAAAATTACGAGTAATGATGGCACTGTGCGACGGTGCGTTATCATGGTGCAAAATAATACTCTTTGTTTAATGTCTGGCCTTGTGGCAAAAATTCATGATACACTACACCGTTGTAATCCATGAAAACCGTGAACATTGGCTTCCTTTTTGAGTGAAAACGACGTGTTTTTTTTTGGTCTGGGCTTATTTGGTGAACGCCATTCACTTGCCTGATGTCTGGATTGCGTGTCGTACTCATAAACCCACGTCTCGTCGCCAGTAATGATCCCTTTGGTGAATGTGGGATCGAGTTCAGCATCGCAAATCATATCTTTTGCGACGTCAACATGGTCTCTTTTTTGCATGAAATTGAGGTCTTTTGGCACTAACTTTGCTGCTACATGACGGAAACCCAAATCATTAACCAAAATGTCTTGGACGGATCCATAGGTAATGTTCAAGTCCTCCGCTATCTCTCTGATGGTTAATTTGCGGCTATTGACCAACATTTCTTTTACTTCATCAATGTTTTCATCGGTTTTCGATGTCGATGCTCTGCCACTGCTTTCATCATCTTCGATTAACTCACTACTACTTTTGAACCGCTCGTGTCACTGGTAAACGATCGATTTCTTTAGAGAATCGTTGCCGAAACACTTTTCCAGCATTTCCAACGTTCGCGCACCATTAAATCCGTTTTTTACGCAAAACTTAATACAAGTTCGTTGTTGCAAATTAATTGTAATTTGTAAAAAAATCGCCAACACACTCAGAGATAGATGTACTCTTGGCTACGTAACTTTTGCAAATGTCAAGCTATGACGCTAAGATTTAGAGGGAAAATCAACAACAGATTAACCAATTTAACTAAAAAGAAACAGAACTCAAATCGGAACAATGGGAGCTCCACACGGTTATTCCGGGAACTTTTTGATCAAGGTGGTATGTTGGAATTGGGTTGCTGTATGCTCCCACCTAAGTCAATTCTAGCAGCTTTGAATATCTTGGCCGGTAAACTTCCAGGCTGAATAGTTTTGTTAGATTTTTGATTGCTCGCTGAAATAGGTTTTACCAGGTCGTAGAGTAGCTTATCACGCTCCCAACATAGAGGCCAACGCCCTTTCTGTAATTTAATACTTTAGAACCAATAACCCGTTTGCTCGCACCTCTTAGCACCCTCACTTGTTCTGGTGATGTTATTTCACTTCAGCTCCAAATATGTTTAACAAACTCATGTTAGCAATCTACTGTGCTGACTGTTAATACCGTTGAACCAATTGTGTGAATTCGTCCTACTTACTGCCGAAGTCGAAGTGAAGTTATTTATTTATTTTTTACTTCATTTTATCCTTAAAAGTTTTGCTTTAAATCTAGGCCTGATGTACGAAATCAGTTCAAGTTAGTTGCCACGAGAAGGTAAAATAGCAAATCTATTGTCATAATTCCAGCACTATGTGCCCAAAAAACGACCAAAGTGAAGTCATTCAAGATATTTTCTTAAGTCAAAAGGTCACAAATGAAATATAAGTCTATAGACTCGGTACTATAATTCAATATCCAATTCCATTCCTTAACACTCAATGTTATTATGTTGTTATGCAATCTTAATCCATAAAAACTTTGGAATGTCGCCAGCCTACGAGTGAAAGTCCTTTACAGAACAGTTATGTAGTTAGCTGCCCCCACCTCCTGTTGTCGGGTGAATTGTTGTTCATAACAAATACGAGTATACCACAAATATCGATAAAATTCGATTTTGATGACAAAAGACTCACGTTTCCTTACTGTTTTGCAATCGTTACGAGAGTAAACAATTATTTCCTGACTTCTCACCATATCTAGTCTCCTTTGAGCGTAATACACTTCGTCCAATATCTATCAAATTTGTTGCCCACTGGCAGCCTTGTCTGTTCAGATTACCCGCAAAGTAAGCCTCCAGCAAACTCTTCTGAGAAGGTCACTGCATTTTCTGTTGATTTATGTCATTTATTGTTCATTCTGTAGCTTATGTTTGCAATAACTAGATGAAAAAGACAACTTGTTGGTATTTCTGATCGTTACCCTGTGTTGCCCCGGCAGCAGCGTTGAGAAGATATTGCGCGTCAGTTTCGGTAACCTGAAAACCTTAAAAGTCTTAGTTCTCAGTTTGGAAATTTTCAACACAAACTTTCTTAGGCACTCAAATGTTTGCTGCGTTTAGAGCATTTCATTCAAAAAAAATGTTCCGTATCGCAATCCTCCGATTTAAAGGATTTTCTACTTTGGCTAACTCGCACAGTATTTGCATTTAGGACTTTTTAGACTGTTCTTATTGCGAGCCTTTCTAATTTGATTTTTTGGGACTGTTTTGGTTTTTCTTGTAGGTACTCGTAGATTTCCCCTTCGAAATCCAATTTCCTGAACGGTAAACTTTTCTGGTTAAAACACAGCTTTGTGCCGGACCTTTGGAACGGCTAAAACCACTACTTGGTTGGTATGACCGCACCAACAGTCTTCTGTCCTCCATAACAACCAGAACTGCACCTTACTACGAGGTTTGCTGGTGTCATACCTGGAACATAGTTTGTCATTAAAACCTCGTCAGGCATTGTTTTCGTTAATGGATTTGATTGCTTTGAACATTTCTTCATATTGGCCTTGTTTCATTAGCATTTTGGATTTCAGCGATGTGACAACCACTTATCTTCGCTGTCGCCGCTAAAGGAAGCTTTTAGTCCTCGCACCTTTTGCGTTTTTTTCTCCTTTTCAACTGCCTCTTAGACGGTAGTCCTTCAGAAAATGCCTTTTTTGAGCCCGCTTAAGCATTCGAAATTCCCAAAATAAGCTTTACTAGCACACTGCCCACCCGCCTGCCATATTTGTGGGTTCATACATAACAGTCTTTGCCTTTCCGGAAAATTATGTCGAATGCTGAAAAGTTGGAATTGAAACGTCTAATAATTTCTATGTCAGCTCTTAAATAACAAATAAGCAATTGTTGTAGTATTGTAGATCCGAACGTTACTCTAACAGTCTGTTTGATAACATCGTACACGACAAAAATTAAAGAAGAACTTATAATAATAAAAAAAAATCAATTGTACTGGTTTATTTTGTTTATTTACTTGAATGCTTTTCAATTAAAGTGTTGTCCACTCTCCTCCATTATCAATAATTGCTTGGAGTCTTCGAGGCATGCTTTCTACTAATGTTATAGCATTATCTTGAGACAAAGATCTCCATAAAACTCGTATTTTTCGTGATAATTGTTTGACTGTCGAGATGTTCTTTCCTTGGAGCTTTAGCATCATGAATGCCCAAATATTTTCAATGGGATTTGCATCTGGCGACTGTGATGGCCAATCTAAAACATCGACGTCATTTTCTTGTTTCCACGCACTGCACAAACGACTGCGATGTTTCGGGTCATTATCTTGTTGCAGTAACCAATTCTCATTCCTTCTTTTAAACCACCTTTGGGCAGATGGCAATAAAGCCTTCTTATAAATTTTGACCATGTTGGGTGCGTTTAAGTTATTTGTAAACATGAACAAATTGCCAAATCCTTGTTTTGAGAAGCATCCCCAAACGTGCAGCTTTACCGGGTGTTTGCCGGTCCGCTGGATTAATTTATTGGATTGTGTACACCAGGTATGAGTGATAGGAGACTATGCCCAAAAAAAGCTTCATCCGAAAAAATAACGTTGTTCCAATATCTGTCCAAATTCCCCTTGGCCCAACTGAGTCGTTTTTCTACGTGTTTTTTTGACTCTAGTGGTTTCTTTATTGTGCTTCGAAATTTTACATTATTGGCTAGTAAACGTCTTCGTATCGTATCACAACACACATGTAAAAATCACTTGTCCTCCACGTAAAAATAGAAGACGATTTTTTTCAAACACGCGTAGAATCATTTTGTCCTGCTTTTTAGTTGTTTTTGGCGTATACCCACGATCCGGCAAATCATCCGCATTTTTAACTTAGAAATAACGGTGCACCCACTTGCTAACAAATGCTTTTGACTTTTTCATGTTAAATACAGCTGCTCCGTATGACATTTTCGGTCGTTTCGGATGCGTCCACAAGAATACTGCTTCATAACGTGATGCAAACGCGACTCATTTTAAAATACTTCCGTCTCTGACAAAAATTGAACACTCTTTAATTTTTTTTATTCAAAGCATCCTAGCAGAAGTATTTTTTATCTTCTAATGCAAATGCCACTTCCAAACCGGTTTTCATAAACGAGTTTTGCGGTATACTTATCAAACGGACTGTAGGACCATACTAACACCAAAACCTTGAAAAAATCAATTAATGGCGAATGTTTCTGGCTCTGGCGATTGAAATATTCAATTTTACTCGAAATCGCCAGAAGCACTCGTAAATGATTCTTCATCCTAATTGGTTTTTTCTTGTCGTTTTGTAGATTGTGGGCACACTCATAACTTTGCTGCCACATTATGAAACAGACCGTTTTTTCCAGGTCAAACTACCTTCTTAGTTTCAGTCGCACGAGTTATGTAATCTGTTAATTAAATGCGCAGTATTTTTTTCATTTATTTATTTTTTTTTTTTTTTTTTTGAAAAAATCCCCACATTTCAATGTGAATGTCATGCATTATCCTTAAAGCACTATGTCGCGGTAATGTTGCCTTGAGTTGGGTAACACAAACGCTTTAATAAACCACCGTGTTTACTGCGTTCCACGGAAATGAAAATAATAAAAAAGCGAGAAAGGAAAACAAGAGAAACAAAAAAAAAATTTTTTTCACAGAATTGCGTCCTTTTATTTACGATTCTCGTCACCAAAATAAACACGTGAACATGCCCTTTGGCTTGTTCCTCCACGGAAGTATATTGTAAAAGTAAACCAGAGAGAAAGAGCATAAGAGAGAACAAATTTCACTTGCATGGCAACACTTGATTGTTGTGGAAGGGCGCTGGGTTGAGGGAAGGCTGATGTCTATAACAAAATTTCTTGCTTTGCCTTAGTTGGCAGTAACCCAGTTGCCCCTTTGTACGAGTATGTGTATGTACACCCGTATTTCCAGGGAAAACGTGGTACTGCTGCTCCAGTGGCACTGTTTGCTATTGGCCCTGTTCAGTGTGACTATTGATTTTTCTATTCTTGATTGTGTTATGTATTCAGATGCTCCATTTGGAATGTGTTAGGCAGAGTCATGGTTGCCACAAAACCGAAACGAAACAACCGTCACCCCATGACATTCCAGGGTGTTTTCCAACAATCCACCACCTACTACATACTCACCATCATCACCCTCTGTGGGGACCTTTAAAAGAGCAAGAGGAGACGATGAAACAACAAAATGTACAAAAATACCGTATTGTGTCGGAGAATGGAGAAGTAGAATTAACGAACACACCCCCTCCTAACGATAATTTTGACGAGGACCACGTCAGCGATGAAGACTACGAAGATGGTGATGATGACGATGATGATGGTAATGATGTTGTTTCTAAGGATGAGAATGCTGAAGGCTACGCAAAGTAATGAAATTGAAGAGATGTACGGTGCCGTCATCGTCACGGTCGTGGATTTTTCGCATCTCACAAATGTGGTTATGACAAACTTTTAAGTCCATTAAGCCAAACAGAGTAAACCTTAAATACCAGGACATTTACTACAGCCCCATCTTTAGTTGCCTCACTAGGTGCCTTTTCCTTGAACGGAAAAGGGAGGCATTTCCTGCGCGCATATCTAAAACGAATCTATTCAAGTGTTGCTACTCAAGTTTTGTGGTTCTTCACTTGGGAATTGCATGTTGTGCTTTTTCAAAAAGGGGAGCCAAAACATTTTTAGTTGCTTGTGTATACGAGTATATCCTGTTAGATGTACATAGGTACCCATATAGTCATACTCGTTGTCGTTGTAGTCGTATCTATGCTTTTATTCGAGATGCCTTAAGAATAAACGACCTCCATGTGCTATACGCATACATATGTTGGCGAATAAATTGCCGTGGCATCTTGTGGAGGCTTATTAAACAAATTACATTCGCCTTAGTGTTGTTTTATTAAATAAAGCCCTACAAGCATTTGATGTTCTCTCTTGCGTTTGCTGATCTGATTTCATATTGCTGTAGCCATCTCTAATGGATTTGGGTGGAAGGAGAAGATGTGTTTGTGTTTGTTTGTTGAATGGAAAAGGTTTGATTTCACATGAAATCGGTTACAGGACATGTGTTTGTATTTGAAATTAAATTGACTATACAGATTGTATTTACGTTTGCATATTGATTTTGTTTTTTGAAACAAGTATTGTATATCTATATATGTTGTATAGTACTCGTATCTTCTTTGCCCATCCTAAAGTGATGTCATTTGAAGATGAGATGTCACAAGAAGAAGATCGTATGCTATATCTTACGTTTTAAGCTGAATTGTGGTGGTTATTCATTGTAGTCATTTCTTATTGAAAATATTCCACAGTCTCAATCTTTAGCCGGGTACTATGCTAAAGATTTGAGTTTGGTTCTAGGTCATATACCGTAAAATAGAAAAATCAATTTCTGTCGTCACCGCTCTTTCGGCATTCAATAGCACAATTCAATTGCCACAAAAGATACAGAAGTGCTTTAAAATGACAAGGACCATGTCAGAGTAATCAGTTTATATATTTTTTAAATCCAATTCCAATTCGATTATGTGTTATCTGAAAACAATGAAATAAAGCACCTCTTTCTGGTAGTGCGCGAATATTTTTATGTAAGTAAAATAAAAATTCAGAGAAAAACAAAAAGAAAAAATGCCCTGCTACTGCAAAAAAGGTTATGGTGCCTTGAAGTCCGTTCATATTTAGGCAGACATGCCAAATTTCAGTGCGATACTGTCTTTAGTTTTGTTTTGACAGCTGATTGTTGTTGACGTGTTTGGCATCATCTTGAGTATGGACAAAAACGATTTTCGTTCTCTCATAAAACATTATTTTTTGAGAGGCAAAACGGCGAAGGAAACAAAAGAAAAGTTGGATAAATCAATCAGTCAGTTCACACCGTCAAATATTGGTTTCGAGAGTTTCGTGGTGGCCGCAACTCCACTACCGATCAAGTCCGCAGCAGCAGGCCCTCTGATTCGGTTACAGAGGACAATGTTTAAAAAATACATGAAACGGTGTTGACTGACCGGAAAGTGAAGGTGCGCGAGGTAGCATATACCACAAAGATTAGTACTGAACGCACACGCCATATTTTGGGCAATATTCTGCATATGAAAAAGTTATCCTGCCGCTGGGTGCCGCGCATGCTCACTCCTGACCAAAAACACGAACGCGAGAGCAGAACGCGAAAGAGTGTTTGGACTTGCTGATGCGGAATCGGGCGGACTTTTGGCGTGGATTGGTAACTCTTGACGAAACCTGGATCCACTATTACACACCAGAGAACAGAATGAGTACCCGGCAATGGACTGCAGCCGGCACGAGTGCTCCGAAGCGGCTGAGGGAGGCTCAATGGGTCGGAAAGGTTATGGCGTCGGTTTTCTGGGATTGTCATGGCAAACTCTTCGTGGACTACCTCGAAAAAGGAAAAACCATCAACAGCGAGTATTACTGTGCATTATTGGAGTGATTGAAGGCCGAAATCGCTGCAAAACGGCCTCACATGAAGCGAAAAATAATTTTGTTTTTGCAAGACAATGCGCCGGCGCATAAGAGTATTGCAACCACGGCTGAAATCAATGACTTACGGCTCCAATTGTTGTCGCATCCACCGTATTCGCCCGATTTGGCTCCCTCGGACTATTATCTCGTCCCAAACCTCAAAAGATGGCTCATCAATAAAAAATTCAGCTCACGCGAGGAAATCATCGAGGCCACGGAGGAGTATTTTGCAGACCTTCCGGAAAATTACTTTTCGGACTTGATCAAGAAGTTGGAAAATTGCTGGAATAAGTGTATCAAGCTTAAAGGGGACTATTGTGAATAAAATAAAAAAAATTTAAAACAATTTTTTTTTCATTCCCGAGAAGGTTACTTTTCACCCCACCTAGCATAGTTCGAGAGCCCGATGCATTTTTATGGTAGTAATTTTACCAAAGCTGATGGCATGCAAGCAGGAGACATTATTTTTCATCTGTAACAAAAAATCAAAATAGGTCTTGTCAAAAACATTGTTTCTCCTACTCCAAGCATTTAGAACGCAGAAAAAAATTTAATTTTGCAAAAATTATTGAGATCAGAAAAAAAACACTTTTTTTATTAATTTGCTTAAACAAATTATTTAATTTGCATTGAAAATCATGTTTCAAAGGATAAGAGTATATCTAAAAGTGTCAAGAAGATCTCTGGAAAATTTTAAAACAACGGGTAGTTATTTTTTGAGTTATGTTTTTCGAGAAGCGATTAAAATTTTCGGAGCAAAAAATAACGAGAATTTTTCGACTTACCGATTAACGGGGTTTTTTTTTGTGCTTAGACACGTTTGGAAGCATCTAACCCTGCCCTTTTTCTTTTTGGACAAAACTATACCTATACAAAAGAAAAAGATTAAGAAAATGAGCAGGCGGATCGCTCTAAAATCGAGCGTGCACTTGCGGCCGAAAATATGCTGGCATTTCGAAATGAATAAAGATTTTGCTTTGAAATTTTACGGAGAGATTCTTGAGATGTAGAAGAATAAGTGGAAACATTTTCAAAAAATAAAACGAAACGACCTTCAGCTGCCATTCTTCGGATGAAGATGAGAGTAATACAGCCATCCCGCGTTAAAAAAGTAAAATAAAAAAATGAAAGTACCAAAGCTGAAATTTTCCCAATAGTTTATTTGTAAGAATAAATTATGAAAAATAACACTCAGTCGAAAAAATGCCGTTGAAAAATGCTTCAGCTGCGCGTATGAACAGATTTAAGAATCGTAATAAAAAATTCTTTAGTACCAAACTTAAAATCGCTTTTAATGTTAGTATTTAAGTGCATATTATGAAAACAAGCTTCAGTTGCACATGTGTCTGGGGATCAACCTTCAGCTGAGGTGATTTATCTTTATTTAAGCAACTAAAGAGTTGTGCATTTCCAACACTTTCACGGCTCCGCTCAAGCCTTTTCCTCCTCAAAAAATGAATGCTATATTATTATATTAAAAAACGTTTTTTTTTTTTCTTGGTAAGACGTAACTGTTAATATTTTAATTTTATTTTTTCGATGCTTAAACTTATTTTGAAAAAAAGGCATAATTTTGGCCTGAACTTTTTTTTGTAATTATGTCTATAACAGCCTTTTCGCGTAGCGTTTGTAGAACATCAATTTTATTTGGGCTCACTTGCTTGCCTGTGGACCAAATAATGGCCTTGTTAAATAAATAAACGGCTTCCATTGAAGTCACTCAGTCCTTTCGTTCATTTTCTTCAGCTTTTGTTAGTTCATCCTCAAGTCACTACTTTCAGACGGTTCAATTTCATTGAAAAATCTGTATTCATTTCAGTCGTTTATTTTTTCGACCATGTAAGAATTCTATGTTAAGAAAAAAACCTTGAGCTAACCTTTTCAAATTTTTGGTGAAATATTTGTACCTAAGGAGTCAAAGTTTGAAGAATATTAGCAGCTTTTTTTGGCTAATGTTTTAGCTTCTTCTTCCATTTGTTGTTTTAAAATGTAAAGTGGAAAAATTTCCTCCTCTTCATCCTCAATGAGATGTGCAAAGCTTAAGATATTTCTCCAACACTTTTCTATTTAGAAATGTTACAGCATCTCTCAAAGTATTTTTTTTTTTTAAACATTCGACCAAATCACATCTGTCGCTAAAAACAGCTGTCAGAAATGAATTTATATATAATTACTTTGTTATTCTGATGGCGTTCTGGTTTGGTGGCTTAAACATGGCCACAAATGACCCGTCTCCAGACTTTAGTTCATTCTCATTTGGATGTGATGTTCTTCAAATAAGGTCACATACCTAGGGACCGAAGATTTGTTAGGGGCTGCAGTTCATTCTCATTTGGATGTGATGTTCTTCAAATAAGATGTGACCTAGGGACCGAAGATTTGTTAGGGGCTGCACGATAAGGTAAATTGAGAAAATTATCTGTAGAACAAATGAGCAATGAAACCAATTCGTAAGTAGATATGACGTTATTCCCGCTGACTTTGAGCTTTTATATTCCACTGGGCCCCACAATTTTTAAAGAACCGCGGTTTTTGATCTGCCCAATCACGAACATTTTTATTTTGTGCTTCCCACTGGCGTTGCCACACGCCAAAAAAATGATTCGGCAGATTTATCAGTTGAATTCATTTTGTGTTTTTTGTTAAAAAAAAATAATCGCAAGCTGATTTTTTTTCTACTACTGCAAGTGTTGTAAAATATTGGATATAAGATTGAAAAATAGCTTCGAAAGGAGCTTTTGAGAGAGTAATTCATTTCTCACAAATTTCTGCATGTGAATCCATCGAAATTCGAAGCAAAGTAAGTTAGACGGTTGTTATTTTTTAACGTACACTAAGGTTTTTCTTCGTCGAAACGACTACGACCGTTTTTAAATTTCCGCCGTTTGTTCCCCTAAGTCAAAAATCACAACTTTTACAATTAGTTATATTACTCGTAGTTGTAACAGTCATCATGAAGACTGTTAAATATTAATTAATACTTTTTGTTATAACAATATCTAAAAACTAAACAATGATTTCAAATTGTTTGGATATTTTTTAAAACACAAAAAAAAAAAAAAAAAAAACACTGGCGCTGGAAGCCCGGTATGGGCCATGGCCTAGCTTCTTGACACTCATTTGTGTTGCTCATGTTGTCATTTTAGTCACATCTGAGCGGGGCCTACGGTTTATCGCCGAGTCCGAACGGCACTCCTTAGAAGCTCTTTCGTAAGCAATTTTACTTTCGGGAGTTTGCCATTGACCGCAGAAAGTGTGATAGCGATTTGAAAAAATTGTTGGTGACCCAGCCAGGAATCGAACCCAGACTGTCTGCGTGATAGTCCAATGAGCTAATTATCGCGCCATCGCCATCGCGATTTTTAAAACAGTCGATTTATTTCGTCGATTCGACAAAGAACAACCGTCTAGGGTTAACAAATAATGTTAAATGATTTTAACCCATTTTTGATGTATTCATTGCGCACTCATTTCGATAGACATACAACTGTGGTCAAAAAAGTAGCACCATGAGTATATTATTAGCATCCATATGCAAACATTTCTTATTCAACTACGAGGGCGGGTCAATAAGTCCGTGACTTTTTGAATTTCTGACCTCTTTACTGAAATAGCAACACTGCTCCTGTCAACAGGCATCTGTCAGTTGACTCCTGCCAAAATTTAAACTTGCTGCGTCAGTTAGTTTGTGTTTGACAGCTATTTTTATCAGACTACTCACTAATTTGAGGAGAAAATGGAAAAAATTAATTAAATTAAATTAAAATTATTAACCATTATTTCTTGCGAAAAAAAACCATTACCGAGACCAAGGCTAAGCTTGATAAATACTATGGGGACTCTGCACCATCGATTTCAATGGTAAAAAAGTGGTTTACTGAATTTCGTTGTGGCCGTACAAGCACTGAAGATGCCGAACGTCCTGGACGCCCAGTTGAGGTCTCTACACCCGAAACAATCGAAAAAATTCACGATATGGTGTTGGCCGACCGAAGATTGAAAGTGCGAGAGATTGTGGAAGCCGTAGGGATCTCGCATGGCTCAGTGGTTTCAATTTTGAATGATCACTTGGGCATGAGAAAGCTTTCCGCAAGATGGGTGCCGCGTTTGATCACAGTCGACCACAAACACATGTGCAGTTGCCATGGCAAAAATCCATGAATTGGGCTATAAATTGCTCCCTCATCCACCCTATTCTCCAGATTTGGCTCCGAGCGACTACTTCTTGTTCCCAAACCTGAAGAAATGGCTTGGTGGAAAAAGATTTGACTCCAATGATGAAGTCATCTCGCAAACAAAGGCCTATTTTGAGGACCTCGACAAATCATTTTTTTTTGGAAGGGATAAAAAAATTGGAGAAGCGTTGGACAAAGTGTATAAAGCTCAAGGGAGACTACGTTGAAAAATAAAATTATTTTTTTATCAAAAAATCTGTGTTTTAATCCAAAAGTCACGGACTTATTGACCCGCCCTCGTATATTTTCGACCCTTGACGGTATGTCGCACTTAATTTACGCTGTTTGATACTTAAACACCAACAAAAACGGGAACATTGCGTTCGAAAGAAAATATTGCAGCTGCGTCAGCAACTACCTACCAGTCAATAATGACCGATTATTTATTACCAAATTTGGATTACATCAATGAAGAAGAATTTTGTTACTTGGTCTTGCTCTCGGAAACCCATTTTCGCTGCTATCGCCTTTATACTCACGAAAGTGACACTGACATCACGCTACTTTCTACCGATTATGGCAATATCATTGGCCTATGCGGACTTTGAGAGATTGTGCCTCTTCTGTTGGAGGGTGAGTTTTGCACTATTCTTTCAAGAATGACGCTGAAGAAATCACATGACAGCCTTGTTTAAATTCATTTTTGACATCAAACGTCAATGGATGAATCAGCGTGCATTCTTCTTCATCATCCTGCATTCTTGACATTGCCCTGTATAACTCGATTCTGTCGATGCTGTCATACGTGGCCTGAGGTCGTGTGTATCTATCTCAAGCTCATGGGTTTCTCTCCAAGATCTGTCGTAGTGTGAATATTTGGTCGATGGTGAACTTGCCTGGCCTGAAGCCACACTGATATGGACCTATCAGGTTGTTGATGAACGGCTTAAGGCGTTCACACAACATGGCAGATGAGATCTTGTAAGCGATGTTAAGAAGACTGATGCCTCCATAGTTGGCGCAATTCAGAGGGTCTCCTTTCTCGAGGATCAGACCAACAATGTTTAAGTTCCATTCTTTGGGCATTATTTCGTTCGACCATATTTTGCAGATGAATTGGTGTACTATATGCTCCTTACCAAGTCATCGCTTGCCGCTTTGAATAGCTCAACAGTCAGGCCGTCCGCTCCAGCTGCTTTGTTAAACTTAAGCTTAGATATTGCTATCTTCAATTCATTTAGTTCAAGTGGACGGAATTGTTGGTCTACATCGTCCGCCTGACTGCGACTCTACTAGCAGGACGTTCCCTTACTCATTTCTACAGGCTTCGGTTTGAGGTTTGTGTCAGTGGCATGTTTTTCTTACCTTTAGGTAAATCTTTCAAATCTCAGTCCTGGAGGAAAATCTGTCAATTTGCTCAACCGCATGCCTCTCAAGCTCCTTCTTTTTCCTTTTGAGAAACTGAATTTCGTCTCTCCTCTTCTGCTCATAGAGCACGTGAGCAGCTTTAGTCCTTCTATGCAGCGCCGCTTTGTATGCTCCTTGCTTAGCTGCATGTGCTCGCCGGCATTCGTCATCAAATCAGGGGTTTGGTTGTGGTGGTTAAGTGAAACCTAGCTTGATGCTGGCGGCAGTGAACCTATTAAGAAAATGAGAGAGACTCGATTTGGTCATCTCTTGCGATTGTAGCCGTCTGAGTTCGAAATTCTGCACGTCATTAGCTTGTTTCGGCGCTGTTCGGGATATCCGCAACCTTACTTTGGCTACAACAAGGTAATGATCCGAGTCGATGTTGGCTTCTCGGGACGTTCGGACATCCATAATGCTGAAGGAGTATCTTGCATCGATTGCAAAGTGGTCAATCTGGTTGACCAATCAACCGTCAGAAGTTCTTTTAGTCCCCTTGTAAATATCAAGAAAGTCGATTAGCCTGAATCACAACTTCAAGACTGGAAGTTTTTTTTTGATTTGAGAGATTCGCTCCCTGATCAACTTATCTGAGACATTGTCTTCAGCTTTATGCTAGGCGTTGACTTGGGAAAATTGTCCATTAACATTTGGCATTATATCTGTTTCAGTACATAATTTGATCTCAAGTTTTCACAACATACCCTTTGGCGTCCATTTCAGACGTTCATAAGCAGCTTCGTAAACAAAAATTTACCGCAAAGTGATAAATCGGGTCTGAGGACAGTGGGGTACTGGTATTATCTGGGTGAGTTATTTTTGGGCGTCTAGCTCTATTTCTTCTAAATATTCAAGTATATTCTGAATATAACAATGGTCCCGTTCGTGGTCAGGGATTATTCAAGCATTTATGAGGCATTAAAGTGCTCGTTTTTCACTCATGTCCTTATACATTTTCTTGATCATCCTAATAACCCTTCTACCGTTGTGTAGGTGCGTCTCCAAAGTATTGGATTTCCAAACGACTCATTCTCATACTAGCTGACAACACCTCAGCAAATAATCACTTTACCTCCTATCAAATTAACAATTCAATTAACTAATCGTTTACTGTCATCGAAAATGGTCTGCAAGTATCCATTGAATGTGTGGTGAAGCTGAGGTAGCGGGCATTAGTGTTAAATATACCGTTAAATGTGATCGTTTCCCCCCCTTCAACTATTGTAATTACAAAATAACACAACATTTAGCTCAGTAGAGCATGAAACTATTTTCGTTTTTTTAGTTTTTCACAATTTACCACAACACACGAAGCAGCACAAGAGGAGCCACAGAAAAGGAGAAAATACATGGATTACCCATGTGTGCACAGACGTCCAAACAAACAACTCTTTCGCTCACAAGTTGTGCCGACTAAGAAACCAAGATATCTAGGTCAAGGGTGGAAGTATGTATTCGTTTTTGTAGTCATATTCGTGTCCGTAGTTCCCTGTTTACCACTTCAGAAGTATTCAAAATCCAGTATGTGCTTTAACAGTATCCAGTTTTGTAATGTATCCATATATCCCTGTTGGAATGGATCCATATATCCTAATTGGATGGAAGGAGTACTTGGATCGGATTGTGTATGCATATACCTCGCTTTATGATGGTTCATGTGACAAAGGAGTTAAGGGTATAGTAATCTACACATGAGAGGCTGTTTAATCCATAAATAGACTTAGTGAATGAATTATTTCTACTAATTAGAAATAAAGTTGACTATGTGACTAGGGTAGCAGAAAGACATATACCTCTAAGCCTTCGCGTGTTAAAGCCCGGTGGAATGGTTTCCCAGGCCAATTTAATTATCGTTCCTTATTGCGTTTGGTTTTAGCTATTGAAGTTGTTGAAAAATTCACAGCTTCTTACAAGTAATGGTAATGAACGTTTTGGTAGATTGCTGGGTTCTGGGTTTCGTGACGAGGAGCAATGTCGAGGTGGCAGTTGTCGATGGAAATAGTGCAGACAACCCAGCTCATACCATACTCATAGTTGTTTCGTGGTCGTTTCTATCTGAATATGCAGCACTCTATATAGTACTGAATGCTTACGATTCATATGAGGATGATATGGTATCGTTTTCATCAGACGAAATAGAACGCTCTGTCATTTTGATGTAATTAATAATAATTTGATGGACCTTAATAAAATTATGCGCTTGAAAGAGGGATGCATGGTTAATAATATAAACTCTTAGCACTCTACACAGGCAACCGTCACAATGGTCACAACCTTGCTTTGTTCTGGAGTCTTTTGTTTCAACTACATTTCCTTCCAGGCGCAGCAGTTAAGCAGAGGCTACCCTGGCTTATTTAAGGTGGCGCTATAATCCGGGGTGGACTTAGGCCTGAGTCAACAAGCGTCTACAGCCCGTTTGATCATTTGCTAGCTGCCTCTAGTTTCGCATGCCAATCCGACTGAGATCGCCTTCCACTTACGTGCGCCAACTGAGACTTGGTCTTCCTCTAATGCGCTACTCCTGGAGGGCGTATTCGAAGACTTTTCAAACCGGAGCATTGGTGTCCATACCTCTACATGACCCAGCCATCTCAGTCTTTGGATCTTCACTCTTCTGGTTAGGTCGATGTCGTATCTCCTATTTCACTCACCGTCTATGCAGAGGAAAATCAGCCGAAAAATTCTCATCTCAAAGCAACCAAGAGCACCCTCATGAATTTTTGATAAAAAAAATGCATAATAGCGCATCGCCTTGTCTAAATCTTCTTTTGACATCAAAGGTCTCAATAATATTTGATGGATCAGCGTGTATTCTCCATTCTGCGCAGATGCCCAAGCTTATCAGGGATGCAAAACTAGATCATACGCGATCTTCAAATGAGTACGTACTGTGTATGGATATGAAGCAAGTTTATGGGTTTTCTCCAAGATCTCCCGTAGTGCGAATATTTGGTCGATAATGGACTTTCCTAGCCTAAATGCACACTGATATTTACCAATTAGGTTGTGTTAAAAAGACTGATGCCTCTGCAGCTGGCGCAGTTTAGAGGGTCTCCTTTCTTGAGAATCAGACAAACAATGCTGAGGTTCTATTCGTCGGGCATACTTTCGTCTGACCATATTTTACAGATGAGAAATCCTCAGCATCGACTGCGACTCTACTACGATGTTCCTTTTTTCGTCTCTACAGGCTTCGTTTCGGGCATGTTTTGATAAAGCTATCAAATCTCATTCCAGGAGTATTATCCGTTAATTTGCTCGACCGCGTGCCTCTCATGCTCTTTCTCATCAGCTCATAGAGCTCGTGAGCAGCTCGTGAGCAGCTCGTGAACAGCTCTAATCCTTCTATGTAGCTCCGCTTTGAATTCATCGTGCTTACAATACAATGTGCTTGTCGACATTCCTGAAGCTAGGAGTTTTGTGTGGTGGACGAGTAAAACCCAGCACATCAGAAGCTGCATACCTCATGCCGTTTTGGTAGTGTTGCCACTGGTTTTCTATATTTGGTGCTGACTACAGAGGACCCTTTAACAAATTAAGGGAGACTCGATCAGTTAAAGGTTTGGCGATCTCTTGCGATGGTAGCCTTCCGACGTGGAAATTCCTCATAGGAATTGGCGTGTAGGTCTCATTCAACAGATCGTAGAAGCTTTTTTTGGTGTCGTTATCTTTCTCTATTGTGGGAGCGTGTGCGCATATAAGGCTAAAGTTGGCAGAATTAGCCTTGATATTATACGAGGGTTGTCTGAAAAGCTTCCGACCAAACAATGATACAAGATAATTTTTCTTAAAATTGTTTTTATTTTTCTACATAGTCTCCTTGTAGGTCTACACACGTCTCACAGCGATGCTCCCATCTCTCTTACCCGTCCAAGTGGTACTTGGGGTTTTTCTCTGCAAAATAATTGTTCACGAAAGTGATTGCCTCCTCATTGGACGAAAATCTCTGTCCTCTGAGCGCAGTTTTTAGATGAGGGAACAAAAAGAAGTCGCTTGGGGCTAGGTCAAGGCGGATGGTCAAGCAGTTCAAACCGAAATTCATGGATTTTCGCCATGGCAACCGCTGAGGTGTGAGACGGCGCGTTGTCTTGGTGAAAGAGGATTTTCTTTTTCTGCGAATGTGGCCATTTTTCCCCAATTTCTGCCTTCAGCTTGGCAAGTAATGATGCGTAGTATGCTCCTGTAATGGTTTTTCCTTTTGAAGTTAATCGATTAAGATAACTCCATTCACTTTCCCAGCCGAAAAAACAGTTTTTGCTTTTTTTTCGAGCCGCTCGCCCTTTGCAGTCCACTGTTTTGACTGAATTTTTGTTTCGTGCGTATAATGGTGTATCCAAGTTTCATCTACAGTAATTAATCGGCGCCAAAACTCGGATTTATTGCGCCTAAACTTCGCCAATAGAGCGTTGGAAAAGTTCTTTCGAACACGTTTTGGCCTAACGTAAGTAAACGCGGCACCCAATGCACGGACAGCTTTCTGATGCCTAAATCTTGATTTAATATGTAGCAAACACGTTTTTTTGACATTTTCATAACCTCTACTATCTCTCTCACTTTAATTCTGCGTTCGTCCAACAGTATTTGGTGAACTTTAGCAATGTTATCGTCAGTGGTTGAAGTTTTTGGACGTCCCGAACGTTCATCATCTCCCAAGCTCTTACGGCTACTTTTAAATTCAACTGCCCATAATTTCACTGTGGTAAATGATGGTGCAGAGTCCCCATACAAAGAGTCCAATTAATTTTTGATTTGCGTAGGCGTATTGCCTTTCAAAAACAAAAATTTAATAATCGCTCGATACTCAATTTTTTCCATTTTCACAAAAAACACTCACATCGACTCACTCAAATGACTGTCAACTAAAAACTGCGCGTCCAAAATGACTGAAACTTCGGTAAGTACCTGTCAAAATTCAGGTCCATGATTTCTGACCCAATTAAAGCCTCCTCTGCTGTCCCTCAAGGCAGCCACCTTGGCCCCTTACTATTCATTCTGGCCATTAATGATGTTGATTGCATCATAAAAAAATCATACATATCTGTTTACGCAGACGATATGAAAATCTTTAGATATATATCTTCTTCCTCAGACAGCCTACCACTGCAGGAAGATCTTGACAGATTTTGTACTTGGTGTCAGAAGAATTTTCTTGAGCTTAACGTCAATAAGTGTCAGGCTATAACGTATTCCCGTAAGCGGCCCCCGACTTCACCTCGCTGCTTTCTAATCTTTAATCTTCCTGTTCCCTTTGTAAATGAGTTGCGGGATTTAGGTGTTATCTGTGATAAGGAACTCAATTTCCGTTCTCACATTGATAATATAATAAAGAAAGCCAACTCTGCCCTCGGCTTCATCAAGCGCTGGTCTAAGGAGTTTTCCAATCCTTATGTTACTAAATCTCTTTACATAACCTTTGTTAGGCCTCTTCTTGAATATGCAAGCCAGGTGTGGTCAACCTACTACAGAACACACATTCTCCGAATAGAAGCTGTTCAACGTAGGTTTTTACGATTCGCTTTACGTCGTCTTCCCTGGGATGATAGCCAAAACTTACCACCTTATACTGATCGGCTGAAACTTATAAATTTACAACCCCTTTCTATACGTCGAAAAATTGCCGACATTCTCTTTATTCATCAAATTTTAGTTGGTAATATCGATTGTCCTTCCTTACTTCGACTTATTTCTTTTAATACAAACCCTCGCAATCTTAGGTCTGTGCCACTTTTCCGGCTAAATCTTCACCGAACGAATTACGGACACTTGGAGCCAATGTCTAGAATGCTTCGTGAAGTTAACGATATTCTGCCTCTCTTCGACTACCATCTCACCAAACTCTCTCTTAAAAACACTCTTATTTCCACCTATGCCTCACATCCTAACTTTTTTTTAACCGCTCCCACCCTTTAGTTTTTATCTTTAGTTTTAAGTGAAAATTGTTAGTTCTTAGAATTAGCTTGCAATAAGCATTAATAAATCTGTCCGGGGTTGACCCGGGCCGCAAATCAAAAGATGCAGAACTAGCATTCACTAGCTTTTATTGACGAGTGCCGCTATCTTTACGTTATGGTCGGAAACTTTTCAAACAACCCTCGTAGATACTCCTAGGACGGTGGATCAATTAGACCGAAGGCAGTAACCCGTTCGTAGATTTGAACTTTGCCATCGATCCACCAAGGGCTCATCTACACCCATCTGTTTTCCAAGACTTAGTCTCTGATATCCTTACCGACCTGAGACCCGGAGTCGGAGTTACCCGTATATTGCGAGTATTTATAGCAAATTATTATTATAATTATTTACTTTACTGCACCGTTTACTCACTCTAGTAAAATTAATCCGCTGTCCCATTTATATTGCTTCTATTTTTGTCTGCTGGTCAGCACCTACTGACATCTCTTAGCGCCGTTTTTATTTCTAAAGCACCCAACACCCGAAGAAAGGGAATCGTGTTCCTTAAAATTTTTTCATAGAAAGAAAGTGAAGTCTCGTTAATTTGTGCACAGAGAGAAAGAGAGAGAGAGAGAGAGCTACGAATTTTTGATGACTCTAAATGTCGAGAGAATGAGTGTCTGTTTTATTGAGAGAAGAAGAAAGTAATCTGAGGTTTACCGTTGTCCGCTAAAAATATAGTGACGTCAGACAATTTTTTTATCTATTTGTTTGTGTATTGTCTGAAAATCGAACCTATACCTGGGCCATAACAGCCAATTGCAATCACTCATGAAAATACTGACCATTTTCTTAAAAAAGTTTTACATCATACTCGTAGTAATTGCCATCATATTTCGAACTATCCGACTGTCAAAACTCGACAGTTCACATGTCAATCTCACCCCAGATAAAGTTAGACAAACATTGAACACGTGCCGATATAGATATAAGAAGATGCTCTAAAAGTATTCACTGAAATATTTGCATACATTGTTCCGTATCTCCAAACAGAGAATCATTACGTCAACACCTGAAGCGAGAATCACTTTGGTCACGTTTTCGAGGAGAACAATACCTGATTACATGCAACTTCGACCGGCATCAGTAATGTAATTACCTTGAAATGAAAATCATCTCATTCCGTTGATGACAGCATTGTGTTCTGGTAAACGATTAATCGGTGGAATTTATACGCCTGAAAAGCTGTCGCATCGCCATGCCAATCTGCAGAATTGATGCTGATATTTACCACAAATTGGGGATTGAAATGTGAGACGGATTATATGACGTTTGATGGGATTTATACGGATATCATGGATTTAATTCAGTAGTCAGAGAAGATGATTAAAGATAATGCATGTCTGCATTGTAGTCAAAGGTGGTATTATACATACATATATTCTCCAAACAACTCGCATTGATTTTGTTTCGCCTTCACAACTTCTGTTATTTATTTCAATTAATTATATTTCCTCAATTGAGATATGGTATCTGGTAGGGACATCCTAGAGTTTATGTGTCTTGAAGCTCACTGAAATGTTCTTTAGCAGGATGTGGTGTCAAGTTTTGGTCTCTAAATTTGTCTATTTTCGACCTACACAGAACTACGTGCTCGAATTGTCATCATCCAAATGGAATCAATTAGGAAAGAAGGCAAACAAGTATTCTGCATCTTGAAATGTCTGCCCAGACTTTGTCACTACCCCCACTTTATACCAGTTTTGTTGTCACCATAACAAATATTTCTGACGTCAGCATTTTTCCAGCGAATAATGACAAGGCTTTTGCTAATAAAAATAGTATCTATCACATGCTTCACATAAAACTGTGGATGCCCGCTACACTGATCCGTATTTTTGTTTAAAAATAAACCTGAGAAATGAGTGCGAAAGAATGTCGCACCACGTGGGCTGATGTACATATGTTAGTCCCCATAAAAAGGGCAGAATTAAGGTGAAAGGGCAAACAAAATTGGCAACTTGAGTAAAAATAATATATCGCAAGTTATTTCAGTCCAAATGAGATAAGATAAACTCCAAAACACTAAGATAAAAATAATATTTTACATACAATTACCAAACTAACTTTTGAATGACATTCATCACTAACTGAAAGCTTTCCTTGACGTCACCTGCACCAATCTAAAACAAAACCTCACACCTATGAAATAGTGACCGATGACTCAAAGAAATACAAAGTACCAGCTGTCTGACTTTCACAAAAGCCAAGAAAGATACATAAAAAAAGGAGAGTGCCTATTCCCAGAGATGATTCAATTGACTCAAACACCTGACGTTATTACGAGTATTTACTGAGCAGCAGTTGCCTCCACTCATTCACTGGAATAGTCACTCGTCCAGATATTGAGTTCTGTAAACTTGAATTAGGAGCAGATGGTCTACCTTCGGGTGCCTTGTTGACGAATTTATTAGCTTAGACGTATTCGTACGCCAGGCATAGGAACTACGAATACAAATACTTGTGTTCTGCCGGCGTTTAGATATTTGTATACTGGTTTTCTGGTCGTTACATTAAGTGCCATTTAAAAAAGCATAAAAAGTGCGATAATTGTTTTTGACATTAAAATTCTTAGCTCTCATTCTGGTTTTTGTTTTGTGCTTTCCTTTGAAGGAAGTAAAAGTTGCTTTTTATGCGAATATTTGTGCCCCAAAACAGACTGCGATTGGTGGTTTGTAATTGGTAAAATGTTACACGGTTAGTTAAATGAAAGATTAACATTGATCGTTTTAATTGGATTTCAATCGAAGATACATTTAATAGGATGTTTTTTCAGAAGATGATTGTATTATATCGATGTTTAGATACAGAGTAAAGACACTCGGTTTTAATATGTCATATTTTATGGCATTAAGTCAGGAGTTCAAATACCCGCCGCGGCTCTGTTTGGTGGCTCGTATTCGGGAGGTCCATTTTTCGATGACTTTGTCGTATAAATCTGCATAAATTTGCTGGATGACGTTCGCTATGTTGACGAAAAGTGCGTCAATAGTTTTTGGTTTATTGCCATAGACTTGCGATTGAAGGAAAAAGGCTTAAAGCGTTAAATCACACGATATCGGTGGCTAGTTCACAAGGCCGTCGCGCAAGAAACTCATCATTCGAATCGCTCGTGCAAAATGTTCATCCTGTTGGAACGATATGTCGTCGGTATCTATATCATCCAACTAAGTCCACAAGAAGATGCTTATCATCGACATGTAGCGCCCACCGTTAATGGTTATGGCAATGCTGGTATCGTTTTGCAAGAAGTACAAAACCATTATTCATGCAGGCCAAATTCCGCAACAAACAGTGCCTTTCTCGGAATGCTTTTAGTGCTGGTGTATCTTATATGGGTTGGTATTGTCATCGGACAATTTTCTTTTTTTAGAAATCATTTCATCCATCCATTAGCCTCGTCGCTAAAGAAGTTTGTTTTTGGCGAAATTTGGGTCAAGTCCAAACTGCTCCAGAACCCAATCAGCGAACACACGGCTTCATCTATCGTTATTTACCTTATGTTTCTGGGCCAGTTTAATTTTATATGGTTGCAGATCCAAGTTCCAACGCAAAATTCGGCAGGTTGAAGTTCCAGAAAAGCCAAGTTCTCGTGAATGACGGGCAATTAATTGCCTTGGGTTTTCTCGTACAATCTCGTCTAGTAAAGCGACGATGTTTTAAGCAGACCTTGCATTACGGTGACGTTCGGTTATTGGCTGATTTATTTATTGAGCCGGTTGGCTCGAATATGGACATCAAACGGTAGGCAGGAAGGTTGTCGCGTGGATAAAAAAACACATAATGCGCAACACGTTTTTCAAACAGAAAACTGATTTTGATAAAAAAAAATAAAAAATTGATGATTTGCATATGTTGTACCCTTCTATGGTTATTTGCCATACACAACTGTACCATTCACAACCAATTTGACAGATGTTAGTTTAACAACATGGCCGCTATAACCTGTAAAATTTCGTGCGTCCCTGTTGAAAGACTGTACTTCATTATCTCTCTATTGAAGAAGAACAGTCCTTGGTGAGCGAATGTCAGAGTGCCGTTGCTACAACGATTCTTCATTAAAAATGCCGTAGGAAAAATATCTATTCAAAAAGTTGTTTTTTTTTTTAAGAAGAGTAGTCTGCTCCTTTATCAGTCAATGTAACGACTGCTCGATCTATTGTTATGCGACTCAATGGGATAAGCAGCAGTTGAGAAATTAAAAAAAAAACTGTGTAAACGAGTTGAACACGGCTATTTGACAAGTGACATTAATCAAATTTCCCGCTTAAAAATTTTTTGACGTTAGTTGTTTGCAATCATGAAATGGTCGTATGCTCACTTGAAAATTAAGTTGTCGCAATTGTCCTGCTACGAAAAAATCTAAGACTTTGGAATGTTGTGGCCAGTGAAAATCACACGAAACTTTGTGTATCGTACCGTGAAGTTACTGGTGAGGACACTGGTGGAATAGTCGACCGTGCAAGATACGGCTGTCCGCACGCAACACATCTACTACGTAGTGAAGAAAATATAGGGGAGATAGAGCAGAGTGTGTGCGATGACCGTGATGAATTGATTTGGCGTCGTTCTTAACAGCTTAGCTTGTAACATGCAGCAATTTGGCGTATTTAACGTGAGGTTCTTGGTTTAAGAAGCATAAATAATTCTATTTGTGCGAAAACTGAAGCCGGCCGACCTTCCGAATCGTTTTTGTTTCAGTCGCTGAGCTTTCGAAAAGCTTCAAGAAGATCCACTATTTTCGCCAAAATTTTGCTTAGCGTGGCTTAATGGCCACATCAATGAGTCAAGTAGCTGTATTTGGCGTGCAACCCGAAGAGGTTCAAGGGCTACCATCACATCCAGACGAAACAACTGTTTAGTATGGTTTTTGGGCTGGTGAAATCATCGGTGCATATTTCTAAAAAATGTAGGCCGGCCGGAACAGAACTGTAAATGGCGCCTCTTAATGGACTATTTACTTGCTAAAACTGACATTTGTAGTTTTTTCGACATTTGGTTCCAGCAAGAGGGTGTCACTTGCCCCATAGCGCATGAAACCATGGCTTTATTACAAAAATATTCGGTGAATATTTAATTTCAATTTAGATCGGTGAATTGGCCATCATCACACCTCTAGACTTTTTCCTTTAGAGCAACATCAGCCCAAAGTCTACATAAATAAGCCGACTACGATTGAGGAATTGCAGGCCAACATTAATCGAGTTAAACTACAGTTTAAAATCGCTGTTACGCCCAACATTTGAAACTTAAAATCTTTAAAAAAAATTAACGTAATGAGTAGTTCTGTTGTATGAAAATAAAGTCAATCCGATAAACTTGTTTGTTTGGTTTTTATGTTTGAAAAAGTACCTTTGACAGAACTACCCCAAGTCGGTCGTCGGATGGAAGAAGCTTTCACTGAAATAAGTCACTGCTACTGTCACTAGACTCAAAAAAAACCGTCTTCTTCGTCTCCATGTTGTATTTGCCTGTCCCGTCTTGTTCTGTTAGAGGTGCATTGATGAATCCTCTTCACCTTGATGTTCATTCCATGGGCTGCACTTTCGAAGCCATATTACGTTTAAAGAGGCTGGAGTTTAATGCCATGTCTCCAACAGGATCTACTAAAAAATATACGAAATTGACTCAAGAATGGTTTCGCTTAGAATCCAGGATTGTAGACTGTTCTTCGCCGATGGCTTCAAAACCAATTTAGTATGCGGCGCTTGTGTCTTTTTGGAACTTAAAGATTTAAGATAAGATTTAATTTGTGTCTATATGGATTGAAAGTTAAGATGCGCTAAAGTCCTTACTAAACTCATAACTTCCAAGCCATTTTGATAATGCAATGACTTCACTGAAAGCGGTCGGTAAACCGTGAATTTACTGAGTCTTGCTTGGTTCTTAGGTCACAATGGAATCACGAGATATTAAACATCCGATGAAATTACTAGTAGACTTCCTGCCTCTACAGTTTGGGCTTCCATTGGCGGTTGGATTTTATATGAGCATATCTGCAGATAACATGACTCTTCAGGACCGCGACTATAAGACCAAATTAATGCTACTCAACGTCTCTAAGAGATAGAGACTTCCCTGGTATCCCTTAGCAGGAAAGTTAATTACTTAAGTGGTTGTAAACTGAATTCACTAAAACACACCAAAGACCAAGAAGCAGCAGGAACAGTAGGTTTCTAAGAGTTTCTCCCTTATAAGCACTATTCGCAACCATTTTCTGTGTCCAATGGTTCGGCCTGTTTTGAGGACCTTGTCAAGTCTTATAATTTGGAAACGATTGAGAAGTTAAATAAACGTTGGACGAAGTGTATTGAGACTTACTCACCCTCGTATTGTTGGAAGTTACCGTTCGAATTCACTCATTTACAATCCGAGGAGTGATTCATCTGCATAATCAAGCCAACGGATAGAATAAGATTATGGACACATTTTGTATATTATACGAAATTTCCTTAAAGCCGTCTTTGGTATCCTCTGCAAAACTCTTCGAGTATTTGGTCTGTTCAGTAATCCAGCGAAAAGCTTTCAATGTTAATTTTCTCGCCCGGAAAACTGCCAAGTAGAAAACGTAACCTAAATGACAAATTCCAGATCATAAATTCAACTTAAGCTTTCGTGGATTCCCATCGTCAGTTTTAGGAAGCGGACTTTATGAATACAAATTGATGGACGGACAGCAGCAGCATCACAAAGTCGTCAAAAAAAGATGAAAGACGTGACGTCTACCCAACAAAGTACGAAAAAGAGAAAATCTCTTCAAATGCCAAAATGGGTATAAAAATCAATAAAAACAAAATTTTCTGCCTCACAATTTACGCATAAAAAGATAAAAACATTTTTTCTTTCGCATCCGTACTTTCATACGGTACGAGTATGTTCAGATGTAAGCATATGAAGTATGTCATATACTCAAGAATACTCGAAGAGTAAGGGTATGCTCGTATTTGCACGGGGATGTTGTAAATATTATCTCTTAGTATTTACCGAAAAGGATGTGACGGATAAAAGATAAAGAAAATGAAACACCTTTCTGCACGTTCCTTCTCGGAAGATTAATATTTTATTTCATGTACTCCCTGTACTTATATTTAGGAGAAGAACAAGCTTTTCCCGTCTTGAGGGTGAGGATTGTTATTACAAAAAATAAGAAAACGAGTGAACCTGACAAATGAAGGTACTTGTATATCTGTAGTATATATTCATTGAGCATCCCTTTTGAGTGAACAAATTGGCTCACATTGAGAAAACGAATAAAAAAGGATGAAGGGTATCCTTGAGATATTGGTTCAGTCATAGATCATTTCAAGGGGGAAATTCGCTTAGTGTGTCAAGCCCCTACATCTACTCGTACAATATATAAACTGTAATATTTAAGTTGAAGCTGTTAAGTGGTATATTAGCTTGATGCAAGAATCTAAGCATTTACGATTTTTATTAGCAGTTTGGGTTGAACCTGCCCCTCAATCAGCGTGTTCTCTCAGCTGTCTCAGTCTCACACTCTTGTTTCACTGTGAACTTAAAGATGGTTAAAGTCCAGCTTCACAAAACCCATAGGAGCGGAGGGTTGTTGTCTATTTACGTTACATTTCTTCGACAAGTTGGGCGTTTGACCTGAACTCCTTCACCTCTGTTCAAGTCGCTATTTTCATAAATTTCTATTCCAGTTCATTGTTGTACTATACATGCTCGTATGTACCATTTGTTGCAATTGTCCACTAATGCAGATAATTCGGGACCAAACGTAAGAGGAAGAATTGATGTCATTGAAGGCTTTATCGTACAAATCTGTTTCCGGTGATTCCCCTACCAAGTAGGGGCAAAAGATTCATCAAGTCCGTTCATAAGGTCTACGTTCATTCAGGTAGATTTTGCAAATGAGTGATCGAATCATCTGCCCTGGCAGCAGTCTACTTGATGTGCGCGTAAGCCAGGGACTTACATAAAATAGACTCCGCGGTATCATTGACACCCTTACATCAAACCTGGTGTGACGTATACCTAGGACATTTAGTTTTTTTTAAAAAAAATCGTAGTTTCCCGCAAGGATGGCAGTTGGCAGCTGAATTGTAATACTTAAAGGGCCATGATACTTATAGTTGCTTTTGCTGGCGTACGTGGACTGCCAATGGAAGCCCTGATAAGGAAGGCAGGATGTCATAACACAGATGAGAAGTTTGTTCGGCCATGCCATACATATCTCACTGTGATTGTAGTTTTAATTCAAGAATTTACGAGAACAAGATACTCGTAAGATGTCTAACCGCGATTCTAACGCGTTTAGAATGAACGCCATCTAAACCAGAAGCCACACAATGAAATTGGCCTATAGATTCAAAAGCATGTCGTCCTTTTCCAACAAAGGAAACGTAGTAAGAAACTATTAAACCCTGAACACTCTGATTGCTTTGCCGAGAGTAAGACATGTTGAGAAAACTGAACGGCAAGTAGGCATTACAGACGTCCTTTGAGCGCTGTCCCTAAAAGTTTGCTATTTTCACCCAATGAGGAATCCATTATCAGAGGCAATGTGCTGTCAAGTATTTCTCTCCTTTACATCTTTGCAGCTTTATCGCCCAGTTTCGGGTATGATACTGTATTTGACGTTATCGTCTATTTTCTTTTCAGAATCATATACGAAACGCATGTTAGAATTATATATACGCTTGCACTTCTGTCTTTGCGTTTCATTACTTTATGCAACTGACCTTTCAGTGCGAGGACTTTGCACATTTCGTCAAAGCTTCCAGTTTGTCATGTCTTGTCATATCTTGTGTAGATGAATCTTTTGAAGTTATCTTGATGGTTTCAAGTCTTTAATGTCAGTGTGCCCTAGGGCTTATACGAGTATAAAGCCAATCTAGTCTCACGAGAGGGCTCTATTACTCATAATAGCGATCAATAATAATGTATAAGTTTAATTACATAAATGTCATCTACCGACGTGAGTGATAGTGTTGAGTTAAAAAGATAGTGCCTCTTTTGTTGACCAGTGATTTTTGCACATTTATCGAAGAGCGACGTTAAGAGGCCACATGTCAGCATCTCCTTATCTAAAGCCCATCTTAACATTGAAGATCCCTGTTTATTCTCATATACCTATAATACCGGAGAAGAGATCTTATAAGTAATGCTTAGGGGATTGTTGGCAAATTCGCAACTGTGTTTCTTCTTGTGAATCAGACAAAGGGTGCAAGATTCCATACCTCGGGCATACTTTTCTCTGACTAAATCTTATAGATGAGTTTGTGCACGTTTCCAATCAGGTCATCTCCAGTTACTTTAAATAGGGCGGTCCGTCTGTCTCTGCAGCTTTAATTTGAAGTTTCGATATTGCCACATTCAAGGGTATGTAGGTCAGGAGGACGAAATTGTCTGTCGTCTTTGTCAAAGGTAGTACCCATAAACCATCTTCCAACTTACCTATCGTCATTCATTTTTCAATCATACAACTCGTATGACAAATATTATTGTATATGTCCGTCTCATTACGGCCTGCATACATTCAAAACCAAGGGAATCGGAATCTTTCTCTTATCTCTAGATTTTCTTCAAACTTCGTAGGGACGTTCATAATACATATCTGTGCGCGTGCAAAAACTGAATCGAAAACAAAATATAGTCCTCACCTGGGTATTAAGAAATTCTGCAAGAGAAGCTACTCGTACTAAAGCAGCGGATTCTCTAGCAAGGTTATGACATCACACGTTTTCGTAGGTCCTTAAATTTTGTGGAAAAAGAGGATAAGTACAAAAAGAGTGTTAAATCTACCAAGAGAAATTAAAACCGGGTGTTATAATGGACCTGCTAAATGACAGCAGAAGAGAGATTCTGAAATGAATTCAGTAGAACTTCGGAATATATTTATGTGACGTATGGAAGCACAACTGTGCACTTCTCTTAAAATAATTTGACTATGGCTTATTCATCTACGGCAACTCCATACCATCAAGCGGCCCGCTGAAGTATCAACTTTTTATAAAGCTTGTACGCGCAAAACATTCGATAATAGCCAAGGACGTCGCCATATCAAAGAACAGGAAAATACATAAACGCATTTGATCAGCCCTAGCACAAGCTCTTCTTGTGGCCAAACACCTGGATCTGCCTATGATCTCAACCCTGGACCATCAACCCTGAGTCATTTATCTTAGACCTGACACAGTATGACAAAACCAGCATATCAAACGAAGTATTTCGAGCGTCGTTTCTTCGCATTTCTACAATGCTCAAAGCGGATAAATGAGTTCTTGTCAATACAGACAAAATTCGTTCCAAAACCACGGACTATACATCTTTCGCTGCCTGCAAGGAAAACGGCTCATTGATTATCACCGTCATACTTTCACCACATGCATCCATCTTTACTGCAGAAGCCGTAGCCATCTACAAAGCTGCAACGTTATGCCTAAAAGATCGTGGTAAGCATGTCATCTGCTCGGATAGCTTCTAAGTGATTGGTCCAATAAGAAACCCTAATTAGGATACAGAGTTAATCTCTAACTTAAGAAATTGTTTAATTAAAGCAAAAAAAAAATATCAAAGTCATGTGGATTCCGAGTCACGTCGGCATAAAAGGCAATGAACTTACTGACTTAGAAGTCAAATCCAGATCAAATACGATGGTATCAGCGGCTAACTGAAGACCTCCTCCTACAAGAGTCAATTTAAGCTACTGCTTGGATAGCCACCAACCCCACTTCACTGGATAGAGCGAAGGTAGAAAATCGCATATAGATGAGGAATTTTCCAAAAGGATTAAGTATTCACCTAAGTACCTTTTCATAGAAATCACACAGGATAAGCAAGAATCCGTCGTTGTTAAAAATAAAATGTTAGGTGAAATTCTATTCCCGTCTAATGTTTGCATTGCTGCATGCATCACACATGACGGAGGCTGATATTCAGATCCCGTCCGCATTATTCTTCTCACAATCCCTGCTTATTCTCACAAAGAATAAAATACATTGTTGTTCTTTGAAGCGGTGATTATTCCTACGTTATCATCACAAACCATATGGAGAACAACTTAATTCCGCTCCAACATCGAGTTCTGGGTAAATTCCAGATAATGCACATGACACAGCAGTCCGATTATTCGGCACAAAACCAAATAAATTAAAATCCGACATCTCCCAGTCGTCCTGTTTTTCTCCCTCGGCAAAAAAAAAAATCAGTTTTCCATTTGACGGATAAATTGATTACAGCTAAAACCCTGGAAGCAACTATGCAACAAGCAACAGAGTTATTCAAAATTTCATCTAAGCACTTCCCGTGCTTATGAGCACGACCTTTTGGCACATTGCCAAAGGTCCACTTAAATAGAATTTATATTCAGTCTACGGGGGTTGCCTATGTCAAGACTATACTGTCCTGGGCTCAGTCGTCCTTCTGGAAGTAATCAATATTTTTCTATTTTTATTTTTGTTATTGATTAAATGTTGAGAACATGAAGAAGCATATGACACCGATATTGGCAACAACTAAGGATGTCGTCAAGCAGTTTGGTCGTTTATTTATGTCGCGAAAGGACACCAATTCCATTGTCACAACACCCACTAATCATGTCACCTTGGAACTTCGAAAACTTGTAAAACTTGACCTAGTTTCGAGGGTTAAATCAGTTTTCATGGTTGGGGATAATTGTTATGCGCTCGATGCAAAATAACTTCTCCACAATGCATGACTTTAATTTATGGGGGAAGAGAAGATTAATTAAATGTCAAAGAGCCATTAAGCTGACCAAGAGATAGTTTGAGTTTGATAGTCACGGGTCACTGTCGCTTACAATAATAGAGATTTTTATTTGAAATGACATTCTAAGGCAGGTGGGCGTTAAAAATGTACCAATGGCACTATTTTAAATTAATAATAGCTCGGGTGAGTGGGTTTGTCATTATTGCAAACGGAGTCACGTAGGTCATGCCATTTGACATTTACTCGTATTATTAGCATGTAGGTTTGCATTTCCAAGTTTGAACAACAAAACAGATAAAATGAATCGACAGTCCTTTTTGTGTTTTACGTATTATTATGGAAACAGGGTCAGCTTGGTAAGCGAAAGAAATACCAAACACGGCCCGAAAAAGAATTAATTCTCTTCAGAAACGACACCATATGAACCATATATGTATCTCTTAGAAACAGAAAATATTTTTTTAAATGTTTAAATACGTTAAGAGAGGCTTTGTTTAGAATTCTGGAATTTGGTAACACTTTGCTGGTTCACTCTTTTCTAAATTAGATTTCGAAAATCGGATATTCTCTTTGCTGGATCTATTGTTACTTCTTCGGTTGATTCGATAAAGCCAATGACTTTACTAACATTTCTAACAGTTAACATAAGCTGAGCTCGTGGTTACATGTTGTCCTTGATTTCCAGGACTAAATAATGCGGACTTGCTTTTGAAAAGCGTGCACAAGATCTCCGGAGTTACTTACTTATTTGCATACTTGGCGCTAAAGTTCAAGTTGAACCTGGGTCTTAACTAACAAGTCTCTCCAGTCCACTCGGAACTTAATTAACTCCCTCCAGTTGTACACTCTAAGTCGGTTTAGTACCCTTTTCACTGGAGCGCGCTATCTATGGCAAGGTCTTCCTCTTCTGTCCATCTGAGTTCGATTCAAAGGCAATTCGGACTGGAGCATTGGTATCCATTCACTCTATATGCTTTATCTTTCCCAATCGACTGATTCACAGTGACAGCTGGTATAATTTGTCTTTAAATCTCCTCCTTAAAAGCCTGTCAATGCAAGCGGGATCAAATATCTTGTGAAGAATTTTGCTCTCCAGGATATCTTAATCCACTTTTAATTGAGTTTCTCCTTCAGGTTTTGGATGCTCAAGACCTTATAGAGTTTTCTTAGCTTTCGTTGGCAGAGTTGATATCAGACCCAAGGTCAACAAAGCCCCATACTACCTCAAAGTTATTGCCTGTGACGTTCTGCCCAATTTATCAATGTATTCTCTTTCTTTCTATTCACGTTCTTTTTTTATTGTAGTAGCTCACACAATCTTCTTTAGGTGTTGGAAATTTGAAGTTAGTTCCTTCTAGACATCCCAAACCAAATGGTAATGGATTGGAATGCTTTTTTTCAAATTCCTCTACAGTTTTATTGATTAATGCTTAAGTTTTTGGCCATTTGGTGATATCTCTTTTAATCTTCAATATGAGTAATATACAAGGTGGCGCAAAATTAATCATCCTATCGAAAGATGTTATAATTTTGGCAAATGGCGTCGTACGTCAATCATATTTGACACTTGGAACTAGACAGCTGCAGAATAAAAACAGAAAAGCAATTGAGCCTTTTACTCCGCTGTCAAGCCATCCTCAATCTCAACAACGAAGAGAGGTGTCGAAAATCATCATGAGCGATGAGGCGCATTTCCACTTAAGCGGTTACGTCAATAAGCAAAATCTTCGTTTCGGGGGCACTGATTATCCACGTGTGATGCACGATGAGCCATTACATACACTCAAAACCCCTGTGTGATACGGCGCTCACGCGAGAGAAGTGATTGGAACGTATTTTTTTGAGGACGCCATCATCGCCAATACGGTCACTGTTACTGGCGAACGCTACAGGGCCATGATAAACAACTTCTTACTGCCGGAATTGGATGAGCGGTGCAACCGCACACACAGCACGAGCCACAATGGACATTGTGAAGTAAGCGTTTCTTGGTCGCTTAGTCTCCCGTTTTGGCGACTAGGCATGGCCAACAGGATCGTCCGATTTGACCATCCCAGACTTCTTACTTTGGGGCCTCAGACAATCGCAGCCCTTACGGAGAATATTCGACAGGAATGCGAACAGTTATCACCGGAAATCTTGCGGAAAGTCATGGAAAATGCGATAAAATGGGTACTTATGTGTATCAACACGGGCAGCAGCCGTTTGGCGGATATCATCTTTTCCACTTAACAGAAAAAATTGTAAAGGTCCAAATAAAGATTTCCATCACTCAAAAACAAAATTGGATGATTAATTTTGCGCCAGCTTGTAGTTCGCCTAAAAATTCTGTAAAGTGCACCTTTTCCAACTTCAAATCTGGCGGAAACTTCTCGAAAGCTACATTGGTTAGCAAGTTTTCATAGCGTTATACAAACACAATACTGCAAAGAGTTGCCGGGTCTACCATTTGGTTGGTGCAATTTCCCAATGTAGTCTTAGACTACGAATAAGCACCAAAGCAATAGCAATTACGAATTTTTGTTTTAATGTAAAGAAATTAATACTTACTGAAAATGTAATTTTGGTCATTCGAAATTGACTGAAAAATATATCTTCGGAGTATGAGCATATAAAAAGTTTTTACATTTCGGCACTATTCTTGTTTTATGCACTAGCAAAGAAAGTAGCAATAATTAGCGATAAAATATATTTTTTCCTGTTATTTGCAATTTGTCTGTATAAACTTCAATCATATGAACTGAAATTATGGAGTAAAGTGTTTAAAATTATTGTTTAAGCAACGTTTTGACTCATTTTTGCGTTTCGTATTTAAATTAAAGTTCAACAACACAGTTAAAAAAATAAGCACAAATGAGTTTCAAAATGTCAAAAATTCCAATGCATCATAGATGTATTGCAGTGAAAAGATAGTGTTACTATGCACAAAAGAAGCATCATTTAACTACGATGCGTTTTGTTTTGGCATTTAGGAATTCAGCCTATTTTCTGCTTGATGGCAAAATTTTGATCGCCATTATGCAGTCTCCAAAGAAAGTTTTTTCCCTACTATCAGCACCGACTGCGACTATAATACTTAACGGAGTACTTTTTGTTAAAAAATAATTCCTTAAATATAAAGAAGTTGTTGTCTCAACAGCGACATCTAGTCTCAACGTCATTGTTTGTTGAGAACATATTTCTAGGGCCGATTTATTCTATCAGCTCTCAGTATGTCCTGAAGGTTTCAATTACGACACGTTGTGACTGACCGCTGACGTTGAAGTTATGTGCGAACCGCAGTAACTGAGTTTGATTATTGACCTAGTGTTTTTGATTCGGTCATATATTTATGAATTTAAAGAGATGAATGTTATCATATCTGAGCATTCCTTAGATTTTGAAGCTGCTTAGGCAAAAAGAAATGATCTCTTTAATACCTAAAATTGACGAAAGAAATTAACTCAGAAGCTCTCTGTAGGTTTGACATGTGTTTTGCAATGACATGAGAACTCATGTTTCTTCGAACATATGAAACCCACCTTCCTTGTGCCCAGGATTGGTTCGACGGAAAGTAACCCATAAAAATAATATACGGGGATCTAAGGCTGATCAAGCCTGTAGCGCTGGAGTCTTTCTGGAGAAAGAGTTTCCACTCCTTGCTACGAAAACTTGCATCTGTATGTCAAAAGGAGATATACGTGATGCTGATGTCAATCAATTATATTGTGCAGAGTTGGTGGCGCCTTAAACCTCCTCCCACAACATCCAAGTTAGTTCAAAAAGGCTGAATCCAATAGATCTTTGGGCTCTAGTTTACCATAACATTACGAAAAATTAAATCATTAAGGCTGAAAACACACCGGAGCAGACCGGGCGTCTTTTGTTGTCAAGTTAGACAACAATACATTGTTTTTCAGGACCCAAATCTGCATAGAACTACCTTCCTCTTTGATTATGCGATCATTAGAGAACAGTTTTTTTTGTTGGTTTTACAAGACCTAACCGATTGAGGAAAACCGAAAAAATTCAAACGAGCCAAAAATCTTCTTCATTGAATTACAATTTACTTTTCAGAAGGGTCAATTCAAAGTATCTTGGATGGTTTCAAGTGAAATGTGAACACCCAGCCATTATCCCTGAATGGCACTTGAAATGACCAGATATCGAATGTCGCAAAAAAAAAAAACTACAAAATTTACTGGTTTCCTCAAGAGACATAAGAAATGTTTTAACCCCTGTCTTCTGGTGTCAATATATAAGGCATTTATTGGTTCAGGAGTTCCATGCCCACATTTGAACAGGTACTTATAAAATTCTTCTGCACCTCCTTAATATGATTCAAAATCATGTTATAAGACTCATAGGTACCAGTTAAACCTTCACCGCTGTGATTGCTCATCCAACTTTCAGGCGTAGATTGAAATATCGTGATTCTTTCCTTAAGCTGACAATTTGCTTATGGAATGTACATCAATGTACATCCTTCGCCCTCGGTGGACGCGCGTTCAATTATCAAAATAGTAGGTATGACCAAAACTGTCATGACTCTCAAGTTTGCCACTTTATTAGAGAAGCGCTAAAAGCTGGAAAATTACAATAACAAAAACAATACAATGAGTACAAGAGGATTTATCTTGATGTGAGTTATATTTCTCAAAATTTTCTATATTCCTTTGGATCGTCAATATTTGGTTAGTACTGATCATTTTTCCGTAAATCATTCCCATGCTTTGGTTATGTGATAAATATGAGCTGCGTGGAAATGCTCAGCTAGCCATTAAAATATGTTTTAGGAGTGCTTCAAGTGATGTTATAATGTCTTTTACTGTGATGCTCGGGAGTGTGCTTAAGAACCTGCTGACCCTAAGCATATCGTTGTCGATCAAGTTGTTGAGTTGACTTCAACCAAAGTTAGCAGATCGCCATTTAATCCTCTTACTAAGTGTAACGCAATACTATGCGTTCTTCTTGTGGCAAGTTTTATTGTGAAATTACATAAGTATCACCAATAACTAAATAACGATCACTTCGGTCGATGTAATCTTCCATCACGTGTTCAAATGCAGTATTATCTGTTCAATCCTGGAAATCAAACTCAACTCTCTGGATTTTACTAGGCAGCGCTTAGTTAGAATTTTTTCGTGGTATTCCATTCCATACCTAGATTTCCAAAACAGGACTTTGTGGAAATCCATGATTAATCTGTGTATGGTATGCATATGTAAAGAGCTAACTTATTTGTTGGAATTATTATAAAATGTTGATCCTAGCTTTCCCACATGATAGTCTTACATAGCTTCTAAATAAGTTCTTGTGCCCAATGTTGCAATCTCGAATGTTTTCAAAATCTATATTAAAATAGAAAATACCTTTTTCAAACATAAAGAGCTCCATCCTCATTGACAAGTACCCCGAAAAGTTCCAAGGACAGAATAACAAAGTGGCATTCAGATTCATGAGTATAAGAAATCCATATTCGTGATTAAAACGTTTTCCAAAATCCATAGCCAGTCAGTCATTTAAAATAGACCAACCTACATATTCGTGAGTAAAGTTTTGTAACTATTTTTAGAAGAGAACAAATCGATACGAGTCAACAAAGGTTAGCATAGTTACAAATATCGAATGACGAAGAGTATGAGGAACGAAAAGGAAAATTTAATTTAAGAAGTCAGAATTTAAAGGTCGGAAAAAGAATGGATATTCGTGGCATGTTTGATGTCAAAGGTAATTGAGATATGCATAAAATATGCATGCTCATAGGGCATGATTATAGTTACACATTTATTTGTGGCCTGCAAGCATTGAACTTCCAAAATTCGGAATACTTAATCAACGTTATAGCGATAGTGGTTTTCTCAGTGGTAACAAATTTTTCCATAAATTATCTTTTGCGCATGATACGCGTATAACCTAATTAAGAACAATTCAACTTCGTCTTCATCCCTTCGTTGTTTCAGCCTCCTCTAAGATTATGTTTGATAAGAAGCAAACCAAGAACCGATTTAGTCTCTTTGACCTTGATGAATATGGGGCGTCAGTATCTCGAAATTCGTCCACTAATCAATCCACCACCAACACTACCTTGTTATTGTAAAGGAAAGATAAAGGATTTCCATAAAGCCGTTAAGAAGAGGAAGTTTGACTTCGAAAGGCTGCTATGGCAAGAAACTGCACAGGGAATTTGATCATCAAGGGTCTTTTCACATATGCTGCGCCGCCAGTATCTTCTCGACCAGTTAGCTTTCTTCTAAAATAAAAACCGACTCTGGCATGTTCAAGCAGTTACTGCAGTTCCTTCAAGTACTCCATAGAACGTTATTTCTGTCTGCATTGCGTTATTGGCTCTTGAGAACACAGAGTAAACAATGCCTCAAATGTATTCTTCGTTCATGTTGACGGTTCTATGCCCCAACAATTACTGACTAACTTAATGAGGCAGCTACCTCGTGCTAGTCTACTTATCTAAACCGATTTTATTACTTACTCACTTAAATGGCATTACAATCTGGAGTGAATCTGAGCCTTAACAAGTCTCTCCAGCTTACATGATTTTTCTCAAACTTCGATTCTCTGCTGCGCTGTTCCTCAATATACGAGTAAACAATTGGATCAGTAGATGCTTAAGCGACATCGGTCTCGGTACAGCCCGTTCGTGTTTAAATACTCTCCTCAATACAAATAAGACCAAAAATCCTACGATCGTTCCAAAGCAGCCAACCGCTTCTTAATTCATTTTCCAAAAGAGGACCGCGTACATGTTTCGGTATACGAAATGAACATTCAACTCCATCTTGAAGGCTATTTAACGAGTGACGATAATGCAAATTCCCGCGTAAAAAGTTGTTGAGAACAGATGTTTGCAATCATGGAATGGGGCCTCACTTGAACATCGTGCTGTCGTAAATGGTCAGCAAAAATGCGGATAAGACAACAGCTCTCGTCCTAGCATGTAGTGTTGCATGCCCTCCGTTTGGGTGAAATTCCACGATGTCAATCATCGTCTTGTGATTGACGGTTTCTTGTTTGTGATCGCCTTGTGAAACCACGCAAAAAGCCGGCATTTCTAATGGTCTCTCTTTATTGCCACTGATCCTTCGCATTTGATTTTGTTCAAGTCTTATTTTGCAAGAGATTGGTTGCGTTCGGCAAAGGCTATAGTGACCTCCTGCATTGGTAGGCATTTTTTCTGGCGATTCGTACTAGGTAATGGCCTAAGTCAATGTTGGCATGTTGCAATGTGCGGATTTCTAGAATATTGGTAGCATGTCCATCATCTATAGAAGTGGGATCAGTCTGATTTATTGTAAATTCATTGATCAGGAAAGAGACATGTGCTCTTGCGGATCCCAGGATCTATGTAACATGTCCTTACTACGACGGAGCTTATTCCACTTGCAAATTCTACCACCCTTAGTCCTTTTCCAGATGTGTTGCCGCTGTGCATACCCAAGACGTTATTAAAGATGTACTCCTTCCCTGTTTTGGCATTAATGCCAACATTTTTACGTCGTACTTCGGGCACAGCGCGTAGATTGTCTCTAGAAGCGCGTTAAAGCCTTCTTTGGTAGGATCACTCCGCTGGGGCAGGCGCATGTGTTATAAACCTCTTGCTAGTTATTTTAGCTCGAATACGGATTGTCGGCAGTTGATCGCTCATAGGTGTAAGACACATGACTTTATGCTTAAGTCTGCCTCCAATCACAAACGCAAATTTAAATCTGGGGTGCTTTCGATTTCAATCGACGTAGTAAAGGGTAATTTTTTAGATATACTTTTTGCATTATCTTTTCTTTATTATCATAGAAAAGAACCATTGTTTACATTTATTTTTTGAAGATTATTTCTTTTAATTTTCTATGACGCCATCGAGCAATGTAGAACCAAACGAAAATCTCTGAAGGTGCGATTTCGCCAAGTCCATAGCACGAAATTTACTGTTCACCGAATTGTTCTCATAATTAAGCCATGGTTTCACCGGCTGTGTAATAAGTGGCACCGTCTTGTCGGAACCAAATGTTGTCGAGAATTTCACGAATTTCAATTTCAGGCAGCAAATAGTCCGTTTTCATGGCGCTATAATAGGGCCGGTCTCAATTTAAAAAAAATATGGACCGATGATTCCACCATAAACCACACCAAAACTTTGTTTTGTCTGAATGCAATGGTCTATTTGGTCGTGTCCAATTATGACACGATTATGTGGACCAAAAGTTGGTCAAGCGTATGAAACAGATTCCTCCTAGAACGCTGATTTCCGTCATATAGCTGATTAGTTTGTAGACCCTGTGCCGGACTAAGTCTTACCATAAAGAAATGACAAACAATACCTAACAAAATACAATATCAGTGTGGTACGACAGATGGTTGATCTCTCATGAAATTTCCACTGCAGAAAATACCACTAAAAGAATCACTCTTTATTAAGGATGTCCTTCTTTTTGATTGTCTTCTTCTCCAGTTCCCCGCGCATTTCTTGGTGGTTACATCACCCTTTAAGTCTATATCACTCTTTTAGGCTATTTCATCCTTTTAGACATTTAGAATCCCTACCGTGTATTTAGGAACTCCTCGACTCTAAAGAGTCCTCATATAACAGATACATACCTGAACTTAAGTTCTCGTCGAGTTTGCATGGACGTCAATTACAGAATCGTTTTATTTCTCCTTCGCATATGCTTGTATTTATGAAGACCAGTACCGGTGCGGCGTCTATTGCTCACGCCTAATTATTTTTGCCATGGGGCATCCTCCATCTGAGACGCATACTACAACCGATTGGGTCAACCTCCCTTACCGCAAGTTACAGGTGGAGACGAGCTATCATATAGTTTAGCTTGTTTGTCACCGGAACGCTAAAGTTTACCCATTCGAGCAGAATCAGTAAGGAATTAGGCAAGCTTGATACACGCTCATCGCTAATTCACTAAAATATCCAATAGGCACTTTGGAGTGGTGATTAAGTGACTTTGGTTCCCAGTGAACAACCTGTATAAATCTCGTATTTCAAATTTATTTATTTTTTTATTTCAGAATGCCGTCAGCCGACCCCGATGATGCTCCAGCCCCAGCTGTTCCAAAAACAGAATTGGAGGAACTTCAACTAAAGGCACAAACTGTTACCGATGATGTAAGTTAGATAAATCATAAAATACCATTTACATCCGTTCCTAATTTTCTTTCTTAATTTCAGTCGTTGGAAAGTACCCGGCGCATGCTTGCTCTCTGCGAAGAGGTAAGTTCTCTCCTTCGAATTTGAGTTTCAATTTAAATTTACCTCCAACCAAAAAAAAAGCAAACACAATCCAATAAATGTATATCTACGAACTTAAAGTTAACTTTAAAAAAAAAATACCAGGCAATGCTGTTTAAAAAATAAAATGACGCCAAAAAAGCGGAAAAAAAGAACAATACTAGAAAAAAATATTTAAATCCAAATAACGTGTAATATTTTTGAATTTTCGTTTTAGTGTTTATAGTTAAATTGCTGCGTTTTTTTTTACATTGCAGCTGTTACGTTAACGTTTTACCTGTTTTTGTACCTCTGATATTTGTCTCTTTAGCTAGAATAAAACAAAAAAAAAGGAAGATAAATAGTAATAATAATTTTTATATTCATTTTTGAGTAAAAATTGTTTAAATTGCTGTGGACAGTGTAACGCAGTGTAGCAAAGAATCAAAACGAAAAGGTTTCTTATGTTTTTTGTTTGATTTACATATTGTATCTTATAATGATTTCGAATTTTTATTTTTAATTTTTTTAACCAATCGAAACTGCTGATTTCTTTCTATTAGAATTATTTTAAATAATAATTATTCATTTTTATATTTAATGTTTCTTTGATTGAATTTTAATTTGCTTTAAGAAATGAGAAAAAAAAAATAGATGAGAAAAAGACAAAGTTAAATTTTGATGCTGATTAATTGTTAAGTTCTATGTTTTCTATGTTTTATTTATTTTTTTTTCCTTATTTATAATTTGTTGTTATCATTTTCTCTATCGGAGAAACGAAATACGGTAATTTATTTGTTAAACGTTTTTTTTTTTTTATTTTCTTATGAAAAAAAAAGAAGAAATATTTAATTTTTATTGGAAATAAGAAAATATATATTACTGTTCTCTATCCTCGTTCTAAACATAATTGTATGTGTTAATTTTCTTTCAAATTTAACAAACACACTTTAAAACACATAAAAAAAAAAAGAGAAAAAAAAATGAAATGAACATGTTTGCAAGAATATCTACGTAGAATATAGAGCGCGCTAAATATAAATATTATTATACATGATATCTGTATTGCATGATTGTAAAAATTCCAAAAAAAAAAAAAAAATAGTCAAATCAGTATAAATAAAAACAAATACATTTATAAATAAAATACATTACCAAGCAACAACTTAACCAAACAAACAAGCAAGCAAGCTAATTCCAAAATCACAATAAAAATTTGTTTATACCTATAATATACATTATCAGCCAAAAAAAAAACAAAACGAAACGAAAAATTAATTTCGTGCCAAGCCCTTAAATGTATGAAATTTCGAAGAGCAAATTAATTCAGAATGAAAATAGTCCTTGCATGTTCTGTTTTCACACTTATCCTATATACATGTATACATAACGAGCACGTGCTGCTATATAATATATATTTTTTTTCCATAATTTTCTTTTAAACCTTTTCATAAAATCAACTCTGTTGTACAGATTAAACAAATCAAACAAACTAAACAAGAAAACATAAGAAATTCTTTATTATAAATACTCGTACGTTTTTATGTATATGTATATAAAATCCCATTTAACTCTTACTATTGGATAAATAACTCTCTAATCGTATAGGATTGTTCTCAATCGAACAGAGTTTACACTTTACATGCCTTAGCCATTAGATGGAATCGGTTTGCAAGTGTGCATTTGTTTTTTTCTTGACAAACGATAGTTATTCCTAAGATACTTCAACTAAAGAAAGTAGGTTAGAGAAGCTTATACTCGTAGATAGGGGGATTGTTGCATTTGTTTGGTCTACAGAATTACGAGGTATTAGATAGTATAGAATACCAGAAATATGTGAGTGGATATATAAATGTTAAAATGAAACAACCACGTAAGGATAAGTAGAAGTTTTAAGTGGTCTTAGATTTCTTATGTACAAGAGGCCAAAGTTTTATAAGTGTCGGCATTTATTTAAAATTATATTTTTTTCACGCTCACTCAGCACTAGGGATTGGTTACAGGCTAGAAGCATTATATAAATTTAAGAACTTTCTTACCTCTCAGTTGGGCATTCTAGTTCGGTTAAGCTCGCCTTGAACTCGTGCACTCCGCCCATGCCTAGATCTTCTTTTACTATCTATTACTATTTGTCCCGGGTTGAATTCGAACACTCTGCAGCTCGGATCATCGGTGCCATTAGAAAACATGGCATTATATAACTCGTCTCATAAATACTGTCTTGTGCGGCCTTAAAATCGATACACAGATGGTGGTTATCCATATGGACTTCTTGAGGTTTTTTCCAAGATCTGCTGGACTGTGAAAATTTGGTGGATTTTGGATTTTCCTGGCCTGAAACCAATCTTATAACAGCCAATCAGGTTGTCTAAGGCGTTTATAAGGAGTTTTTTTTTTTGTTGGGGATCGTGTATTCATCAGACAAACTCTCTTCTGACTGTATCTGAGAAATGAATGAGTGAATGCTTTCTACACAGTCACATACACCATTTTTGAATATTTAGGCCGGTAAGTCATCAGATCTAGCAGCTTTGTTTGGTTTGGCCTGGAAATTACTTACTGCAATTCCTTTTTCACAGGTTTACCTAAGTTGTACCTATCGTTGAATGGGCTCACGGCGAGCTGTTGCTTTGCCGTTATAAGAGTATATTCTGAAGAATTTTTTCCATTTTCTTTGCTCTCATTGTTTTTACTACCAACCTGTTACTGTACGTGTTTTTTTTTTTAAACTTGCACATTGTTTCTTAAGTGCAAACTTTTAGTATTTTCGATCGCACTCTTTTCATACTTTTTTAAATTGTTCCGAAGTAGACAATATTCTTGTTGGGTCTTTCGATTGTGGAGCTCATGACCATCTTCTTCGCTTCATCAGCGATTTCTTGATGGTGGTTGGGTGGAACCCAGCACATCATTTGCGGCGCCTCCAACGGCATGTTTACGGGGTTTCCATTGATCTTCGGTTCTTGATACTGGCGTCATAGGAGGTTGAGAGATTTCGGGATATGCATTCAGCATAAATATTGGAGGCCTCTTGCTTTTGCAGCTTCTTATAATAACAAAAACAAAAAAACACTGTGGCGCTAGCAGCCTGGTATGGGCCATGGCCTAGCTTCTTGACACTCATTTGTGTTGCTCATGTTGTCATTTTTGTCACATCTGCCCCGTTCAGATTTATCGATTTATCGCAGCTTTTTCATAGACAATTTTACCTCTAGGAGTTTGCCATTGCCCGACGAAAGGGTGATGACGATTCGAAAAATTGTTAGTGATGCCGAGGATCGAACCACGGACCCTCTGCGTGATAGTCCAATGAGCTAACCATCGCGCCATCGCTACCACCGGCTTCTTATAAAAGTTCTTTTAATAAACCTAAATTCGTCGCCAGACATGGTATCATATAGGCTACGCTTACCAACTGACCTACACATAAATATGCTCCAAAGCAGTATATTGCAAAGCGTGGACTGAGTTGAGGATGGGCCAAGTTCAGCATGAGATGTCTAACTTTCACAACATTTTAATTCCACCCCAAATTAAGTCTAGATTGGAGTGGTTCAAGCGGGATGGTGACACTTGTCATATTGAAAGAAATCGTCTGTGAGAGTGTGAGTCGACTTTATTGCAGAAGCTGTTTTATTTTGGTGTTTATATCACCTTTAACTATTTGGACTCTATACTTACTCATTAAACATTCTTCGAAAGTAGTTTTTTTTTCCTTCTATGTGAGCATGAGCGCAAAGAGCATGGATAGGAAAAATGAGTAGAATTGATGTGTAGTGTTGGTAACAGCACTTGCCGTGGAAAGGTTGACAGCACTCCATTTAATTACAACAGAGTTTGCCACACAAAATCATCTAGAAAGGTCACTTTGACTCGTTTTGCTTTAAATAATTTTTTTTCCATTTGACTGCCGGTTGAGACTGTCGATTTGCTTAGTCAATCCATCAATAAATTTCTTTTAATTTGGGGAGTATTATAACTAAGTTTGCATCTTAAATCAACCAACTATACCATTAGTCGCCCCTTTTGTAGCGGAAGCAGATGTTTAATTTTATTTATCGAATTCACCCAATACTCCACTACAGGTGGACAATTAAAAGCCCAAATACTCCAGGTGCAACCAATAACTCGTTTCTCGGACTATTGTACTCAATCTATAGTAGTTACACACAACCATTATATTCTCCACCTCCTTGGATGCCAAATATATCGATAAGAACCCAATGAGAGGACAAAAGCTACAAAATACGAGTACTTGCAAAAGGAAACCAACAACCAACAACTGAGTGCCAATTAAAGACAAGTTCGCAGCTCTATTATATATTGACAGATTCTTTGAAACCCCAGAAAGTTTATCAGCACCTATATCCTTGCTACATACATATTTTCGAGTATAATGGGGCATGAGGTGTGTATCCTGTTCCTAGAGGCAAAAAAAAAAACACCACTTCTACTCTTTCACTGGCATTGACAAAGGAAAGAAGGGTGAACGTGAAATGAAATACAATGTCAATGGTTGCCTGTTTGACCTCGTTTGCTAGGGTTCAGACGTGACTTTCCGGTTCCCCTCGTTTCCACATTTTCTACAAGCAAGCCTACAATTAAAGTTAACCTTCCAATTTTTTATTTTTATTTTTTTTTTTTTCAAATTGAATGCCAAACATTTATCTCCCGGAGGGAGGAAGTGATGTCGCAGTCACATTGTGACTAGTGAGTAGTGCTTAGTGCGTGGTGACTACTGAAGGGAAGTTCAAGTGGACTTGTGACACAGAGTGCGAGTCTCTTGTCCACACCCAAACCCCGCGCTTCTAATTTAAACATTTTGTTTCAGTTGTAGAAATTTTAATCAAAGGAATTCTCATGCTTATTATCAAGGTCATCAGTTATTTATAATTCCCAGAAACAGAAGGCTGAGAGGCAAGGTTGGGCTTGATTAAGTAAATCTTTTATTCATTAGTTTCTTACTTGGTCTTTACTTGGAAGGTACATAATTAAAGTAGCTCTTGGCGAAGGATAATGAACTTAAGTATTTCATATCCCTGGTGGGAGTAGGTTTGGTTAAGAAATTGGATGGTGGTCGTTGTATTGTTGCTATAGGCTTCACGTATTTGTTTTGTAAGAAGAAGGTGTTGATTGCGCGGAGATAAATTGATTTTTGTTGGTACAATACATCAGATTTGAACCTCATTGTATTGTCTTTGTAGATGTGTTGCTTCTCACTGTCCGAATAGTTCATCTTTATTGAGCTCGGTCGTTAATCTCTGTTGAGTTCCTTTTGTCTGGTATTCGATGTTGGTTTATCATTTCTAAGTAAGTTGCAGACCTCTGGAATCGTAAAGAGATTTACGTGGAAAACACTGGAATGGTCCGGTAAGCCACACCTGCAATATATCTGAATAAGCGCCTGCGTTCTTTAGTTTAGATATCCCTATCCAGGCCTCTTTTTCGGGGGGGTGGTTGATGGTTATTGATTATGATCGTTGAGTGGCTGATTCTGCTTGACAGCGGAATAATGGTAATGGTTAATCAATCTGCATAAGTAATTCTTTTAAATTCTCAACACAGATTGTGACACTGCTAATATATGGCCATCACTATATCTGCGTGCTTTTGTACGGAATTTGTGTCGTTTACATTTTTGAACCTCATTCTTGAGAAACAGCTCTTCTCGATAGAACGCTTTTGCCCTTCTGCATCCAAAAATTGAAATCGAATCACGGCTCTATATTGTTCTTTAACACGAGTGTCCGTCCAATCAAAACTACCCGCGTCGTTTTAAAGTTCTGGGTACTCGGCGGAAATGCAAACATCAAGACAAGCGCCAGCAAGGAAATGTGTGATTGGAAAAATCGCCGAAGGGTTAAGTCATTATTTTGAAAAGAAAATGTTTTTTTTTTTTAAATCAATCTTTCGTCGAGTTTTTATTTTGATTAATGTTTTACCTGTATCTCCACATGTCCTGACCCCGACGTGATGAGCAACGACGAAACAAAAAAGAGGGATGCAGATCTAATCCCAAATCTGCTATGAATTACATAAAAGAAGAAGATATAACGCAGGTGCTCGTCTCTCGACTTTGAAAACACCAACCAAGACTATAATTCTATCTGCTTCCGATCGAGAAGCTTGAAATATCAAAGAATTCAAATTATAATTGACCAGGGATACTCCCATCCATAAGACCAATCGTACGGCTTAGCCTTCAACTTGGTTAATTTTACATTTTTCGCTAAGGAATAGTAGGGGGGTCACCACACCAGAAATGATCAAAATTTTAAGCAAAAACAACCACATTTGGAGAGACAAAATGTTCTCTTTCAAGCATCGGAGCACAAGTCTCCAGTCAAAATGTGAAAATGGTTGAATTTTGTCACGAATAGCTCCTTTATCCAGCATGTTTGCCTGATTTTTTGCCTGAAATATGTCGACAGTAACAGAGTTGGGTCAAAGAAAGAGGTCATCAATGAAACAAACGCCTATTTTGAGGGCCTAAGAGAGTGTTCCTTATTTAAATTTTTAGGGACCTATGGACACAGCCTCGTAATCTATGTTAGTGGTAAAAGTAACACGGTGGCAGACGCACTATCTCGTTAACATAAGACACGATCCCATAAAATAAACAATATAATCGCAAGAGCTTGTAGAATATCTAGACCACAATGAACAATTAAAAACCTTGCTAAAATCTAAACCAAACAAATCACAGTGAAATAAATACCTCGTAGGCAATGGTAAACAAATCTATTGCGACATAGTGACTTAAACCACAACTTTATTGAAACAACGTCGCGGCGCAGAGTTCTCGACAATATACGTCACTGCCAAGTAGCCGATCCGTCCGAAAATCAAAATTTCATCGGAATACCATAAATCTAGCAAATGCACCTAGGTATAGTTGGCCAGCTGCCAAATTTATTAGAATTTGTGTATTGCTTAACTATAACAGACTGTGATATCAGATGCATTCGATGCACATCTTGCGCTTCATTTAAGATCATTTGTAACAACTGACCATTGCAGCCAATTTAAATCCGTCTTTCTATCAGGCTTCGGCGCGCCGTGGACGTCACCATTCGCTGAAGATCTTCATTATTTAATAATATGTCTTCAATACTTGATTCAAGTGGAGGGCTTTTAAAGGGGTTTCCAATAAGGACTTGACAACAATGAAACGTAAACCATTTGAGATATTTCAAAAAATTTAATATCGGCTTGAAGTACAATCAAAACATTTATGAATGGAACTCGACTTCGTTCATATGGCCACCGCTGGCAGCGGTGCGGCGATCGATTCGTTGGACCCAATTTTCAACGACTCGGCCTCACATTTCGGCCAAAACGGCTGCTATTTCGCGTTCAATGTTAGCTCTGAGCTCTTCCAACGTCGTCGTCAAGCGGCGCTAAATCGCACGAACGAGGCGGCCAATCGACTGACCCATTTCTTGAGATAACACCCTCACCATACTTACTCTTCGATAAATCGATTGCAACGTGTGCTATGTGGCTTGTGGCACCATCCTGTTGAAATCACTTGTCGTCCAAGTTCATATCTTCCAATTCGGGCCATAATGTGGTCTGAGCGATGCCCAATTCTTGAGAACGCCGTGGGATTGACTGATTTGGATCGTTTGCTACGGACGCCTGAACGGCAGCGATATTTTCGACACTTCGACCAACCCGTTGTCTCACTGACACGGCAACATTACACACCGAATATGTAGACTCAAATTTTTGCCTGTCTAGTAGGCCGAGAATTACGACCGAAAATTGGAATTAGCGAACTTAAAGTTGCAGTCACCGACTCCGAATTTCGGTAGAAAATTTTTATAATTTGCAGATGTTGCTCGTTCGTGTACTTTACCGTGATTAAAATGTTGAGTTTACTGAATAAATTGACAGTGACAGTTTGATGACTAGTGAAAGAGTGCGCTCACAAATTAAATTCAAATTTGTCAAGTCCCTATTGGAAAACCCGATATACCTGGATATCGTCTACGAACATGTGAATCTTGCAATGCTTGACAATGTTAGGTAATTTATTCACATAGAGGGAAAAAAGTATTGGGCAAAGGATCGAGCCTTATGGAACTCCGTACTTGATTGGCAGACGAAAACTGCTCACCAATTACAACTCCTCCCTTCTAGGTAGGACAAAATGAGCCTCGAAGCAGACAGTAAGAAATTTGTTCCGATGTTTCGAACAAAGAATATGATCGTCTACAGTTTCGAATGTTTTCGATAGGTCGAGAAGACCTAAAACAAGTATTTGATTTGCATCTATTTTCTGCCTAATTTTCTCAAAAACTGACAGTAAAGCGGTCTTGCTGTTGTTGTTGATTGGTGGGGCGGAAGACAGATTGGCTTACGCAAGTCATTTTGTTAACTGAGAGATACTTTTGCATCTGCACAAATATGTTTTTTTTCGAATACTCGTACTTTAGAAAGGAATGGGAGGATCGAAACTAATCTGTATTCATTTAATTTTCTTGCGAATCGAGATGAATTTTGCCTTTTTAAATTTTCTTGGGACACAGGATGTTGCTTTAATTGTATTATATATGTGCGGTGTTAACGGAAGTAAACATGGAAGCCGGGTTTAAATGTGTTTTGGATGGATTTCGTCAAAACTCATAACATTAGACTTGATCGAAAGCAGTTCTTCCACAAAATCTTCCTTCTGTATTCCATTAAAATTAAGGTATGACTGTTCGGTGCCATCCGGTGTCTGAATGAAGAAACCGTCACATCTTACTGAAAAGGGAATTGCATCGTTGAATAAAAGTTATATTGAGATTTGTCGCAGGCAAAAATATCTAGAGTGTTTGGGTTTGGCCTTTTCGATCTCCCTACATTTTTTGCCACATTTTCTTCCCTGCCGAACAGATCCCAAATTTTCTACTACAAAAGACCCGCTTAATAGCTTTGGTTTTACATACTACCCATTTTATTGCAAAGTGATCGATATCTATCAAAAAAATCACCAAATCTAGACTTTTTCCAGCTTTTGAATACATTATCGCGTTTTTTTACGAGTTGCAGAATGCCTGGCGTTACCCACTGGTGTGAAAGAGGTTTGATGGACCATGTTTTTACGGGAAGATGTTTGTTACAAAGTAAAACAACTCTATCTTGCTGAAAATTCGTCTGGTCATCAACTAAAGGCAATTGGTAAAAGGAAACGCAATTTTTTCGTAAAAACCTCTTGTTGAAGAGCGTAATACACAGTGTGGAAAATAATATCCCGGACTGGCTCTAGAAAACAAAATTAAAATAAGATTTCTGCTTATTTTTGGCTCTTTTTATTCGAAATATTATTCCCCCGATTCAATGCATTTGTTAAAGCGAATCAATGGTGATTCAAATGCCTTCTCTAGCTCATTCTGCGAAATTGCGTCCAGTGGCTGTGTCGAAGCTGCATAAATGCTCGGAATGTTGTCAGAAAAGTAACCTTTCAACTTCAATTTTGAATTCGACAAGAAAGAGAAGTTGCTCGGTGTCAAATCAGGTGAATACGGCGGATGCTTTGACACACACACTTGATTTCGTGTTTAAAATTGACGAACAATGAGTGCTGTGTGACTCGGTGCATTATTGAGAAGAATGGTTTCAATAGTCTCTTTATTGATGTTTAAGGACTCTTCTCTCATTCTCAGTGAAGCACGGCAGTCTTCTGCAACAAAATCACGTACTTTTTGGATCATTTCAGCCGTCCAATCTGAAATCGGCCCTCCTGTGTGTTTTGTCATTCTCCAGCGTCTCTCTGCCACCCAAAAAACAATTTTACGACTCGAAAACAATTGTTCTACTCAAACAATTATTACGGTAAATTCGATGCACCAATTGGAATATTTCTGACGCATTTTTACAAGGTTTTTAAAATTTCAACATCTAATGAAAAGGTGATCTGTAAAACTAATTTTCATAATTGTTAAATGTCAACCGAATATCATGTAATTTTTACAGATAGTAGTGAAAACTCGAATAGCTCTCTAGGTTGCTGAGGTATGGCTCATGTCCGGGATATTATTTGCCACACTGTATAGTTTATGTTGCGAAAGTCTCTAAATATTATCCTACATTAAGTCTGTTGAATATCGAATTGGTATGATGGAAAAATTTTCGCAGTTAGACACATTATATAGGTACATTCGTAGCAAGACACATTGCAAACTTTTGCCACGACTTTGTTCCTTTTTTCTCTGTCTGGACCGTCTATGACAGCGTTGGAAGGCGCCACTAGCCAACTTTAATATCAGGCAATTGTATTACCATTTAACTACACAAGCGCTAGGTAGGAAAGGTGAAAGGAATACTCATCGGTCAAGAAGAAATCAAATACACTTTGCAAGGAGATATCTTTATACACACATAAATGTGCATGCTATTCTTACATTAATTCGTATTACTGTATCTTAATGTTTTGTAAATTTGTCATCAATCCATATTGAATGTTCGTCCTTACTTCCCCCGATAAAATTCGTAAAGTGTATTTATCTGTTCGGTTAGATAGCAAACAAAATCAATCAAATCTGAACAAAAGCAAAAAACAAACAAAAACCAACGACAAACTGCAGCATCAGAATCAAATAAATTCCCTCCTCACAGTACCTATCAGAACAATATAAAAAACAAATAATAATAAAATGTATCTTGGAATGTATCTGTGTACTCGTACATGCGATGATGCATTTCTGCGTTCGATGTTGCATCCCATTTTTTTGTTCGTTAGTTTGTGTGAAGTTGATTATCTTTATTTTGATTTCGATTTTTTTTTTGTTATCCTTATTTTTTGAAGTTTTATTAAATTGGAATATCCATTGCCTGGCAAATGTCCTTCAATAAGAAATGTGTATTTTTGTTTATATCCTCTTTTATTCGTCTTTTCTTTACATTTTGTTGTTTTTAGTTTTTGGATTTATTTCGCAATGGGTCTATGTGTGAGCTGTTATCGAATTGTTTTTTTTTTTTATGAATATTTTATGTATCTATTCGTACATAATATATATGAATAAATGTATAATGTATCTAAATATTTGTTTTCGATGTTTTCTGTAATTTCTAGACATTTCTTAAGGTTTTCGTTTCAATTTGTTTGTTTTTGGTTTGGTTTTTGTTTTTGTTTTTTTTTTCTAAAGAGTGTAAGCGTTAAATTGTCGTTTTATTGAGAAGATTGTAGTGATTACGAGTATAAAAACTTTTTAGATACTTCGTATATGGTGGATAGACTTTTAAATGATGTGAACTAAAGGCAATTTCAGATGGGTGCCATCAAGAACATCGAATAGAGCAGCGCTCTCCAATTGTTTCTGAACTATTTCTACCAGCTATGCTACTACAATACAATATAATACTCATACTACTGCAACGACAAATGAAGAATGGCCCAAGTCTTGGTAACAACGATATTGATTTTTACTCTCTGCTATTCTTTTGATGAAAGAAATGAATTTGTCCTACTTAAGTTGAATAGAATAGGATTTATGTAGGATATGGAAGCAGTATTCGTAGCGTACAATGGTTGTAGCCGACATTAAGGTGTATAAAACTAAGTAGATTCAGAATTTTTTTTTTATGAATATATGTATATCATAGAACGATCTTATTGCCGTCACGGAGGCAAGGAGGAAGCCTTTTGTGATTGCATAAAGGACATTATTGAAATTGTTTATTTTGTACATACATACATGAATGTCTAAGGCTTGCAGAGATAGTCATAATCATTTGCACTGATGTCATGCTGTATATGTATCTGATGTTTGTAGATATTTAGTTATGCTTTTGCTTTAACTGTTTAGACTATTATCATACTCATATATATATATATACGTTTTTTTTTTTGCTCTATATGGCTTTAAGGATGAACCAACAAACTATAATTAGAGAAAATATTTATGCAATGGAATTTAGTACCTTTTATAAGTTCTGTAGGAGTACAACTCTCATTGTGCTGTCTAGACGTTACAGAAATTTTATACGAGGGCGGGTCAATAAGTCCGTGACTTTTTGAATTTCTGACCTCTTTACTGAAACAGCAACACTGCTCCTGTCAACAGGCATCTGTCAGTTGACTCCTGTCAAAATTTAAACTTGCTGCGTCAGTTAGTTTGTGTTTGACAGCTATTTTTATCAGACTACTCACTAATTTGAGGAGAAAATGGAAAAAAGTGAATTTCGTGTGCTTATTAAGCATTATTTCTTGCGAAAAAAAACCATTACCGAGACCAAGGCTAAGCTTGATAAATACTATGGGGACTCCCATCACCACCAGCACCATCGGTTTCAATGGTAAAAAAGTGGTTTACTGAATTTCGTTGTGGCCGTACAAGCACTGAAGATGCCGAACGTCCTGGACGCCCAGTTGAGGTCTCTACACCCGAAACAATCGAAAAAATTCACGATATGGTGTTGGCCGACCGCAGATTGAAAGTGCGAGAGATTGTGGAAGCCGTAGGGATCTCGCATGGCTCAGTGGTTTCAATTTTGAATGATCACTTGGGCATGAGAAAGCTTTCCGCAAGATGGGTGCCGCGTTTGCTCACAGTCGACCACAAACGCATGTGCAGTTGCCATGGCAAAAATCCATGAATTGGGCTATGAATTGCTCCCTCATCCACCCTATTCTCCAGATTTGGCTCCGAGCGACTACTTCTTGTTCCCAAACCTGAAGAAATGGCTTGGTGGAAAAAGAATTGACTCCAATGATGAAGTCATCTCGCAAACAAAGGCCTATTTTGAGGGCCTCGACAAATCATTTTTTTTGGAAGGGATAAAAAAATTGGAGAAGCGTTGGACAAAGTGTATAGAGCTCAAGGGAGACTACGTTGAAAAATAAAATTATTTTTTTATCAAAAAATCTGTGTTTTAATCCAAAAGTCACGGACTTATTGACCCGCCCTCGTACACATTCATTGTACACATGCATTGAATATGTATCACCCAAAATAAAAAAACTCTAAATTTTAAGTTACAGTTTTTTCTTAAACGCGTTCATTACTTTCTTTCTTAAATGACAACATACTTGCTTATGGACCCCATTTGGGCAGTTCAAGTCTGTTTAGGCCCCTTCCACTTGTGGCGAGTTAAGGAACTTTGACCTAAAAGATCTTTTGTACCGTTTTGTTAGAACTGTGATTAGGCTAGTAGGTTTTCCACCTACCACATGAGGTAAATAACGCTACCAGTAAAGGAATTCATTAATTCATTGGCGTCAAATTGTTCTCTGAAGAAAATATTCCGTCTGATTCCATTGAGGGCTGGACAGTCACATAAAATGTGTTCAGCTGTTTCGTCTTCTTTGAGACAAAGTCGGCACTCCGGAGAGTCGGCGAGTCTTATTTTGTTGAGGTCTGAGGTCTGTCTTAGACCTGGAGTATCCTCCCATTATGAGATGCTCTTCGAGTGCTCCCAGCTGTTTACAGCTAGCCACCAGTGGGTGGTCGTGGCTCAAGTGGTAGTGTATTGACTTGACGAACAGAAGATTCGGCGTTCAATCCCAACCGCGACCGAAATACATTCTTTGTTTTAGGTAACCGAAATCTTGTGAGATGAATGGTTGTCCAAAATGCAAAAACAACAAGTCAATTTACTTAAATAACAAGTCTCCCCATTAAATGTTGGATGCTACCCATGGAGCGAAATAACCACTGAGCCAACAGATCTTTCTCTCTCTCTCTCTCTCTATCCCATTTTCCGAAAGACTTAACACGTGCTCCGGCATTTTAAAAGTATTCATACCTTCTTGAGTGTTAAGTTCTCACTGCACTTTTGGGGATGCAGCAGAAGGGTTCAAGTCCGTTGAAAAGAGTATCTGAGGTCTTTCTGGGTAGTCCGTCGGTCTTTTCATTATCATAAATTCCCTCATGCCCAGGAACCCAGCATAGTTTGGTCTTGTTCCTCGAGTTGAGTTTTTCGAGGGTTTTGAAGCAGTATATCATTGATTTGGAGTCAGAGGTGTGCGAACTAAGGGCATTTATGGCTGCTTGTCTATTCGTGAATGGATGTTTGCGTCTTTGATACCAGAGTTGTAGATAAAATTGGCGCACTCTTGAATGGCGTGTAATTCAGCTTGGAATATACCAGGACTCTTCCCCATAACAATTGCTATGTTTATGTTAGGCCCGTGTATACCACCTCCCACTCCTTCATGCTGTTTTGGCTAATTGGTGGGTTGTTGCTGACCCATGCTTTTATGCTAGAAATCTCAGTGGAGAAGGCGGTCTGTTACCGCGCAAGTAATGTCAAGTTCTGGTGTTTCCGAGAGCAAGGTCCTTAGGTCCGGGTGGTCGGAGGAGAACAGAGAGTGAGGTCTAAGACTTCCTCTCTTATAAGGTTTCTAAGAGTAAGTGTATTACCCTTATTTAGTATAGACAGATTTTTACTATAAAGAAATTCTAAAAGTGACACACCTCTCTTGTTTGTATCCCGACTGCCCCAGATTGCTCGTTAGCGTCGCAGCCGATGATAATGTACTTGTTTGTCTTCGCAGTTCTGGAAAAGTTAATGTACTGGTGTGGGAGGCTCTTCTTCTTAAGTTATCCAACAAAGTACGCCGATGCGCATACAAATTTATGCATTACTTGTTGAATTCGATTAGGACCGCCACCAGGTCCCTAGTTATGAAGCCTGGAATGGGAGAGAATCTTATTTCTTTCGCAATAGTGAGAGCTGCCCTCGGTCTGATCTCATTTCTTTCGTGCAAATTTAGGGTTACGTACCTTGTTGACAGTGACCATCTTGTCTATCTCTCGGGCTTTTGTTGATTTGCCCTTTTTTCCAGCCTACCTGCGCGATCCGCAACTAACTTTGGCCTGATTCGCTTCTGGTCGGCACAGTGCCATGCTGTACCTTTCTTGTTGCCTTTGAGGGTACAGCTTCTCTCTAGCTGGTAATTCAGTAAGGATTTATTAAAAGTGTATGTATTAAGTATTTATACCTATTATTAAATCAGTCTTAGATTTGATTGCAAACTTTTTAAATTCTTAGTTTATATAAAACAACATTTACAATAATATCACATTAATTATCTACGTATTGTTGTATTAGGTCGAATGACTCTATTTTCGATATCACTAAATCCACACATGATTTTCTATAATTCAATGTCACAAAAATGTATTTTTTTTTGCTGATTTTGTCAAAGACACAAATACGGATTAAGATTAAAATTACCTAAGAATCCCATTCTATGGATACATTAATATTTCATGGCATATTGCATATCCCAAGTTTGAAATTCGTCAGTTTGATCTTTCCCTAGGTGGAATATTGTTCCCGCTACCGCCAGCTCCATCTGACGTCGTAGTCGTGGTAGGTATGGTCGCTGACTTAGAGCCCTGGTTGGGTGTCTTATCTGAGCTCTTACGTATGAGCCTGGTCTGGCCGAAGCGGTACGAGACCAGACCCTTCAAATCTACAAGCTTATTCATCGTTCTTTGTCTTAGCCATCGAGAATTGCCAGTTATCTCTCGCTGCCTAATCCCTGTACTTTATGGAAAGAACCCCCTGATGACGGAAGTTCTTCCTCACCGGCAAGCTTCGCCACTAATCCACATTTCTCTTTGAGCTTAGCCAAGTTGTTTCTCATGCACTCTGCAGTGGAAACGTCCGCACGGACGACCAAAAGCCAGTCGGATTTGAATGTCGCGACGCGCAAGGCTGGCCTTGATTCCTCATCAAGTAGTTCGATCGCGATGCCCATATTTCTCTCTTGTATCTGAACCATTTGTTCATTTGTGAGAGGACTGCGATCAAGATTGACCAGTACAACTCTCAGTCTGACAGAACTCGCTACATTGCTATACGAAGGTTTGTCGACGTTAGTGGTCCCGGTGCGAACTCGTTTCACTTTGGATTGGGAAGGGCTGTTGTTCTCTGATCGCAATTGCTTCACCTCGGGACCTTTTTCTGTAACTTTTTCTTTCGCATAACTAGATACGAAATATTAGATACAGCACGAATATTTTAGACTTTGGCTTGAGAGACGGCGCAGTATAGTATGTGGGAACACTGAAAGATTTGTGTACAAAAATGTGTCTGGCTGTCTTAAAGCCATCTATGAAGATGGAAATTGACTTACCTTGAAAGACTCTGTCTCTTTTTACTTTAAGATCTGATTATTGCGACGTGTTTCTTAGCATGAGAGCAGAAATACTTGCAATCTGCATGACAAACAAGTCTATAGATATAAAATTCATCAAAGTTTTGAGTTTCACCGTATGGGAGATTCTTGACGCCCTAATTATCCCTATGCACGTAGCTCTTTATATTTTTATATCTAGGCTTTGATACATTTTCTGTTTACTCATTTTACGGTTCAAGATAAAGTTTAGGTTCCCGATGACACTCTTCGAGAAACAGAGTGGCGCCAATTGACTTTGGTGGTATCTTGAATTACTTTTATAAAGGAAATCGCTGACAGGAGTATATATTGTACTTCGAACAGGATGTACCAACGTGCACCGAATAATGTAAAATGCATGTAAGTAACCCTAGAAATCTATATTGCCATGTCGTCTCGCGGAACAGTATTCTTATGGTGGTTAGTCAAAATAACGAGCCATAATGTTGGTCCAGTACATCACTCCAGTAATGGCTTTAGGATGTTTAACATTACCTTCTTAAAAATATGGACCGGTGATTCTATCAACTATAATTTCGAAACAAAGTGTACATCAAAGAGGGTGAAATTGACGCTGATGCAGCGGTCAACGTTTCTCCATACCCATATCCGACAGTTCTTTTTAATTTGAAAATTTACTCGTACCTATAAACAGAAATATGTTTCATCGCTCGTAAAACAGTTGTTTTAATACATAGGTGGAATTATGTAGGCAAGCATATCTTCTTGATCGATTTTAGTAGAACCTTGTATGGAAGCAACTTTAGTTTAAGTTCTAAAATCCATATGAGCGGTGTTTTGCAGATGTCAATTTGAATAGAGATAGCAGAGACAGATTAAAATTGTTTCGTGGCAGATCGCATTCGCCCAGAATGCGTGATATAGTTTTTTTTTTTATCTTGGAGAAGCATAATGAAATTCAATAACTTCAAAACTTTCTATATATGTAGCCTTTATTTATAATTTACAGAAATAAAAACACACTCAGTCAAAGTAGATACTGAGGTATACTTTCGTAATGATCACATGCAGGTACAGCAGCACAGTGCAATGTTATGTTTATTAAATCAAGGAAATTTATTTTCATATATGTATATATGTATTATAATAAAGAAAAATCGATTTTAAATTTTGTGTAAAAAAAATGAAAAATTAAATACCAATAAAACGGCAAAACGTTACAATATCAACATTTATGTGTATTATTTTTTATTTATGTCTCATATTTTAACGTATCTCTTTGTGGTGCTACAAACAAAACACTGATCCACTGCATTTTCTGTAATTTGTATTTTTATTTTTTTTAAACTTTGTTTTTGGTTATTATTTATAAAATGTATAATTTGTTAGTTTTTATTTATTTGTTCATTTTTTCAAACGTTATGGAAATTATGAGGAAAATAATTAAATAAACAGCCTACAATGACAACAGTACAATTTGTCAACAAACTACAAATACAGGCAGCAAAAATAATGTTTTTTTTTTTTAAATTAATAAAAAAATATATATACCAACAATCCAACATTAAAAGATCAAAAAAAAATTTAATTTATTACGTTAAAATTCTTTCTTTTTTTTTGGTTATTTAATTTAATTTTTATTTTGACTTACAATTTTATTTTTATCAAGCAGAATACAAGAACAAAAAAATCGCCCTCTAACAGTTGCAGCAGTTTTACCTAAATAAAAAAAAGAAAAAAAAAAAAAGAAAAACAACAACTAACATTAAATAAGTGCTATATATCTATATATTTATCCATTCATATACTTTTAGGTGAAAAATAAAATTCCTAATGAAAACGACAGCATATTAAACATAAAAATTAAAATCTACATTTAAAAAAGATTTTTTTTTTTGTTTACTATAAATAAAATAAATACATTTATACATATAACATATTTAAAAAAAAAAATGAAACAACATATATTTCACGTTATCAATGCCCCATTACTTAACCTGAAAAAAAAAAACAGAAGACAAAAATGTATAAAGTTAATGGATTGCATATTATTCGTACACTGTTTGATTTGAAAATTTTAAAAATTAAAAAAGAAAAAAAAACCTATACATTTGTTTATTTGTTCTTTTTTGATTTATGTTTTTTGTAAAACTTTTTAAAAATACACAAAATGACACACTTTTACTAATTATTCGTTGTGCCGCATCACAGAGCAAGGAAGCCGGGATTCGCACCCTGGTAGCCCTTGATGATCAGGGAGGTGAGTCACTCTGGACACATTAAAAAAAAAAAAAATTACAAAACTTTATACTCATTATATGGTTTATTGGTTTTATTTCATTTTGTTTCCTTTTTTATTTTGAAATTCGGTTTATGTTGTTTTATATAAACATCTAAATTGTTCTTTTCGTTTTAGACTTCATTTATTATATTTATCCCACTTCCCTGCTTCATTTTTATTGTTGTATTGTGTTGTTTTGTGAAAGAAAAAAGAAACATCATTTATTTTTTATTTACTTTTATCATTAAAGCGTTTATTATTTTTACTTTTTTTAAAATTATTTATAGATGTTTTTTTGACAACACACTTATGAATTAAAACTTCAGTTTGAAGTTTATACTTTAAATAAATGTATAATTCATGCGCTTAAGAACAATTAAAAGAAATAGAACAGACGTCTTATTAAACCTATTGATGTAATACTCGCATCCACTACTAAGAATATATGTAGTTTAAGTTTGAAAACTTATTTTCATTTCCTAAGGTCTATACGAAAACCGTCTTCATGACTTATGATAGTGTAAAGATTTCTATTCGTTCTTTGGTTCCTATCAGAATTTAGCCTGAGTTGTCCCTTTTTCTTTTCTTTTTGTATATGAGCAATACAAAACAGAAAGAAGATCCATTAGACCTCTCAAATTTTTGTTAGATGGGCTTTTACCTTTTCTTTTGTTTTGTGAATCGAGATATGTCAACCGAATAGCTGCATCTAATCTAGAGAATGTTGCTATTGCTTTTAAAGCGCCGGACCTAATTGATGATATATATTTACCTTCAGTGACTTTAATCTCCCATGAAATGAATGAAGACTCATTCCTATTTCAAGTAAATGGCGTCTCTAACTCCAACGATAGGCAAATAGACCTTATTTATTAATCTCATTAATTTTACAGTGACTCTCCTCTTCTTTTCTCAATTTACGGAAAATAAATATTTACCTTCAACAAGTGTTCCGTTGAATTTGCAAACCAACTGATATTCTCTACATTCCTTTATTCTTTTCTTCCATTTTCTCAGCATAAAACATTGTCTTGTTGGCGTCCTTGGTACCATAGAAGACTTTGAGTTTTCTTTGCATTTATTCCATTCTGACTTCCTTGGAACTTATCTCCAATACACTCAGCCCTATGAATGTCTCTATTAGCGCTGCTTTGACATTGTCTTTATATCAATTCGTCAATTGTATATCCTGAATATTATAACTAACTTGTTTGTGCACACTCAAGTAAAAATTACCACTTTACAAAAAACACGCTTCAAGAGGGAATGCGCGATGTTCTTCCGACTCGCGATAATTGAAATCAGCATACAACTGCACCGGAAACCCTGTATATATAATGGGTGACCAGGTGACCAGATAAAAGCAATAGGAAAAAAAATTTAAACAAAACAACAACGGTGTGAGATATAAAATTGATTCTGGCTTTATTTTAAAACTACGTTTATACCATTCTGTTTGGAGTAACACATCATTCAAATGGCCACCTTAGCTTCGCTGTAAGTACTTCAAGCGGTCGGTGCAATTTTCGGTGACTCGGTGTAATATGTGCAATGCTATAAGGGCAATAGCATGTCTAATATTGGCTTCGAGCTCATCCTAAGTGAGTGGCTTGTTAGCGTAGACTAAGGGCTTGACGTAGATCCAGAGAAAATAATCGAGTGATGTCAAATCGCATGATCGCGGCGGCCAATTGATGTAAAGTATGTAGCGGGTATATCGATGTTTTCGCGATCTGACCACAGAAAGTCGATTAACATCGGTCTATACCTGAGACCATTGACGGTAACGGAGTCTCCCTCCTCATTTCGAAAGAAATAAGGTCCGATGATGCCGGCATACCATAAACCGCGCCAAACAGTCAATCTTTGTGAATACATATGAACTCTTGTGGATTGTAGGCCCAAATCTAACCGCAAAACAACTCTGGTCGACTCTCTGGCGATGCTCAATCCAGGTAATCGACGCCGCATCGACGTTTCTGAATATTCTTCGATACTGAAGCCATGATGACGACTGGCCTCACGACGAAATTCACGTTGCGTATTTACAACTCAGCCGGAATTTCGATAAAAGTTTTAAATAATTTCCACACGTTCGGCAAGCGTAAAATGATGCATGATGAAATGGCGAACCTTACTGAATATTTTAACAGCTGGGTGTCATTGGTAACTTTGACAGCGGCTGAAACATAATAATTGGAAAAACTATCATTGCTATCTGGCCATTGTACGGGGCCGCTCAATCCAATTATTCTTCTTTCAGCATTTTCTTCAAACCTTTGCTGGAACTAAAGCGTCTATCGGTTTTCGCATCAAACTTTTTGACGATCTTCGTTGAGCATTGTAAAGTTAGAAAACACAGTTTCCTTGATATTTAACCAAAGACTGTAAATGCATTTTATTCGTTCTGAAATTTTAAATATAATGCAATAAAAGAAACTTTGCAAGTGGCTTTGAAGCAAAAGACATTGAAGATTGCCGTTGTGCATTTCGATTTAGCCTTTGAACTCTGTGGTTATTCGTGCGGTTGCGCTTACCGTTTTCACATACATACGTCTGACTGAAGTGAAATGAAATCGGTCAACAGTCTTCGTGTAATTTTAAATATAAAAATGTATTTACTCGTATGTATTTTTATCTCCCAAGGTACAGAATTTTTGAAGTTTCATACTCAGTGTTTTTAAGGCAATTATGCCAAAGGTTTTTCCAATTTTCGAAGCAGTTGCTAAAGTAGATTTCAGGAATGGCCTTCAAAGCTCGCAGCGATTTGGTTTTTATCTCCACGGTTGTGTTGAAACGGTGTCCCCGGAGCGATCTCTTTAGCTTAGGGAATAGCCAAAGTCACAAGCTGCTAAATCAGCCAAATACGGTGGTTGTGGAACTATATGAGTTGAAATTTTGGAGAAATGCGATGCTCTTTTCCGAAAAATTGAATGTTTTTGGAACCAAATACGGTTTGATTTTTTTTTTTTTAGACATAAAACATGTTTTAAAATTGTCTGGACTGATCCTAATGTAATGTTAACAGTATCAATCAGGTTTCTAATTGTCAATCGACGAACCAAATCTTTGATATTCTTGACTTGTTGGTTATGGTAGTCTAGGGCGATCTTCGTCTTCAACATTTTTTCTGCATTCTTTGAAGTGTGTGTAGGGTCAGTTGGGGTAAATGTGAAGAATTTCTGCAATTTCTTAAAGGCAACATAAAAAATATTGAATTTTTACCTTTTTTAGCTTTGGAAAACGGATATTATATTATAACTTATCAGATATTCTACTAATAATGTCCAAATTAAGGTATAAGAACTCAAATGTGACTTAGGGTAGTGTTAACATTTACCCCATCGTTTTTAAAAATACTGGGGTAAATGGGAACATCTTAGTTTCGTCTCCTAAGTGCGGAGTTCGCGTATGGTGTTAAAGTAAACAGATATGAATTTCCTTTTCAGGTTGAGGTTCTTTTCCCGACAAAATTTTCCAAAGAAATCCGAAAGCCAGCTGCAAGAGATTACATGGACTGGTGTCGCGACATTTCATATTCTGATTTTTTATTTGTTATTTGGGTTTCGACAGTTTGTTTTAAAATGTTGAAATAACGGCCGTTTACATTTGCCCCATGTTTACATTTACCGCAACTGACCCTACCACTAATAAACATTTTTTTGTGACATAGCCTGATCTCCAAAGGTCTTTTGCAACATTCTCAAGGTTTCTGCATCAGAAATGTCATTCTGCAAACCAAAATCAATGCAACTTCTTTCCTCAAAAATATCAGTTATTGTAAAAATCGCTGAATTCACTTTTTTTTTTTTTGTTCACAACACACGTGCGTAACTATTGAACAAACGCAGATTTTGACAAGAAATTGGATGATTTCAGTGACAGTACTACCAACTTAAAAAAAAATCGATTTTCCAGAATCGAAGAGCACGCGTATTTAAAAATTAAAAATTAAAAATGTCACCTTATTTTTTGAGTACTGATATATGGTATTCTGTAATCATATGTTATTTTATCTGAAATCTGTAAAAAATAAGCTCGATTTTTGAGGTATGCTCGTACAAGTCCTCATAGTTTGCTTAGCTGTAGCTTGAAAAATTGCCCAATTCTAATCTCTCTCAAATCTAAGTCAGCATGTTTTATTAACATCTTTTCAAAAAGAGTTATTGGATGCCTAAAATCGGGTTTGGTCCTGAATAAATAAATAAATACCTTATCAATTTATTTACATCCTCGAATCCTCCAAATTTTAGCATCACTCGAAGTGTTTCTCTGGTTTAAAAAAAAAAAAAAAACAAGGAAAAAGTGTGTTGTTTGTCGGATAGAATTCAAAAACCTTTTTTTATTTCAACTTTAAGTTATGGTAAAATTAATTTTTTATTGCCAAAACTGTCCGTTTTCATATATCTTTTTTATTTTTCTTTATTATTTCTCTTGATTCACAATAAATTTAATGACAAAACATATCATTGTTGATCAATTCCTTTTCATAACCACATCCTACCACATAAATATTTTTATAGCAGAAAGTTTTATATATATTCCACTCAAATTTACTTCTTAAAAAATAAAATTAAATTACTCGTTTCACTAGAACACAATTTTTTTTTTTTAAAAAAAAAAAAAAGAATCTAATTTTTCTGTGCATTCATTTGTTTACTTTTAAATTTTGATTTTTATTTGTTTTGTATTTTTCTCATAGTCTAAGTACAATACACTTTTTTACAAAATGCTTCTGCTTGAGGCAATAGATTTCAATGCACCTTTTTTATAAATAATTTTTGTAGTTAAAATTTTCAATTATAAGTTTACTATAAGCCTTTTATTTCGAAAAAAAATGAAAAAATTACTTTAAACGTATTTCGTTACAATTAAAAAAAAAAATTAAGCCTGGTATGCACGCTTTGTTTTGTTAAAAATATTTTTTTTTTCTATATAAAAAAGAATGAAAGAAAAAACAAAAAAAAAATTTTCTATAAATTTTTTAATGAACAATTAAAAAAGAAACAAAAAAAAAATTAAAAATAATTATTTTTTATTTTAAAAAGAAAAAATCTTATGTTATTACAATTATATATATTTTTTCTTAATCTTCAATCAAATTGTCTCTATATCCCCAAAGTTTTCGCGTATAATGATCTTAATTTGAAATTTTCATTTTGCTTGAATTATGATTTGAGTTGGTTTTTCGTTTTTTGATTAAACAAAATTCCCAAATATCTTTTAGAGCGAGGAAACAGCTGCCAATACTTTGAATCAAATTGATAGGCAAGGCGGTAAGAATCTGCGATGTTTTGTAATTTATTGTACAAAGAGAACAACTTCGTAATTTGGATTTGCTAAATCTTAATAACCAAAAAAATAAATAATAAACAAATGCGACTAATAGCATCTCGAGCTTTTGAGCCAATGCCAGCCTGTGTTTAGATTCATCTTTCAGTTTGCCTTGTTTTTTTTCTCTAAACCAATTTAAACAAAAAGGGACTAACTCACAAATCCGTTTGTGAAAGGTGTTGGCGATAATTTTAATTTTCGTTTTTTTAATTTCTTATTTAATTTTCATTTTCTAATTTTCTACTAATCGACAACTTTTTTGTTTTGATTTCTATATAATTTTTTTACTAAAAAAAAAATTACGCAAATCTAATCGATTAAATTAAAACAATTGCTACAGCTGCAAAAATATACGTTTTAGACCTTAACTGTGTATGAGTGTGTAAGGATTTGAATACGGTACTATATGTTGAAAGATTCAAATAATAAAAAGAAAAGAATTTCATGTATTTCTAAAGATCCACAAGACAAAATAAAACAAACAAAAAATAAAAAAAATAAAATAAAAACCAAAACAAAAATTAAAAAATAACAAACAAAATGCTAAGAAATTTGTGATGTTTTTGTTTAGAGTACGGAAGTTGGAATGAGAAGCATCGTTATGCTGGACGAACAAGGAGGTAAGATTGTAAAGAAAAGTACCTTAAAATCAAAAGTCTATAAAATCAAACAAAAAATAAGACAGACAAAAATAAAATATATGAATACTGCTTTAAGAAACCCTTGAAACAATACAAAATGTTTAAATCTATTTTTTTTTTTTTATTAACTTTCAAAATACAATCAAAACAAGACGAAATATAAACTCTCATTGCACAGAAATGTAAATTTTGCAAAAAAGTTTTTACCACCAAAAATATGACGAATTAGTAATGTATTGTTAACGGAATGTGATGGTATTTTTGTTTTTAAACAATTTAGAAATTCTAGGAGTTATGCCAAAGGAAGACCCAACACTTTACCCATCGTACTATTCCAAATTATATTTTAAAGTCACTGCGGATTCAAGTTTCTCTAATTCGCTTGGTTTTAGTGTTTGCGAGCAAATTTTGAGTGATTTTACTGCCCCGCGCCCTAAAAATTATATTTTCCGGCCTCAAACTCGGGGGGAGTTTGAAAATGGTACGAAGCATGGTGAAAATTTACGAATTTAATTGTATGCACGTTTTCAGTTGTTACACCATCAATCCGCTTTATTTTAAAACTATTGATGGTGGGATCAATTAATCTCTAATTAGATTTCCTTGCACCCCAAGTTGTATACTTAAAATTAGGCTAAGCTTTTAAATAAGAAACTTGAAGTACAACTCTGGTATTCTCACGTGCTATTCTCAGTGGTTAATAAGTTTATTTGTAGTTTTTTTGTAGTCTGAAACGCTTGCTGTCGTTTATGAAAAAACGACCCACCTTTGAAAAGATTCCATCAATAAAGCTACCCCTCAATTTAAGTTTTGATTCCTATGCTATTTAAAGTGATTTTTTAACTACAATCTACATTGAATTTGTCCCACTATTTCTACAATCCGGGATGGACCTGAGTCTCAATCAACAAGCCTCTCCAGTTGTCAAGAGGGTTTGCAATTCGTTCAGTTCCGCATTCAAAGTTGGTTGAACTGCCCTCTATTTTTGTGATGTGGTCGTCCTCTTCTGTACCGTCGCTCAGCGATGAAATCGAACATTCTTTGGGCAGGAGTTGTGGTGTCAAGATGACAAGGCATTTCATTTAGGATGATGAATGATTTACTCATAGAGCTAGTTTGGCCATAAGAGCAAGGGCTCTTTGATTGGCGTCGGTGCTGAACGTCATTTTATGGGTACAACGCATGTACTTTGCTTTCCCCTCTTATACTTTCAGCCCCATTTTGTCTGATTTCGCTTCAATACTTACAAAAGCTTGATTGACGGATTTTTGTGTTCTTCCAATCACATCAATGTTATGCGTGTACGCAAGTTATTGTACCGACTCATAAAAACGTACGTACATCTTCAATAGGTCAGTGAGTTTGGCTCAATTCCTTCAATAGCCTTATCTGAAAACTTTCTAGACTTTGAAGGTCTTGGTTAATTCATTTACACCATTGCTGGAGCAACGAGAATTATACAAATTCATTTCTACGAGCTTGGCAGGGATATCGGATGTAGAATGTGTTGTATTGCTCATCCCTATGCACGCTATCATATGCAGTGTTAGTGTCTATGTGAAATCTTTGACAGTCATTGTCCTTGTTGTATGACAAATCATTATGAAAAGACTTACACAAGAAAAACGCTCCCGTATTTTTGGTCTTTTTGTGGGCCACACGACATCTGAAGGAACGTAGAAGAGTGTGACATACCAACATTTTTTAATGTTTAATGTGAACCAACAAACATTGTCAAACAGAAGTCGATAGCAACTTATTTAAGTATCTAATGCTCAAATAACTTGTTGGAGTTGTCAAAACGTTTCTGAAACAGGTCATATCGAGACGATAAATAATAAAAAACACACCTATGGTACTTTAATTTCGCGGCTGATACATCAACTACCTTTACGCTCTTGTAAACTTATTGACATCATCGTCGGGCAAGGAACAAATGCTATAATATTGGTGATTGTTATCATGACAAGTTTACCTTCAACAAAGCACTGCCACATTAAACGATGGGTATACAGGGATGGGTCATGTTTTGAAAATAACATCACTTAAGTGACCACCGCCATTGTTGATTACCATTCAAGTTATATTTATGGTACTTTGCATAGTTTTCTTCAGAACTTCGGGCGATGGGCTCTCGACATTTTGACGGATGTTCGCCTTGAGGGCTGCCAGCGTTTATGGCTTGTTCACATAAATCCTTAACTTTACAAAACCCCATAGAACGAAGCCCAGAGCAGTCAAATCAGTGCAAATAGGCAAAACCCGATATCAGACGATCGACAGAGGTCTGTTTTAGAATATCGGTTATGCCTCGTGAAGTATGCGCGGTTAATTCCTCCTCCAGTCCTAATTTATCCAATTGGCGAATGAAAAATTTATTGATCATGGTTCTGTAGCTCTCACCTTCCACTGTGACCGTTAAGCCCACGGCTTTCTCAAAAAACAAAAATGGTCTAATGACTTCTTCTCTTATATTACTCGCGGATTTTCAGTGCCCGTATCCAAGTACATGGAAATGGGCCACTCATGATTATTTTTACAAAAATCGTCTCATTGTGAAAATACTGGAGGACGTGAGAGTCATGGCCAATTGCGTGCCAAGTCTTCTGGTCGATGTTGGCGGAGCCTCTACAACATCTTCAGCCACGGCAGCGATATTCTAAATTGAAAGAGAAGTACAAAGCCTTTTAAGGGCTCGCTAACATTTTTTAAGATTCATGCAAAACGACGCATTGCACGAACAGCCGAAACTGGGCACCTAGAAAAACCGGAGGGAATATCACGTTACACCACAATCACTGCAAATTGTTCACCAGAAACATCGTGAAACATCTTCAGGAATATAGAGTTCGGTTGCTTATGCACACAAATTTTTATTATGTTTGCTTCACAAATGTCAGAACAGGAAAACTGACATTCGACGCCATAAGTAAGATCTGTAGCTTTTTCCAAATAGGTTTGTACATTATGTCCATCTTATATTTATTAGCTATCGATTTTCTAAAATTATTTCGGGACGTATTTTTCGACGATCTTTTATGATTACGGCCATGTCAGCTTATCACATTTTGAAACATCGTTCAACACTGCGATTTGTATATTTAAATCAAGCTTGAGACTATTGTTTAAAGTGTATTTTCTGTCAAACGGCGAAGTTTAGGCGACATAACACAAATATAAAAATCATTTGCACTTCCTAATGAAAACTTCTTCTAAATAGAAACGTCTAAATGGGTTCGCATGTTTTAAAAAAAACGCAGAAAGACTTCGCAGTATTAAAAAAACAACAGATTTTGAAATCTTTGATTATTTTATTTAAATTCTATGATAAATATATCTTTATATGTATTGCTCTAAACTCCATAACTTGTTGGGACTTTTTGTGTTCTGCCAAAATAAATGAAGACGACATGCAGGCTTTTTAAAGCGTTGAAAAATGACACCATAGCTTTCCATAACTTCGATAGCCCTTTTTCATCTCTTCATATTTTTTAGCGAATCGCCATTTTAATTTACTGTATAACTCGCAAATGATCCCATCCATTGCTCGTCCCGTGCTGCTAATTGTTAGTGCTTCGCTTAATTTCTCTTCTTCCAGAGTAAGGAACTCACTCCTTTGTGCCTATCAAATAACAATAAGGAAGAACTCGGGAAATGATCCATTCCAACTGCCGTCCTTTGGGTGATATTCTTAGCTGCTTCGCTACGAGTAATATCATTTTTGAAAGATCTGATATTGTCTGCTCATCCGCAATAACACATCGAACGTTGCTTCGCGAAATTCTTCATCAAATTACGAGTCCTAAGAATTCAGTTTTCATTTATTTTTCTTTGTTCAAATCGGTTATTGGAAAATCTGAGAAAAAGATTTTTGAAATCATTTATTCTGTAAGTTTTCTGGAGTCTTAATTTAAACTAAGCAACTGAAATTAGTTGTAGGTACTCGTATATAAAATAATTGCCCTACCATTCCCTTTCTATTCGTTGTGTTGTGGATAAATTTCATACCACGTACACTCTATCGCAGATGACGTAGAATCAACAACATGGCAACATTATATGCGTACAGAAAATCTTTAGTGAAAGTGTTTATGAGTACACCTGTATAAGATCCAGCTAGAATAGAAATTAAAATCAAAAGACAATGGTCTTGAGTAGCTTCAACTATTAGACTTGTTGTTGTGTTCGCAGAAATCACTCATCTCATATGATTTAAGTTGATTCCTTATAACCTTTTGATTTGAAATCTAATACAACCCGAATCAATGCCACCTCGTTTGCTAAGTCTTTGTTGTACGATCATAATCCGCACACAATCTTTTGAAGCCCAGATGCTGAGCATTGTTGGTAGAATAGAGCCCAAAATACTCGAATAATGGCCCAAAATTTGACCAACAGGATACATTCATCAAAAAAAGATGGAGAAGCTAAGTCCCGGAAGTCATATTTAAAATAAAATTCAATGAACCTCTTCTTCTTCTTTTATGAACCGTTGAAAAAATTAATGATTCATATTTCTGGCATTTAAGTATGTATCTGCATTGCTACTACACTTAAATTAGCTGACCTTAAAACTATTCTGCAGGCAACCTTGTTTTGGGTCATCTCGCTAGTAGGGCGAAGAGTAAACTTTTGCGTTTTAGTGATCCAACTACTTTTCTTTCAGTTTCTTCTCCGAACCTCGGCTGAAGCTTGAGCCACAATTGATTTTTGGGCTGGTTTTTTTTCTGACGATCTTCAATGAATAAAGCAATACCAGCTGATCAACTCATCCTGAAGTTTATCCACCATTGTTTCCTTACTGTAGAGATTTCGCGCGAATGGGCGTATTTCTTACTAGATCATGTTTTGTTACACTCTTCGCTGTCTTTCGTAACATTTTCATAATCGTCGCAGTATTTTTCCTTTATATTTCTTTCCTGGACCATTCTTTTCAATGAAAGTGGATCCAAACTCAATTCCTGCGTTATTAATTGGAAAAAAGTTGTATAGTTTAAAAAAAAAATTTTAGTTAAAGAGAGCTAGGGAATAATTGAAAATACAAAATATTTGCATTCATCGATTCATCATAAAATAGCTTTAAAATCATAGGCAGAAATAAAACAAGAAAATACCATCACAATGTTAATAGTTGTACAAATCTTAAATAAATTAAAAAGATAAAATAAAAACGGCACCAAAGTACGATGAAGATATTTTTCCTTGCCACATAAAAAAAAAACTCAAGATATTTTCAATATCAAGGAGAAGTATCTTCTATACAATACATACATATATAAATATATACATATGTAATGGAATGTCCAGTGTAAATATTATTTATACCCTTACAAAAAATAGCCATTTAAAATATCTAAATCTATATAAGCATTTTTTTTTACAAATTTAAATTCAAAAAATAAAACACTTTTTTAAACTTTAAAAAAAAAAATCTATATTAGTACTTATGTATAAATAACTCTTTTCACTCCAACAAATCAACCAATGAAAATATCCAAATATATATACAAGAACAACAACATCAACAGCAAAAATCAATCCAAAATATATACCCAAAAAAATACCGCTCAATCAGATTCCAAAAAAAAAAAAAAAAATCAAACAAAAACCAGACCTTGATAAAAGCCAACAAAAAATCAAATCCAATCGCAAAAAAAAAACAAACAAAATTAAGAAAATATATATATACATAAATATATATTTTAAAACCCAACTCAACATCGCCCGACAATATCGACAATAAAATACGCCCTATAAACTTAACTTTTCCCAAGCATAAATATTAAATTGAAAAATATATATATAAAATATATATATATATAAATACAAAATCATGCTCGTCTCTCAACCACACTCAGTCCGACATGTGAGTACAAGGAAGACAAGAAATATTTTCTTTTTCTTATTTTCTTATTTTTTTTTTTTGGTTTCAATTACCTCTTTTGATTTGTTTTCCCCTATTTATGAGTTATTGGCTTCTGTTTGATATTTTATTTATTTTTAAAAAGAAAAAAAAAACTTTTTAACTTACTTAACAGAAATACTATAATTATGTACTTATATACTGTTTTTAAACATATTTAAACTTAAGGAAATATTTCAAAACAATTTAAATAGATACAATTTGTAATTTTGTATTTTTGTTTTGTTCGTAATACCTTTTAAATTGTTACATAATAGATTGTTGCAAAAAATATTTACAATTAGCGATTTATTTTAGTAAAGTTTTAGAAATGAAAAACTAAAAATTAAAACTACCTGAACTCAAAAGTTTTAATTATTAAAAAATATTTTAAATTCATCTTTTGGATTTCGGTAAGCTGTATTTAGAAAAGCAACTTTTGTACGAAGAGGGGCTAAAGATTGAAGCTGCCATTGGTGATACTTTTTAGGATACATTTTGCAATAAAAAAAAACATATTTTAAATATTTCTATAAATTATGTGTGTCAATGAAAACCTACGTTGGAATGATCACATATTCTATGTCTAGGTTTCATCAAACGATGTAAGAAATATGTACTTTTGTCCCAATATGCAATATAAGGCATTTCTCCGGCCAATGTTGGAATACAATTCCAACATCGGCTCATGTGCTAACAAGAACTCTTAACGTTTTTTTTTTACATGAGGTTGGAAACCGTGCGATAAAACTCTTAGGTTATACCAATATTGACACAACCACTTAACATTTCTTGCCTCACCTTGTTCTATCGTTATTTTCCGTCTCGATGTGAATGCTTATCAGTATACACTCAATAATATTCTGAAATATGCTGATTCTTTCCTTAGCCGTACAACAGGCTTATGGAATGTTCTGCTGAGCTCTGTATTTCCTAGTCATAGTAACTTGCAAAAGCTTAAGACCAACGAGCATCAGTTCCTCTTTTTTTCTTGCCCGCGCAAATCGCAAATATTTTAAGGCTACTACAAATCTTAAAAATCTCAATTATAACAAAAAAAATCAGTTACTCTTGCAACAGGTTTCAGTATACTTTTTTCTTTTTACTCCGATGGAAGCAAGAATTAAGGAAAGGCATCGTAGAGTTAGCACATGAGAGATTCTTCCACAATACTGAGGGACTTTAACCCGATCTAATAAACCTCCCAGGAAGTAGGAACCGACTTTCCTCGTCCTGGATGTGATTGCAACTAATCGTTTGACTCATCGCCTTAACTATGTTCCTAAGTACTTTTCTTTATGGGACACTTGAGTTTTTTGTAAATTTGTTTGGCATATGCATACCCACAACTGTAGTCCATAGCTCGGTACTAATTTCAGAACTTACTTGTAGTTGGACAGCAGTACCTCTCAATAAGCCAATTAACTATCATTTAACTATCATATTTCGCATGTTTAACTCATCTCTCTTTTTATTTACATGCACTTTTCAACGAAGTTTAGTGCCTAGAATATTTGGCAGTATTTGAATATTCTACTACGTTGTAGTTTATGTTTTTTAAGAGGTATAGCACGTTTTTAAACGTAAAATAAAATGGGCTAACTTTTGGTAATTAAACCTAATCTGCCATCTTTTTGTCCATTCTGAGATACTGTTTAGCGTCATTTGAACGTTTGTGGTTACTATTTCGACAGTTGCTCCTCCAGCAAGTACAGTAGTGTGATCTGTAGAAGTTGCTTTAGAAGTTTCTTCACTTTCAAACAGATCCCTAGTGAATAAAGGGTATAGCACTGGAACTAGGACACTGCCTTGAGGTACACCAGCCTTAATTTCTCTTAATGTTGAGTACTCTGTCTCTTGTTTAAATCTCAAGAATCGATCTGATATATATGACTCAAGAATTTTCAAATACTGCTGCGGCAGTTGCTTTTGTAATTTGTGGATCAGTGCTTTATGCCAGACTTAAACGAAAATTTGTGCTACATCGAAAAATATTGTAGAGCACACATTTTACTCCTCAAATGTTTTTTTGATTTTACCTGTGTTTCTATGCACCTGATCAATTGTAGAGTACTTATTTCTAAATCAAAATTGGTAAATTGACACCAGCGATTTTTCGTGAATTATTGTTTGCAGGTATTGGGCGATATGGGGCTACTTCGCTAGATGGTTTGCATCATTATTACCTCCGCGACTTTCCACATACTTAGCAACTTGAATGCAGCATTTACAAACTGCGTTATTTAAAAATGTCCCCTGTAATTAAATCAAATTTGTATGCCTTCTTCAATTTCTTTGGCAAGTTGTATAGCTGTTACCGCCGAATATGTCTATCATCTTCCCACCTTACTTATCTGTTGCCAATGTTTTTAAGCGTTCCCCTTTTTCTCAAATAATTTTACGAGGATACGAGTTTTGTTTAATTCTGTTGGTGGTTTGCAATCCATGAATCTTTTTGTTATTTTGTAAATTAGTACACTCTATTCTAATCTCATCTCAAAAATCATGGTTATTTCAGGGGTTCCCTAACTGCAATGTTTCCGTTAAATCTATCTATTACCGCTTAATACCATGCTTCATATTATTCATTTCAACTAAGTTTTTCACCTAGTCTGGAATTTACGACTTATTTTTCCTAAAGCACAGAGGAACTTCACAAATCTAACTTGTTTTTATATTTCTCTTAACTGTGGTGCAGGTGGAACATCTTTGACGGGCATTTCTTTCCTGCTGATGTGCGGCAAATATTGTACCTATTGAATATCTCTATGGCCATTTCCAAAAGGTTGTGAGCATCCTGTACACACAAAACTAATTCACAACTTCTGCATCTAAAAAACAAAATAATTCAAAAATATCCGGTGCCGCCATTTGGTTTCTTTTTCTGTCTAACTTGTAGGCTGACAAATTCTGGTCAACCGTGTTAATGTAGTTCATAAATTTGTTGTAGTCTACAACTGTAGATGGACATGATACTTTTAAAAATGGCCCGTACTTGCTTATGCGTGAACCTTCACTGAATTTTTCGTCGGAGTGGAAGATGGAGAGAAAATGTACGCATCCCTTATTGATCCATTTTATAACTCAGAGTCTCCGATTTTCGACCCATTATCTTCCGTAAAATAATTGTCAAAATACACCACATGATCCTTGCATTTGAAATCTAACATTGAGCTTCTTACAATACAACCAAAGCCTTTGGTTGGTTTCTACAATTCCAGATGATGATTCGCCAGAATAAATGTCAAACTTGTCACAGTACATACCACATTTTATCTGGAAGCATTCATATTTTGTACCCTGTTTTCGTCGGTTTCTTTGACATGTATTGCCTCATAAAGCTCTAAAGTTTGAATTCTATCATAGACGCGTCGGTCGTTCTTCATAAGTGGGTTTTGCACAGTTTCCAAAATTTGCTGATTGCATTTGGAGCATAGGTTAAGTTTTATATAGCAATTGTCTTAAGAAACCAACTAGACCGTAATTGATATAAAATCGTTAAAATCTGGAGCGAAAAACCCATAATATTTATAAGCTAACTAGGAATCCAGGCGATGGCGATGGCGCGATAGTTAGCTCATTGGACTATCACGCAGAGAGTCTGTGTTCGATTCCTACCTGGGTCACCAACAATTTTTCAAATCGCCATCATCTTTCGGCGGGCAATGGCAAACTCCCGAAAGTAAAATTGCCTTTGAAAAAGCTTCTAAGGAGTGCCGTTCGGACTCGGCGATAAACCGTAGGCCCCGCTCAGATGTGACAAAAATGACAACATGAGCAATGTAAATGAGTGTTAAGAAGCTAGGACATGGCACATACTGGGCTGCCAGCGCCACAGTGTTTTTTTTTTAACTAGGAATCTAATAAGCAAGTTGAAGCCAATAAATGTTTTCCTATCTTTCTATGGATGTTGAATTTTAATACCGTTGATAAAGTCAGTCAGTCATAAGTGAAATCCGGTTAAATTTGCTCCTAAGCGTTCTAAGTGGTTTGAGTCCATTTACCAGTCACTTTTTGAGGGTTTGGCTTTGGAAGTTGTTTTTTTGTCTCCCGAAAGAGGAATATTTTCATCTAAAGAATTATACGATAATAGCAATTGAATTACCTGATTCTCTGGATGTAAATTGAAATCAAACCCAAATGAAGTCACTGAATAACCATCGAAATCAAACTCTGGGGGAAGTTAAACTTCATCGGCGTTTACTCCTACTTAAAAGCTCTTAACTTGCTTTCGAAAGACAAACATTTAGTTAGTGGAGAGCATAATTCTCAACAGAATCCTACAATAAAAGTTAGGGTCACATTTTGTGACGGCTTATGGTATCTGAAAAATTGCAATGCCATACCTAGATATTTGGATGCTTTTTGCTCTTGGGCTACTTATCACTCATTTTCTACATGAGCCTCATCGATTATCTATTTAGAATCTATAAACAAGTCAACCCATAAAAAGTTATATTATCAGTAGACAACCAATTAAGTAAATTCCTACGCTCTGCAGATTTTTTCTTACGAATATTAGAAACGTACTATTGGTAGTATTTTACACGTTAGAGGATGGTATTATCTCAATTTTAACATAATAACTCGCTTTTACTAAATGAAGGTAAACAATGATAATAGAAATTATACCTTCCAAATTTTCTTTTTAACAAAAAGCAAACCACCATCACAAGAGAAAGCTGAGGTTCCTAAGTGCAATCACATTGGACCCATAATATAGGGTGGGAGAGAACGTATCGGGAATTTAATAGTAAAAATTCAGAATTCAGAAATTATTCGAAATCTAAAATTAATTTTTTGTAAAGCAAATTGTCCATTTTTTTTTCCACCACATTCTGCCATTTTTCAGCCAGCACCTTTATTCCAGCAGTGAAGAATTTCTGAGTTTTCTTGTTGAAAAACTGAAAAACATATATTTTTCACATGCCTCTTTTGAAGACAGTTTTACACCAACAAGATAGTGTGTTACAGAGATCGGAACAAATGATTATTTGACGGTGCAATATCAAGGCGCTGTCGTGATGAAACACAAATCCTTTCCTGTTGATGAGTTCTGACCCCTGTTTTTCAATTGCTTGCTTCAATGGTACTCTTCCAATCCCACCAAACACACAGTACCCTTTTCCATGGCATAAATCATGGCCCTGATATTGTTTTTTTGTAGAGCTTCATAATCTTGTTTTTTTTTGTCGAAGACTTCTCTCGCACTACATTTTCGTATGTGACCCATATTTCATCACTTCAAATATGTTATGGCCCGATTTCGTTTCGTTTCACAAGCGATTTCCACATGGATATTCAGTTATGACATACGAGTACAAGTATTTTGTGGCAGGTCTTAAGTTGCTTATGTGCCGGTGTTCCTTAAATTTTTGGATAATTGCACCGACTTTTTCTTTGTGATAGGCCGACTGGAACGCGGTGCATCTATTTCCAAATCGAAAGTGACTGAAATATCTCATGGCGGTAGTTTTAGATGGAGTGCCTTTATCATCAACAGCACAAATCTTTCACGATAAAAAGATTTCGCTCTTTCGTCCACAATTTGTAGGAATATATTACTGTTGTATCTACTTTGTCGAATTGTATACTTTTAAGCATTTTTTGTTTTTCTCTTTAAAGGTCTCTGATTTCTTTAAGCACTTTATTTTCAAAATTTTGTAAAATACTGTCATACCGTTTTACCTCTTGGTAAAACCCCAGAATTGTATACGATAGGTCCACACCGGTTCTGACACTTACTTCTCGATGCTAAGCTTGGAATATTTTCCAAGTAACAGTATTTTCAAAGTTTTTTCCCCTTGTGACTTCTATTTTAATTTAGCGCCGAGTGTCGTTTCGAGGCATTTAGCCTCATTTGCTGTCGGAATATGAACCGAGTCTATGAAAGTAGACAACATGCTCATTTTTCTGTAAGTGAAGTTTACTTAAACGGATTTAGTTTCATTACACATAATCCGCTCTTTATTTATCCATTTATATTATTAAGGGACCTTTCCAGTTTAGCTGTCGTTTCTTCAATCGTTTTACCTGCTGCAAATATAGCAGTGTCATCAGCAAACGTGCCTAAAACGAATCCGTCTTTAGGTATATAGGTGATATAGAAGCGGATCGAAAACACTTCCTTGCTGTACGCCGGGTAAAATTTCTTTAAATTACAAGAACTCATTTACCAAACTTTGTACACAGGGCAAGGCCCGTTGTAAATTAAATTTCAAGCCACATGTCGCATGTCACACCTTGCAACAAATACGTGTAAAAAAATCTTTTTTACTTCGAGGGCTTTCTTCACTATATCGGTGATTGTACGAACCTGTCGAATGCTTATTTCTGGACCGCAACTAGTGATCACTGATCATTAAGTAGGAGTATCCTTCACTTAAATAAAGAATTCTTTTTCAGTATATTCATTGGTAGATATTCAAAGCATTATCTATTGAACAAGGAAATGGTTCCTTTGAGATGGTGATCGCCAATGAAAATACTATTGGTCAAGCTGGGCAAATTTGCGGTTTTTTATTTAGCCCTTCGATTATTTTACGTATCCAGTCTTTGTATTACTACATGAACCCATTTATTTCCATTTATGAGATCTGTAGAAATGTTTTAATCATTCTTGGTAGGCATAGCTTGTTGAAACAGGAGTACTTAAAAAAGATCATTATAATCCTCGTCAAACATTTTTTTTTAAATTAGTAAAGAGCAGGGATAGACGCTTTGTACAATCTTCAAAAAAAAAACCGGCAATTTAGCTTACGCAGAAGAAGGCTAATTTCCAACATTTAAATTGGTCTTCGGTTTTCTAAACAGACATCATGTCATCGTAAAACCGACGGGGCACAGTTTCACCACGTTCGTAAAGCGATACTTACAGGCTTTGAATTAAATTCTACATCATACGAATACACTGCTCATTCTGGCGTCACATGGTATTCAGGGTTAAACGCCTGAATCTGGTAGTCTCTAACACTTTATACATACAAGCCTTTAAACTTAATAAGTATAAAGGATGATTTCCAGCAGACGGAGTTAGGTTCACATTTCAGTCCTCGTGCCTCGTGGATTATTTATAAGGAAATATAAATGGGTGTTAGGGTAGAATCTATGTATGTCATTGTATCGCTAAGGAATCAAGCCGAACCATCCGTTTCAGTTTGGTATTCATCTTCACGTAAACGTCTTTATTCGGCTTGATTTCAAATGCTTAACTTCTAGAATTTGATCGCAATAAAAGCAATATATTTTATATTACCTGAAGAATTTTGGCCTCTATGCGCGTCGTCTTGGTACCGCTCATAGAGAAGTAAGAGGATTGAAATATATACAATTGACCAGTTATTTTATCTGAATGTCTGCTGATGTTAATATATGTATACACATCCTCCATAGCAGGATAACCCCATATTTGTATCATCTGCAAAGCGCCATAATAAGGTGTACTCGCCTTACTCACTATTCAGTCATGTTCCAAAATTAAAGGAAGAGATTATATATATTGTAGCTCAAAGCAAATCAGGAGAGTTATTGTACTGTAATAACTTTGAGCCGAAATCCTGTTTATTAAAAAATTATTAACTTTATATGTTGAATAGCAACAGACCATCGTTTTTTAAAGTAGTTCCAGTATGACGTTGGATGAGATAAATCCAGTCCAGTCCTCAAATTACTTGACGTACTCGTATTAAAGGCTTTACAAGCTTTTCTGCATCGCTTCCACTTTTTTTTCAATACGAGTGCAAGACGTTTTTTTTTTAGATCTGTACGGTTTGGAAGACTCATAAGTTAAACATAATTTTTTTTTTTATCGAATAGACATATAATTTTATTTCATTAATAATGAGAAATGATTTTGGGCACATGGCCTCAATGGGCGTCTTTCAGGAAGTGCATTATGGATACTCGATTTTTTAACATTTCGAGCATATTTGGCTTTATTTCACGACTGCTGTGTTCAGTGTTAGCTTCTTATAATGGAATTATTACTGGCTTGTTTTTATTGGCTTACAACTTCAAATTTCTCCATAGAAAATACTCCAGCGTCGTCAGACAACATGATCCTGGACGCCAGCCTACAAGAGATAATTTTATCTTCGCTGGCAGTATGGTAATTGGCAACGTCCTGTTGAAGCCAAAAATCATTCAGATGCACTTATGGAAATCGTTGATCATACTTGTAACTCTGTACCAGCGCCATTGACGATGACATTTTTTGGTTAGCATCGATATGAAATTCGACACTTCTACCGATTGACTGATACAGAAGTTAGCTTCATCATGGAGCACTGATGGTTAAACGGCTTGAAACACTTTAAACAATGAACTTCTCCAGCTAACTTCCTTTACAATAATTTGAACTTAGTTTTCAGCACCCAGTTGGTACGCTACCTACAGCGGTCGGATATTCCTTCCTGAGATATTGAAGCACTGACAAAAAATGTTCATCAAGCCATTGCTGAGTAGCCATAAGTGAATTTCAAGTACGTCCTATCCCAACATACGAGTATTTAATGTGGCGAGTAAGTTAGGTCAAATGTCAACCGAGGAATCACAAAATTTCGACAATATTAAAATTTATTCACAAAACAGTAGGGCCAGGATAATGAGGGATTTGATCAATGGCTTGGTCTATAGTAGTAAAATGGTTTTGATTCTTGCAGCATTATTTATTGACATAATTTCTAAATGCCAGGCCAGGATATCTTTTGGCATTGCTAATTTTGAAAACAAACACATTTTCAAATATTGTTTCCACCAGCCAAAGATATTTCTTGTGCATTACTTTATTGCATATTAAACATACCCGTATCCACGAATCTGTCGTGTTCATTTATAATTTTGCATTCATCAGACTGTTGTTTGGACAGATTTGTGAATCCAAATTTCGTACTGGTTGCTTCTCTTTATGTGATCACTATCTTAAAGAAATATAAAGCCTTCTTCAGTTGCGATTACTCCCCGGTTTCAACTACATGAAAGTGTTAGTATTGTACCTATCTACATAGACGACAAAAAATGATCAATCTCTCTTGAACCGCGACCATTACAAATATTTGGTTCTTTCAAACTTACAATCCAACCAAAACAGGTTTTTTTTACTGCAATGGACTACTTAAAGATGCTCCCATATCATCCTAATTTCGAATAATACGTTATTACTCTGATTAATATGTCAAATTTTATGTTTTTTCGCGAAGATTTTTGTTTTGTCTCCGACAGTAGGAGTTTCAAATTCTTGGTGTAAGTCATCTTTTTTTTTCTATCTTTTTCATCTATCACGTTGCGTGGACAAATTTTCTTAGTATTTTCTCGTCAAAAGTTTGTAAAATATTGGCATTCGTTTTATTGTACCTACATATATATACCCAAAATTGGGTATATAAGTGCAGCTTGTTTACCAAGTAACCAACATATCAATAAATAAAGGGCATTTTGCGATAGCTCTGTACTTCATCAGATTGGAAAATCTGAAGCCCTAGGATTTTACTAGAATAGGCAATGCCTAATCTGGTGAGTCTTAATTCAAGTCGATAAAAAAAGGGACATCATGAGGATAGCTTTGTAGCTAGAAATGATTCTAAAGCATTTTTTTATTTTTATCAGTATTGAGAAAGTGAACTAATAAGTTTTTAATAAAACAACTCTGAAACACTTTCTATTCCTTAAGCTGCACACAACATTTAATATAGGTTTAATCTCTTACATGTTAAACAACACTGAAATAATTATTAGGTAGTTTATTATTCTTAATTTTTTTCAAACTTTAAACATAAATAAAATTTTAATTTAAAAAATAACATATGATAAAACTAATTATTTTTTTAAATGTTCGTTATTCTAACAATTCACTGGACTCACAGACAGGTTAGGCGCTTGTTTAACAAATCTGCCTCGATGTTGTCATGTTGTCTGTGGAAAACTGTTAATACGAAATTAAAAAAAAAGAAAAAAAAAACATCGTATTCGTGTATCGTAAACATGTGAACGTACTCGTGTAATTCTATTGCTTGCATGAAAACTGATATCCTACTAAGTATCATCTTCTTTCTCTGCAGTTTTCTATTCTTCGTCTTCTCTTCGTACATTCGAACACATATTCGTTTGTTTATGTTTAAATCTTAAGCCTTTAAGGCATCAAAAGTTCATCATCAAACATACCAACACCATCACAGGTAGAGTCAAATTAATAAGAAAAAAAAAAAAAACATTCTAAACCCATACCACGCCACATAACAATTAAATCGATGCCAAACTAAACGTTAATTTTTATTTAAAATTTTGTTACTTTTTATTTTAACAAAATTTACAAATTTACTTAATAGCAACCCGAAAAAAAACCTTTAATGATTTTTTAATTGTTTTATTTGTTATATAAGTTTTTTTCTTATAAGATTTACTGTTTTATTTGTTTTGGTTTTTTTTTTTTGACAAAAACTAAGCGCATGCATTGAATGCAAGTTCACAGATTAACTATTTATTAAATTAAAATTCTAAGTGAATACATATTTACTGTTTCTTTTGTCTTTACACATTACTTACTAACTTTAAAAAAGAAAAAAAATTTTATATATTTAAAAATTGCTTAATGAACTTCTGCCAAAAAAAAAAGTTATTTTCTATATCCTTTCCCCATCTAACCATACGTTAACACTTAAATCTTTTTAACAAAGCTACTCTACTTTCGTATACTCATTTTAAGTTTGAATATGTAATCTTGTAGATTTGATTTGATTTTTACATTAATTTTGAATTATTTAATTTTTTAATTTAGTAATACTAGAGCATCACAATACCTTTATACCCATAAACCCTCATTACTCTCTCTCTCTATATATATTTCTACCTCTCTATTGCTGTCACCATATTTCAAAACATCGCTGTATCTTTAGTCATACTCTTTGGTTTCGATTTTTCTAAAAAAAAAAAAAAAACAATGTTTATGTTTATGTTTAGAATTTTTATTTTTTTTTAAATATAAACGTTATTAACTAATATTTATGTATTTTTTTTTTTTAATTAATAAAATGGGAAAAACAAAAATAATTAGAACAACTGGATCGTATCGAGGAGGGTATGGATCAGATCAATGCCGACATGAGAGAAGCAGAAAAGAATTTAAGTGGTATGGAGAAATGTTGTGGCATTTGTGTGTTACCCTGCAATAAGTAAGCTATCGGTTATTGTCTTAAACGCTAACTGATGCAATGTATCTTGTTTTTGTTTTTCTATTTGTAGGAGTCAGTCCTTTAAAGAAGATGATGGAACTTGGAAAGGAAATGACGATGGCAAAGTTGTCAATAACCAACCACAACGTGTTATGGACGATCGTAATGGATTAATGCCTCAAGCTGGTTATATCGGCAGGTAATTGTTCATTCGTATTCCTGATGACTAAATATGGGTACTAATTTTCTACTAACTTATGTAACTTACTTAGGTGGCTCTGGGCCTCAACTAACAACCCTCTGCAATCAGTTGCGCATCCCAAGGTGGTTGAGGTCTCTCTTACTTGTGCGCGTCACCTAAGGCGAGGTCTTCCCGTACTACGTTGCCCATAGGGGAATACTCTGCTGGCCGGAGATTAATGTCCATTCGGTCCATAGCTACGGTTGCCATCTCAGGCGACTGTTATGAGTCAACAAACCATACTTATGAACATTCTTCACAAAGTTGGAAAACTTTTTGCAAGATTTCCCAAGTGTAAACCGATCAATTTCGTACCGCGAAAACATAATACTGAGTGTCTGTCATAGCATAAAAGCTGTCAGTGTTAAAATAACACATGGTCAAAAAAGAAACCAACAGATGGCCCATGCTTTAGTTGCATCGATTTTAAGTTGCGTCGCTGTACATTATATACAGTTTGCTGTTGAACCGCCTCCTTCATTTTCCGTTGATGTAAACGGTACCGAAAACTACCTTCAGACTTGACAGCATATACTTAGTACAACCATTTTCTGACATTACAATTTAGATTTTCTCACATTACACAGGGTGCGTTCTCCATCGTCATCCGATGCCAAAACTACACTTGGGTCTGCGGCTCTCTATACATGCTCTCATATGTGGCTTTGCGTTTTTTGGAACTTTTCCGTTTTTTCCCGAATCTGCCGTAATGTGGCTCCTATCAGTGGCCAAAAAAACCTATTGAGACTGTTGCCGAAGGGTCATATGAGTTAACATAATGCAGCAGATGGGATTTTTTAATGCTACGAGTATGTTGGGGAGAATTTTTTGTCTCTGACTAGCGTAGTTCAGGGAATTTTCCTTCTTTACGATCGGACAAACAAAACTATTCCATACTTGTTTTTAACAACTCGGCAGTTTTTTTTTCAAGCTATACAACTCAGTTATGTTCTTTTGAGTTTTTGTTAAAACTTTCGAACTTTGTTCTTCTCTTTCTTCTTCTTGTTCTTTGTTCTTTTCTGCAAAACCGCTCTGGTTTTCAACCTACAGTCCCCAAAGTTAAGACAGCGGAACGTCATTCATGAACACACCAGAAGTGCCGTTCATAAATTGTCGCTGATAAACAGTTTTGTATTCTGAGTTTTTAGACCCTCATATATATCTTTCAAAAGAATTTATGTCTAACGTATGCGGAATGAAATATGAACTGTTGTTCGTGATACAAAAAAAAAATGTATTTATGTTTAATAAAATTGGGAAAAATAGGAGTTTAACAATAATACTTAAACAGTTTTTACAAAAAATATTCATAGCCATAGCGATTGGCCTTCCTTATATTGAGTGGAACTTTCCGCATAGACTCCTGGATTCCATTTGTTTTAATTTTGTTGAGTTCTCTTTTTATTTTAAGTTTCAGATTTTCGACATTTTTAGCCTTATATCCATTTCCATAAACTTCTCTTTTTAAATTTGCCCAAAAAGTTTCGATTGGCCGTAGCTGTGGAACGTTTGGAGGGTTCATCTCTTTGGGCACAAATTCAATATTTAAACGTGCCCAAGCATCCTGGTGGTTTTAGCATAGTGGGCTGAGGCCAAGTCCGGCCAAAATATTATTTTGTCATTCTTATGATACTTACTGATGAATTTCGCAAGTACAGCAAGACATTTCTGTTGATAGAAATTCGCGTTTACAGCTAAGACAGATTTAACAAATACAGGCTCACTGATGCCTCGCTCACTTATCGCCAACCACAGTAAAACTTTTTTTGTTTTTGTTATTTGAGTTACATTATCAGGTGGTTTAGTGTTAGGAAGCTTGAAATAATATTTTGGAGTCCACTCATGGCCCTCTAAAGTAAAATAGCTCTCATCATCCATTACGCAGATGTACGGTGAATGGGCAGCAAACAAGTTTTGGGATAGAGCACGTAGTCGATGTTTAATAACAGTTAACTGTTTTTTAGACACTTCTGGCACAGTTTTTTTTTTTGCTTTTTTCATAGCCCCCATGTCTAACATATACTTCTTAACAGTTTTGTCACTGAAATTGTATTTTTTCGCCAACGACCGATATGATTTTGCCGTATGACCCGCAATTTCAGCCTTTTTTGCCCGAACAATACGGCTTTGCAAATCACACTTCTTTCCGGAGCCGCGTTCGAAGGATTTCCCATTCTCAAAATATTTAATTGTATTATAAATAAAAGTTTTTTTTTTAAATTGCATTTCGAAAAAATGAATAAATATTTCATGTTTGGTCTTTGATGGATTGTTTTCACAAAATTCAAAAATTAATTTACGGCAGTCATACTCCTTCAATGACATTTCGCAACTAATCACTGCTACAAACCAAAATGATCTTTAGCTGAATAATTGTTGGAATAGTACCGTTATTGGTCTCATATCTTTTTTTTCTATCGGAACCTGTTTTGCATCGGATATGCCTGCTGGAAATTAGTTCACATTTCATTCCGCATACGTTAGTAGTCTTTACGATATCACGCTGATTAAATCATGCCACATCTTCGAAGGGCTTAAATACTAGATAGTATCTAAAGCTTACAGAACTTCAATTCAAATCGAATTCAATTGCAATAAATTTTCTTAAATCTTTTTAGAATAACAAATGATGCGCGAGAAGATGAAATGGAGGAGAATATGGGACAAGTTAACACAATGATTGGAAATCTCCGAAATATGGCCCTTGATATGGGCTCAGAATTGGAGAACCAAAACAGGCAGATCGACAGAATTAACCGCAAAGTAAGATATTACTTTCATCCAACTTACATAAAAACCATCAAAAAATCATTTTTTACTAACCCAATTGAAATAAATTTAACACACATATCATTATTTCACTTTGTCCATGCTTGCGCACAATGTACAGGGTGAATCTAACGAAGCCAGAATAGCAGTGGCCAACCAGAGAGCTCATCAGCTCCTCAAATAAATACTTACTCAATATTTTGTTGTCCTAATGTTAAAGCAAAACCAAAAAAAAAAAATTATATTTATATATTAACTAATAATAATTCCAGTTTCTTTTTTTTTTTTTTTTTTAAATACATTATATATATTTAACTACATAATTGTTAAATATGTTTTTTGTCGATTTTTATCATTAATAAACGTTTATATACATAAATATTAAATAAAATAAAAATAATAAAATATATCGGTAGGGTTTTTGGCTCATAATGCTGTGATGAACTAAAAAAATTAAAAAGAATAAAAAATAACCGGAAACACAAAATGAAATGAAATTTGAGTTAAAAAAAATAAACAAGAAGAAAACCAAGTTTTTTCATGATAAAGAGATACATCAATCGAATGACAAACAAACGAACATAAGAAATAAAAGGAAAGATTTGAAAAAAAGAAATTTAAAATACAATATTAAACAGCATTTATTCATCACTCAGTCAAAGTGGAAAAGACAGTTACCCGCCTTCTAGAACAAATATGGGAAAGCTTAGTTTTTATTATTTTATTATTCGCGTCTGATATATAAATATTTAAATTTAAATTATAAAAAAAAATCGAACAAATTAAATAAATATGAATTTTTCGCTTTATGAATTAACGAAATGCAGTAGAAGACTACAAAAAAAAATTAAGTAATAAGGAAATTTCCTAAGCGTATCATATTTGTAAAAATTTTTTCACATTAATTGTGTAAAATTCATTTTTGTTTAGGTAAATGAAACGATTTCGAAATGTTTTCTAGAGATGAAAAAGTATTTAAATTAGAAAATCTAACAAACTGTATGTTTTTACAGTGAGATTTTGAACCCATTGTCAAATATTAAAAAAAAAAATACAATTATGAAAAAGATGGTCTATGCAGTTACGTTCAAGAAACAAGACTAAAACGATTATCGTTTAATGCACAGTCAAACACAACTATTTGGAACCACAGAACTGCTGACCATTCAAATTTGCTTGAAATGTCTCCCTGATTAGATAAATGGCACTCGAGCTTAAGGGAGTATTCTGAAAATGATAAAAACCTATCAACAAACCAGTCTTGTAGCAATGTGGTAGTTTCCGCAATGTTTTATTGACTGAAAATGTTGTACTGAATAACAACTGGGCCGGTGACTTCAATTATAACATAACTTACTAATGACTTCTTTTTAAACCAATTAAGGTATACCAAGAAATGAAGTAAGTTGTCATAGTTCCGTGGTATCATGAAGCAATGTCCCGATTTGCCATCTCTAGTTACATTGAGCAACAGCACAAGTCGAGAGATCCAAAGTAAAAATTGAAATCGGTATAATTTTACACATATTAAGTGACAGAGCTTAACAGCTTCGGAATAAACACTTAACTTATGTGAAATGAAAAGATGAATAACATTCTGCATAATCAGTCGAATACACCTTTTAATCCCTAACCCAAATGTTGAACTTGTGGCTAGGATTTTCTCAAAATTTTCACTGCAAAATGCCTGTCATCATTAAAACGTACATCCAGTTCCTTAAATGTACATCGATTGGGCTTTCAACGATTATTGTTTTTTTTTTTGTTCTTGTTTATGGTTGTCTTACTTATATCAGTACTTGCCTATTCTTTAAATGCAGTGGATAACATTGAATAGATTCATTCACATGGCAGTCGTTCTCCATGTGCTGCTGAGTCGGAGCGCTAAGACTATGGATCAGTCCACTGTACACGTATGTACAGTGCGTTTTCGATAAGATGAAAAAAAAGTTGCGACCCAAATATATAAACCTTGTAGGCACAAATTTACCGAGAAGGATCTCTGTCAATAACTAAACTGTTTTATTATGTTTAGTAAAAGTATTTCGTCAAAAGCTGTTATATGTTAATGAGTTGAAAACTTTATCTACACCTTTTCTGTAACCATAGCAAAGATGCTTAAAGGCAGCCTGCAATCTTCAGAAATAGTATTAAAAACAATTTTATGATATGACGATATCCAATAGTTAATATGTTCCCTTAAGAGTCAGTTTTAGCAGTTCTGACGTAGATTGACCTTCAAAAAAAAATGACCAACAATTTTGATTCATTCATTCATGTATTCAAAAGAATAATAGCAATAATTCTTCGCAACTTGTTGGATCGATTACATTTTTCCAAAAGACATTTTTTACGGAGGAAAAAAATTCAACCTTAACTCCCAATTATTCAAAACGTACATCGTTACCATTTGCTGAATCTTCTCACACAATTATTTGTAATGCAGACAATTTTGTTTAATATTTCATATTTTGGACTGCGTTCATGTTCCTTCAATCTAAGCCTCGCTTAGTCTTAACACAGTCACGATTGCCTCTCCAATTTATTACTCTTTCATCTAAGTATTCGCATTCGTTTAATTGTTGACATTTACTTAATTTTATCTAAATAAATGATCTCATTTGCAACTGGAAGTGTATAGCAAAAGAAAACATAAATATTAAAAAAGAAAATCCTTATAGATAAATAAAAAATCTTAGTTTAATTGAAAATGATGTGAGCTTCCATTGCACGAACAAACATTCATTTCTAGTCATTTATCTAATTTTTAAAAAGTCAAAGGAAAAGAAACATTATAAAGAAAACAAAGTCTCAAAATATTTAAAAATATTATAAAACAAACAATTTTATCATAAAATTTATTATTATATAAAAAAAACCAAAACAAACAAAACAGTAATAATTTAACAATTTGTCTGTTAGGAATATTTAAAATTAACGTTTTTGTATAGAATTTTATTCAAGTAGACGAAATAAATCTTAAAGAAATTAAGAAAAGAACAAAACAAAACAAGATTATATGCACTCTGAAAAACAAAAAGAAAGGAAAAAGAAAAAAACAATTTAACAATACATTAGAAAAAGTAATACGTTTTTTTGCTGAAGAAAAATTAATTAAAATATTAATAATGAACAAATATAAAACCAAAAAAAAAATACGAAACTACCAAATGGCGAATGATTTTCGGACCAATAGTATGTGTAAAAACAAAAAACGGAATCAAATTGTTCTACCTTATCAACTTTTATTTGTATATAGTTTTGTTTTAATTTAATTTTTTTGTTTTACGAAGCTATAATAAAAATGTAAAAACAAATAGAAATGTGCATGTATCGTGTATCAAATTGTGTACATATGTACATACATATATCTGCAATTAGTGTCGGCCTTTATTTTGTTTTTATAAAGAAAAAAAATAACACACGGATTTATTCGCCGTATTTAATTCGTTTCTATTTTGTTTTTACATTTTAAAATGATTTTTGTTTTCTAATAATTTAATTCTGAACTGAAATAACAAGCAATAACTACTAATGCCTTAAATATTGTGAATAAAAACGTAGAGCATTGGTTTGCCTACAAAAAAAAGCAAAAAAAAAACGAGTAAACCAACACATCTCAGAAATTGTGTAGCGTTTAATAATTAAAAAAATTATTTTAAAACTTTGATTTAATTATTTATTATTATTTTTTTTATTTATTTTGTTTTGGTTTTTATTTTAAATTTAATTTTTTTTTTCATTTCTTTTTAAAGGGTGACAAGAATACTGTAAGAATCGATGGCGCTAATAAACGGGCTAATGAACTTTTAAAACATTAAACGTTGACTATTATTCATTTTTTCATAATTTAATTATTGTTTTTGTACTATTGATAGATTTAAAAACAACAAAGAAATAAAAAAATAAATTATTAAAGTTTAAATTTCAAATACTCAATTATTTTGTTGTCTATTTTTAATTATTCATGAAAATAAATTAAATATAACTCACCAACTTCGAATAGCACAATTCAAGTTTTTGTTTTTAATTACTGTGTTTCGTTTCGATAGCTGCACAAGTGACCATACATAAATACATATGTAATTAAGAGTATTCCATACGCCTCTGTATGTTTTTGTGTTGATTATCCAAAACTAATATATGGAAGCAATAATTGTAGCATTATAGCATGCATGTACTGCAAAAAGCATTGAAATGCTTTAAATCATCAACATTACTTAACAGAAGTCAGAGGGAAGGAGTTGTTTTGAAAAGGTATTTGATAAAGATTTTGGTTTGAATGAATTTATGAGTAACAGTTTTATTTTTAGACTGACAAGGTATTTCTATGCTGAATTCTTGTAAACGGATACTTTTTTTTAAAGAAAAGTGTGCCTGCGGATCACAATTTCAAAAATTGGTTAATAGCTATTTTCGAACTGTCTTAATTGTTAACTTTAATGAAGTAAATGAACGCGACAATTTATGAATGAAAGATATTTTTCGTAATAGCATATCAGTGTTATGCCAGTTCAGTTTCCTCTTAAATTTAGAAGTCGAAATTGAAAATTTCTTGTAGCTTTGATTTTTTGCTACATTTTCATCTTGGTGCGAAGCTTGGAATTTAGAAAAAGATCCTTCCATACGTAACCGTATGGACCAAACTTATTTATGTAAGACAAAGCTGGGTTGCTTTTGCTAGAATCATTGTTTTGACACACCATATAACAAATCTTTGATATTCAATTTTGATGTCCAATTTTACTCCCAAACAAGGTCTTCTTAGGACGAGACTTTTACTGCCTTGTCGTATCGAAACTGTACTGACAGGGACCTATGAGATCAATGCTTAAGTGTCATCTGAAGTCATCATATGACTCCACTTGCTATAGCTCTTTATTTGCTGTAAAATTCATTGACATAGTTTTCCTGAAGGCGAACTTCACAACGATGAAGACATGTCAGCTGAATTTTGGTCTATATCCAGAAGAAAAGAAGGACAAATTAAGACGACTTGTAGATGTTTCCTGTTTTACTTCGTAATACTGGTGCCAATAACATCTGGTCACTAAAAAAAGTATTTGTGTACAATCGGTGGTAATGTACTATTTTACCACTAATAGATTTTTATGAAGAATAGAGCAAAGGAACGATTTGTACATCAATGTGTTCAAAGTTGGGACAGTAATTTTGGTCAAAGTTAATACAGCCTTCTTTTTGTTTCTTGTCGGAACTTAACAATATTCAAATAAGGTGAATCACAGCTTCTCAGTGACAGCAAATCCGAACCTTCTTTTGTTGTTTGTTTATAACGCACATACTGTGTGAATATGAGGCAATATCGCGTAGCCGAAGGAAATTCTTAGGAAAATATTTCTTTGAAAACTTAGAGGAAATAGACGGCACGGATTTCAAAGGCCTTTTTGGCTTTTGTAGAGAAATTAGGTGTTTAAATAGGGAGACTGTCTAGGTTTTTGCCAATGTAGTTGGTTTCAACTGGACCCACAGGGGATCGCGATGGGTCCGTTTTGGTGCCTAGTGTTGTGTCTAATGGCACACCCTTTTTCAACCTAACCTAACCTAACTTTGTTGTTTGAGACTAATCCGTTAAGGAATATTATTTTTAAAGAAATTCTTAAAGCGAAATGAAGATATGATATGTTGTTTACAAGAAGGCTACATAATATTGGTTGCAGTGATCGGAGAAAGCTATTTCACGCTCTCATTTATTGGAAATCGTTTGCCCTATGTATTAAGTCTATATATCCTAGCCCCAACCTTTGCAAAACTGGCCATATCTAGATGACTCACTTTGTAAAAGAAGGGAACAGGTTGAAAATAAAACAAAAAAACAAAACATTTTAGTTTAGAAACTCCATATCAAATACCTGTAACAAAAGCAGCCCCTTTCCTCTGTGATTTTCTGTCCTTACAGCTAAATAAAAGTTTAAATTGTATTTTTAAAAAAAACAGAAGTTAAAAAAAAAAAATTAAATAAATGTATAGTATACACAATAAATATATCTTATGCTGAAATATGCTCGACAACTTTTAAATCCATATCAAATAACAAAGTAAATTTTAAAAAAAATATATATATATATATATATGTATATATAAATAAATAAATAACTACAAAACAGTTTTACAAATTTGAAAATAGTTATATTACAAAATACAAATACATCAACAATAGTATATAAAATAAATTAAATAGCCGGAAACACTCGAACTTTGTATTGTTCGTAGTTACTTTCCCGAGTGTACGGAATTTAGAAAATACAACAAACAAACAAGAAAGTGTTTTTAAGTTTTTCTTATTTCTCAAACAAATTACTACATAACTACTATTTTTTTATTTTCTACATATTTTTTTAAGCTAAACTTTATATATGAATAGTGTATCCGGTTACATGTGAATCTACTGTTTTTGGGTTGTAACTACTAATATCTAATATTTACAAACTATTTAGGTTAAAAAGGAAATAAATGTTATAATAAAAAAGAAAAACCAGTTTATATGTATGCAATACATGTATAAGTTTAGATATTTTAACTGTTTGATAGTTATTTTCGATTTATTTATTTTTTTGCACGAAATATATTTTTTTTTGCCTTTCTATTCAAGATTTTATTTTTCGAACCATAGTTTATTTCCTGCACTACTTATCTACTATTAAACCGAAGTTACACTCTTAAATAAAAAATAAATAAAGTTATACTATATACAAATATTTACACTCATACATATGCGTTAGGGGAGCAAAGAAATTGTAAAAATGGCAAATGAAACACAAAAATAAATATTGTGTGCATAGAAGTTTACATTTTATTTATTTTCATTAAAAAATTTTCATGTGTAACATACAAATATGTAATATAACAGAATACCATTTTTCTATAAACTTTAACCACCTTAGAGATACATCAGAGTATTTTTAAAATGTGTCTATGTATCTCTCTTTCTATAAATAACAAATATTGTATAGTGTAAACACTAGAATAACTATTCTTACATCTGCATACAAATATAAGAGATTTAAAGAGAAATAAATAAATTTACATACGCATACAATATATATTTATACATATATAACAGAATTACCCTTGAATATATTTTAAATCGTAATTAAACAGAACTAGATCAGTTAAACAAAACAATCTTAACAAAAACAATACAAACCTAGTTATTTAGTTAACGTTAATATTTGTTTCTAGGTTCGGAATTCAAGCTCGCAATCTGTCTAGTCAATCCTTTATTAATTTTGTCAAATCACTGCAGTATGTATAAAGAAAACTAATTTAACTCTGGGTACCTTTTTTATATTAGTATAAAAGATTGTTTCATGTTTGTGTCATGTCTCCAATTTCCCTAGGGCTTGTTGAACATGCTATGGATCAAATCTATTGGTCCACCGTGGCAAAACCACAGCGTGACTTTTTTCGGCAACCTTACTCGTTAGAATTATGTCAGAATAGATGTCCATCCTGTCCCTAAAAAAGGTGAATCTTTCTCTTCTCCTACAGGTCTTTTGCAATTACATCTGTTCTGTTAAAGGTCATGGAAACGGTCAGCTCCTGTACTATTTCCAGAGACAAACGCTTCTCAATAACCCAAGGTTTTCTGGCATATACCAAAGTACTCGTATACACAACATCTGGTGAAAACAAGATAGTACTTAATATTAGACAGTTTGACATCAGGATCTTGCTGAAATCTCTCCTTCAAGGGATAAAAAGTAAATTATCGGAAACGTTATATTAAGTTGCCTTAGGTGAACAGTATTAAGTCTTTTATCCACATAATAAACGCTAGTGTGCCCCGTTCCTTTACCCATACTCTTTTTTATTTTCATTAGTGATGTGTTGTCTGCTACTTTTAATATACTTATAGTATATATATATTATATAGTTGTGAATCCCTTTTCCACTTGTACGCACATGTGTCATGAGGCAAGTGAAACTGAACCCAAATAATGAACTTCATAAGTTTTTTTTTTGTTTTCTCCAATACATTGGATGGATGACTTCTGCCTCTAAAAAGAATTAAGAACAGGAGTTTTGGTATATTTTTACTTAACATTTCCGTAGAGAAGTTTTGTCTTGAAAATCTGATTTTGGAGTGCACGCTTATGAAGCGAATGACCTGGGTAATGTTTGTTCTTTACAATGTCCGAGTTCATTACTGATGTTATTGACATGAAAGTTAGACAAACAAATTTGTCGTATAAAACATAAACGCATTAAATGGAACTTAATCCTTCACTTCTAGCAAAATCAACCTAATCAGCTTTTAACCTAGCTACCCTATCTGAATATTCTGGAGATGGTAGTGGCCTTATAGCATTACAGCCTAGTCTGGTCTGAATACAGAAGCTATAAATGATCAAACTTATCTTCTTAAACATCTCCATGCACACCTTAGATTCCATAAGCAGGTGAGATCTGCACATATGTATGGTACATAGCTCTATAAAAAGCAAGTTTATGTTTTAAGAAGTTTGAATTTGTTTGGTCTTCAATTCATGATTTTGTAACAGGTCTGAGAGCAAGCCGAATAATAGGCATAACTGCGACTGTACTTACGGACTTCTGTCGTTGCTACTGTTATACCTAACGTGATCAGTGATAAAAGCGTTTTCAGGTCGTCGGATATATGTATCCATACCGTAATAACGAGGGCCATTTTATATCTGATGCCATGTGATCAATTTGATTACTAATCTTATAAACTGGCTATCGCTTTGATATCTTTGAACTTGGCCGTAACCCGGATCGTGATCATTGTTCTACTTATTGCCAGAAACTCAAAATTTGTCATATATTTTGAGGAGACTAAAGATATAGCAGTTGTATCTACTTAAGAGCAACTGGTATTTGTTAAGCTAGTCATGGTCTGCTTAACGTGTGAGTAATAGCAAGCAGATCCATAACGCTGTGATTATAAATATAAAGTTCAGTGGTTTAATTCGAAGCAGTCATAATTCATAATAAAAAATTTTCATTTTGCTACTTAAATCGTGGCATGAATTAGTTGCACTCTAAGTGTTTCTATATGGACTCTTTTTGGCAAGTACACCTATGCCTATAAAATCTGTGTCTATAAAACCATAGCTAGTTGTTAGTTTGTGTATTGGGTACCTTTTATTCTTTCTTGTAGATTTGTTTTAGCAAGAATGCATTTTTATTTGTTTTGAATAAGAATTCGCCACTTCATACTCATGATCGTCAGTAACACAAATTCAATTGTTATTAAAATTATCTTACCTGAACGGATAATGACTCCTCAATTGAAAAGATTGTTTTTAATGTATATATACTGAAGGTATGCTCCGAATCTCAAAGTGTCAACAAGCTTACCTTTAACTCAGTGCTGGAAGAGATAAATTCGACGATATCGCTATCAAAAGTTCTGATTCATTCCAATGATCAAAATTAAAAGACACCAATCGTTTTAAATAAGTAGGTATTGAGTAAATAAGTCCAACACTGTAACCTTTTTGTCGCCTTTTAAGTGATTTTATTTGAAATTTAAAATTTAGAAAAATTCGTCCTCTACATGCAACTCAAACATTATTATGTAGATATTGCAAAAAAAAAATAAAAATATATGTAAAACAAATTCCCACCAATTAGAATTGCATTTTATTATTAATTTTTAAGTGAGACATGTGCTTTGAAAACAAAAGCAGTATGTGGAAATATTAATGCTCGATTGCTCAATAGATGGCGTCAGTTTAGAGTATTTAGTATATGGATAGCTATGCTTAAATACGTATAAAGCCGGAGTAAAGAAGTAGTAAATAAATAAGTATAGGTTGTATTATTTTGTAGTCTTTTTTGAATGCATGCATATCTTTTATTCATCTTACCTTTGCCGAGATTTTCGTTTACGCATGCAAAAATAATACTTTGCCTACAACACTGATCGATGACAGACTTTCCCTTAGGAATATCGGCTCAAAATGATACATTGTTAGTTAGTTTTGATCGAAAATTATCTTTATACAAATATGTTTATCTCATAAAAATTTACACTGAAGGAGAATTTAATTTTTAAAAATTACCCCTGGTGAAAAGTTCTGGGTAAATGTAGTGATATTCCAGTGAAGTTTCTTTGATCGATTGTGTAGTTTTCATATCTCGAGCCAAACCATGTAGCAACCTTTTCGATGTTGTCATAAATAAATTTTTTTTCATCGATCCTATAAATATGAAAGCGCTAAAGAGATTGCTTGAATACCTAATAGAATGGCTTTTTTGTGAAGTTAGTTAAAAATTATGGATATTCGTAATTTTACCCTGCATTCAATGGACGTGAAAGTTTAATATAGCAGTCTCTTATTCACGTAGCACTCTAAGATACGTTCTCTCATACATATATTTAAACCTTATTTTTTCGAATGAATTGCTATTGCTTCTTAAAGCTGCTGCAATTTTTTACTGTGGATATTACAATGGAAGTATCGTCAAGCATTGATGAATTTTTGTCGTCATCAAGAGGAAAAGAAATTATTTTATTCGGAAATTAATATGGTTTCATTACTTAAGTAAATAAAAAACCAACATACGAATAGTATTCCAACTTCTTGTTTTGCTCGATTCAAAACTTTTTATGATGTATTCGTTACGACCAGTTAACTGACAAGATCAAATTTTTATAAATAAGTTTATTAGTTTATAAATACAAATGCGGGGAACGTTGCAAAATTTTTTTATGTCGCGGGACATATATGTGGATACGATCGTGTCAGTTCTTTCAAATGCCTACTATGAGAGTGCTTAAAGCAGTCTTTGGTGTACGTAAAAATCTGGACATGATGAGTCATATTATTGCCCATCTTTGCCTTCATGGAATCTTGTCTTGTGTATTAGAAATAGTAAAAGGAATAAGACTTTTAAGGCGTTATCAACATCTGAATACTGAAATTCCATAGTATGGGTAGTATTTATTTGGAAAAGATCGCAGTTGACTTTATGCTACCAGGCCAAAATTTAGAAAACTAATCCAATCAATGACTTTGGTTGTCTTACTAAACCAGGGATAATTAGTAACAGCTAAATGAGGCAAGTGCTTTTTTGTTTTGTCTTTTCGATTCAGCTTTAGTTACCTTAATGATGCAAGTATAAGTCGAAGAATCAAACGATAGTGATATACTCGCAACAATGAATATGACGTTTTCGCAGCAGATGCTGCGTTAGATATCCTTAAATGTTTTTACTGTAGAAAACATGTGTAAAAGTCTTAACTTAAATACTATTTTATCTACCAGTGAATTCGAAATCATTAATTTCTATCTTCTTTACGAATCGAGTTTTATGCAAAGTAATGTAATCCCAGCTAAAGACAGAAGAGTCTGTCTTAAAATTAGAAAATCAGAGATCTGATTCTTTCCTGTTTTACGATGAAAGCTATTTAATTAAAAAAAAATTGTCACAATTTCAGTCTTATATTTTTGTCTTTTTAATTTATAAATTTGTTTTTAAATTCGTAAAAAATAATGATAATTTAAAATTATATATAAATATCACATCAACGAATTATATTATGTATCAACCCATGGTTAAAAAAAAAAAAACAACAAATAAAACGCCTTTTATTTAAAAGCATTTACAATTTGCTCTCTTATTTTATAGATTATTATTATTAAAACAGAACATTTTTTTAAATAGAAAAGCTTTAAAGTACCTAAAATGTTTCCCACAATATAATTAGACAAATTGAAACAAACAAAAAAAATTAAAACTTATTTTCAATTGAACACAAAGTGCATATAGTATGTTTTATATCAAAAAAAGTAAAATGTATTTTAAAAAAAGTTATAAATAAAATAAATAAAAAAACAACTAAGCAATGCGTGTTCGTTAAATAAAAACAACATTAGCAATACCATTAATTGTGTTTAAATAATTTTTAAAAGAGAAAAACCAAAAAAAAAACTTTAAATTAAATTGTAACTTAAATGCTTGTTTGATAGTTTTTAAATAAATATATTATACATTGAAAAAAAATAAAAAAATAAATCAATATTTATATATACAATATAATGCAATACATATGTATGAAGAGTAGTGGTGTCACTATTATAAATTAGTACCTACTTACTAGAACATAAGTATAATGTACAAAATCATTTAACAACAATATAAAGTAGGATATATAAAAATCAAAAAAATTATAAAAAATTAACAGACACACACAATACCGAGAAGAAATATATATGTGTATATTTATTCATATATATATTTACTGCGGAATTATTAAACTAAAAATAAATCTATATACATACAACATTATTATTGATTATTCTATTAACCCAACTCTCTGTGTCTTTTATTATCTTTTCAAATTTAATAATTCAAAAATTCAAATCCAACCATTTAAATGCATGTTAATATTGTATCATATTTAAAAAAAAAAAAACAAAAAACTTAATAAAAAGTCTATTAGAAAAAAAAAGTTTCGAAAAAAAGATCAAAAGAATCGTAGCCGAAAATGAGAAACCGAAAAGAAACAAAATAAAAACCAAAACAAAAAAACAAATTATTGAAGAAGACAAAAAGAACTTCATTTCCATTAACATTAAGTTGTAGCGTAAGTTTTTGAATATGTATTATGAAGAGCATGCATTTTGTAAAATTAAAAGTAAAAAAAAAATATAAAAAACAACAAAAAAAAAAACATAAAACCAAACGAAAATATTGTGAGATGAAGGAATTTTTTTTATTTTACCTTTTTTTTTTGTTAACTTAAGACAGACTAAAACTTACCTAATTTGTTAATTAAAAAAAAAATATATATATATATATTTAAAAAAAGATATATTCTTTTTTATTAGATTACAATTTTTGTTATATTGCTTTTTTAATTTACTTTTATTTAAATTTATATTTTAAGTTATTAGAATCCGCTAATTAGCTAATAAGAAGCTACAAATGAAATACGGAAACATACTACACACACAGTCATGTGTAACATATGTTTACATATGTAAATGTTAAGATTTCGGAATAAATCATCATTATTAAATTAAAACTTATACATTTGAAGTGATATAAATTATATTATAAATAAAAAGAAAAACTAGAAAAAAAAGTAGTTTCCACTTTTTTTACAATGCGTGATGTAGATTTTTTTGATTTTGGTGAAAGTCTAAAGATATGATCACGTTTGACGCTTGTAAGTGTATAATTTTCATCATATCAAGGATCCTACATAACGCCAACACAAACAGAGATAGATGTACTCTTGGCTACGTAACTTATGCAAATGTCAAGTTATGACGCTAAAGCGAAGAACACAATGTGAATCTGCGTCTGCTGCCGAATCGGAGAACCGTCATACTGTTAACTTATATGGAAACCCATAAGAGTGCCCACAATGTGCATCCGCGTCTGCGTCTGCTGCTCAAGTTGACGTTTACTGTTTTTTTTTACGTATTTGTGGAACTTTACAATTAAGCATAAAGAAAATTTGAAAGTTTAATTTTTTTTTATAAGGAAATATAAGGAAAAGGTGGTTTCGAAATAACCACATTGATATCTTTCTTGATATAAGAATCGTATTCGCCCCACGTGTCTGTTTTTTGTTGAGCAATTTTGTTGCTAAAAAGCAAAACTTAACAACATTAAGCAGAAATACAATTTTTTCAGTAACCATGTTATTGAAGTAAATGTATGGTTGTGAAGTAAATTCGCAAATTTATTCCCCAGCTGATTTGATGACTCATATCGGAACAATGGAACCGCCACACGGTGGTTATTCCGGTAACTTTCTGATCAAGGTAGTATTTCACTGGCGATAGTCTACCTTGGTTTCGGTTCCCTCATTAATGATCTCACATGGTGTATGCTCTGTCTACTCCATGTGTGCTAATATATCTGAAGGTAGATTTCTTCTTCTCGATTGTTTACACATTTTTCTCGTTTGATACGAGTAGTCAAATCCAGAATTTGGTAGCAACAAGGTTATGGTTAGATCATGTGCCTCTGTGAATGCTAACACGTTCAGAAATTGGATGCATGCCCCATATCTATTAGCATGTGCTCGATTTGGCTGACGATGGTCGAACTATCTTCAGACAGCCGTAATTACTACTAATCACCTCCAAATTTGGGGGTTATGCTTTCCAATTACTTTGCCGAAGATGTTTTCTTTATCGATTTTGGAATTGATGTTTTCAAATAGAGAGTCATGGGCGGTACTTGGCATCCCTGTTTCAATCACATACGTCAAACCAAGCTGTCATCTGAGACTCGAGTTTAGTTTAAAGTTTGCCGTTTTACAATGTGGATCGCTTAGCAATTGTTGAACGTGGCTTCAAAAGGGCTGGCTCTGTATTTAAGACTTGAAGAGCATACATCGATTGGGTGCGTTTGGATGACCAATTTTCATACAACATTTTGTTCACTGATGAGGCTAATTTTCCACTCGGTGGATACGAAAGAAGTTGTAGGATATGGGAAAGTGGAAATCCACATGTACTATCGGAAGACCATTGCATTCACAAAATGTCACTCTATTGTGTTCAATTTGGTCTGGTGGTGTCAGTGGTCCATACAATGAAAATGAGGAAGATGTAACCGTCAACGTCGTTCTCATCGCTATAGCCATCTCAAACAACACGACCCATTTTGGCTTTATAACAAGAAAAATTTATATGATGTAAGTTGACGCCGTTGGATTTCTTTTTGTGGGGTATTTATATACATAATTCGTAAACACTTGACACTTTGAAAGCCAATATTCGTCAAGTTTTGGCCGATACCTAACCGATATACGATCTTGACTACATGCTCTTCAGTCACTTAATTGTTGATAGAGTCTTCGGCTTAGTTGCTAGCGGCATGTGCACATATTATGCTGATGTTTCGGAATCTTGCCTTCATGAAAATTACAGACTGTCGACGACTTATCGCTTGAAGCCTATTATCATTGATCATATCCGATTTCTTATGACGTATAGCAGCATGACAGCTCTAATAAATGCTACAATTTTCATCATAAGTACTCAACCCTATTCATCATTTCTCCTAGATTTCCCTACTTTTTTGCCTTGTACCGCGTAAAGACAGAATCAAGTTTTTGAAAACAACAATGGGTGTACAGTGTATCTATTTTTCAGATGTTAAATAGAGCATAGACCGTTGTCCTTCCTTAATAAGTGACGTTGTTATTATTCGAGAATTAGTGGTTACGACAGCATTCCCAAGTTCAAGGTCCAAGATTAGTTCCATTTCATTATATAAACCCCCAGAAATAAGGTTCGGTTACTTCAATTTCAGTGAACAACTTCGGAGATGTGAGTGCTCTCGTTGGCACATTATGGGCTTTTTTACCAATTTATGGCTATAAGTTCACTACGTCAAGTTCAAATGGACCCCAATCAGTACCTGATATCTACCACTTTGAGTAAAATTAGGCACAATTTATGTAAGTTACTGAGTCTCTACAGTATTCCTACAACTTCCAGCCATTTTAACAAACGTGAAAAGGGCAAAATGTAACAAGATTATAAGGGTGCCTTCAAGAAATCACCCTGCTGCGTTGCAGCCGCAGCCTGGTTGTAAATTTTTTTTACGTTTGCTGCAAATATTCTCTCGTCTGCAGCTTAATATTTGAACAGTCGGCTGCGCTGAATTGAAAGACTCACAGCTAACTTCTGCCAAAATAAACGAAAGATGTCATTAAAATTAAAATTATTAAATTCTGCTTTAGAGCTTTTGTCTCTATCTCGAAACAAAAGTCAACATTACAAAAACTACCATCTTTGTTTAAGTTGTTTATGTTGTGCAGCCAGAAAAAATTGCTGCAGGAAATGTGCAGCGCTGCCGTTACTATGTGAATATTTGAAAGCAGGGATGCACGTAGCCGCCTTTAAGTCTGAATATTTGAACGGTCAGCTGCCCTCTCTGTGCAGCCGGCTGAATTCTTGAAAGCACCCTAAGTATGGGGCATAACTAAGAGTATATCCTTATTTACTTACTTATGTGGAATTAGAGTTCGAGGTGTACCCCTCCAGTTGTGCACTCCAAGTCGGTCACAGGAACTAAACCTCACAGTTTAATACAATATGCAAGAGTGTTTCTTTGTTTTATTTTTACTAAGTAGCAGAATTTGTAGCAGAAATTATATCAGTTGTATGTCGCTTATTTTTGACAGCATATGGTATACATACTTAGTTTTGCCATATTTGACCGCTAAACCCATTTTAGAAGTACTAGCGACTGCACCGGTGACAGTTCATTTTGTTCTTCCAATTACATTTATATCACCGGCTATGTTAGTAATTGCACAGACTTTTAATAATCTGAGCCTCTTGCAATCGCTTTGGAGTTCCGCACAATTCTTTTAAGTATGATGTTAAAGAATTTACATAAAAGCGCGTCACCTTGTGTAAAACTTTTTTGTGACATCGAAGATCTCCTTACCGACTTTGATGAAAGAACAGGCGTTCTCATCATTCTTCACAGATGAACGAGCTTCTTCGCTTCTTTAACCTTCATCGGTACCTTGTGTAAATTTTACACACTTTTAAAATTCAAATTGATATTTTTCAATACCATTTGATTAAATTGGAGAATAACTTCGGCTCAAGGTAAAAATCATATAAGAACTTTATGTTTTTAGTAAATTTTTTTTGAACAGATGTCGCTAAAAGGCTGTACAAATAATTTCCTTAATTGGTACCTTTGCGTGAAATTTACGCAACAGTACTTGTGTGAATTTTTTTTTTGTTAGATCGTTAGTTTTTTATTGCTGTTTTTTTATAATTGTCGTTGGCCATCATTATTGTAAATTGGTTGAATGTCTAGAGTTTTCAACTCTAAGTACATTTAGAAATTCCCGGTAAGTAAAGCAGTAAAAAGTATCGGTACAAGTCTTAAAACCTAATAAAAGGGATATGTATAATAAAACGAACGGCAAAACGAGGAAATTCCTGATTAAATTATAAAAACCCTTTTTTGGGGAGAAAACAGGAAGCAGGAGTAATTAACCTTCCATTGGCGTCCCATTACAAGTCTTTGAAGTAAAGAGAATATAAATTGCTTATGAAATAAAGAAGAGTTATTTTAGAAAAAAAACGCGGAGTGATTCACATCGAAAGTCAGATTATTTATAATAAGGTTTTAGTACAAATTCAAAAAATATTGAAAAAAAATGGAATTTTCTTATTTTGATCAGTACGGAAGTGATAGTGAGCCATATGCATCAGATGATGACAATGACTATATTCCAAGTGAGAGTGAAGCTAACAGGGAAGATAAGTGAAGTGAAAATAGTTTTTTTTTTGTAGTATTTTAGTTTGAAATTGCATTTTATAATAAGCCAATAAACGAAATAATGTTGAAATAAACAAAAAGTACTCCTGTTTGGTTTTTATACATAAAAAAAAAATATTCAAGGAGTGTGTAAATTTTACACACAAGGAACTCATACGTTGCTCTAAATGAGGTACCGATGTGGGTCAAAAGATGTGATATGCGGCGTTGAAATCAATGAAAAGATGGTGGATATCGATTTAAACTTCTCGAGTTTTTTTTCATGATCTGCCGGGGAGTGAAGACTTGATTATTTCTGAACTTGGAAGTAATATGGGTTTTAAAAAATTTAAATCTTTGATTTTGTCATAATTTTACTAGTATTTATAAACAAAAAAATTCAGGTTACATTATTTCAAGTTCGCAGTTTTCAAAATACGGCCAAAGTTTTTCAAACTTTAAAACTAGAAAAAATGAAATATTCTTTACAAAGAACTACAAAATTAACTTTACATGGTTTTAATGTTCCTCATAGAAATTTCTGATTTTAAGAAATACTTTGCAGCTGTAATAAAGAACTTTGACTCACTAGATGATCAACAAAAAACACAGCTTTAAACTAAAAAAGATTTCCAAATAAGGAATACGTATTGTAACTTACAGAATGACATACAACTGACTGTGCATTGAAGAAGAAACTTTTCGAAGAAAAACAAAAAATTCCTGACGTCAGGGACTTAGGAGTTAATTTTTACGAGCTAGGTACGACACATTTGATAAAGTGTAAAATTCCGAGTTCGAGCAAAACAACCGCAAGTACCGTTAATTACCCAACGGCTTCGTTATTCTAGTGTCCAGGTCGAGTGGAAGAGATTGAAGGATATCATTATACGTAAAGATAGATGAAGCAATCCGTTCGGATCATGGGAATACAAATTATTAAGTTGCCTAAACATTTAAACATTTTCACCGTAGTCCATGTGTTTCAGGCAAGATATCATTGTCTCATTCGATTCATATGCTATCATTTTCCTATATTATCGTATATACGTATTGGGAGTATAACCACAAAATGAAGCGGCGACAATAAATGGTTCGTTCTCACTTTGCCTTAGACTTTTAAGGCATCCTGCAATTTACCTTATGGAGCATGACATCTTAAACATTCTAAATCCTAATCATAGATAATAAAAAGCAACTAGAGCGTAAAACTGTACTTGGCGCATAGCTATCTAACAATCTGCAAGGTGGTCAGATGGACGATGCTCATCCCTATGTGACACCTTCTTTAATTAATTTCAGGATTATTTTTGTTGGTCTTATTTCATTCCCCGCTTCGTGGAAACCGCTCATGCTCTACTTGGGAATTGGTTTGAATTCAATTGATTGAATCAAATACGAAGCGTAAGGTCTTAAATAGCAGAGCAAACGCAAACCAGAATATAACACTAAAATGAGATGGGAATCTGCTTTAGCAAACTAAGGATATGATCACATGCCGCATGCTATTAGGATAAATTTAACAGTCCGAAAACCTCTGCTCTGCTTGGAAAAGGGAATTCTTTATATCGAACCGGTTTTGGTTTCGGTTTCTAGAGCTCTTTCTATTTAATATACGACATACTACGAGTAGCAATGTTGTTTAATTTCCTGTAGTATGGTAATAAGAATCTCTTTAAAACGTCCATATGCCAACTCAACCTCAAGCTTTAGGACAAATTTCCATTGTACCTACTAGCTATTCTGAGCGTTAAAGTATTCGACAGCTCAGCTTTTTAGTTTGTCCATATCACGCCGGGTACTGAATTCAGCTGGTGGCCTTAGAATGTTTAAGTTGCAGTATGAGCATGTATCGTGGTTTTCAATTTTACTATTATATATGGAATTAGCAGGTCGATGCGCGAGAGAATCTTTTACTACTTACACCGTGTTTATTCCTCGGTTTGTACGTGATATACTCCCAACAATGCCACCAAACATAGTTTTCTTAACAATGCACTAATTGTTTAATTAATTTAGATTTATTCGATTCGAAGCTCTTGTGAGCAAGAGGTCTTTTTACACTGTCACTGTTCGTCAAAAATTTGAAATATTAGACAGTGCCAGAATAGCAGTGAAGATACCCTTCAGAGTAAGCGGGAGACAATTTATAGGTTAATAATAAGAAGTTACGAAGGTCCTAAACGACATCTCAACAATTGATGACAAATCTCCACTACGATGAATTTTTATTTGAAGATCACGTTATAGTCAAAATGGATCTGGAAAATTAATCCAGAGTGCAAGATTATAATGCAAAGCTAGGAAGAGAGGGTATCTTTGGTGGAACAATCGGAAAATATAACCTGCACAACACCACCTCCGATAACGGATTCAGGCTAATCGACTTTGCGGCGGGGCGAAACATTGTCATGGCTAGCACGCGGTTCCCACATTTCGACATACACAAGGGGACTTGGAGAACTCCTGATCAGTCAACAGTCAACCAGATTGCGATCGACGCAAGACACTCCTCCAGTGTTATGGATGTCCGTACGTTCCGAGGAGCCAATATCGACTCGGACCATTACCTTGTTGTACCCAAGATACGGTTGCGGATATCCAAAACTACGCCAAGACAAACTAATGCTGTGAGAAAATTCGACGTCAGACGGCTACATTCGCAAGAGATCGCCAAGTCCTTTTCCGATCGAGTGTCTTTTAATCTCTTAAGAGGTCCAATACCGCCAGCATCGAGCATCGAATACCATTGGAAACACTGCCAAAAAGCCATCAGAGATTCCGCTTCTGATGATAACGAAACCCCTGGTTCATTGATGAATGCCGGCAAGCACATGCAGTTAAGCAAGATGCATATAAAGTGGCGCTGCATAGAAGGACCAGAGCTGCCCATTGCTCTATGAGCGTAAAGAGACAAATGGCTTCTCAAGAGGAAGAAGAAAGAGCATGAGAAGCGCGCGATCGAGGAAATTGACAGATGCTACTCCAGGAATGAGGTTCGGAAGTTTTACCAAAAGGTAAAAATAACATGCCACGGAAACAAACCCCGAACCGAAGCCTGTAGAGATGAACAAGGGAACATCGTAGTAGAATCGCAGTCGATGCTGAGGATTTGGAAAGATCATTTCTGCAGACTGTATAACGGCAATGACGGACCAAATACCGCTGTCAGGCAGAATCAACCTTTCAACCTGGACGATGATGACCAACAATTGCGTCCACCCGAGCTGGATGAAGTGAAGATAGCCATATCGAAGCTTAAGTCCAACAAAGCTGCTGGAGCGGATGGCCTGACTGCCGAGCTCTTCAAAGCGGCAGGCGATGACTTGGTAAGGAGCATACACCAACTCATCTGTAAAATATGGTCGGACGAAAGTATGCCCGATGAATGGAACCTCAGCATTGTTTGTCCAATTCTCAAGAAAGGAGACCCTCTGAACTGCGCCAACTACAGAGGCATCAGTCTCCTTAACATCGCATATAAGATCTTATCCGCCGTATTGTGTGAACGCCTGAAGCCGTTCGTCAACAACCTGATAGGTCCATATCAGTATGGTTTCAGGCCAGGAAAGTCCACCATCGACCAGATATTCACACTACGGCAGATATTGGAGAAGACCCATGAGCTTCAGATCGATACCCACCACCTATTCCGCGATTTTAAGGCCGCGTATGACAGCATCTATAGAAACGAGCTATATAGAGCAATGTCTAGTTTTGGCATACCTGCCAAACTCGTCAATCTTTGCAGGATGACGATAGAGAATGCACGCTGCTCCATCAAGGTCGGTAAAGATCTCACCGAGACCTTTGATATCCAGAAAGGATTTAGACAAGGCGATGCGCTGTCATGCGATTTTTTCAACATCGTACTTGAAAGAATAGTGCAAAACTCATGAGCAAACACAAGAGGCACTATCTTTCAAAAGTCCGTCCAACTACTCGCATACGCCGACGATATTGACATAATCGGGAGAAAGCAGCGTGATGTCAGTGGCGCTTTCGCGCGTATTGAGACGGAAGCGGCGAAAATGGGTTTAGCGGTCAATGAGGGTAATACCAAGTATATGCTGTCAAGCAAAAAGGACAACTAACACCGACGTCTCGGGCAGAACGTCACCCTCGACAGATATAACTTTGAGGTAGTTAAGGACTTTGTCTACCTAGGCTCCGCTATAAATACAGACAACGACACCAGCGCTGAGATCAAGCGAAGAATAACTCTTGCCAACCGCTGTTTCTTTGGGTTAAGAAGGCAATTGAGTAGCAAAGCCCTCTCTCGGACAACAAAAGTCACCCTTTATAAGACTTTAATAATCCCGGTCCTGCTCTATTGCGCAGAAGTATGGACATTATCAAAAATGGATGAGGGTGTTCTTGGTTGCTTCGAGAGAAAAATTCTTCGGGCGATCTTCGGTCCCGTCTGCATTGACGGTGAGTGGAGGAGGAGATACAACGACGAACTGTATGGACTGTACAGCGACATGGACCTAGACAGAAGAGTGAAGATCCAAAGACTGAGATGGCTGGGTCATGTAGAGCGCATGGACACCAATGCTCCGGTCCGAAAAGTCTTCGAATCCGCCCCCGAGGGACTGCGCAGTAGAGGAAGGCCAAGACTCAGGTGGCGCACGCAAGTGGAAGAGGACCTTAGCCAACTTAGCGTGCGAAACTGGAGGCAGCTAGCCAGGGATCGAGCTGGCTGGAGAAGCTTGTTGACTGAGGCCCAGGTCCACCCAGGACTGTAGCGCCAACTAAAGTAAGTAAAGTAAGCCAGATTATAACCTTTTAACTTTGGCAAGGCAATAAGTCCCTTCAAAAAAAAAATATTTAGTTTTCAACGTAATCTTCTTTTAGATGCCCTTCAACCAACGTTTCTTGAATTTGTTGATGCCCACAAATAAAAGGATTTCTCGAGGGCCTCATTTTTTACCGCCTGACCATTTCTTCATGTTTGGAAAGAGGAAATAGTCGTAGGCTGCTAAATCTGGAGAATATGATATCCTTCACAAGAGCGCATTGTGAGCCGGAGCGTTGTCTTGGTGAAAGAGAACTGTTTTTCTTCGCCAAATGCTGTCGCTTTTGTTAAGGCGAATAAACTACCAAATGATAATGCCGCCATCTAGCAGATTTAATGTGTTCAACTTTAACTGAAGAGAGCAGATATATCTTCATAAATGTACTCATCTTTATCTTTTAAGAAACCGTTTCTTCTTGGTTGACCCTCTGTTAAGCACGGTTCATTTTGTGAAGTTATCCTTTTTATTAATAAACAATTTTTGCTTAAATCATTTAAACTGTTTATTTTACTTCAGGTTATGGGCCCAGATGCGTGAAAAATTTCACACAATAAATAAACGACGTTGCATATCGTCTGGATAAACTTGAAAATTTAAATAAAAAAAAAATGTCTTCCATGGACTACAAAATTGCAGTGGATTGCCTCGAAAGTCCGAGCGATTGGGCAAAATGGAAATAGCAGATGAGAATGTTACTACGTGCATATGATTTACAAAAAATTGTTGATGGTGAGATTCCTTGTCCTCATGTTCAAGATGGTGCTTCTGATGCAGATAAAAAGAAATGTACAGATTGGCTTAAAGAAGACGCAAAAGCAGCCGGCTTAATTGCAACAGCCCTGAGCAAACCAGTAGCTGAACTCGTTCTAACATGTAAAAATGCAATGGACATCTGGAACAAGTTATGTGCTCGTTTTGAGCGAAGCAGTACTCAAAGGTTAACCATGTTAATCGATTCATTTTTTCAAGCAAGGAGGGATGAAAAAGAAGATATAAGTACACATGTAGCAAAGTTGCAAAAGCTGTTCGTCGATCTCAATGCTGAGCTGTCAAAACATGAGGAAAATACTCTTTCAGAAAGAATTTTGAATGGACGTATTATGTCAACTCTTGGAAAAGAATATGACAATTTTCGTGATCTATGGAATACTATCCCGGCAGAAAGTCAAAAGTTGAATTTGCTTATCGAAAAACTATGTTCAATTGAATTACGCGAAAATCGAACCGATAAAGATCCGAGTGAAATAACAGCTTTCGTTGCAAAAGAAAATTTCAAGAAGAAAAAGCAGGCAGAATTTCAAAAGCAAAAGTCTGAAAAACTCGGACATGCAATAAGGAAGTTTCCGTACAACAAATGCAAAGAACTTGGACACTGGGCAGCTGAATGTCCACAAAACAAGTCGTCGTCGAGTCGCCGAGGGAACAAAGAAAATACCAACTCCAAGAAAAATGTTGACCTAATGGCATACTCCTTAAATGCTGCAACCAACGATTGTATTCAAACTGATCAATGGTACTGTGATAGTGGGGCTTCAAGGCACATAATGCCGAGTAAAATTTATTTTCAAAATTTTATCAAATTTGCTGTTCCTGAAATAATTAGGGTCGGAAAGCAAGGCATCACAATGAAAGCATATGGTGAAGGAGATGTTAAAATTCAAAGGTATGTAGATGGAGCATGGCGAAATGCAGTACTTAAATGTGTTTGGTATGTGCCTGATGCAAACGCGTATCTCTTTTCGGTGAAAGCAGCAGCACAAAAGGGTTGTAATACGACAATTCATAATCAAAATGTTAAAATACACGAATCGAATAGTGGCCAGCTGATAGCCAGTGGATATCTTAAAAATGAATTATACGTTTTAAATATTCGAGCTGTAAAACCAACAAGACCAGCAGAGGTGTATCTGGCAAATGCAGCAGATACTTTGCAAGTGCACCATGAGCGTTTTGCTCACCAAAACAAAAGGCATGTTAACAACATTTTAAAGAAATTAAACATCAATGTTGCTGAAGCAGATGAAAGTTTTTGTGATGGTTGTGCTGTTGGCAAAATGCATCGTCTTTCACTTAAAAAGCGAAGTAATCGACCTACGAAAGTCGGTGAAATAATCCATGCAGACGTTCTTGGGCCAGTCGAAATAACATCTTTGGGAGGTTCTCGATATTATGTTTGTTTTAAAGATGTCTACAGTAAATTCCGAAGATTGTTCTTTTTAAAGCACAAAAGCGAGGTTTGTAAATCATTAGAACAATTCTTGAATGAAGCTGAAACAAATGGACACACTGCCAAAAGATTAAGATGCGACGGTGGTAAAGAATTTAATAACAAACATGTCGCCGAGGTACTTGCAAAACGAGGGATAAAATTTTGTTTTGGACCACCTTACACACCGCAACAAAATGGAGTGGCTGAAAGAGAAAACCGGACTATTGTTGAGGCAGCACGTAGTATGCGACTTTCCAGCAAATTATCAAAGGCATTGTGGGCTGAGGCTTGCAACACAGCAGCATACATTCTGAACCGTACCGGACCGACTGAAGTGGCAAACAAAGTGCCTTAAGAGTTGTGGTATAACAGAGATTGTGGAAAACTCGATCATTTAAAAATATTTGGGACTCGATGTTTTGTGCACATTCCGAAAGAGCGTCGTAGAAAATTTGACCAAACAGCTTTATTTGGAAATTTGGTTGGATATGTTAACGACAAAGACGGTTATCGAGTGTGGATTCCTTAATTGCGAAAAGTAATTTGCAGTCACGATGTGATTTTTAAACCAGAAGTGGTATGCACCAGAAACATGTACAGCGAAATTTCAATATTGGAAAACGAAAAGTCAAAACAAATAATAACAGAATTAAAACCAGAAATGAAAGTCAGGCATGTCAAAACCCAACTTCTTATCATGAGGCCATGAAGTCAGCAGAAAACAAGCAGTGGCTTGCAGCCATGCAAGAGGAATTGTCTTCTCTTAAAGAAAACAAAACTTGGGAGCTCGTTGCTCGACCGGCTGGTACAAAAATTATGCAAAACCGTTGGGTATTCCGACTAAAAGACTCTGAAGATGGTGACGATCCTTGTTATAAAGCTTGTCTTGTTGCAAAAGGTTATGCGCAACAAAATAGGTGTGGACTATGATGAGACTTTTAGTCCTGTGGCACGTTATGATACAGTTCGCTTGCTGTTGGCCGTAGCTGCATCGAAGAACTTAAAAATACAGCAATTCGACGTGAAGACGGCTTTCCTGTATGGCAGTCTTAAGGAGGAAGTTTACCTTGAACAACCCGATGGATTTCAAGATAGTACTGGCAGGGTATGCCATTTGAAAGGAAGCTTATTGTGGACTAAATCATGCTCCACGATGTTGGCACAATCGTTTTCTAAAGTTCATGAAGAGAGCTGGATTAAAGAATAGCACAGCTGATCCATGTCTTTTTTATTGCAACCAGAACGGAACTATCCTTTATGTAGTTATATATGTCGATGATGGATTGGTGATTGGAAACAATGAACGTTTAATTCAGAGCTTTCTTACAGATTTGAAAAGTGAGTTTAAAATAACAATCGGCTCCTTGGACAATTTTCTTGGAATGAAGATAAAACTACAAGACGATTCAATAACTGTTAGTCAAGAAAAGTATACAAAGAAAATCTTGGATCGGTTTCATATGAGTGAGTGCAATTCTGTTAAGACACCTATAGCATATGGTGAAAACAAAGAAATAGACGATGTGAAAGAAGACGTTCCTTACCGAGAAGCTGTTGGAAGCTTGTTGTATTTGGCAACAGCAACACGTCCTGACATCGCCTACGCTGTTGGTGCAGTAGCACGAGCAGTACAAAATCCAACCAAGCAGGACTGGAATGATGTGAAAAGAATATTTAGATATCTTCGTGGAACGACCAACTCATGTATTGAATACAAAAAGAACTGTGAACGGTTTGAGGTGTACAGCGATGCAGATTTTGCGGGTGATATTAAAACAAGGCGGTCGACAACGGGAATTGTAGCAATGTTTGCAGGCGGAGCTATTTGTTGGTCGAGTCAACTACAACGAACAGTAGCTTTGTCCACTAAAGAAGCTGAAATAATGGAAGGAGCAAAAGAAGCAATATGGATAAAACGTTTGATGACAGAACTCACTGGACAGCAAGATTTTATACCTGAGCTTTTCGTTGACAGTGCCAGTGCTGTTAAACTTGGTAAGAATCCCGAATATCATAAGAGAACAAAACACATTGAAGTTCGGCATTTCTAGGTTCGGGAATGATTTTTGGAAGGTGATATCAAGCTAGAACACATTCCTGGAGAACACCAATTAGCAGATTTACTAACGAAACCACTGGAACGAGTTCGTTTTGAAATGCTACGAAAGAAAATAGGACTAAGTTATCAAGGAAAGTTTATAACATTTGGTGTTTATGGAGGAAGTGTTAAGGCGAATAAACTACCAAATGATAATGCCGTCAGCTAGCAGATTTAATGTGTTCAACTTTAACTGAAGAGAGCAGATATATCTTCATAAATGTACTCATCTTTATCTTTTAAGAAACCGTTTCTTCTTGGTTAACCCTCTGTTAAGCACGGTTCATTTTGTGAAGTTATCCTTTTTATTAATAAACAATTTTTGCTTAAATCATTTAAACTGTTTATTTTTTACTTCAGCTTTTGCCTGATATCGGCGTCAAATTCTCGATGAGATAGTAGTGCGCACATCTAAAAAAAAAGAAGAAATGTCGCCATGACCTTGTTGGCCGGCAGACACACCTTGGAGTTCTTTGGCTTCGATTCACCAGGAGAAGTCCTCTGTCTCGACTGTTCCTTGGTCTCTGGTGTGTTCCATGTTTCATCCACGGTTAGGAAACGGGTCAAAAACTCGTTTGGATTGTAATTGAACATGGCCAAACACTTCTTTGAAGTAATCACTTGATAACGTTTGTTGTCAAGTGTAGACAAACGCGGCATCGATCTGTTGGATGGCTTTTTTGTATTCAAATATTTTTGCAAAATTGAAATCACTGATCCATGTCATAAGTCTATACCCTCTTAAATTTTGTGGTCCTTCACTCGCTGATGGTCCAATATTCTACTGTGGATTTTATCAACCACTTCAATGGTGTAGTTACCGCAGGACGTCCGAAGTTACTTTAGCTATTACGACCGAACCGAAATTAAATAAATCAGTGATTAAATAAACTATAGTGATGGTGGAGTCCCCATAATGCTTTTTAAAAATGCTTCCTGACAAGCAAAATGTTGGATTTAATTATCAGGGATTAATTGACCCATATATTTTTTCAAGCTTCCTTGGACTATGTTCCGAGTCATATCCAGGAAGATTCCCCAGCTAGGCATTAGTTCCTTTGCTAAGAGATTAAGGGAATCTCAATCGAAAAAGGATTTGGTAATCTGTTGCGATTGTAGCTGTCTGACGTCGACATCCCCCAACAGTATTCTCTTTGCGCTGTTCGGGAAAAAAATAATCTTTTTGGTTCCATTTGACAAGAATATATATATTTATTTGAAATATACAAACATACGCTAGCTCTATTATACATTTTTTTGAACATGAAAGACAAAAACAAAAATATTTTAAAACCATAGACCATCATCTTCATTTTCATCCTGTTGCTCAGGGGGCTTATTATCCATGAGTGGAGAATTATTAACATCACCCTCATCTTGAATAGCAGAAAGCTGAGGAAGAGAAGGAGGAGGAGCAACAGGAGGCATATTCGCAACTTGCCCCATTCCATCTAATCCAAATTTATTGTCTTCTTCCTCATCACTCTCAGAAATCGCTAAATCTTCATCGATACCAACATTATCATTTTCTGGCATATCACACGGCATCAACATTGGTACTTGTGGTGTTAATTGCATTCCTGGGGCCTGTGGTTGTAATTGTTCACCTTCAGCTTCTGCTGAGAACTGCTGTTCATTGTTGGGTAAGAACTGTGATAGAGGCTGTTCTGCTTGAGGTTGTGATGCAGGAAAACGATTTCCCATGCTAAGAAAGTCCGATGGATCATAGTTGGGGTCCAGGTCGATGGAGTCATCTAAATAATACACAAAAAATAAACAAATACATATACTACGTATTTCATAAACAACAAAAGTAAATATAATAATAAAAAGCGGCACAAAATTAAAATTGAAAAAATTGGATCCGATCGAGAAGAGAATTTTGATTTGAATTTGCTTTTTTCAAATTGCGATTGAATCCAATCTGTACTTTTGGTGGACAGGAAATTGTGGGTAAGGTCATATTGCAACAAAAGCAACATAAATTAAATTAAACTGAATGGTAGTGTTTGTGATGGGGGTGAAAAGAAGACAAAATATATTGCAAAAGGAACCTTGTGGCTGTTGAGTGTAGAAGCCGACTCCACTCAACTGTACCATAGCTTCAGCTGCCTGCTGACTATCATCCTCGCCATGTTGTCCTTCGTTAGTTACACATAATGTGGATAATGTAAAATATAATAACAGATGTATACACTTTAGATTTGATGTTAATGACAGAAGTTGATGCAGTGAGCGATATTTATTTATTTTATTTTATTACCTAACCAAATTGCTTTTAAAGTGCGCAATTTACCTTACCTGTTAGTTACCTGTTTTAGATAAAAAATAATTGGAAGAATTAAGAAAGACTATCTAAAATTGATATTTGTCTACTAGGAGCTAGTCTGAGTTCCTATGTAAAATGTGTTCAATTGAATTTCTGATATTTGGGTAGTTTTACATAATGGTATGTACAATTTACCTAGCATGTATCAAGTATCACCAGTAGTCAAGGTATGTGAAAGTGCTTAGATATGCTATTGTAAAAGCGGAATAATGGGTAACCTGGTAAGAATGATGGGTAACCGGAGAACATGAAGGATAACAAAATTTATTGCGTTTAAGGCGTGTTTTTAAGATATAGTGGAAAGAAAGAACAGATGTAGAAATCAAAGCGACTAAAGCTGGATGTTACAACTATATTTATTGAAAGGCATAATACGAGTACGTTCTTGGCACCACATATTAAAAATTATAAAAGAAAATCCTTCAATAATCATTTATTGCCAGGTAGTTAAAGAATAAAATAAACATTTTTGAGCAAACAATAAAAATTAAAAAAGCATCGCATCCAGAATTTTAACCTGCTTTACTGATCGTTAACCAAGGATGCATTAAATTAATTTCAGTTACTTTCAGTTAAACCGATAACATCACAAAATAAGAGTCATAAGAGTTTAATACATGACAAATTTGAAGCTTGTATTAAACATAGATTTTGTACTGAACATAGAACTCCTCTTAAAAGTAATAGTTTGTTTGAGCGCGCAAAATTGACATTGATTACGGATTTCCTATCAACTCATTATAAAACAAGTACAGCAAGGAGGTCTGAGGTCGGCTAAAAATTGCAAGAGACTAGTAAACACATTTTATTTATAGATTGGTTTTAGGAAAGCTGAAATTCTATCCAAAACTATTTCGTGTATCGACAAAGGCGGTTAAATTTTGTTAAGGGGTTCTGGTGTCATTGCATTAGATGTCATGTTCTTAAGATCACATTAAAAAGAGAGTCAACACGTAAGGTAAACAAAATTTCATCTAAGGACATTCATCTACTGAAAGGTTTCTCATTGCAATATTAGATTAACAAAGGACTTGATATCACCACAGAACCTGTCTAGATGTGGGGGATTATTAAAGCAAAAACTCGTAACCCTTTTGAAGCGTGATGGGATACTATTGACATGCAACATAAAGTTGTGAGTATTGTAGTCGTGAAATTTTTTTTTGTAAAGTACAAGGAGGAATGCATATGGATGCCAAAACAACTCTTGATATCTAAAATGGAAATTCTTATACAGGGTGAGTTTTTTAACTTGAGACATCCAAATTACTCGAAAAATACGCGATATCGCGAAAAATGTTTCAGACAAAAGTCACAAGGTTCTGAAGAGGACATAAGATGGTGACCACGAGTTTGACCTTGAGACCCATTTTCAAGGTCAAACGAAGGTCACTTTTGATTTTTCAAATGATACGGTAGAACTGTAAAGTTTACTAAACCGTACAATCTATGTTTAAATCTACTCGTATTATCAGTCCTGCTGCCGACAACAAAACCAAAACTTAAAGCAATTTTTCTCACAGAAGATGACGTACATGAACGAAATTTAACACATTATATTGTGTTTTTCTATTTAAACGTTGTATGTACCCTTTTTGTTTGCCTCTCTAATATATTTCGTCAAAATATAACCGGGAATACGTTATTAAAACGGCCGGCGTTAATGGTTTCTTTCTATGCTGATACAAATGGCATATATTTTGACGCTAAGTTTGGGCGCCATTTGTAAACTAGTTTGTTATCAGTAGTATTCAATTCAAAATGAGGTTTGCAACCTTTATCCTTACTGGACAACGTTATTCTAATATGATATTTTGAAACAAGGATTGAAAGTTGTAGGCATGGTTAACACGTGGTTTCAACAAGACTGCAAATTTACATTAAGCCATGTTACAAGAGTTACTGAGAGATCTGCTTCCACAACAAATTATCATAAGAAGTGATAATATCAGACTTTTCTTGTCGGAATATTGAAAGGTTTTTCCTCACAAACGAAAAATACTTGAACAGCTTGAAGCACACATTCGGAGGAAAGTTAGGATTAGGAACACCAGTTTAAATGTAAGAAATTTGATGAAAAATTATAAAAAAAGAGCTCTCATTTGTGAGGCTAACAGAAATGGATATTTAGCTGACATTCGCTTTCATACATAATCCCAACATTCAAGAAAACATTGGATGGCGTTCAGTCTGCCATTCAGTCTGAGGCAAAATCTGCAGTTGTGTGTGTATGTGCCATTCATATCCGCTGCATTTTTTTAAGAACCAGAGTTTCTAATTTAAATAAAGCAACATTGCTTCCTCGATTAGGTTAAAACTAGTGTTTTTGGTTTTTGTGCTTCTACAAAACTCTTGGGAGCATTAACGATTTCAAGAGCTTGTTATGTCATGCCATGTAGTAAATCCTTAATTTCTTATCCCTAATATAAACGATAAATACATATAATGGAATATTCGAGTAAAATATTTATGGGAAACAGTTATAATAGAGAAGGCAGATATATACGAGTATATATCACCGATAAAACGAAACTAAACAGAGTTGTAAAGGGTATAGATATGGGCTTAGCTTGGTAAAGTTACAGTCTGTTAATACATGACTATGGACTCCACTCCAATCAACATCCGGAATATATCTATATATGGAAATGGGTTTATAATTACTCACATCGATAGTTTGACAGAATCGTTCAAATGGACTTTTAGACTTTGATATACGAAAATGCGGCAATATATAAGGCGTCGCCATACCTAATTACTCTATAATAGAAAACTTTCTCTAAAAATGACGAAATCAAAATGGGACTTTCGTAAAAACCACAAAATTTTCTTTGGAAGACGGAGTGGCACCGAGACGTATAAGAATAGTAATAGTAATAGAGAATTTATCGATTCGAGGTCGTTCACAAGCTTGGTCTTTGTCCGTCTACTTTATGGGGAATTTTGCGCAAATATCTTGGTTTCAAGGCTTACAAGATCCAGCACGTGCAAAAATGTAAGCCGGATGATCAGTGTTTGCGTCGAAATTTCGGTGAATGTGCACAAAACCAACTGGCATTGGACGTGTTGTATTATGGAAAAAAATGTTTTTAGCGAAGAGGCTAAATTTTGACTCGAGTAAGCAAAATTGTCGAATTTGGAGCGATCTGTGGGCCCATATCGGACCATATTTTGTCAAAAATGAAGCTAATCAGCATGTTACGGTCAAGGGTATACACAATAGGGCCATAATTACTGACTGTTTCGTTCCTCGATGGTCAAAGCTAATAATCAAAGTGTAAAAGGAGATTAGTTTATTTCAATTTGTTTTATATATATTATGTAGAGTCAATTTGATTCGCATATATAGATTATTTGAAAAATATATATTTAAATTACTACTTTATCGTCGATCTAATGCCGTTAAGTTACAGATTAAGCACTTGTTTTAAAATAAAATGTTCGCTCACTGCATGCCTTTTTGTAAGGCAACATAAATAGCACAATTAAATTTTTGTATAACATACCTTCTTCAACTTGCGCTACACCGACTTGAGTTTCTTCCACTTTAATAATATCCAATGGTTGACCAAGTTCACCTTGATCCAAAAGTGTGCCTGCCACTGTTTCATCCTCGGTCATAACCTCTTCAAATTCCTCATCGTCCGTCGAACACTGCAAATCTATAAAGCAAATTAAAATTTAGTTCTCTCCACAGAAATGTTCCAATTTGATTTTTTTTCAAATTAACAAAAAAAAAAAACAGTCAAAAACTAAATAAAACAAAACAATCGAAATAAAACAAAAGCTAAATATGAATGGGATTTGCGTTAAAAATGAAATACTGTTGCGTTAAAATGTACAAATGTATGAACATGTATAAATGTGTGGAGTTATGTAAAACTAAATTAAATCAAATTTGGATTGAAACAATTGTATTATAAGTAAAATGTAGAAAACAAAAATGAAATAGAAGACACCATCATCAGAGTCTTACCTTCCTCCAGCAAAGAATTTTGGGTATTACTTTGATTCGAGGTTAGGCTGTCCTTTCGCGGACGACCACGGCCACGTTTTACGGCATTCGTTACTTTGACTAGAAAATAAATTCAATTTTACCCATGCTCTCAAATTTAAACAAAATACAAACTAGATGCTTAATTAACATTCAAACTATGCATAGTGTACAAAAGTACAGGTTTTTTTTTTAAAGAAAGGTACAGCAAAGTAGAGAACTTTATAGGAGATTACATTTATACTCGTAAATCGTGCAGGAGCTAAGACATACTTTGAAGCTTACAATAGATACTACACACAATTGCTTACTAAGAGTAAGAAATTCATTAATCTAATTTTGGCCAGGATCTAAGCTATATATTTGTTCAACATGACGTTGTTATATGACGTAAAGGACTCTAAACCTTTATTTATTTATTTTTTTAAGGACCACCCATGCCAGCATATAAACATGTACAAAAAAGACTTTGCAAAACACCATCTCCGCACAGGTGGTGATGATGCAATCTTTGAAAATTGGCAAACGGATGAGATCGAATGTCGACCGATCTGCCACATAAAATAGAGCATGTGGCTGGAGGCCAATCACCCACAAACTATGTTGCTACAAACCGGTTCATATCATGTTGGATACAGATACATTCTTCGATCGCAATGTTAATATTTTTCTACACTTATGAGAAGAAGAAAACTGAATTGTTTCATGGGTTTTATAATTATAGCACATTCTCTTTCCTTACTCTGGAAAATCAGATGGCTTTAAAAGTAAATCTGTTGTGAAGCTAACATTTCACCACACCAAAGCATTATATCTTGAAAGCATTTATCTTTGAAGAATAGAGTAAGAAAATCAGAATTTTACGTTGAGATGCATCACAGAAACCGGAACGGTGCAAATTCGTCATCGTTAACGTTATCTACTTAAGTGTTAAGTTATGCAATGACAAAACCATATCTAAACATTTATCAGGCAAATTCGAAAAGAGAAATAACAATGACGACCATATTTTGGGCTTCTGCAACGTCAATCACCATTTTCTGGTAGGCAACATATTTTACAACAAGGCCTGCCACAAGTAAAATTAAGTTTCAACTGATAGCAAGTCTAAACACTTTCGCGATTTGGACATCCGACAACATATGTGGCTCGAAATGAAGCGGAATCAGCACCTTATATCTGCTGCACGCAGATGAATATTAATATAGTACACCACTACTTAAAAGATCACCTCACCAAATACGCCGAAATTATTAGAAGCTTGCTCCTTAGTTTTTGAGGCTGGTGCAAAAACTTTTATCGGTATAACACAGCACATGGCTTACAAAAAATACCTTAATACCATCCCTAGTATTAGGGCGAAAGGAGCTTCTAGCCTATTATCGCTTAAAGAAGTGCAGAGTGGTGTGATGCATCCTTCGACAGGCAGAGGATGAGAGCTTACATCAAATTAGAATCAACTCAGGAGATTGAAATGTTTCGCAGCAATTCTGAATATACTTAACTATAGGACCGTGGCTCTGAATGTGAATGGGATATCCGTTGAATTAATTATTAATTGTACATTGTTCTTCACAGTAAGCAGATATTGTTACTGCAATTATAAAAGTGGCGAGAACTAAGTCGGTTAAGTTTGATCGTACTCATGGCAGGTGACAAAACTCATTACACAAATGTCGGAAGGAGAAATTTTTGGGAAGAAGGGAATGAAAAGTGGAGAGAAATCTTGATCTCACTCAGAACGCATCAAATGACACCTACACTCGATATCGAGAAAGTAGACAAGTGCGCTCAATGCTCCTTTAATGACGCTGTGAGGGTCATCGTAGAACAGTGCATAGAGATTCACCATCCACAGCCCTGGCTGGCAGCCCGGTATGGACCATGGCCTAGCTTCTTGACACTCATTTGTGTTGCTCATATTGTCATTTTTGTCACATCTAAGCCGGGTCTACGGTTTATCGCCGAATCCGAACGGCACTCCTTAGAAGCTTTTTCATAGCCAATCTTACTTTCGGGAGTTTGCCATTGCCCGCTGACAGGGTGACGACGTTTCGAAAAATTGTTGGCGATGCCGGGGATCGAACCACGGACCCTCTGCGTGATAGCGCCATCACCATCTCTTTAATTTATTTGTAGTAGTAACAATACATTTTCGATTACAGTTCTGTTATGTTTTCCAGCAACGTCTTTTTTTTTCAAATTGTTCACGGCGAAATAAAGTTCTTATTCATGTTATACATATGTATTCCCGAATATTTTGCTCTCAAACAATTGAAACGTATGAGATATTGGTTTATCTATGATACCACATACGTTGGTATCAGTGTTCCCAATGGCGAAACAATATCTAATACTCTCAAATAAGACCACTTTCAGGTGATTTTCCTGGGGTGAATACTTAAAAAAAATACTCGTGTGTAAATATTACAAACGGTGTCTGCCATATCTGAGCAGATCAGACATAAAAAAATTCCATAAAGGTGATGTATTCTGAAATAAGAGCTTATCACAAATGCGGCCAAGTGAACATTCTCACGTTTTCAATGTTCATTTGGTGATCTTTAGATACTCTGACTATAGGTCAAACGTAAAACACAAACAAATCTGATGTGCAACTATCAATTCAGATTACTACCTACTTGCAGACAAGATATGGATGTTGACAGTCAAAACACAGTCTAAGCTCCTCACCTAATACGATGAGGATCGAAGGGCTACAATTATAAGCGACTGTAAGGAGCTTTGCCGATTGTGAAATCTTATGAGAAATTTCGTGCTGCCAACATCAGCTGCCTTATTGCCAGTAGAATATCATAAACATATTCTCTGATGTACGAAGTTTCGTTAGAGCTACACAACGAAACAAGTGGTTTGACAATAGATGCTGGCGGGAAATTGAAATAGAACAAAAGTTATGAGCAGAAAAAAGAAGAATTTCAGAAGAATCCACAGTAGATAAGTGCGATAGCGCTCCTTAACTATTTGTTCCACTCTGTATGCTTAAGCCGCCTGTACCAGGTTTCTTTTTCCTTCCCAAGGTACAAGGGTGCGACTAACTTAGGTGATGTGAACCTTCATCAGGCAATTGGTTTTCGAATGCATAATAAGAAAGCAGATTGTAATTTGAAAGCCATCTGTTTATTTTCAGTTGTCCTATTGCCTCATTCATTATTGCAGAATTATTGAATTTTTTTTGTTTTGAATGTTTCCGATGATCAAGATATGAATAAACAACTATTTAACATACTTTTACTTGACTACAACCTTGAGGAGATGAATTTAAAATTATAAAACTTTCTGCACTCAAACGTCGCCTTTAATAAAAAATTTATAGCACGAGTACACATAAAAGAAAAAAAAAACTATAAACAGGAAGATCGCCGGAAAGCGATAGCATGATCAATCTAAACCCCACCACACAACTAATTGAAGCTGCTACATCTAATGGAGCAAAATGTTATTGACAAAAGCAAGTGTAAATAATTTTAAAGCCAAAAAGACCAGATATGAAAACGCTTACATAGATGAAAAAATGAAAATACGTTGTCAAAGTAGAAGAAAATATAACTCCTCCTCTTATTACAAAATAGTCAAATGTATTCTGTTAGTATCGTAGCTCCAGTGGTACCCAAATGTACATAGCAAGTTTGTGTGTACAACTTAGCAAATTATACTTACCTTCTTCCACAGTGTCACGGTTCTTACGTGGGCGGCCACGTCCACGTTTCACTTCACTGGGACCAGCCGTTGATGGCGGTGGTAATTCAATTAGACGTTGTGATGTCACTGATGCTGCCGACTGAGGACGATCATTACCCTCAACATCGACAAATTCATTTTCATTCTCAGGTGTACTCGAACGGCTTATACGTTGAAAATCAAAGTCTTGGTCATCTTGATCCCAAGTACCATCCAAGTCAGCATCAACACGTGCCTGTTCTTGAACCTTACTGATATTTTGCTCAAGTTGTGCGCAGTGTTCAGAGAACTGTAATAAAATTCTTTGAAATATTTAAGGGATGGTGGAAATGTGTGAAAGCATGTACCTCTGCTAATGCGTTCTTGGTACAGTCAAGGATGATCTTAGCGTTCTTTGTAAAGTTAGACTCCGCGCCATTGTATTGTTCACAATTTGTGGCTATAAGCTCTACATCAGCGATAAATTCCCCTCGCGAATGATATCGATGGGCTAAGTGGGAATTATTTTATATTGTAATCATGAGTTAAGGAGCTCCTAAAGCCACTTACCTTCGACATTCTTGCTAATTGTTTCCAGATCCATTGGTTTCTTGATAACTGTGTAGTAGTCCTTAACTTGCTTTTTGTTAACTGGCTTAAGGAACGGCCAACTTTCAGGCATAAGTTTCAATTTTCCATTGAGAAGCTTCTCGAATATGAATGAGAGTGCTACTTGGTCGTTATCATCTAGGAGCGGATTGATAGCTTTCTCTAATCGCATGAGTTTATCTTCTTTTTCGGCGAGTTGTTCGAAACACGTTTTCAACATTCTTTGTGCAGCAGCTGTAAATGAACTTCTTGAACCATTATAGAGATTTGAGTTCTCAGCTATTTGATTGACATCAGCAAGAAATTCTTCTCGACTGTGATAGCGTCTTTGACGTATGTTTTCCCGCATGGTTTGAAGATCCATTGGCTTCGTCACAATACGATAATAATCAGGAACAAGCTGAAACAGACAATTTAAGTGATCCGTGTTTGAATTTCCAAAAACTAAGTACTTACCTTAGCATTGACCGGAAACATAAACGGCTGAACGTCAGACAAGTCACGTAGCTCATTTAGAATCTCTTCCAATATCGAAGACAGCACTACAAGAGGATCAGTACGTCGTCGATTTGCTGTTTTATTGTGCCGTTGTAGATAGTCACAATGTAAATCACTGCCCATTCTGCGGCGTTTTTTGCCCACCGCTTCTTTGGGTACTTTTAATAGCAGAGTTCGTCTCTTTACATCCTCATGTCGTTTCAAAAGTTTGCCACTTAGTGTCACCTTTGTGCCATCGACGTTCACCAAATCTTCATCGTCACAGTTTAACTCCTTTTCGATCTCTTCCTCTTGTTCTTCGGTTATTGCAACATTCATTGAAGGTGTTGGACCCGGTGTTCCAGTGTACAAAGGACACGCTTTGTTCGTTCGCATGTGACCAACCTGCCCACAGGCACCACACTTCAATTTTAAGTCTGGTTTCAACTTGAACTTCTTCCGTGAAGGACTTATATCTTTACTATTCGAATGTCCTGATGGACCAGAGCCACCAGAACTCTTCGGATCGCCTAGACTTGTTGGCATTCCACCAGGCTGGAGTTTTTGATTCTGGGCTAACTGAGCTAACCGTTCTCGCTCTTGATTTCTCTTAATGCGCCGAAGTTGTTCCTGAATGCGACGTTTTTCTCGTTTCATTTCTTCCTTCTGCTGTTCATCGAGAGTTGCAAACTGTTTGATGAATGCTTCATCTTTTGTGGTTCGGATTTTAACGTATGCATCAATTACCGGCTGGCGACGAACTGTCTCAATTCGAGTAAATTCTCGACCTTCGGCATTCTTAAATGTGCGTGTGATTTTAAGAATGCGCCCTTGATTAGAATTACCCATACCCTGAGATTGGTTCTTATCTTTATCGTCTTTAGAATTTTTAGTATTGGATCCCTCGCGTTCTTCCATTATTTTTTTGAGCAGTTCCTGACGTTCTTGTTCCTCACGCTCCCTCGACAGTTGAGTAGAAGTTTTTTTGTTTGACAGCATGTTTTCGATATTTTTACCCAGCTCTTCCAAGTCTGATTCCTCGGATGCCGATGACTCATCCTCGTCTGTCGAAAGGATCTCTGAACTGGCCAGCACTCGATTTTGTAAATCAAATATACGTTGACACTCTTCTTTGTAGCGTTCTTGATGCTCGGCAATCGAAAAACGATTACCACGTGAGAATTTATCCATTCCTTGTTCACCGGCCTTGGCTTTTTCTGTAGACAGGGTACGCACAACGTCGATGACTTCCCAACGGGACAGCTTCTTGATTTCTTCTTCAGGGACTTTGAATTTACGCAACAGCTCCTTTGCTTTGTTGAGTGGAAGACGTCGTAAATCAGCATCCGTTCCAGTAACAGTACGTTTTGGTTGTGATTCTTGTTCTTCTTTTGTTTGCTGTAAGGAATATTGTCAAGCAAAATAATATGTAATCTTAACAAGAAACACCTACCGTTGGTTTATTAGGAACACGGACGTAAGAAAAGCCTTCCCCGCACCCTGTGGGATCAGCTGGACCAGTTAATTGAAGTAAACATTTCCCACGCATTGCCTGAATGTACGCTCTGTGAATAAAATAAATAATATAACGCCTGATCCTATAGATAAGTGTATTCTCTAAACCTAGTTGTATTCCATGGAGCAACTTTAACCTCGTCATCCATTTTAAGTTGTGTTTCTTCATCATCATCTTCTTGTGGAGCAAATATAAATTTCTCTCCATAACCAGCATCCTGTGAATGAATGACAATGAGAACACACCTCAAACTATGTCGATTTTTAACTTACTTTAAGGCGCTGTTCGGCTGCAATCATACTAAAGTACGCACAGCATTGTTCAGGAGACACCATTGCACGGATTTCTTCTTCAGATGGCAGACGAAACTCAGGTTTAATAACCCACCAATTCGAATCCATTCCTGTACGTTTGAAATCAGCACACTGTTTTAATCGTTTACGGATACTGCTTTCGGAATGAGCTGGGAACGCTTTTTTTATATCATCCATTCGAATCCTTCGAGGGTTGTCTCTGCTTTTCCAAAAAAGCCGATAAATAAAGACCTGTTTACGAAGAGATAGATTGGGGTTTATTTAAGAGGACAAAAAATGTAAATTAATAATTTAAATGTGAAGAATCTAGCGTACAAAAGTTCTTAAACATAGGAATCATAAGAGCACGACATAGCAAAAAGTTTTCGTATATCTTGTCGTTTCGCAAAAGACACAGGGAAGAATGATTTGTGCAAAATTTGTTCGTTCAAAAATACAATTAAGATGCTACGCCGCCAAAAAGTTCTTTCAGAACAATTTCTTCCTATAAAATTGCTTTCTTAAATCAAAGAAAAAGCGAAAAATAGATATCTATTTAGTACTATGCAACGGCGTAGAGTCGATGATTCATAACAATAGCCTTGCTCCTAACATTTACATAGCCGCCAGAGTTTTCCATCGCGGTTTAATGCAGACGCAGAAGCTTCGCTGGATTGCCAAAATTAATTTTTTGATCAATAAAGTTTGTATTTATGAGCACTGTCATATATAGATGATTAGAGCCATTTTTAGTTTCATCGGATGATGTCTATCTAGAACTGCATAAATATATAGACCACTCGTATGTGAACTTATTTTATGGTTCTTCTTCTTATGGTTACGGTTCTTATATGAGTTGTTTACTTGGTTCAGCGTTGCAGCGTAAACTATTGTTAGACTTCTTACTTAACTCTAAAGTCTGACTAAGAGAATCCTTGTGACAAAATGCCAGCAAAACAAATCACCGAATGCTAGTTTTGACACCATTTAGCTCATGCATTTTGCGTCTAAAAGACGTAAGACAACACCACCAGAAAGGGAAAATTTCTTGGGCTTAATCATCTTATGCTTCTCAACACCTAAGTCAAGTGCATACCGAATAAACTCACCTTCAAGTTGGCGGTATGTTACAATAACCGATGGCAGTAGAGGTGCTCTTTGCATGAGTCATAGTACCGATTCCTTAAGCGTATTGACTCCGGTTACATAAAATAGATATCCAGACAAACTTGACTAGATGAAGCTACACCGTTTACACTTGAACTTCTGGCTAATAAGAGATATATAGCATTCAAATCTAGAATTATTAGTTTATTCATCCTTTTAGATCTGGAGGTACTACATTCATTTCATTGCGGTCACTGCGGAGTTCCCGGTATTTATTAGATTTATATATTCATAAAAGCAAGATCAGCTTTTATCACAAAAGTACAGATACTGATGTAGGGCATCGCATTTATAAAGCCCATGGGGTCCCTTTTAAACTGCGAAAGGTTCCCACAAAAGGTCCTATCAATGAAAAATGGATCACGATGTGAGTACCTGATTTTGAAACGGGGCTACAGTTGTATTTTTTTTTTTAAGTTATCTTCAAATATAAATAATATTTAGCTTTTCGAATCTATTCGAAAACACCATTCCAACGCCGGTTCATCAGCGTTGTATAAAACTACACACCTGATCCACAGCTGCTTACGAATGAGCATTGGCAGCTTATATTACTTCTAACGCTCAAGTTGACTTTATCAATTTGCTTACCTGCAGAAAATCTCTTGTAAAATTATTAGCTCTCTTTGAATTCGGTCCAGGTACTTCGTACAGTGGACACTCCTGCCCAACCGTGAACAGCGCATTTATCTCACGTATCCAAAAGTTGTTACGCGTTCGAATTACAAGGAAATCCTTAATACTTATGTTGTGTGGATAAATTGGCGCTCGATACATATTATTCTCCAATGCCTGAATACAATGTCCTGGTTGAAGAATTCCAAGGAATGGACTTGTGTGGGCGTAAGCCACTTCCCCATACTTGAATTCCTGTGGTCCTGAGTCCTTTGCGGCCTTTCGTTTGTAATAATTTTTAATTTTGGAACACATACCAACTTGATTCATTAATGGTGGATGTTCTTCACAGAATTCAACCAATATAATGTCTCCATCTTTGCCGCTCAAATCTTCCGCATTTCGCATAAAGAACACATCACCACCACCAGAAGCAATACGTTCAAGCTCGCGTTGTTTTGCTTTTTTGGCAATGTGTTTTAGAAGCGGTGCAACTGGATGGGCACCCTGTGAGGCCAAAGTGCCATGAGAATATTTCTTCAAAGCTGGTCTATGGAAGGCTCGCAATTTCATTGGTCCCATATGTGTTGGGACGAATGGTGCACGTAATTCAACGACCGGCGTTGAATGTTGGATTAGATTGCCACCACCAACTTTCATTCTTAGTGTAGGCTCAGTCTTAGGCATGTAGTAACTAAAAAACAAAAAAACAAATAGTACAACACAGTCGAACAAACTTTAAGCATTTATCTTACGAATCATTTGAAATGTTGAATGGATCACGATCAGGACTCTTTGGCGGAGGTGGTGGAGTATCTTCTGCTAGTACATTGATTACACCAGCTTTGCCAAGTAAAATTTTCGATTTCTTAACATGAGGATGTGGAATTTTAATTTTCGGTGGTGGACCTGTGTTTTTGTTTATTTTCGAAGGATCAATGTCGTCTGGTATACCCAGAATAATGTTCTCATCGTTTGGATCCAGTGTAAGAACTTTTGGTTTGGGCACCTTGCACATTTCTTCGGCATCCCAAATAATTTCATCCTCCCACTTACTGTAAATTAGTTCTTCGTTTTCAACGGGGAAAATACTGTACCATGTATCGTCTATGATCTCCTGCTTTTGAATTGATCTGTGGAGTAAACAAGTTTGTCGGGAATTAGTACCAGTTTAACCATTTCATAACAAATAGAACTTCACATAAGCTTATCAAAAAAATTTTCTAGATTTTCATCAGGACTCACTGTTGAGTGTTAAAACATTAAAGTAGCTGGCTCGATAACAGCTAGTTGCGAATATCAGGCAAATGTTGATAAATACTAACAAAATACTGAGCAATACGCTTGCTATATCAACAAGACGTGAACTTATAGACGATCCTAAGGGAAGAGCAGAAGATTTAGTCGAGTGACGAAAAGAAAGCGCAACCACAACAGCTAAACGATTTAATTGAAATCATCGGCACGAATTAAATGACAGCATCTTTTGGCAATAACGAAATAGACTACTATCCAAACTCAAAGCCTTGTACAGACAGTTTACTGACAGACATAACCCCGAGGTCATGTCGACGACTGTAGTCGTCGATCAAAACCCTCCAAACAATAATAAAAGAAAATTACAGGGCGTCTGTAAGTTTTTATTGGAAGAACAAAATTCAGGCTGTAAGCACCAGCAGTCCGAATATGTTCCCGCAAATAAATAAAATATTTTGGAGCAAAGATCAAAACACTCTTCCATGTCTAAAGATCCCTAGATTAGCAGACAATGAACAAATACTGATAGCAGTAGGTGTAGATCCAGGAGAAGCGGTAGATGATGACAACTTTTTCGTGGTCGAAGATCCGTAAGAGAAGGTTGATACCATAAGAGCGGTTTTCCAGGAAGTATACAAGGCAAATGTTTTCACTGGTTGTAACCACGACCTGGAAAATCAAGTTCTTTTATACAATTCCTACCTTCGAAATGATATAAAGCACTGGCGATTCGAGGAAGAGCTCCAAACTATCTTCGTATCACTTAGAAGTAAGAAATCAGTGGCAACCGATGGAATACCGAACATTGTGCTTCGACATCTCCCACTAGAAGCGGTGGACATTTATACCTTCTTATTCTTTTATTAACCCTTTCCTCGTTATACGAACTTATGCGTAACGAGGTTCCCACTTTTACTGCATCGCTGCTGCTTCGCTTATGGGGTTGGCTAATGTCGCAGACCGCAGAACGCGTCTACATAATGCTCGGTCCTGGATCGCTTCAGTGGTTAGCCCCAGGCGTTGTTGCGCATTAGCCATCTGAGAAATCCAGGATTTCTTTTTCCGACCTCGTTTTCTTACAGTTGGAGTGACCGTAATTGCTAGTGCATTTTTAACCGGATTTTTCGCAGATCTTCTTTGAACGTGGCAATACCAGATTATTCTATTCGCCTCAAGCTGTTCGGTTACCGAATTCTTTATATGTAGACTTCCTCTTATACGCGTAGATCTAATGCAATCGCGTTAAGTGACTCCACTAGACATCCTTAACATTTTCATTTCCACTGCCGTCATTTTGTTTTTAAACGCTTTGTTTAATGTTTTGAATAATGCCTATTATCCAACGCATTGACGCCGTATGGCTAGAATCCCTTTTCTTCATACTGAACAGGCTGGGCATATGTAAACCATTGCTGTATACTCTTTGATATGCTCTCCAGTAAGAAGTTCATCGTGAAGAATGACGATGCGACATCTACTAGAACTTTTGACATTAATCGGTAATTCGCCGATCCTATTTAACATTTACACAAGCGATTTTGTGAGTTCACTTAAACATGCCATAGCGCACGCAGACGACTTGATCGCGTACAGATCAGGTCCAAAAATCGAGGTCATTAATATGCTCTTGCACAGTGACTTCGATAAGATTAAACGATATTGTGATGACTGGAAGTTGAAGATCACACGCCATCCGCCATCGAAGTCAAACCAACTTCGTCAGAGTGACTACTAAATATAAATGAAAATTCAAAAAAGTCCGAAAGAAATTGTGTTTTAATCACTTCAATCAGCATGCTTATTCATTTCTCTTCACTGTCATTATCACCAAGCAGTCAAATTATATCGCTCGTGTAGATCGGTAGAGAAGAGTAATTGACACAACTAACAGCCAAAATGAAGATCAAAAGTATCAAGTAGGTTTGTGTGAATGGGAATCGCTTTATTCTATTTAATAACGATTCACCCTTATCTGAAATATACAATAGGCGAGTTGTAATACTTCGTATATTTCCTGGCGAGGTGTTAATAGCAAAGCCAAGGTTAACAGAATCCCTATCTATTCTAAAGTTGTATGGTATATTATTACCATATTCATCGATATTGTGGTTCTTGGTTCTCATTTACAGCAAAATACAATTTCACCGCCAATTATTGCAAATGCAGCAGGGAAAACTCGTTGTGTTAGGCCAATGGTTATCATTTAATCGCCATATAAGGTAGCTGCCAAGACTTTTTAAAAACGTACCTCTGATGTTAGCTTGCGAGGTTCACACAATTTTCACAAGCATGATGATAAAAGAGCAGCACCGTAACTCCAGGTCACTCTGCACAATCTTTATCTTTTGCGAGGTCAGATAAAATTTAAAAATCAATAAAAAGCTACTGTCCAACGATCTTGATTTCTAAGATTTACTCAAATCACTTGATCTATTATGAACCTTCTCGGCCTTATACCGCATTGATTTATACATTATTTAGAAACCAATCAAGCCACGAAAAAAAGCTTTCAATACAGCAGACAAGAAATTTTACTGACCTCTTTAGTGGGCCCCCGCCCCATTATCAAGGCTTCGCCCATCAATGACGTTGTCTAATAAAAAGCGGGGGCAGAGTAAATACTGAACTCATCAGACCCTTCCCCTCTGATGGTTGCTATGATTTGTCCAGTAACAAGCTGCCGGTCATAGGTCTTGTTGAGTGGCAAGACCACAGGTAGTCCATCCGTGGGAGTTAGGACCCCCCGGTCCGGGCCTAACTTGTTGAGGTAGGCCCCTTGTGGGAGCGTCACGGTGGCTGTGGTTTAAACCTAAATCGCAGGGAGGGTGACCCTGCTAGGGCTCAATACCCGGAGTGGAGTGGCTATAAGTGCTAGGTGCTAAGACCCCAAGATCAGTAAGAGGTTTTAGGTGGGCCTCGACTCATACCAAGAGTGGATTTGTGCCCTCAATACATTTCCGCATTGGTATTAATTTGTTTGAAGCAAATAAGCGATGGCAAGGCGTATCCTTGCTCCCATGGGCATGTATGGGCATCCCGTGAGTTTAAGTCTCCACGACAGGTACTCACGATAATCATAAGACGTTGTGACCTCTTTAGTAGAGACACATTAGAGGTTTCAATATTTAATCAATAGTTAATCGGACAAACGAAATAAAGCAATTTATGCTGAAATTATCCGAATATCTGCAACCGGCGTGAAAGGACATTGCTTAACTCAAGAGCCAACTACAGTCACTTAGCAGAAATATATCCGATGTTGTGTCCTGAAATACAATGCTCCTCCAAAATACAATGTATGCTGCAATATCAAAGCAGTTGAGACAGGGTATACTTCTCTTGGTTTGATTTCATCTAATGAGATACACAAAAAATCATCCGATAAACTTAAACATGTCGTGGTATCATTATTAGTATTCGTCGATGCGAAAGTCATGCTTCAACATTACACCTAGAGGTTTTCAAACTTAATTTCTCACTAAATCTTGCTTTAGAAAGACAGAGGATCAACGAATTTTAGCTGCACCGTGACTAAGAAACCTCTTAAATGATCTGCGAACGATCAGTCACAAAAAAAAAATCACAGGCGAAAGAATCATTAGCACAATTGAATTCTTGAGACTACCGCAAGATCAAGAGCATCTCAAATTTTGAGCGTACTTAAGCACCCAAACAGTACCTTTTTGAATTCCGAAGAAAAGAACTGGATTGTGGTAATCGTCTTTTTTTTATAGGAAAACAAACACACAAAACACCCCATCAGACCCATCAGTCTGGTATTCTTCCTGCTTAACCCCACTTCTATTAAAAAATCATTCGAGCACCAAAACTGTGAGCTCGTTGAGATCGAGTGAGCTTTCCACAATGCTAGCACCTCTTCGATCATCAACTTTTTAAACTCGACATAAGCGACTCCGTCTGCAGCTTGTTCCACTTCGTTCTCAACAGTATTCGTAAATGCATCCAGTCTCTACTTTACAAGAAAGGGGAACACCGTAAGATATGTACACTTTCTTCTACAATACTATGGAACCTAGTCATCAATGAGATGATCCCAGATGTGGCGTGTAAACTAACCCAAACTACGCCACTCTTTATAGGTCTAGCAAACACCCATAGTTACTCTCTAATATATACGAAGCTATTATCTTAATGTAAGCCCAATCAAAATGGATCTCCTTACAAGAAAAATTGAAATATCGTAATCATCCAAAACAAAAATAATTGACACCATTCCGAGTATTGCGAGGAGCGCCACGTATCTGGGCCTCATCCTACACACCGAATTCTGGTGGAAAGAAAATATGATAGAGTGAAACAATAGATAGAGCTCCTACCCTGTTGCCTGGGCGCGGACGGAAAGATAGAAGGAGGAGAAAGGAAAGCATTGTTGTGATGTAGTGGTTCGAAACTCAGGTATAGGGTTTTTCTTCACTCGGAATGATTCGATTATAAATTTTAACGGTTGTTTTTGTGCTTGAAACCCTACAACAGACAAATCTACATGCCAGTGTTATGCCTTCACACGCAGATTTTTCTGACTGAGTTCCAATTACACAAATGAAAAACTTGTCATGAGTAGGATTCGAACCTTGACCCTCTGAGTGGGTCCAGCCTAAAACAATCACTGCAATCGAAAAAGCTAAGTAAAACACACCAGTCTACTCACCGTGCCTCTAGACCTCCCCCAATTAACTAACGAATCGTCGTCTGATTCCAGAAACCAACGAATGAAGAAAACATGCAGTTTTCCTCACCAATGAGATTTTCATTTTCACATAGAGTTCTAAAACAGCCGAAGGCTTTGCGTCGGTGTCTTCTGGGCACATTTGCAGTGCCCACATACTGTACCGTCATCCAATACAATACGAGATAGAGAGTTAAACATGGTCTCTAACTTGGAACAACGTAAATTCAAGAGTGTTGGCGGTGCATCTCTTATCGAGACAGTTAAGTAGCACAAGATTCCGCGATAATCGGATGCGCCAGAGATACTCGAGTACTCGGCCAAAGTCGGATCTCTAGGAAAAGATTGTATGCACCTTGACAACGTCTACCCACCAATATCCCAAATTTTGCAGAAAGTTAATACATAAGCGAGGCTCCAATTTGAAGTGTCGTCGTCTAGTGCCAGTACCCTCAAATTTCACACAGGAAATCTGGCATTCTAAAACTAAATTGCAAGTCCTCAATTTGAATATCATTTCCCGCTGTAAATGTAAAGTCTAAGGTTGTCGCTATTTCTGACAATACCAGCTCTAATGCTTGAAGAACAATCCGAATCCAGGAACATTTATCAGTGCTCGTAGAACAGGACAGATGTTTTAAGAAAAACTTATATCGGTCGTTCTTTGAATGTTCGAATCTTGATGGTCGTTGTCAAAAGTTGCATTCGCTTGCATTCATACCTACGACCATTGTCGAATTTAAGAGAGAAACTATGACAAACAGACTTACAAGATTGCTCCAGATTTGCATTGAACCGAAACCACATGTACTTAAGGTGGAAGAGCATTGGGCACCGTCTAAGTACAACATTGCCGATTTGACCTTTCAACAACTCAATCTGACAAAACAATACAATTCTTTTGAAGAGTGAGACGATTCAACAAAAGATTCGTTAAGATTCTCGACTACATCATCCCATCAAATATCCTGCGTGGATGGCCTTCGATAAAAGTTGCTACAGTTCTCCTGTTCTTATATTTGTACTCACATTGCATTTTTCTGCTTTCCTTGCATAGTTGTATTCTGATGTGGCATCTTTCCTGGTGTAGCCCCAGCCACTGGCAATGACTTGCCGGGTTGAAAAATTCTCGACCCACTTGATGGAAGCCAACCGGCGGCATTCGTTTTTGCATTCAACTTCTGTAGTACTTTCGCTTTTATGTCGTTGCCATCCCACACTACGTCATCCTCCCAGTGTAGTTGTGCCACCATGAGGTAAGCATCCTCGGCTATCGGGTCGCCGTTGATCTCCTCCTCCTTCAATTCGACTTTTACGTTTTTGTCACGAATTTTGAAGCCATAGTTAAATCCATCGCCCGAATCGGGAACCTCCAGCATATCATACCAGATCTGTGCGGGGCCATATCTCCAGTCGGCAACTTTTGGTTTGTTTTCATTGTTGTCACCGCTATCGGTGCCCTCCTGGCGAATATCTTCGCTGTTCGAGATGCGCAGTAGTTTATCCTCATCGTCGGACAAGCACTGTTCTTTTGTGGGCGGTGGGGCGTAATGATACCCAAATCCCTTCTTTTTTGGTTCCTCCGAGTCACTGGTGGAATCTGATCCCGCATTTGGATTCTGAAACCAATCACTTGACTGTAAAGACCTTACTAACAATTTCAGCGTCTTACCTTCTGATCCCTTGATTGCTTCCGTTTTCTACGTCTTTTCTTCACACCTCTCCAAATTTGAGGTAGACTGGAAGGTTTTCCCGGACCGAAAAGCCGTGAGAACCGTAGCACCTTGTCTGGACGGAAATCAGGGAAAAGCTCCCGTACGTCTATGTTGGCGTATTTCGATGGCAACATTGCCGCCAATGGGGTGTCCAACCTTTTCTCGGAATCTGCAAGTTTCAAAATTAAGTGAAAGAACTTAGGAGAAAAGATTTTCTTACATTTTTCTTCCTTTTTATCAATCTCGGAGATTTCACCTGTTTTGGAGCCATCGGGTATAGACGTGCTTCGAACAGGAAGACTTGGCGGGGGCATAAGCTCTTTATCGTCTACTTTGAGACCTGCAAATATTTAACGTAATTGAAGAACTCACAAAACGTATAGATGAATTACCATCCGCTGCGACTTTACTTGCTGGAATAGCTTCGTCCAAGTCCATGTTCTGCGGTGAATGGGGGCAGTCCTCGGACAACTCTGTGATATCCGAGTAATCGACAGCATTGTCGTCCTTCTGGAATTGCTCATCATCGTCCGACTTCTCTCCATCTTCCTTTTCACCATTTTCTATAACTTCATGCAGCAGAGAATTCAGTCCGAACCTGAAAGAATTCACATCAGAACGAATTTGTGGAACTGCGGAACTTTAAACTGCTTCTACTCACTTGGACAGGGAAGCTAGATGTTTTTTGGTTTCTACATCGAATGCATTCCCTACATCGTCCACCAGTTTACCATCAGAGTCGATATTGCCAAATAGAATTCCGGTCATATCGAAACCCGGGCTCGCTGAGCCATCATCGTCGCTATCAGAGTCCATTCTTGAAAATCACTCGATTCGAGCTTTTCTTACCGAAATTCGATAAATAAGTTATTTAAATTGAATGCAGAATATATTTATGGTTGTTTTTAACTCAAGTTTGTGTAACAATTTTCGGTAATTTATGAGAAAATAAAGAACATTTAAAAGAAAAAATTTATTTGTTGACAAAGCGAAATACTTTTTTACCGCGAATGTCATTATTAAAAAAATACGTTTACACCATACAGTGAAATGCTAGAAATGTCAATTTGGTATATGTCCAGACATTTGTTCGTTAAAAGAACCAACGAGTACCTCCAATCGGGCGACTACATTCTTATTATTTGTAACTACAATTATTTTTTGGTTGTAATTATCAATATAGTTCTCTTGCGCTTCTTGTTTTTAAACTCTGATTTGTTTTCATGAGTAAGATGTGTGAAATTAATTCAAAGAGCTATATAAGGCTTAAGTCTCTTTTGTGCCCATTCAATTTAAACATATGACTAAGATGACAGATGAATAATCCGTAGAAGCAAGAGATTTAAGATGTAATTCTCTAATGAAATCCACATCACTTGGATTATCTTACGATCAAAACCGTAAAGAGTATTTTTTTTATTCGTGCTACTAGATCATAAGTCAGTAACAGGAATGTATATATGTTATCCTCCTGGGCAGCAAACTTAGTTGCACTAAATATGTGCTCTGAGCTTTAAGGGACTTTTCGCAAAAAATGGAGCTTATCACTAGGTGGCGGTTATACTACTTGATTATTTGATAATTTCACCTCATGAGTCGGTTATTTGGTGAAATAAGCTTTCATTCAAACACTTCAACACTGCTGCTTTTACTTAACCCGATTTCGATTGTCACCTTTCATAAACAGTTCTAGCTCTTCTCCAGTCGCATTACAGAATCTATTTCTGTAGTCTATGTGAAAACTCGTACTAGAGTTTCGTCAGCCTTGCTGTCGATGCTGTCAGTTAAATTCGATCCCATAATATGCCTTCTAAGGCCATGAAAGAAACCTGTGTGATGTCAGTGGCGCTTTCGCGAGTATTAATATGGAAGCGCCGAAAATGCAGTCTATTAAAAAGAACACACACAACGTCATTTTCGACAGTTTTAACTTTCAGGTAGTTAAGGACTTTGTCTACCTACACACCGCTTTAAATTCAGATAACACCAGTGCTGAGATCAAAAGAAAAATAACTCTTGCCAGTGCTTGACTGGCAAGTCCTCTTTCAAACAACCAAAGTTACCCTATATACGACCTTAATAATTCCAGTCCTACTCTATGGCGCAGAGGAATAGACATTTTCAAAGAAGGTTGCTTTAAGAGAAATTTTTTTTCTAGTGATCTTTGTTCCCATCTGCTTTGACGGTGAGGGGAGGATGAGATACAACTATGAACTGTATGAACTGTACAACGACATCGACCTAGCCAGAAGAGTGAAGATCCAAAGACTGAGATGGCTGGGTCATGTAGAGCGCATGGACACCAATGCTCCGGTCCGAAAAGTCTTCGAATTCGCCCCCGAGGGACAGCGCAGTAGAGGAAGGCCAAGACTCAGGTGGCGCACGCAAGTGGAAGAGGACCTCAGCCAGCTTTACGTGCGAAACTGGGGGCAGCTAGCAAAAGATCGGGCTCTTTGGACACGCTTGTTGATTGAGGCGCAGGTACACCCTGGACTGTGTCGCTACCAGTGCTGCGGAGATATGAAGCTAACTTCTCTTGAACCCAAACCTGTCTTCGGTTAAATTTTTAACTGAGAAAGGCCTGGTTTTACCGACGGCCCCTTAACCGATCTGGAATATGGTTCTGACAACATTTTTGCGGCTACTGGAGCTAAGTTGAGAATGTAAGGGTTCTATAACGCAGTTGGTAAGGTGAATCCGCTGAGTTTTGTTTGGGTCGCAGATTGCAATGAGATCGCCGGTGAACTTGATAGGTAGTGATCACAGTTGGATTTCAAAACTTGAACAGGAATAGCTTGGGCGTTTGTTACAAATTGACATTGACAGATTTTATTTATGACGAACACAACTGTGGAGGGATGGCCACATTCTTAATTTGAATTTGAAAACAAATGAATGCTTCCCGATATCTGCAAAAACCAAAAACTTGTGTTAAATTTCTTCTTGGCGTCTTAAAAAGTAACACCAATTGTGATATCAATTGTATGTGTCCAATATAATTCTATTCTGTCAGCACTCTGGGCAAGTTAAATGTACTTGCTACACTTCGTGTCCACCTGAACACTTCTAGGTTGTGCTATGTCTCCACCTACTCTTAAATGCATCTTCAACCCTTATCACAATTTAAATGTCAATTACAAGAAAATCGCGCTCTTTAGTTCCGTTCCACGATGTCGATCGGTTGATAAAATCCATCAAAGACGGAGAAGCTACAAGTGCTATGATTAATATTTGATAAAATAAAATGTATGAATGATGAGTTTAACAAAGAACTTCATTGGCCGATGTCGTCGTTATTACGAAATGCAGGCTCATACAATTAATCTAAAAATTTCAGTCTCTGCTTGTGTAATTTCATTATGATACAAATCAAACCAGTTCCAAGAATTAGTTAAAATAAATTTCAACGCCTAAAGAAAATCTTAGACTTGGCACTACTATTACTCGTTAGTTTTTATCACGTGACGTTTTACAATTTCCAATGGAATCACATGAAACCGAAACTGTCATTGGGGAAAATTTTCATTGAAATCGCTGCGAAGTGGATTGTCGTCGTTTGTCATATGATCAAGAATTTTGTGAAATAAGAAAAATGCTGCGAACCTGGGTGATTTTCTCCCTCTGCATTATTGCAAGTAAGTAAATTTACATATCAATTGACTAATAAAATCATTTCTAAAGTCATAGTAATGAAGTTTCAGGAAAAATTCTCAAATTTACATTTGCTATCGATTTTTTTCTTTATCAGTTTTCTGTGTGAAAACTCCCAATTCGTAGACTAATATGAATTTCTTTTGTCTCTATTTACAGTTAAAGCCTCTGGAGAGTTCTCCGTGCTGAACTCACCATCCTCGCTGGATTTTAAGGGCAACGAGAAGCTGGATAGCGAGAGTTTGGGCGATGTATTGTCCGCTTCCTTGGGCTACTGGGTAGATGACGGCACCAAATGGAGTGGCCTCTACATAAATGATCCATTCCACACTGCAAAGTCTGCAGTAGCAGTATTGGTTTCTGGAGTTGATCATTTGAATTTGAATACCAAAGCGAAGTCCTATCCACTGACTGGCAGTTCATCGGAGGAGTCCCTGAATGCCTTTAGCTCTGAGGTGGAATCATATAATGAACATGTAGCTACACTGGACTTGAGTCAGTTGAATGACGCTTTAGTCACTTTCACTGATGTTTTCGGTGAGGCACCACCCCAGGTGACCAACTTAAAGGCCACCAACAGCCTCAAGCCAGACTTGCACTCAGAAGACAAAGAATTCCTCACCCAAATTGCGTACATCAATGAAATCGCCAACAAGTATGCCGCTGCTGTTGAACCACTAACACTGCTTACCATTCGTCTGCCGTTGGAGCCCATTGCCAAAGCTCATGGAGAAAAGTCGCCCGCTATGACTGAGGCTCTAAAATTGGTTTCAAACGCTTTAGAGAACCTCTCTGCAGCCACCAAAGAGGCTTCCAAGGGCAACGCTATCTTAGTCGCCATCGCCGAGAAGGCCGAACTTAATCGTGCTAAGCGTGACGCCGTTCCAGCCAACTCTGACGAGGTTAGTGTGATCAAATCCATCTCACCTCACCAATTTGGCTAACTTTTATTTTCTTTTCATTTGAAGGCTAAAAATCTTAACCTCGCTGAGTACTACAACGATGACTATCCTGTGATTTTCAACATCATCCTGTGGTTCATGGTGATCTTTGGTCTGTCTCTCCTTGCCATCTGCTACGCTATTGGCTCAATGGACCCCGGCAGGGATTCTATCATCTACCGAATGACATCAACCAGAATGAAGAAGGACAACTAAGTGGCCATTTTCACTTCATTGTCCCCGTTTGTGTGTGCATTTGTGCGCTTTCTCCCATCCATAACGTCCGTCAACTAACTAAAAACAAACCCAACTCCAAGTTCAACCAGAAAAGACAAACATTTCGCACTCGAGAGCACACACAGAGTGCGTCGTTCCATTAATTAATATTTCTTATCATTTAAGAGTCAGTTGGAGAGTATTAACCTAAAATTTTGGGTCGCAAATGTCGCCCGAAACTGTAATTTATAGTGTTACTGTATATGTTGTGTATTTCGTTTTTGATTTCCTTTTTTCTTTTTTCGTTTTTCTCTCTTTTGTTGTTGCGCAGCGCAGTTATTCGAACAAGAGGATGTAAATATTATTTTGTTTAAGTTGGAAATAAAATAAATATGTAACCGTAAATTAGGAGAGAAATACGATGACGCATTTGTTTTGTTAGTCACATGTCTTTACGCAGGGTCTTGTGGTCTATCCGTTTTGAGTTGGGGTCCAAATTTATGCCAACCAAGATGGGAGAGGTGGTATTCACCTATTTTTTTCTGTCTAACGTTTTAAGTCAACGTGAAGTTTGTGGTTAGGTTAAGTTGACAGGGTGGTGAGGTACTTAGGGCCGAGTCCATCCTATAGCCCGCCAGAACTTAACCTGTTTAGACCCATTGTAATGCCTGGCTGGCAGGAATTGGAATGCAATGGGAAAATCGATTGCAGTTTCTAGTTCTGGTTTCAGCTTTCCATATTGTGTTGGTAGTCGTTTGATCCCTAAGAGGGTCCAAACCATCTTGTGACATCCACGAATGTAAGTGAAGCAACAGATAGTTCTGAGAGGTTGTGCAAGTAATAGCTTCCTAAAGTTCTTTGCCTCAAATTACTAAAGCTGGGACAGTGGCTGGATTTAGTGGCCATGATTGTCTTGAGACCCTGCAGGTAAGAAGGTTTTTTAAACTTTCATTAGCTTTTCGTTTTATCGTTCGCTCCACTTGTATTCTACTCCTGCTCGTCTGCATGCTCATTAACTGCAACTTCTTCACAAAAGTGCTTCACAGGCTTTGATATTTCGACTGCTGCGATGGCATTAATGGCAGCCTGGCTTGCAATAAATACAGCAATATTCTCCTGGAATATTGTTATTGTTGCTCCAAGTTTAGCTGCTTCTGCTACAGCCAATATCTTAGCCTGAAAGACGATGTAGTCCGGCAGGCGTTAGGAGCATCGGAAGTTAAAATGATACAAAAAGGCTCCAGCACCGGTTTCTATCTCCATTTTTGATCTATCAGTGAGAATTGATATTGAATCTGGCACCATTTGGTTCTTGTTTATTTAGAAAAATGCAGGCAAATGGTGTTTTAAAGCCATGATGGGGTATTATGTAGTCCGCATTGTAATGATCGAGGTGTGGCCTTTTAAGTTTGATTTCCACCTCAGCCTTGTAAACTCATGGGAAAAATAGGGTATACCATAAGACACAGACACTACTCACCAAAACGGGCCCATCGCGATCCCCTGTGGGTTCAGTTAAAACCAACTCCAAAGAGCACAAAACCTAAACTGTTTCCCTATTAAAGCACCTAATTTCTCTACAAAAGCCAAGAAGGCCTTTGATATCCGTACAGTCTATTTCCTCTTAGTTTTCAAAGAAGTATTTTCCTAAGAATTTCCTTTGGCTACGCGATATTGCCTCACATTCACACAGTATGTGTGTTATGCGCTCAACCCCCGCAGAATCTACAAGTGTCTGTATTTGTCAGTTTTAGTCTCTTTGCGTGTTTCAGCAGTAGACAGTGTCCTGTTAGTATTCCTGTTAGCGTCCTTAGCTTATCCCGTCGAGAAGTGGCAATAGAGCCTTTGATATCCTATGTCCTTCCAGGTTCAACCACCTTATGCTGGCGGCCTTTATGATTTTTTCTTCAATAGTGCCCCTTACCGTGCAGAGGGGTGGTTTGACATCAGCAACCTCACTATTGTCGAGTAGCCCTCCTCCTCTTGCAAGCTCGTCTGCTTGTTCATTTCCTTCTATACCGCAGTGTCCTGGCACCCAGCACAGTCTCACCCTGTTCTGAACGCATAATGCTTTGGGCATTGTGCGACAGCTCCTGACTTTGTCAGAGTTAATGTTGATTGGCTCCATTGCCTTAAGAGCCCCCTTGCTGTCGATGTAGATAGCGATATCTCTGCCGGATACCGATCTCATCTGCATCAGCTCAGCCGCCCTGAGGACAGCTAGAACCTCTGATTGGAAGACACTACTAGTGTCCGGTAGCCTTATGGAGACTCTTAGTTCCGGGTCCTCCGAGAAGATTCCGGAACCTGTTCCTTCCTCTGTCTTCGAGCCATCTGTGAAAACTGCAATTTCGTTTGATCTTATCACTGCATTTTCTTGCCAGTCCTTTCTCTCCGGATATAGTATATCAAACGGAATGTCGAAATCGATTAAGGAAGGGATTTCATCCGTTCTAATAGTATTGCCTAGTAGTAGCTCTTCCAGGATTGTGCCGTGTGAATAGTGAGTCGAATCGCACTGTTGCCAGCAAGTTTTTTTTATCTGTAAATCAAGCGGTGTCAGGTGTAGGAAGGTGTCCAGTGCTGCCGTAGGGGTGGTACAGAGCGCTCCTGTAATGGCTATGGTAGCCGTTCTCTGAACCGCCGCTAATTTTCCGTAAGTCGTTTTCTTAGTTGTTGCTTTCCACCATGCTTGTGCGCCATATGTCAGTATGGGTCTCACTACTACCGTATATAGCCAATACACCATAGCAGATTTAAGGCCTCAAATTTTTCCCACAGTTCTTTTACATATGAAAAGAGCATTATATGATTTTTTAATTCTTTCCGCTACTATGAGATTCCAATTCAGTTTCTTATCCAGAATCACGCCAAGATACTTCGCACTATCCGAAAGGGACAGATCCACCCTGCCGAGTTTTAGCAGTGTGAATTGCGGTATCTTGTATTTTCTGGTAAAGAGAACCAGTTCCGTTTTGAAGGGATTGACATTGAGACCAGAGTTTCATGCCGAAGTGCTGATGGTCTTCAAGGCAAGCTCCATGATCCACGTATGCCGTGGCGCTAATGCTAATTGAATTTAGCTTTTTGAGAATGTCATTTATGACCAGTACCCAAAGCAGTGGAGGGGGGTTTCCCTAATCACTGACACTCTAGCCCAGCTTTGTCCAATGGAACAGTTTATTACCCTACCTGCAAGCATGTTGCAGATCCAATTTGTTATCCCTTGTTCTATGTTCACGTCTATTAAAGCAACTTTGATGGCGATGGGCTTCACGTTATTGAAGGCCCCTTCTATATCTAGGAAGGCCGCCATCGCAAACTTACCGAAGTGTAGATTTCTTTCGATTTTCCCTACCACCCCATGTAGGGCGGTTCCCACGGGTTTGTCCTTCATATAGGCATGCTGTGACCCGGTCAAAAAACCGTTGCTGCATCTGTTCCTGATGTGAATTTCCAATAAACGCTCCAGGGTTTTAAGTATAAAAGATGACAGACTTATTGGTCTGATGTCTTTTGCTGTTGTGTGCCCTTGCTTGCCGGCCTTAGGTATGAAAACAATCCTTACTTCTCTCCATGCTTTTGGAATGTAGCCCGTTTTTAAACTGTATCTCAGAATTTCCATAATGTTTTGCATGACTACCTCCGGCGCTTTCTGCAGCATAATGGGTAGAATGCCATCCGCGCCGGGGGATTTATACGGTTTAAAGGATTGAATTGCCCACCGTATTTTTTCCTGGTTTACAAAAAAACTGGTTGATTGGGTCTCCAGATGTGTGTTTACCACTTCTGTATACTTGACCCAATCAGTTTTCCTGGGATTCTTTTGAAAACAACATGCTCTATTTTGGAAGTTCACCTTGAAGCGTGTCCATCTGTGATCAGACATTGACGCTTCGTCGACTAAAAACTCATAGAATATCTCTTTTTTTCCCTCTAGCATACGGGTGGAAGCGTAGAAGGCAATCGTTTACACGTTTCTTGTAATTGAGCTTCCAACTCAGTCTACTATCTAGAATAATACCTAGGTGTTTAGCATTGTTGGTCAGCCGGAGGATTGTCCGATCTATGGAAAGAAAATGGAGGTGTAATAGAGAACAAACTCTGTTTTTAGTGAGTTGATTCCCAGATCATAGAGCTTGGCCCATTCTCCAAGGATTTTGCAGAGTTTCACTAATTGTGGAAAGTAGTAATTAGAACTAAATCATCGTGTATACTGTTGGTTTTCAGAATCAGAAGTATTTCATCAACAACAAGGGTCCACAGAAGCGGTCATATCAGCCCTCCTTGAGGTGTGCCCCATTAGGTAATGATCCCAATACCGTGTTACATAGTGTTGCATTGAGGTTCGCTAATGCAAGGCTTATTGCCGCATTTCCTAAGTTTCCACTTACAGCAGCAATGTTAACATTGTTAAGATTGTAGAAGGCTCCTTCGAATAGTAGCTTTGCTTTCCTCCAGAATTTTGTCACATATCCATACTTGATGCTACTGAAAAATGTGTCTGCATTTAGTACTGTTGTTGGAGTTGGAAAAATGGGTTCCCAGAAGGATCTCCAAAGTAGGAAATCTTTCTTCATTTCCGAAATAGCTTATTGAATTCAACTACTGCTAACAAAAATAGCACTCAGGAATCGTATTGACTATATAGGTGAATATATGCACAGCGAAAGTAAACGGTGAGCCAACAGTTTGTATGGAAGTTTTCATTAAATTAAACACATCTATTGTGAAGTCAATGTAAACTTTAATTGATTAATAAGGTGTCAAATCGCATAACCGTGGAGGTAAATTAACTTCTCTTCTTCTCTTACCCAAATAATGCGATCTCCAAAATTTGTACGCAATAAATTGATTGATTGATGGCTTGTGTGGACGGTAGCACCATCCTGTTGAAACCAGAGGTCGTCCAGACCCAATACATTGAATTTTGGAAAAACAAAAATAACCGGTTACATTAAGGCACTGATGCTGTCTCAACGGCCTCATCTTCGAAAAAGTAGGGGCCAATGATGCCGCTAACCCATAATCCGCACCATACATTGACTTTTTGTCATGCATTGGTCCCCAGAAACGACAATTTTGCTCATACACGTACACATCCATCCAAAAATGGGCTTAGTCGGAAAAGATCGAATTCGATGACAAATTGTCCTGTCGATACAGGTAACAAATCGGGGACGTCGTAAATGGTCCAAACGCTTCAATTGTTGTGTAATTCGGATTTAGATAATAGGCGTACAAATAAAGCTCAACTTTTAAAATTCGCCCTAAAGTACCATAAGCGAGGACGAATTGTAGACCGCGGCGACGTTTTGAGGTGCCTGGCTCGTTTTGAACACTTCCTTCACAGTGGTAATGTTTTGGTGTGCACGTGCATTAATATTCCCGGTGTTATTAATGCACGTGCACACCAACGTTAGTTGGAAACTAACGGAAACGTTAGTTGACGACAATGTCCAACAAAATCGGTGCGGGAGATTGCACAAAGCATGGGATTATTCCCAATGACAATAAGTGGACACCTTTCTCTCATAGGAAAGGTAAAGAAACTCGATAAGTGGGTACTAAATGAACTGAATGAAACCCAAAAACTACGGCGCCTGGAAATCAGCGCATAGCTTACATTAGGAAACCAAACAGAACCGTTTTCGCACCGGATAGTCACCTGTGATGAAAAGTGGATACTGTATGATAATCGTTGAAGATCTGTTCAGTGGTTGGATGTAAACGAAAAACCAAAACACACCCTAAGTCCGATCTTCACCCAAAAAAGGTTATGGTGACAATTTGGTGGACATCGAAAGGACCAATCCACTTTTCATTTCTTCAGCCAGGAGAAACGATAAATGCTATCAAATATTGTGAGGAAATCGGCATATTGCTTGCCGAATTGGCTGAAAAGCAACCTGTGTCAATAGCCACGGTCTGATCTTTTTGCATGGCAATGCTAGACCCAATACCTCACAAGTAACAGCGCAAAAACTGCTGCAGTTGGGATTTGAAATTCTTCCGCATCCACCGCACTCTCCTGATATTTCTTCAACGGACTACCATCTTTTCCGCAATCTGAATTTATTTTGGCGGCAGAAGGTCTTCCGAAACCGAGCAGAGGTCATGAAGATTTCATTGCCTCAAAAAGTCAGCACTTCTACGAAAAAGGAATATTTGACCTTGTATCACGTTGGAAGAATGTCATAGATGCCAAAGGATCCTATTTTGATAGATTACAAATTTACAGAAAAATAGTATTGGCTTTTCAATTTTTCCTGTAAAATCGGACATATCATATGGCACAACCCAATGATTGACAGCCAACATCCACGCCATCAGTTGGCTAACCCCTTACAATGGGATTTATCATAGATTCCGGCGGACCAGTGCCTGATGATGAAATTGACCAGATCCGTTTTGATGCGGACATTTTACCAACAGGTAAAAGAACGTGATAAAGCAAGAAAACCTGAACAGTAGCCAGTTGGGATGAAGAAGGAAACCTTCTACCAAATCACAGTCGGTATTGAGAATAGAAAAAAAAGCTATTGCTGGAGAAAAAGCCCAACATTCAACCTAGACGATAGCAACCAAGACTTCCGTCTACCTGACCAAAATGAAATAAGGATAGCAGTATCCAAGCTGAAATTAAAGAAATTAGCTGGACTTGACGGCCTACCGACCGAGGTATTCTATTCTTACTTTGTAGAGAGCTAACACCAACTCATTTATCAAATCTAGTCAGAAGAGTTTATATCCGACGAATGAAATCTCATCACCATTTGTTTCGTCCACATAAAAGAGACCCCCTTAACTGCGCCAACTATAGAGGTTCCTATATAGCGAATACAAGATCTTATCTGCCGTATTGCGTAAACGTCTGAAATACTTCGTCAACAATCTGATTTGCCCCCATCACTGCGATTTCCGGACAGAAAAGTCCATAACTGACCAAATCTTAACACTCCGGAAGATCCTGGAAAAGCTCAAAAAATCCAAATCGATACCCACCAGTTTTTAATCGACTTAAAGGCGGCATATGGCAGCATTTATATGAGGAGCTATGTAGAGCAACGTCTACGTCGGCAGCGACTTAAGTGAGACTTTTAATTTTTAAAAAAAGTTTAATACAAATTGATGCGCTGTTAGGTGCCTTCTTTAACACTATTACTTAAAATGGTTTTGCGGAACTCACAATGTGTACTAACAATACTAGGTTACGCCGATGATATCGACATAATTGGAACAACACAACGGGCTTTCACCGGTGCGTTCGCTAGTATTGGAACAGGAGCTGCCAAAACGGGGTTTAGCGGTTAATTAAATTAATTGGAAAACTCAGTAGAAGAAGACGTCACTTTAGGTGGGCGCGCGCCAGTAGAAAGGGACCTAAACCGACTTGGAATGCGCGACTGGAGGTAGTTAGCTAAAGACTGAGCTTTCTTCTTCTTTAAGTGGCGCTAAGGTCCGGGGTGGACCTGGTCCTCAGTGAACAAGCGTCTCCAGCCAGCTCGATCCCTGGCTAGCTGCCTTCAGTTTCTCACGCTAAGTTGGCTGAGGTCCTCTTTCACTTGCGAGCGCCACCTGAGTCTTGGCCTTCCTTCCTCGGGGGCGGATTCGAAGACTTTTCGGACCGGAGCATTGGTGTTCATGCGCTCTACATGACCCAGCCATCTCAGTCTTTGGATTTCCACTCTTCTGGCCAGGTTCATGTCGCTGTACAGTCCATACAGTTCGTCGTTGTATCTTCTCCTCCACTCACCGTCAATGCAGACGGGACCGAAGATCGCCAGAAGAATTTTTCTCCCGAAGCAACCGAGAACGCCATTTTTGATAATGTCCATGCCTCTGCGCCATAGAGCAGGACCGGGATTATTAAAGTCTTATAAAGGGTGACTTTTGTTGTCCGAGAGAGGGCTTTACTACTCAATTGCCTTCTTAACCCAAAGAAACAGCGGTTGGCAAGAGTTATTCTTCGCTTGATCTCAGCGCTGGTGTCGTTGTCTGTATTGATAGCGGAGCCTAGGTAGACAAAGTCCTTAACTACCTCAAAGTTATATCTGCCGAGGGTGAGGTTCTGCCCGAGACGTCGGTGTTGGTTGTCCTTTTTGCTTCACAGCATAAACCTGGTCTTGCTCTCATTGACCGTTATAACCATTTTTGCCGCTTCCGTCTCAATACTCGCGAAAGTGCCATCACATCACGCTGCTTTGTCCGAGTGAGTTTTGCACTATTCTTTCAAGTACGATGTTGAAAAATCGCATGACAGCGCATCGCCTTGACATCAAAGGTCTCGGTGGAATCTTTACCGACCTTGATGGAGCAGCGTGCGTTCTCCATCGTCATCCTGCACAAACGGACGAGTTTGGCAGGGATGCCAAAACAAGACATTGCTCTGTATAGCTCGTCTCTATAGATGCTGTCATACGTGGCTTAAAAATCGATGAATAGGTGGTGTGTATCGATCTGAAGCTCATGGGTCTTCTCCAAGATCTGCCGTAGTGTGAATATCTGGTCGATGGTGGACTTTCATGGCCTGAAGCGACACTGATATGGACCTATCAGGTTGTTGACGAAGGGCTTCAGGCGTTCACACAATACGGCGGATAAGATCTTATATGCGATGTTAAGGAGACTGATGCCTCTGTAGTTGGCGCAGTTCAGAGGGTCTCCTTTCTTGAGAATCGGACAAACAATGCTGAGGTTCCATTCATCGGGCACACTTTCGTCCGACCATATTTTACAGATGAGTTGGTGTATGCTCCTTACCAAGTCACCGCCTCCCGCTTTGAAGAGCTCGGCAGTCAGGCCATCCGCTCCAGCAGCTTTGTTGGACTTAAGCTTCGATATAGCTATCTTCACTTCATCCAGGTCGGGTGGACGGAATTGTTGGTCATCATCGTCCAAGTTGAAAGGTTGATTCTGCCTGACGGCGGTATTTGGTCCGTCATCGCCGTTATACAGTCTGCAGAAATGGTCTTTCCAAATCCTCAGCAGTGACTGCGATTCTACTACGATGTTAGCTTGTTCATCTCTACAGGCTTCGGTTCGGGGTTTGTTTCCGCGGCATGTTATTTTTCCCTTTTGGTAAAACTTCCGAACCTCATTCATGGAGTAGCATCTCTCAATTTCCTCGACCGTGCGCTCCTCATGCTCTTTCTTCTTTCTCCTGAGAAGCCCGTGTTCGTCTCTCCTCTTCGATCTCTTGCGATTGTAGCCGCTGACGTCTAATTTTCTCACAGCATAAGTTTGTCTTGACGTAGTTTGGGATATCCGCAACCGTACCTTGGCTACAACAAGGTAATGGTCCGAGTCGATGTTGGCTCCTCGGAACGTACGGACATCCATAACACAAGAGGAGTGTCTTGCGTCGATCGGAATGTGATCAATCTGGTTGACTGTTGATTGATCAGGAGTTCTCCAAGTCCCCTTGTGTATGTCGAGATGTGGGAACCGCGTGCTAGCCACGACAGTGTTTCGCCCCGCCGCAAAGTCGATTAGCCTGAATCCGTTATCGGAGGTGGTGTTGTGCAGGCTATATTTCCCGATTATTCCACCAAAGGGTATCCCTCTCTAGCTTTGCACTAAAATCATCGAGGACAATTTTGATGTCATGGCTAGGGCATTGCTCGTAGGTCTTGTTAAGGAGTTCATAAAGGGCATCCTTGGTGGCGTCATCTTTCTCCTCTGTGGGGGCATGCGCGCATATAAGACTAATGTTAGCGAATTTAGCCTTGATGCGGATTGCTACGAGGCGCTTGCTCACATGCCGGAAGCTGAGGACTTCTTGTCTTAGTCTGCCTCCGACAACAAATCCGCATTCAAATAAGTGCTGTAGTAGATATCGCAGTTTTTCATCTTCTTTTTGTCCGGCCCATCCCATCGTATTTCTTGAATGGCGGTTATGTCTGCTTTGCAGCAGTCTAAGGCCTCCGCTAGTTGCTCGGCTGCACGAGGTCTATTAAGGGATATAACATTCTACGTTCATATCCGAAGCTCATTGTCCTTAAATCGTTTGCGTGGGTTGTCAACAGTAGATCCGTCCATATCCAAGGCTTGTTGATGCTTCGTAACTTTTGTTTTTTTTTTTAAATGGCCGGGCAGTTACCCCGGGGGCACAACCCCCAACCTGGAGGACGAGTTCCATTTTTAATGCCCCTAGGACGAGGGTCTGGTTACACCGAAGCCAGTAACCCGTTCTGGGATGTGAGCGCTGCCGTTGGCCCATATAGGACTCGTCCGCCACCATCTCTTTTCCAAGACCCTGACTAAGACCTGGAAATCCTTACCGGGCTGAGCTCCAAATATGTCGGAGTAGCCCGTATAAGGTCTTGTTTTGTTTTCCAACACTAATCCTGGTCCATGGCACATAGAAACCCGCTATTTGCCCCCTTCACTTCGCAATCTCTAGTGAGATTCCCAGATGGCGCCACGGGGAGTCATGAAGTACGGCTTATTAGCAGAGCTGCAAGATGTTCGGCTGCAGAGGCTCATTCTTGTCATTTAAAGAACCAGCATCCGCCGGAAGATGCTACTTCTACGAGGCCTTATACTAATCGTTGCCATCCAAGGTAAGTTGATTACTTTATGTATTAGTTTAGATCCACAGTTTCGGTCTAGGCGATACAGAATTTTTTGAAACTCGTGTTGCTTATAAGCATCATTGGTCCATAGTGTACAAAAAAATTTCAATTCCAAAATTGATTTGCAGGAAAGAAACGACTGACTGATGTTGAAATTGAAGCTTTTGCAAACGTAGATTGGCACCTTTCTTTCGACAAAGATGAAAATAGTGATAATGAAGGCGAAGAGGACATTTTGGTAAGAGAAGAGGAGATTGAAACGGATTTATTGGAAAAGTTGATGGAAAATGATTCACATCCAAACAGTGCTGGTGATAAAGACGAAGGTGGCGAAATATGTGTTGAAAAAGTGTACGCTTCTAAGTTAAAATGGAGAAAACGAGAAATGGGCCCTGTTAATGTGGTATGCAAATCAGTAACCGTAACCGATGATGAGTGTCAGGTAAAATCGTCTGTAGAATGTTTTGAAATGTTTTTCGACGACGAGGTTTTTGAACTTATAACTTTCAATTTATATGCAATGAATAAAAAAGGATAGAACTAAAATGCATGGCTTTTGAAATCAGGCGTTACATCGGTATACTGCTATACATGGCTATTATAAAAATACCGCAAACAAGAATGATTTGGTCAAAAAAATTCAAATTTTATTTTATAACTGACGCCATGACCCGAGCAAGATTTGAAAAAATCAAAACCTGTTTCACCTGAATGACAATTCCAAAGAGTATGAATCAAATAATGACAAACTGTATAAAGTCCGTCCATTGCTGGAATTGTTAAAAAATTGATGTAACCTCTTGCCTCAAGAAGAATTTCAATGCGTGGATGAACAAACTATAGCTGTCAAGGGAAAACCAAGCTTAAAACAATACAATCCAGCAAAGCCCCATAAGTGAGGAATGAAGATTATGATTTTGCTTTATATGTCGGTGACTGAACGTGCCCAAATTATGGGTTGGGAATATCTTCAGGTATAGTGCTGTATTTAGCCTCTAACATGCCGAAAAATAAAAATTTCAAACTTTACATCGATAATTGGTTTACGTCGGTGAGTCTCATGGTTGCTCTAAAAGAAATGGGCATATTTTCTACTGGAACCGTCCGACGAAACAGAATTTTGAAATGTGATCTCCTCTCATAATTTGATTTGAAAAAAAGGCAGGGGCTCATATGATATAAAATGCGAAATTACCAACAACACAACATCGATTTCCTACGATAATAAGGCTGTGACGCTTTTGTCCACCTATATGTCCGACAAGCCGTTGGGATCCTGCAAGCGTTGGAGCGGTAAAGAAAAAAAAATTCATAGATATTCCACGACCAGCTGTAGTGGAAGATTATAACCGTCATATGGGTGGGGTTGACCTATGTGATATGCTTATGGAGCTGTATAAAATAAATCATAAGTCAAAAAAGTTCTACACGCGCATTGTCTACTGGTGCATTGGGGCAGCTGTTGTAAACGCTTGGCTCCTATATCGAAAGCATTTCAAGCCATCGAACAATTTTCGTTAGCCGATGAAACTTATAAACTTCCAAATGAATATAGCAGAATCACTAATAAACACCCCGCCTCTCTCCACCAACATTAAACGTGCAAAGGTTGGTCCTACTGCAGAGAACCTGCAAACTCTGCAATCCCTGTCTCCGTCTTCATCATCCGTAAGCAGTGCTTGCAACTCGTGCAAACGGAAATACATATGTTCCCGATCCACCAAAATCTTCTAGATACGATGAACAGGGACCTTGGGTAATATGGACCCAGAAAGGTGGCTGCCGCCTTTGCAAAACCGGAACTCCACTTTCCAAATGCATGAAATGCGATGTTCACCTGTGCTTACTTTTTTCCATATAAACTTACATGCCAGACAAAAATGCTTAAATCTAATTCCACTATATTTTTTTGTTTTCTTCATTTAACTTACTGACTCTTACCGAGCACTCTAAGTTTAACAGTAAATATAAAACTGATGCCTTTCGGCCTAAAATCTATTCTACGATTAACTTGTATTACATATGAATTTCTAAGAAAATTCTGAAGGAAATAAAAAACTTAGAACAGTTATCACATTTTTTCTTTTTATTTAAAACTTAAAACTACCTATGCTACTTAACCTACCTAAGCTACTTAATCTATCTTAATTATAATCAATATGGCGAGCGCTCATTGCCTCTTGCCCTGAGCGGTCACCATCTCAATTGCGAATTCGAGTGCTGTGGGGCTTGTTAACATCGTGCACACGCACCGCCGAGACTTAACCGATGCCGTGAAGCATCAGTTACTTCTCAGAAGTACTGCCCTATATCAACCAGCCCGGGTCAACTAGAACAATTATGTTACAATTGTAACGCACTGACCTAGGAGAGCGTCTCAATCCTCTCCTCTTCTCTAAGCCACCAAAAATCGGCGTGCTGTTTCTCCGTATCAACCCGGTCTCTTTCCGCAATTGCGGAACTAAAACGAAAGAGCTCCTGAGCATTGACGTCGTACCCGTCGTAGGTGAGCCGTTTTCCCTCCCATCTCGGTGGCGGTGGTATATTAACGGAATACCATTCCTACTTTGTACTAACCCTTTAGAATCTATATAGAGGAATGCCTCTGGCGGAATAAAGCCGGATCGGAGTGTATACTCATGGTACATAAAATTGGGATAGTAAGCCCCAAAGATCAGGTTATTGTCGCTGTTCATCGCTCTTGCAGTGTGCCTTCGAATCACCTTAATCAGGAAATTGTCAATCCTGTTCAGCTGAGCCCCATCGTAAAGCACCTTGTTGGGATGATATTTAATGAACGCAGATTCTGGTGTTCTGTACAGTGCAAGACAGGTCCTGAGACATTGCCTTTCAAACACCCGAATTGTCTCCATATAATACGGCGCTACGTTGAACCACACGGGACAACCATAAGCGATGATTGGCCTGATTAGGGCCACGTAGCAAATAACCTTCACCCTCGAGTCAAGTTGACTGCTGTGAAACAGTTTTCTTGTCAAGGCTAAGGCTCTATTGGCTCCAGCCAAACAAGCATTTATACTCGTATGTTTGTCAAAATATAAATACTGATCGAGCCAGATACGAGTACCAAGGTATCTAACTACGCTTCTCACCGCTAATGGCAGCTCGTGGTGTCCAATGACGGCTAGATTTCGCCAGTGGTTTCTGGTATCCCAAGAAGCCCATCTCAATGGGGTCCTAAACAGTATTGTTTCCGACTTTTGAAAATTGATTTATAATTTCCAATCATCGCAATACGCTTTAATGTGGTCGAAGTCAGTCTGCAGCTGAGCATTGATGTCCTGGATTTTGGGACCTGATCTGTACGCCACTAAGTCGTCTATAGGAACTAACTAACTGTTTTTTATCTTACCATACATAAATTATTGAAATAAAATTCTGATTTTGCTAATTGTGTGCACTTTTTTATTACCACCGTGGACAATGTTTGCTTATAAGCAACTTTTTACAGGACCTTCCAGGAAGGACATAGATCTATAAAAATTTAAAAATAGCTTATTTAGGGGCAACAAGTAATAACTAACATGATGATGTGATGACAAAAAAGTGGTCTTCAAAGGGTTAGATATTCCAATCCCACTCCTCGATCGTTACTGTTGCAGATACTATAGACATACACCATATTTGTGTATTTTTGCTTTGACACCTGTCAGAGGTTGTCTCTTTCTATCGTTTTAGACGTTGCAATTACATTTTGTAAACAAAGATTTAACATCCCTCAAACTGTGAAATACATATGTATACCGTAAACCGGGGTTACTTTGCTCCATTTTTTTTTTTGCAAAAAAACAGTTTAAAATGGTTAAAAAATGTTTTAATAATATCTATACCTATTTCTCTTATAGATAAGATATTAATGAATACTTATGTGACCTGAAATATTTATAAATTACAATTTATAATATTTTTTTTTGTGACGTAAAAGTGGGGCAAAATTATCCAAGGGACGGGGTTACTTTGCTCCATGCTTAACTTTAGGTAACTGTGCCTGAATTTAAAGAGCTGGAGCTATGTTGTCAATAGATTTCGTAGCTATTGATCCGGGGATTAACTCCCATAACCCATACTTTTTTTTAAATATTCTGAAAAAACCAAATGGCAATTTTTATTACTAAAAAGACTTGAAATATTTGTAGTAAAACATTAAATAATATCTATCATTAGCTTGTAAGCAAATTCAAATTAATATTTGGGCTTTAAACTTACATATATAAAGCTTAATAAAGAAGATGTCATGAAAAAAAGTAATCGTAAAAATTCATTCATCAGTCAACATTGAGATTCATCAGTCAAACATAGATTGCAGCTCAATTACTGAGAAAGTTCCTCTTCATCCGCACTAAAAACAGGCTGCCTTCCAGGCTTTCGGGTATGCTTTCCCTTAAACTTGTTCAAAATGGTCCTTCTCGGAATTTTGTACTTCAGCTCAGCTTTTCTGTGGGAAATATCACCTCGTCTCCAGACAAGCCTCCAGGGTCTCTTCAGCGTAGTCAGAATACCGCCTCGTCCCCAGTCGCTTTTTATATTTGCGGGGTATTTCTGCGACAAAGAAAGTACCGTTAGCTCTTTATATAAACGGCAAAAGTCCAAAAAGAATAAGCATAAAAGTGTGGAACCAATCACCTTTTTTTCTGGAGCAAAGTAACCCCTAAAGTAAAAAAAACTTCATGTTCACACAAGAAAACATATTATAATTTTGTTTGAAGATAACAAAGGGTAATTTTATGTTAAAAGAAGTAATAAAATAACGCGTTAGCTTGAAAATATATACTTGCTTGCTCAGTTTTCGCTGGAACTGGTGTAACATAAAATTGGTCATAAGTTCAGACGTCAATTGCTTTTTAACCACTAAAGGTATACGATCGAATGATTCTACCCACGAAAGTACTCGTATATGTTTGTATGTGTTCATTGCGGTACTTTTAATATGCAGGACGAGACATGTTTGAGCGCGAAAAAATAAACAAACTCTTTTCGTTAGTGGAGCAAAGTTACCCCTACTGGGGCAAAGTAACCCCGGTTTACGGTATGTAGGTGCTTCAAATCTATGAATGCCACTTTTCTTAAAAATGATATATGTTAGAACGACTGAATTGGCAACACATATACAATTGTTCATTATCTAATTATCTGTCGAAAGCCTTCGAAAAAATTGTTTGCAACCAAACACCATTCCATCTCGTGCATAATAATCTGCTTTGTAGACACCACTTGTACTTCTGAGTTGCTAAAAGTCGCGGATGATTTAAGGATATCCATGGAAAAAGATCGCATTGCGCTGATTGCGTTAATGGACTTTTCTTAAGCTTTTAATCCCGTGAACCATTGCAAACTAGTAGCAAAACTCGTTACTCAATTCAATTTTTTTCTAAATTCAATGGTTTTCTTAAAATCTATCTTGGAAATATTTGTTTTAGCGGCAACATTTGAAAATCATATTTTTACCGATTTTGATGTTTTCATCAAATAAAATCTGTTATTTTTTTTTTTTTTTAATTCTATAGGTATATAAACTTTAAAAAAGACTAAATAAAAAGATATAAATTTAAGTAGTTTTTTAGTCTTAAACTTAAAAGTATAAAATAAATAAACACATTAAAAAAGGATCTTTGAAAAAAGTTATAATATAATAATATGTTAAATAAATAACTGTAGAAAACAATTGTTGCCGTTTATGCAAAAATACAAATTGCACTTTGTGCTGTGCACAAGATATGAGTCCGCCTAGAGCACCCAGGATTCCGCCACTTGGAAGCATTTTTCGCTTCTATGAACTTGGGAAGATGCTGAACCGAATCGAATCGAGCTTCATTTATCAGCGGGAAACTAACTTTCCACCTTTTGGCAGACTCTAGTAAATGTTGGTCACCATGGGGACCTGAAGTAAATACAGAACTTTCTCGAGATAGTACATTGGCATTACTAGAATAGTTAAATAAAGCTTTGGCAATGTGAACTTTATAATGCAAAAGATTAATTGTCTTTTCTTTTAGCCCAGCTTGCTGCCTTTTAAACATAATCCAGCGATTGTCCGAACATAGCATCGATAAGACGAGATGTATCGGTCGCGAAAATCCACCCTTCCCATATATTTATTTTATAAGCCGACGATAGCAGGCTGCGGCAACGAAACTCTTGATTTTTGTTCCTTCGACCAGCGCTGACATGTCGCTTCGGGCAGAGCTCAAACCTTTATTGTCTTTCCATTTAACCACGGTTATTTTTTTATCTTGTCTCACCCATTCCTCCCACTCACATCTTTTCACGTCCTTATCTTCCTTTAGTTTTTGAATTACTGTTCCAACTCGGATTTTTATAACAGTTTCAATTTTTTTCCTTAAGAGCTTCCACACATTTTACGCTAGTAAAGAAACGATCGGTGTAGGCACAGCCTTCTTGTCTAATAGCGCGCTGGTTAGGAGTTTCGGTATTGAAGCACCTAGTCCAAAATTGTTCATGTCTTTTTCTGAAACAGATCCTTTATCAGTGTAAATATGGAAGTTAAGCACCAAACCATCACTAGCAGCAAGTATACATTTTTTTAAACCGAGCGGATTGGGTTTTGGGGGCATATACTGGCGAAGACCGCATCGTCCAGGAAACGGAATCATCTGTTCATCAGCAGCAGTATGAAAGGGTATTGGAAGGGACTTACAGTTTTGTAAAATCGTTTCCACGAACGGTCTTACTTTCTATAGCCGATCTGCCGTTTCGTTCGTACTGTTGTTATCAGCAAAATGCAAGAATTTTCGAATTTCGCAAAAGCGATTCCTCGACATACAGTTAACAACTTTTTCAATCCGAAAATCATTTGACCAATACATTTGTAATTGAGGAAATCCCATAGTTCCCATCAACACGTGTATTCCAGTCAAATGTAAAAGATCCTCTGCTGATGTGTTAAGAGGTCGGTGGTCTCTTTTTGAAATCCGTTACAGTTCGTGACTCAAGGGGTTTCTTCCCAGAAGGATAAAACCAAATATTCGAAGAATGCATCTAAAATACTTTCAGGCTTATCTCTGTCCGAAAATAAAGATTCTTTACTTATATCTCGTAGCGGAAATCTAAAATTGCTAGTAAAATAACAAATACGAGTAAGTATACTTTTTTTCATAGTTCCTGTTTGTATACCCTTTTTCTTCCATTTCATATTTTGCATTTTTCTGTGTAACTATCCAGAGTACACGTATATGTATGTGTACTAGATGTTTATGTGCAAGTTATTCCTTAAAGCGGGCTTGAATCTTATGCATTTCATACACTGTCGATAAAATACTATTTTATCTTCATGTAAAAACAGTTCGTTTTTAACTTACTAAAAAAAGGTTCCTAAAGTCGCGCCATCACGGTGCTTCAAAAATCAAAAAAAAAACGCCAAATTCAAACGAGAATTGTCAGTGACAATGGTTTTAAGAGAAATTAAAACATTTAAGCAGGAAAAGTTAACGAAAACAAGAGTAAAAAGTGATCTCCACGCACGTGGACTCCTGCACCGAAGAGGATAAGACAGTGTCCAGTGGTAACACATATCATAGCGCTGAGATGTTATCTGTTTGGAAGATTAAACTTTTAGAGCGATTCAGGTCAAGATCTGGCCAGATTTGCTTAGTCGCCAATGTTGATATGTTAAGCCATAAGTCCACCGAAGGTTTGTTCTTCTGTGAGTATTAGCATCAGCCTTTAATACATGCCCTGCCATCCAGCATAGGTGAATTTTAAACTGCTGTGTCATGTCCATGAGAGGTAATAGTTAGTCTATTACGGTTTTGGAGTTAAGCAAACATGTGTCCAGGGATTTGATAGCGGCCTGACTGTCAAAGAAGAGGCGGATATCCATTGCAGATATTATGCTTTTCTTCTTCCTATTTTTTTGCCAAAATGACAATCGTTCATCCGTCAGGGTCAACAAGGTCATAGAAGCAATCTTTACTATGGTCAAAAAGGCGATATTTCTATTTTCTACGGCAATCACTTTGCGTCAGAATTGTTCATCCTTCCGGTCCATCTATTCGTACTTCTTGTTGACCTGTATATATCATAGCCTGAAAATGTTGCAGTAAGTTTGCAGTGTATATTGTTTAGTGTTTCCGTGCTAACTTTCCCATTTTGCGAAAATTCGGATCTGCATGGCTTACTGTTCTATAACCATTGTTTAGAACTTAAGAAAAGCCTAGCTGCCAGGTTAAATATTATAAAGATATTAGGATCTAAGAAAAGCTGTGCTCATGTCAACTCACTTATTAATGTAACAAAATCAATTATGTTATCGAAGATTGACTATGGACTAGTTGTTTATGGTAAATGTTCCAAATCAAACATACAAGCGATCTCATCAGCATACCATGCCTCAGTAAGAACAAGTCTCAAAGCTTTTAGAACTACTCTTATCAAAAATATCCTCGCAGAGAGCGATCTACCTTCAATTCAAGATCGATTCCAGTATCTTAGCTCATTTCTTGTTGTAAAAATTGCCTTAACAAACAATTCCCCCATCGAGTTAGAACTTAAAAAAATAATAAAAAGGAAAAAAAATATCCAGATACCCTTCCGCAATAGAAAATGCAATAGCTAATTCCAAAACAACTTTTCGAACAAATCAAAAATGTCCATCCCGATTGGATCACCGTCTTCACAGATGGCTCTAAAACGCAAACAGGCACAGCGTTTGCTGTTGTGAATAATAAGGGACAGATAGAAACCAAAGGTTTGTTGCCAAACTTTGTCTCAGTATATATAGCTGAGACTATTGCAATTCTAAAAGCCACCGAATATCGTCTTGACAAAAAAAGCATTATCTGCACAGACAGCCTATCTGCCATCGAAGGAGTGATAAATATAAACAATAAAAACCCGATAATTACAGCTATCCGTAATAAGCTTATACTAAATAATGGTAAGCTCAAATTAGTCTGGGTCCCCGGACATGCAGGTATCCCGGGAAATGAACTTGCCGATGCTGCAGCGAAAAGAGCCTTGAACGAACCTCTCATAACTTTCTTCATAAACAACAAAGAAGACATTGAAAGAAAAATTAAATCTATCTGGCGGAAAAACCGCGATGAGGAGTGGAGTATGTACATTCTACAATCAACACTAAAAGAATACCGATCGTTTACCCAACATCTTCATCAAATAAAATGATAAAATGCTTTTTAAGACTTAGACTCGGACACACATTCATCACAAATAGACACATAATAAACAAAACCAGCGCTCCAGAATGCCATATCTGTCAAAAAAGTATTCAACTAACACTACAACACTTAATATATGATTGCCCAAAAATAAATGAACTATCTAACTTATTTTTTAATAATAAACAACTAAGCAAAGTTCTTTCGTTTCCTTCTGAAACAAATATTAGACAAGTTTTTAACCTTCTAACCTCTATCAAATTACAAAATAGTATTTAATATTAACTTTTTTTTTCGTTTTCTTTAAAAACTAGCTGAAGGCCCTGGTAGCTAGAGCTATTGATACTTTAAGTTAACGTACACGTTATTATTATATGTTAAATATTATATGTTAATAAATAATAATAAATAAATAAATAAATCTGTAAGTCGTAAGAGTATGTAGGAGCCCTTTTGTTATTTGTACTACATAAGAATATTAGAATATTAGAATATCTTTGGTGGAACAATCGGAAAATATAGCCTGCACAACACCACCTCCGATAACCGATTCAGGCTAATCGACTTTGCGGCGGGGCGAAACATTGTCGTGGCTAGCACGCGGTTCCCACATCTCGACATACACAAGGGGACTTGGAGAACTCCTGATCAATCAACAGTCAACCAGGTTCATCACATTGCGATCGACGCAAGACACTCCTCCAGTATTATGGATGTCCGTACGTTCCGAAGAGCCAACATCGAAACGGACCATTACGGTTACGGATATCCCAAACTACGTCAAGACAAACTTATGCTGTGAGAAAATTAGACGTCAGACGGCTACAATCGCAAGAGATCGCCAAGTCCTTTTCCGATCGAGTGTCTCTTCATCTCTTAAGAGGTCCAATGCCGCCAGCACCAAGCATCGAAGACCACTGGAAAAACTGCCAAAACGCCATCAGAGATGCCGCTTCTGATGTGCTGGGTTTCACTTGTCCACCACAACGAAACCCCTGGTTCGATGATGAATGCCGGCAAGCACATGCAGTTACGCAAGATGCATATAACGTGGCGCTGCTTAGAAAGACCAGAGCTGCTCATGAGCTCTATGAGCGGAAGAGGAGAGATGAACACTGGCTTCTCAGGAGGAAGAAGAAAGAGCATGAGAAGCGCGCGATCGAGGAAATTGAGAGATGCTACTCCAGGAATGAGGTTCGGAAGTTTTACTAAAAGGTAAAATTAACATGCCGCGGAAACAAACCCCGAACCGAAGCCTGTAGAGATGAACAAGGGAACATCGTAGTAGAATCGCAGTCGATGCTGAGGATTTGGAAAGATCATTTCTGCAGACTGTATAACGGCGATGACGGACCAAATACCGCTGTCAGGCAGAATCAACCTTTCAACCTGGACGATGATGACCAACAATACCGTCCACCCGACCTGGATGAAGTGAAGATAGCCATATCGAAGCTTAAGTCCAACAAAGCTGCTGGATCGGATGGCCTGACTGCCGAGCTCTTCAAAGCGGCAGGCGATGACTTGGTAAGGAACATACACCAACTCATCTGTAAAATATGGTCGGACGAAAGTATGCCCGATGAATAGAACCTCAGCATTGTTTGTCCGATTCTCAAGAAAGGAGACCCTCTGAACTGCCCCAACTACAGAGGAATCATTCTCCTTAACATCGCACATAAGATCTTATCCGCCGTATTGTGTGAACGCCTGAAGCCGTTTGTCAACAATCTGATAACCAGGTTGTCCACCATCGACCAGATATTCACACTACGGCAGATCTTGGAGAAGACCCATGAGCTTCAGATCGATACCCACCACCTATTCATCGATTTTAAGGCCGCGTATGACAGCATCTATAGAGACGAGCTATATAGAGCAATGTCTAGTTTTGGCATCCCTGCCAAACTCGTCCGTCTGTGCAGGATGACGATGGAGAATGCACGCTGCTCCATCAAGGTCGGTAAAGATCTCACCGAGACCTTTGATGTCCAGAAAGGATTTAGATAAGGCGATGCGCTGTCATGCGATTTTTTCAACATCGTACTTGAAAGAATAGTGCAAAACTCACGAGCAAACACAAGAGGCACTATCTTTCAAAAGTCCGTCCAACTACTCGCAAACGCCGACGATATTGACATAATCGGGAGAAAGCAGCGTGATGTCAGTGGCGCTTTCGCGAGTATTGAGACGGAAGCGGCGAAAATGGGTTTAGCGGTCAATGAGGGCAAGACCAAGTATATGCTGTCAAGCAAAAAGGACAACCAACACCAACGTCTCGGACAGAACGTCACCCTTGACAGATATAACTTTGAGGTAGTTAAGGACTTTGTCTACCTAGGCTCCGCTATAAATACAGACAACGACACCAGCGCTGAGATCAAGCGAAGAATAACTCTTGCCAACCGCTGTTTGTTTGGGTTAAGAAGGCAATTGAGTAGCAAAGCCCTCTCTCGGACAACAAAAGTCACCCTTTATAGGACTTTAATAATCCCGGTCCTGCTCTGTGGCGCAGAGGCATGGACATTATCAAAAATGGATGAGGGTGTTCTTGGTTGCTTCGAGAGAAAAATTCTTCGGGCGATCTTCGGTCCCGTCTGCATTGACGGTGAGTGGAGGAGGAGATACAACGACGAACTGTATGGGCTGTACAGCGACATGGACCTAGCCAGAAGAGTGAAGATCCAAAGACTGAGATGGCTGGGTCATGTAGAGCGCATGGACACCAATGCTCCGGTCCGAAAGGTCTTCGAATCCGCCCCCGAGGGACTGCGCAGTAGAGGAAGGCCAAGACTCAGGTGGCGCACGCAAGTGGAAGAGGACCTCAGCCAACTTAGCGTGCGAAACTGGAGACAGCTAGCCAGGGATCGAGCTGCTGGAGAAGCTTGTTGACTGAGGCCCAGGTCCACCCCGGACTGTATCGCCACCTAAAGTAAGTAAGTAAGTAAGAATATTAGCAGCTGTTGGAACTCTGCCGTATTTGCAATCGGTGGACCATAGCAGCCGAACATGGCTTTTCTGAGAGTTTTTGGGATCGATTACTCATTTTTCACAATATGTTCTACAAACATATGAGAGCAGTAACTGTTAGTAATTTCAAATATTATAAAAGTACATATCTTACTGCGTCATTGAAGGCAACTTATAGTTTGTGCTCGAATAGAGGGTCCAGTTTTCAATAAACTTTCTCAGAATACATTATGAGGGGTACCACAAGCGCTCTAATAAGCCATAGTCTAGTTTCTATCAAAGTGAGCCAAAGTTTTCGAAGACAACAGCAGATTGGACCTGCCATTACATTCTCATGGTTGTATGCAGTCAAGTGGCGATTTATGGTAAAACCAAGGCCATATACAGATTCAACGACTTGTTTATTATTACAATACGACGCCAAAAATCAGGAATCCAGATTATGTCGGCGATTTTTTTTTACATATTGGGATCGTTTGAGATTTCGCAGGGTTGATAATTAGCTGTTCTTTGACCAGGGCCAACTCGTCAATTTCGTGTAAAGGTCGCGATAAATAGAGTTGGACGTCATCAGCGTGCGTATAGGTTGATTGAAGCATATTCACATTTCATTGGCAAGCCATTTATGGACATGCAAAAAAAGAGAGGTCCTAAGAAAGATCCCTGAGGAACATCTTGTTTTACGGCTTCAGCTGGGAGAAGATTTCACCATTAAGGGCCTTTTGCATTCTACCTGACAAGAAGCTTTTTGTCACCTCAAACCAAAAAGATGTTTCAACTTCCAGCAGAGAAAGTCATGGTTTATTTTGTCGAAAGCTTATCAAAATCCCATCGAATGTCATCAAGAATATATACGACTGCTATAGAGCAGGTTCTAAAGCCTGATTGAAAAGCGCTGAGCAAGGAATTGGCTGATAAGTGGTTTTGTATTGGTTCGGCAATAAGCCTCTGAAAAACCTTCGACAAGCATGGTAATATTCTTATTGGTCTAAAATCATTTAAAGTTGAAGCGTAAGTCTTTTTAGGGATAGGGATTACCTAAGTAATTTTCCAGGATTGTGTAAATATTGGAGTTGTAATGCAGTTATTAACTATGTTCGTCAAATCAGTAATAATATTGTATAAAAGGAAGTATAAGTTTAATAAGACGAATGGGAATTCCATAAAAAATAAACCAGGGACAGATTTTATAAGAGATTTCGTCTGTTTTAGTGAGCATTCGTAAAATATGTAGGACACAAGATTTTGGAAGTGATTTAATTTTCCATCCGAGTCAGTAAGTAAGAAGAACTTGCCTACTTATTAGTTTAAATTAGTTTTAATGCAATTCTTCATTTTTCTAGCTATTGTGTCTTGTGAATGGTGTTTTTACATGTCTCGCATCTGCAGCTCCCAGACGTGTGATTGTTTTCAAATTTCACAATTTTAACTTTCAAATTTCTAAGAAAGACAAGCTGTCGCAATGTCATCTTACATATCGCAGCGGGTTTGATTTATCTGCGAAAAACCATTCTAACTGAATTGACATAAACAAAAACTATCAGTAGCTTTGTTCATTTAGGTTGTTCCAATCTGTTCGGAACAGAAAATCTTGCACATAATCTCGAAGTAGAACACAATTGTGAAAAGTGTCAAAATCAGCTGCGATTTTAAATTGTATTATTTTTGGCGGTTATTTGCTAAATCAAGTGAAATTTTAAATTACAAACGGATTAACTTTTGACTTTCATATGGGCTGTACTTTTTTGTTCGCATTTGATTTCACGTTTTTCACAAATTTGTGCGGTTCTGTTCTAGTTTTTTCTTACTGAACAAAGCTAGTATGATTAAAGAAGTTAGGTCAGACACCAAATGAAACTCTTAAGACCTTAGTTTCACCTTAGTTTACACCACCATACCTGGTATCTTACTCTTGACTGCAGCTGGGATAGATATTCTAAAGGCTGGAGGTGGAGGAAAAAAGATATCCTGGCTAAGATTCAAATGCTGATGTTTTTGTGGTGTGAACTATTAAATTCAGGTATCAAAGAATCCTATAGAGATATCAGATATCAGAAATTTATATTATGTAAGTGCCCAATGACACAAGGAGGAAAGATTAATGTCTCATGAAAATATGAACAGGTATAAAATGTTTGTATATACCTGTACTTATGTAGTTACATATTATGATTAACACTTGTGTTTCTAGGTAGGATATCGAGTCTCTCCTAATGTCTCAAAAGGTCCCTTGCCTCCAGCACCAAGCATCGAAGACCACTGGAAAAACTGCCAAAACGCCATCAGAGATGCCCCTTCTGATGTGCTGGGTTTCACTCGTCCACCACAACGAAACCCCTGGTTGGATGATGAATGCCGGCAAGCGCATGCAGCTAAGCAAAACGCACGCAATGCAAAACGCTACAAAAAAGGATTAGAGCTACTCACAAGCTCGATGAGCAGAAGAGGAGAAACGATTACCGGCTTATCAGGAGGAACAAGAAAGAGCAGGAGAAGCGCGCGGTCGAGAAAATCGAGAGATGCCACTCCAGGACTAAGATTAGTAAGTCGGCGAAATGTACGGACTCTACAGCGACATCTACAGCGACATCGTCCAATTATCAAGGCTTCTTCCATCAATCACGTTGTTTAATAAAAAGCGGGGGTAGAGCAAAACTGACCTTTATGCCACTGATGGTTGCCATGATTTGTCCAGTTACAAGCTGCCGGTCATAAGTCTTGTTGAATGGCGAGATCACCTGGTAGTCCATACCAGGACTTAAAATACGGTAACATGGGAGTTATGAGCCGGACATAGCTTGTTGAGGTAGGCCTCCTTGTGGGAGTATCACGGTGGTTGTGGCTTAAACTTACAACGCAGGGAGGGTGATCCCGCTGGGCTCATAGCCGAAGTGGGGTGGCTATAAGTGCTGGGTGCTGAGACCCTAAGATCAGTAAGAGGTCTTAGACCTCGGCTCATACCAAGGTTGGAGCTGTGCCCTCAACATTCTTCCGCATTGGTATTATTCTAATGGAGGTAAGCGATGGCAAGGCGTATCCTTGCGTTTACCGTTCACGCAAAACACGAGACACATCTTCCTCCGGGTGTTGCCTCTCGAGAATGTCGAAGCCACCCTGAATTGTGTACATTGAAATCGCCCGCAATAACGATTGCAGTATGAGGATACTATGCGTCAATTTCGCTTATTGACCCACCTATTGAGCTAAAAATCGTTGTAAACAATTTTTTGGGCTCATTCACCAAATTTCAACGCAAACATTGGCTTCATTTCTAGCACGATCACTTAAGCCTTCAAATCAAGGTCTTTGCTTCAAATTTCCCCTTAAGTAGGCGGACGAAGACCAAGCTGTTGTAAAAGACGTTGAATCGAGAAATGGAGTCCACACACTCTTTTTATGGGTCTCGGTGCCGCTGGATTTATTCTTCCAAAGAAAATGTTGTATGAAAACTGTCACCTCCCTGCTCGGGGACATAAAGACCTGAAACAGGAACAATTATAGAATTACTGGTTTAGGTTGTATTCCTGCTTAAAGTTAGCCATTTTAGTCTCCAGGATTTAATTTCCTTTTAAAGAGTTTTTTCAAAAGTATTTCAACTTCCTATAGATTCTAGCTTAAAACCAACTTTGCTTATTTCCTCGAATTACGTAACATCTTTCGATTATGCCAGGTGGAACAAATTAACTAATATTACAACTTACTTAATACCATCTGCTACCCATTTGCGTTAGGATTTATGTACATAATTACTGTCCAACAAAAGCAATGACAACTTGCCTTAGATCCGCCTTGAAACTATCTACACCATTCTCTCAAGCTCATAAAATCAATACGCATTAACATTATTAACTCAGTGAACCACATATAATCAGGAAATTATTATTTTCACTTGCTGTCTGCTCCATTCGATGGGACACCATCAACGCCGTCAATACCGTCAACAGGACAACACCATCGACCAGACTACCTACCCCATTGACGCCAAGTGCGCGCGTAATGAAAGGGAAACTTGAACTGGCAAATGTTCGCTTTTAATCCTGACAGTTGGTCATGCCTTCTGTTTTCCTCCAGGCAAATTCGACTACTATACATACACTGCTCCAATAACGACAAATGCGCAAAATAAAAGAGAAACCTGAATACAGAAAATGTCCTTGTGACAGTTTGAATGGATTCAATCTAATAATCCCTAGGAACTACGTCATTGGTAAAAAAGAAGGGGTTTTCTCCCCTCCCTTTCCAATTACCCACTTCAATTGAAGGGACCACTTTGTGAGAAAACAGCAATTGAAAATAATTAAGGCGTTTACCATCATCTTAGGCAAGACTGTAATAGAAGGCATTACTAATGACTACGACTGTGCCGCCCCTGTCTGTTGCAAGTGCGTTGTCGTTTTGGGACGACAAATGGTTTACTAATTTTGACTACTGAATTCCCTGCTTCGTAGGTAGATACTCGTATATAAAAGTATGTACCAGGTGGTTGGTTTAACTCATTCCTATGAATCTATGATACGTACAATAGCAACTTATCAGGATGAAAGTTTGTTTACACAATGAAATGCGGTCAATTTACCGCCTTCCCTTTCTTGGATATAGCTTTAATGTTGAATTTGCTTCTTAGTATCAGCATCCAATACATTAGAAAATACCAGTAGCAGTAGAATGTTTGTAAGCAGTTGCAAAAACGATGTTTGGCAGTTTTGTTGTCACTTTCACATCATGCATCCAAATGGAAGTGCCGATCAACATCGTTTTGTTAAGAAAAAATATGAACGGTGATTTTTTGAAGAGAAATTTGGAGACACTGACTTGATTTTATTCGATCCCGGAAAGTCATGCTCCCCACATTTGATATTACGAAATTATTAAAGGCCTGATTAAGCATCAAGAAAGTCATGACCATAAACCTGAAAATGACTTATCTGAGCCTTGTTCACTTGCGATCAAATATCCAGCGATTCAATTATGATTTGGAACCCGAACAAGCCTTCCGACTGTGTTTACAAAATTCTTACATTTTCGAACTATGGCACCCTCTAATAGTGCTACTCGCGGACTCTATGAAGAAGTCATTGTCACATCCACTTATGCCAACATTCAATGCTTTGCGACTTCTGAAATTTAAGTTTACCAGCGACACGAAGGAGAAATCGATCAGTTCTGGTATAAACATAATTAACTAATTAACTCGCATGTGAGTATCCTTAACACTTCATTTCCTAGTGTTACTCGTAGGTCACAGATGTTTTAACTTGTTTTTTTTTATTCATAATGTAAGGACATTTTTCTTATTGTACCAAAAAAATTAGAAAGCTAATAAATTAACCACCCTTGGCATCAGCTGTCAGGCGTATGCTGATGACATAGTATTAATTGCCAAAAGAAAGTTCGTAGAAACTCCCTGCGACATTATACAACGAGGTCTGAGAGTAACCCAAAAATGGTACCTCATGGGCGGGCTGAACATCAATCCGGCTTAGACCACGGTAGTGCCATTCGCAAAGAAAAGAAAACTTCAAGGACTCAAAGAAATCCGATTGTCAGGCACGTCACTGATACCGGTCAATGAGGTAAAGTATCAGGGATTACATCTAAGCAGCAAACTAATCTGAGGAAGCTGCTAGAAAAGCAACCCGTTCTGTTATGATATGTACCTAAGCCTAGCGGGAAAGTCGTAGGGCTGTATCCCTTACATTCTGCGATGGATGTTCGTAGCAATTGTGAGACCAATGATCACATATGGTGCAGTAGCATAGGCAAAATGAACTAGTCCTGTTACAACAAGAGAATCTCTCAACAAGGTGCAAAGACTGGCTTGCCTATGCATCACCGGCGCAATGCGTATATGCCCAACAGCTGCAATGGAGGTGCTATTGGCATTAACTCCCCTACACCTCATTTTCTCAGAGGCGGCGAATAAAACCATTCTAAGAATAGCAAAAGAAGGAACTGGAAAGGGGAAATGCATTAGTTCGAAAGAATATGATGCACTACTACTGGCTATTCCAAGAGATGACAGCATTAAGAAATACAACTTTGAGAAGTATTTCTTAACAAAGCTTAGCAACAAGAAAGAATGAAGCGATGAATCCACTATCTATGGACTGAGCAACCACACTATAAAGTGGTATACAGACGGCTCGAGAACTGACGAAGAAACTGGTACAGGAGCGAAACACTGTGAATCCATGGGCAAAAGTACCAGCAGAAATATGCGCCATAGAAAGATGCGTTCGAATCAATCTTGAAAAGAATTCAGAAACTTTAGCATAGCAATAATGTCAGAACCATTCTGCGAAGAATTCAGGAAATCGGAAAAGGAGAAAAGTGCTGGAATCTTTCGAGATCTCCAAGGTCTGAGACAAGCCAAAAACCTCTTAGGAGATTACTATCTCAAAAAATTTAAAGCATGTATCAGTCTTAGCAAAAATAACCTACGCATCTTAACTGGTTTCCTAACAGGGCATTGCAAACTCAGGTAACACCTAGGGAAAATGGGAATATCAGATGAAGGTCTCTGCAGATCCTGCAATGTTTTCACAGAAACTCCAGAACACATACTGGAATCTTGCGGGGCACTGACCCAAAAAAGGTTTAAATATTTTGGAAAACACCAAATTTAAGAAAAGCATTTAGCAACCACGGATCCACTGCTCATTCTCAGATTCATAAAAGAAACTCTGGCCTGGATGACGTGCTCTGAGAAGGTTTTTCCTTGCCAAGGCCAAGGCCAGAGCATAAACACTCCAACATAATTCCTGGTGAATTAAGCTGTGAGGGGCTCTAGAAGAGGGAGTAAACCTTTCCAAGGTATAAGTAGGGGGCATACTAGACCACAAGGTCGCAGTGCACTACATCCTATATATTATTATTATTATTAAGTGACTTTATGGAATTTTTGTTTTTAACAACACTAACTCTTTCGACCACAAATTTGATGGGTGTCACTTAAAATTTTGTTTGTTGGAGTTATTGTGCCAACAAAAAGGTGACCATGCCCCTCTGTTTGGGGGCTAAAGAAAGTTGCTTGTGAACAGCATTGGGCAATATTGGTGTAGCGAAATGTTTAATTAAAAGAAGGGCAAAGCAGTTCAAATGAAAATTATTTAATAATTGGTACTTAGCTGTTGTCACTGCTGCTGTCGAAATCCAAGTGGACGAGAAGTTCGACTTCGAGCATGCAACAGCCAAAATTTTGCACACGACCGTATACGCACAACTTATGTATTTGTTGTTGTACAAATCGTAAGTTGCTACTGTATGATCATGCGATTATCGTGTGCAAATTGTTGCTAGGATGCAACTGCATACTGGTCGTTCGATAACTTTATGTGCAGTGACTCACAGAAACTTTATTTGTCTTTTTTTTTTTTAATAAACAAAACAAAAACCAATATTTGAACAAAGTCTTCTTCAAGTAGTAGTAGAAGAAATTTGAAAATAATTTTTTCCCAAAGGAAATAATACGAGTATGTATTTATTCAAATCTTATAAATTATTTGGAAACAAACAAGAATCAATTTTTTTTGCACACCACAATATTGGCCAGTGGAATAAGACCAATCGATGCCCTTAAAAAGATAAAGGATAAAATAAATATCTTACAGAACTATCTAGAGAAGTGGGGACTAAAGATAAATACCCATAAAAGCGGCTTAACATGTTTTAGAAATGCTAGTGGAAAAGGTCACTATCTTGCAGTCAAGGAAGGCAAATGGTTAGAACTTCAAATTAATGGAAGTCCCATTCCACTGCGAGTTGAAACTAAATATCTAGGTATTCATTTTCAAAATAGACTTTTGTTTAACAAACATGGCCGGAGAGCTCTAGCCAAAGCAAAAATCGTAACAGGTGTTCTAAAACCTCTGCTCAATTCAAAACAACTCTCACAAAACACGAAGATATTGATATATAAAACGCTCATTAGGCCAATTCTGACCTACGGTTTTGCATCTTGGTTTACAATTTTACCTACAGTTGCCAAGGAAATCGAGAGTTTAGAAATGAAAATACTACGCTTTTGCTGTGGTAAATTTAAAAAAACCAGATAAAAAGTGTTTCTCTAATAAAACGCTCTACGAGACAACGAGAATGACCCCCCTGATGATTTATCAAGCAGAACTTCTACTCAAGAAATTGTATCGAATAAAAGAGCATCCCAACCCAATTGTGAGAACCTTGTTAGACTCCAATATTGACAGCTGCGTGAACGATCATTATTTCTTTCGCCGTTTAATCTCTTACATACCGCATCGTTACAGCTTTTAAGACCTGAGGCAAGTGGAAGCTTAGTCGTTCCCTTTTACGAGAAAGCATCTCCATGTAACCTTAGAGGTTAACCAACCACTCAGTGTTCTATGGACTCCGGTATCTGATATTAAACAGTATCCAATCTCTTTCGTTTGTAAACTAACTTTATAGATTATTAATGGGATTGGAAACTCTAAAACCCAGTATTTCGTATTTTTAGTCTAAGTTGTTTTATGTTTTATTTAGTATAGCTTTGCCAAAAAGAGCATCATTGAGAATATATGTCGGGAGCAAGCATATACTTATAAGTATTGAAATTAAGTAGAATTGTACATTCTGATTGCATATGTAAATGTAAAAGATACATTTTATTCAGTTGTAAATAGCCAGACTTACTTACTTACTTTAGGTGGCGCTACAGTCCGGGGTGGACATGGGCCTCAGTCAACAAGCTTCTCCAGCCAGCTCGATCCCTGGCTAGCTGCTTCCAGTTTCGCACGCTAAGTTGGCTGAGGTCCTCTTCCACTTGCGTGCGCCACCTGAGTCTTGGCATTCCTCTACTGCGCAGTCCCTCGGGGGCGGATTCGAAGACTTTTCGGACCGGAGCATTGGTGTCCATGCGCTCTACATGACCCAGCCATCTCAGTCTTTGGATCTCCACTCTTCTGGCTAGGTCCATGTCCCTGTACAGCCCATACAGTTCGTCGTTGTATCTCCTCCTCCACTCACCGTCAATGCAGACGAGACCGAAGATCGCCCGAAGAATTTTTCTCTCGAAGCAACCAAGAACACCCTCATCCATTTTTGATAATGTCCATGCCTCTGCGCCATAGAGCAGGACCGGGATTATTAAAGTCTTATAAAGGGTGACTATTGTTGTCCGAGAGAGGGCTTTGCTACTCAATTGCCTTCTTAACCCAAAGAAACAGCGGTTGGCAAGAGTTATTCTTCGCTTGATCTCAGCGCTGGTGTCGTTGTCTGTATTTATAGCGGAGCGGAGCGGTAGACAAAGTCCTTAACTACCTCAAAGTTATATCTGTCGAGGGTGACGTTCTGTCCGAGACGTCGGTGTTGGTTGTCCTTTCTGCTTGACAGCATATACTTGGTCTTGCCCTCATTGACCGCTAAGCCCATTTTCGCCGCTTCCGTACCAATACTCGCGAAAGCGCCACTGACATCACGCTGCTTTCTTCCGACTATGTCAATATCGTCGGCGTATGCGAGTAGTTGTACGGACTTTTGAAAGATAGTGCCTCTTGTGTTTGCTCATGAGTTTTGCACTATTCTTTCAAGTACGACCTTTATGGAGCAGCGTGCATTCTCCATCGTCATCCTGCACAGACGGACGAGTTTGGCAGGGATGCCAAAACTAGACATTGCTCTATAAAGCTCGTCTCTATAGATGCTGTCATACGCGGCCTTAAAATTGATGAATAGGTGGTGGGTATCGATCTGAAGCTCATGGGTCTTCTCCAAGATCTGCCGTAGTGTGAATATCTGGTCGATGGTGGACTTTCCTGGCCTGAAGCCACACTGATATAGACCTATCAGGTTGTTGACAAACGGCTTCAGGCGTTCACACAATACGGCGGATAAGATCTTATATGCGATGTTAAGGAGACTGATGCCTCTGTAGTTGGCGCAGTTCAGAGGGTCTCCTTTCTTGAGAATTGGACAAACAATGCTGAGGTTCCATTCATCAGGCATACTTTCGTCCGACCATATTTTACAGATGAGTTGGTGTATGCTCCTTACCAAGTCATCGCCTGCCGCTTTGAAGAGCTCGGCAGTCAGGCCATCCGCTCCAGCAGCTTTGTTGGATTTAAGCTTCGATATGGCTATCTTCACTTCATCCAGGTCGGGTGGACGGTATTGTTGGTCATCATCGTCCAGGTTGAAAGGTTGATGCTGCCTGACAGCGGTATTTGGTCCGTCATCGCCGTTATACAGTCTGCAGAAATGATCTTTCCAAATCCTCAGCATCGACTGCGATTCTACTACGATGTTCCCTTGTTCATCTCTACAGGCTTCGGTTCGGGGTTTGTTTCCGCGGCATGTTGTTTTTACCTTTTGGTAAAACTTCCGAACCTCATTCCTGGAGTAGCATCTCTCAATTTCCTCGATCGCGCGCTTCTCATGCTCTTTCTTCTTCCTCCTGAGAAGCCGGTGCTCGTCTCTCCTCTTGCGCTCATAGGGCTAATGAGCAGCTCTGGTCTTTCTAAGCAGCGCCGCGTTATATGAATCTTGCTTAGCTGCATGTGCTTGCCGGCATTCATCATCGAACCAGGGGTTTCGTTGTGGTGGACGAGTGAAACCCAGCACATCAGAAGCGGCATCTCTGATGGCGTTTTGGCAGTTTTTCCAGTGGTCTTCGATGCTTGGTGCTTTCGGCATTGGACCTCTTAAGAGATGAAGAGACACTCGATCGGAAAAGGACTTGGCGATCTCTTGCGATTGTAGCCGTCTGACGTCTAATTTTCTCACAGCATAAGTTTGTCTTGACGTAGTTTGGGATATCCGTAACCGTAATGGTCCGTTTCGATGTTGGCTCTTCGGAACGTACGGACATCCATAATACTGGAGGAGTGTCTTGCGTCGATCGCAATGTGATCAACCTGGTTGACTGTTGATTGATCAGGAGTTCTCCAAGTCCCCTTGTGAATGTCGAGATGTGGGAATCGCGTGCTAGCCATGACAATGTATTGCCCCGCCGCAAAGTCGATTAGCCTGAATCCGTTATCGGAGGTGGTGTTGTGCAGGCTATATGTTCCGATTGTTCCACCAAAGATACCTTCTCTTCCTAGCTTTGCATTAAAATCACCGAGGACAATTTTAATGTCATAGCTAGGGCATTGCTCGTAGGTCTTGTTGAGGAGCTCGTAGAAGGCATCCTTGGTGTCGTCATCTTTCTCCTCTGTGGGGGCATGCGCGCATATGAGGCTTATGTTGCCGAATGTAGCCTTGATGCGAGACGCTCGCTCACATGCCGGAAGCTGAGGACTTCTTGTCTTAGTCTGCCTCCGACAACAAATCCGCATCCAAATAAGCGCTGCTTTTGCCGTCGATAGCAATTGCCGTAGTAGATTTCGCAGTTTTTCATCTTCTTTTTGTCCGGCCCATCCCATCGCATTTCTTGGATGGCGGTTATGTCTGCTTTGCAGCAGTCTAGGGCCTCCGCTAGTTGCTCGGCTGCACGTGGTCTATTAAGGAATCTAACATTCCACGTGCATATCCAGGGCTCATTGTCCTTAAATCGTTTGCGTGGGTTGTCAACAGTAGATCCGCCCATATCCGAGGCTTGTTAATGCTTCGTAACCTAATTTTTTTTAAATGGCCGGGCAGTTACCCCGGCGGCACAACCCCCAACCTGGAGGACCAGTTCCAGTTTGAGTGCCCCTAGGACGAGGGGTCGGTTACACCGAAGCCAGTAACCCGTTCCGGGATGTGAGCGCTGCCGTTGGCCCTTATAGGGCTCGTCCGCCACCATCTCTTTTCCAAGACCCTGACTAAGTCCTGGAAATCCTTTCCGGCCTGAGCTCCAAATATGTCGGAGTAGCCCGGATAAGGTCTTGTTTTATTTTTCCGACACTAATCCTGGTTAATGGCGCAGGAAACTCGCCATTTGCCCCCTTCACTTCGCAGCCTCTAGTGAGATTCCCAGATGGCGCCACGGGAAGGCGTGAAGTAGGACTTATTAGCAGAGCTGCAAGATGTTCGGCTGCAGAGACATACTTGCTAAAGTCGGCTACATTTATATACTTTGTGAATACAAAACCTAACTGATCGAAATTTTGTTATGTCTCAATAAAGTTAAATTGTAATTGTAAAAAAAAATTGTAATTGTCAATTTTTCTTGTTTTTTCAAAGATGAGCACAATATTTAAGGCATTTCGATAACGGAGTTCTAATCTTACAAACCCTATTACCTTATATATCACTTGTTTGAGCGGTGTTTCATTTTGTACAGCTCAATGAGCGTATCAGAGAGATCTTGTTGCTTTTTTCCAACACTATAAAATATATATTTATAATCAGCACGATATCAAAAATGTATTGGGTTACCTCACAGGGGACCACGGCTTAAGACATAACCTCATCAAAATGAAACTAGTCAACTCTCCGGACATATTTTATTTAAAGGTCCAGCCCTCAACGTCATTAGACGGAATATTTTCTTCAGGGAACAATTCGGCAGTGATGAATTAATAAGTTCATGAGTGTGAAATTGTTGCTCACTAAAAACACCTCCCTACGATATTAATGTTTATGTTACGACGATCAAGATTCGACTTATCAAGCTGCTTCTTCTTCTTATCCTTTCATTAACCCTTTCCTCGTTATACGAACTTATGCGTAACGAGTTTCCCAATTTTACTGCATCGCTGCTGCTCCGCTTATGCAGTTGGCCAATGTCGCAGACCGTAGAACGTTTCTACATACTGCTCGGTCCTGAATCGCTTTAGTGGTTATCCCCAGGCGTTGTTGCGCAATTGCCATCTGAGAAATCTAGGAATTCTTTTCCCGACCTCGTTTTTTTACAGTTGAAGTGGCCGTAGTTGATAGTGCCTTTCTAACCGGATTTTCCGCAGAAGGGGTGGCCGTGGTGTATTGGTACCAGCCATCGCTTCTCACTCGGTGGGTCAAGCTTCGAATCCTACTCATGACAAGTTTTTCATTTGTGTAATTGGAACTCAGTAAGAAAAATTTGCGTGTGAAGGCATAACACTGACATGTAGATTTGGCTGTTGTAGAGTTTCAAGCACAAAACAACCGTTAAAATTTATAACCTGAATCATTCCGAGTGAAGAAAAACTACCCGTCCTATTCGGGACTCCCACCCCTGGAGGATCAATATCGAAACTAAATATAGCTGAGTTTCAAACCACTACATCACAACAATGTTTTCCTTTCTCCTCCTCCGGCCGCGCCATGGCAACAGTATAAGGGCATCATAAAACCCCTTGAGGCGCGGGTAAATTATAAAAAAAAAAATAAAAAAAAATCTTCTTTGAACGTGGCAATACCAGCTTATTCTATTCGCCTCAAGCTGTTCGGTTACCGAATTCTTTATACGCGTAGATCTAATGCAATCGCGTTTAGTGACTCCACTAGACATCCTTAACATTTTCATTTCTGCTGCCGTCATTTTGTTTTTAAACGCTTCGTACATTGTCCATCACTATGAACCGTATATAAGAGCTGGCTTAACAACCGTGGTGTAGAGTTTCCCCTTCAATTTAAGTGGAAATTTTCGCTCGCAAAAGATTCCCAAATTATTCCGCCATTTCATCCACTCCACACTCACTCTGTGGTCTACGTCGTCGTCACATTTCGCTTCCATGTTAACGATTGATCCTAAGTACTTAAAGATAGTGCTTTTCGGAACAACTATTCCGTCTAACATTATATCCGGAACAGGTCTTTGCTCCGTCTTTGAACGACATATTTTAAACCCGTTTCTCTCTAGCGCATTTTTCCATGAATCTAAGGCGTCCTGCAAATTTTCGACGCTACCGTTTAGTATAAATGCGTCGTCAACGAAGAGAATTGGCGTTACATTTGCTTCGCGCATGCAGTCTTTTAAAAGATAGTCGAATACTACGTTAAAGAGGAAAGGGCTAAGTACGCTTCCTTCGTGCACTCCGCCATTAACTGAAAATTCTCTCGTTAGTCCAGCAAAGCTTTTAACCGCAGTTTTCACGTTTCCGTACATGTCTTGTATTATTCTAATATACGTCTCCGGTACCTTTTGAGACCTCAGCGCTGCCCATCTGAGATCCCTAGGCACTCGATCGAATGCTCTCTCGAGGTCGATAAATACCATGTGTAAATCCTTAGACGAATCTCAGTGCTTTCCATTATTATTCGTAGGCTTTGGATAGCGCCCACCGTCGATCTTCCTTCAACAAATCCACACTGGCTATTATCGAGCTTAATTACTTGCCGAAGACGTTCGTTTAAGACTCTTTCGACGATTTTCATTGTGTATGACATAAGCTTGATTGAACGGTAGTTGTTGCATTCTCGAGTATCGCCTTTTCCTTTGTATAATGGAACCAAGAAGCTACTTCTCCATTGAATCGGCATAGGTTGTCCACATTTTAATTTATTTAAAAGTTTCGATAGCCAAACGCTGCCGATCCCCTCCATCTTCGACCAAAACTCTGATGGAATGCTGTCTGGAGCCGCCGCTTTCCCCGGCTTCATTTTTCCGATTGCTATACTTATTTCTTCGATTGAAAAGTCCGAAACTTCCTCCTCGAATAGACCAGCTGTCGGCACGATATCACATGGATACTGTTTGTTAAGCAACTCCTTGCAGTATTCAAGCCACCTGTCACAAATTTCCTTTTCATTTGTTAATAAGCGACCGTCTGCATTTTTTATGTATTTCGGCGAGGTTATTTCCATCGAATTTTTTCCCCTCCGTGCAACGAGCTTAAAAATAGTTGGCACTGTATTATTGGACGACGTTTGAACTTCTTGAACTTCTTGTATTGCTTGTCTTCTATCTGCTGATCGTGGGGATATTTGCTCCAATTCCTGGCACAGGTTTTCCGCTGCTGCCGCTCGAGTTCGAGCCAGGACTTTCTTTACGACGTTTTTAAGACGCTCGTATCCAAGAGCCAGTCGAGCTTTTTCGGTATCGTCGCTCCGATCGCATTTTGTCCACGCTTGGAATGCATTCTTCTTGTCGGCCACAGCTCGTTCTGTTTCGTCATTCCACCAGTATGTTTCTTTGCCGGCGTGATGGTATTTCGATATAGTCCCCAAAAGGGACTTTGCGAGTGTTATGCATTCGACTTATCAAGCAGTTTTTTTCAAATAATGAAATAGACTTGTTTGGCAAATGACTTTCCAATGAACGTTCATTTGAACGTGCTAGGTCCAAAGGTTTGGTTCTTTGCAGACGGCGCAAAAGGTATCTCTTGTCCTACATTTGTCGGCCTGTATAGTTAATATGTCCGTTTGGTCGAATTTGTGATTTGTCGTGCAGATTTTAGTTTCGTCTCCGGCAGAACAAATTCCGGGTTCTAGGTGTAAGTCGTTATTTCTTATGTGTCACGGTGCATAAATAATTTCTCTTAGCACTTTATTTTCAAAAGTTTGTAAAATATTAGCATTCGTTTTCTTGATACAACCTCAAAGTTGTATACCATAGGTCCATATGGGCTTAAGCACTCTCTTGTATAAGACCAGCTTGTTATCCATACTCAGCTCGGAATGTTTACCTAGTTACCAATACATTTCTATGTATTTGCTACCGAGCTCTCGGCTTTATTTGTAACGAGCAATTTCCATTATAACTTTTTGTCGAGTGTTATTCCCAGGTACGAGTTATAGTCTCGTTTGTAAATAGAATACAAATTGAGTTTATAAAAATAGGCAATCGACTCGTTTTTCTGGATGTAAAATTGACATGAATAGATTTGGTCTCATTGAGGGCTTTCCGCCAAGCGCTTGCCCATACATTTATTTTAGCGAGAGTGCTTACCTACAGCTAATATAGTAGTGTCATTGGCAAATGTGGTTGAAACGGTCCCCTCTTCTTGTGGTATGTCTTGAGTATATAGAACATACAGTAGTGGGCCGAGAAAAGTTCCCTACGGTACGCCAGCTAAAATCTTTTCGAATTGCAATACTTCGTTTCCGAGTCTGACATGAAAAATTCTATTTTCGGGATACTTCGTCAGTACCTATATATTACAATAAGGCAGTGACAAGACCTACCGTAGTTCGAACTTTAAGCCTCCATTACCTACATTCTCAATTACGTCTGTGATTCTACCTGATCAATAGTGGAATGCTTACTCCTGAACCCAAACCGGCGATTAGGGATACGATTTTTTCCGTCAGATTTTCGATAAAATTGGGAGAATTGAAATTAGTCTGTAAGACTCCTTATCAATCGGAGGTTTTCCTGGTTTTTAGTTTTTCCATTATTACTTCAGCAACTTCCCACTGACTCGGAACGTATTCTTACATTAATGCGGCGGTAATTATACGAGTATGTGTAATAAGGCTTAGGTAATGCTTTTCTACACACCATTTTGAAGACTTCTCAGGTTTTTAACCGGAAGCTTTGTTTTGGTTTTAATTTCCATATTTAAGTGCTAAGTTCCATTTCTTACAGGGTTACCTTTTTTCTCTTACCATTTCCTTTATCTTAATATAAGTAAACAATACTCGTAGTTTGTTGATTTTTTTCTTTGAAAGGGTATGTTATTTCAATGAAGTGATCAACATCGGCTTTCAGTTCGAAGGGTGCCTTTAATGATATGATCAGCTCCTTACTTCTTCAATTTCTTTATTAAGTCCTTCCCAATTATTATTTCTATCAGTTAGACTTGCTGGTTCCTATTTTACATATAAGAGTCATTCTCAAAATGATTGGAGAATGATAAGGGGAAAAGGTCAAAGCTTGGATCAAATTGTATGAGATTGTATTTTTGTGGTGTAAATCGGCGAGCTTCATAGAACATTCTACCTTTCTGTGAGATACATCTTGGGTGCCAAAAGGTGTGTTTTGCATTAGAATCATGACCAATAATAAAACGATATGCGAGTAATTTAATTATGTTTTTGAAGACAGTCTTTTCGAGTTCGAATCTCGGTGGGTAGTAAATGGCTGTAATGTTAAAGAAATTATGTGTAGAATGAAATTAGTTCATTTATTGTGGCAATTATTTTCGATCTAAGCTTCTTGAAAATGAGTTTATTTATTTTACTTTGCTCCTCATGTTTCTCAAGTATAATAGACAAAACATCAGAGGCAGCGTCCGTCAAGTTTGCCTTTGAATCTTCCCAGGTGTTTCTTTGGTTTTCGCAGAGCATTTCTATTATAGATAGCCTCGACCGAAGTTCAAGTGAGGCTTTTGGTTTTCGCTGTAGTCCGTTGTTCGTGCCCCGACATTTTCGGTGTCGTCGGTGTCGTCGGATCTAGACATCTCGATACCCGTTGCCTTTTTACAAACGGATTTATTAAATGCAATAAATGCAATATAATAATTTATCAACATATAGGTACATAACGCTCATTTACTTGAAGACTGTCATAACAAAAAAACCGCGAATTTTGAGCTAATGATGCAGAATCATTAAGAAGAATTCGCTTTATCATGCTTTACATTGTGTAAAAATTTTATATTTATATCTTGTATATCCTCCTCGTTGGAAGAGACTATCCCGTAATTCATTTTATATGTACTAATAGTCAATTGAAAACTTTAAACTCGGTTCCTGAAAAATCGCATTTTTTGAGTTATGACAGTCTTGAAGTAAATGAGCGATATGTCAATACAAAAGTAGAGCACAAGCTACGAGGCCTTCAGCTCGGCTTTAAAAATAATCAGTACTTCCGGTATCCAACCGACAAATAAGTCAAGTTGCTCTTTGATGTTGAAATTTTAACATGGAACAAAGAGTGGTAGCTAAATTCCACGCTAAACTTGGTTAAAATTCTTTAGAAATATTCCGATCGATGCAACAAGTGTACTCGTATCATGATGATTGTTTAAGTAAAACAGTGGTTTTTGAGTGGTAAAAATGTTTTACACTGGTTGATGATAAGAACACAGGAAGGCCAATTAACAATTAGGACGCCGGAAACGATCTCAAAATTACGTGATTTTGTCGCAGAAGACCGCAATGCCGGGAGTCATGAAAGTGGGCTTAAACATCAACAAAGAGCCTTTTCGAAGCATTCTTCACGAGGATCTCGACAGAACAAAACACACACATTGAATGATGATTAAGAATTGATGAGAGTCTGTCATTCCAGAGACGTCATTGCGGCCTCAAGAAATAATCTAATCCTTATGAAAACAATTGTTACGGGTGATGAAATATTGTGTTTCCAATACGGTCCAGAAACTAAGCGTCAAAGTGCGAAACGGAAACAAAAATATCACACAAGCTTAAAGAACACGAAGTTTCTTCAAAAATTATTACAAAGCTCACGACATTCTTCGATAGCATCTTGAAGCTTTGAAGCGATCCAAAAAGTTGGTCTCTGTTGCACGATAATGCACCGACTCACACAGCACTAATTGTTCTTCAACTTTTGGCTCGAAATCAAGTGTGCTTGCGACTTCTCTTTCTACCTGAATATAAATTTAAAGTTGAAAGGATGCTTTTTCCGACCATTCAAACAGCTTCTACACGGCACTAGAGGCAATTCCTTAAAATGAAATGCTCGAGCAGGCATTTGAATCACTATTGAATTGCTGTACTACAAATAAGTGTATTGAATCGGGAAGAGAATATTTCGAATAAATGCACCGAAAAATAAACAGAAATTGTGTTATAATTATGTTTTCTAAAGCCAGTCCGGGATATTATTTGCCACACTATGTATGTTTGGCTATCGATCGTAGCGTACACCAGCTGCAGTTAGTGCATTATTTCGACCAAAATTTCTTTTCAAAATTCCCATTTTAAAGTAACTCTGCAATAGTTCCCAAAGCGTAGATATAAAACTGAATTTCCCTAATTTTTTTTTGAGTGCATCAGAGCTGTCAGAATCAAAATGACATGTAGTTCAGAAAGATACCAACAGATTCAATAGTTACAACAGCAAAATATATATCCCAAAAATCGATATTAAAGTGCTTGCTTGAACTTTTAAACCCTTCTCTGCTGTATTAGTGACCAAATCATGCTGACACGACCGATGAATATGTCAACAAAAGTTATCAACGCAATCAATATCAGGGTTGCCAGTAAATGTCAATGAAGTACACAGAGTCTGTGCGGAATATCATTGACGAGGATATGTTGTAACCGCGCAACGTATGTAGTTTTATCCACGATGAAGTTTTTGACAGGATAAATGTGACACTGCAAGTGCAAGCCGAAAGCAAATTAGATTTCTATTCTAAAATGGCTACATCAGAAAATATGACAAAATCAATCAGTGGCATTCGAAAATTATTTCAAAATTAAGTCGGTGCCAAGGAATCAAACTAAATTTCGGTTGTAAATTGATTTCGAGGTTTTGAAAATTGATTTTCTTTGAATCAAATAATGCTAAGCACGATTATACTTTCGTTGATTCAGATATAAGAGATAAATTGATAAAAATGTATGCTAGATCCAGCTGCTTAACTGAGTAAGAAATAAAGGTGTGTATTACGCCTTACTTTGAGATGCTATTTGCCATTACAGTTTAACAGAATTAATTCCTCCACCTCCTCAATATCTCTTCTGTTTAGGCTTTGCACATTTGGTAAATCCATTTTACTTTTTGCTAAAAGTTCCGAATTTTATTGAGCTCTTCTCGTGAATTTTTGTTTTTTTCTAAAGACCCATTATTCCTTCCTTCTTTTCTCACCGTAAAATTTAATAATCCGAGTACACAGCAGGCTGTGTTTTTTTTAGATTAGGCTGTGATGGCACTAATTTTGTACATTCGATGCTGTCGACATCGAAGTTCCCACTGGGTTAATAGATCCACGATCGGGAAAGGTTTCTTTCGGTCTCTTACGATTGTAGTTGTGAGACGTTAAAGTCATTCAGAATAGTTAGTTGTTTCTGGGCTATTCCGGATATCCGCAACTACGAGTATTACGGCCCAGGTCGATTCCAGCTGCTCGAAACGTTCTGGATGTCCGAACAATGAAGGAATGATCTGCGATCGCGATATGATCACTTTGGTCGACGGCCTAATAACCGGGCTTACCTAGGTACCTTGAAACAGAAGCAACCACCCCTTTTTGTTGCAAAAAATAAAGGCAAAACAAAACCTTATCCGGGCTACTTCGACATATTTGGAGCTCAGGCCGGTAAGGATACCTTCTATGAGCTCCTTAACACGACCTACGAGCAATGCCCTAGCTATGACATTAAAATTGTCCTCGGTGATTTTAATGCAAAGCTAGGGAGGGATACCCTTTGGTGGAATAATCGGAAAATATAGCCTGCACAACACCACCTCCGATAACGGATTCAGGCTAATCGACTTTGCGGCGGGGGGGTGAAACACTGTCGTGGCTAGCACGCGGTTCCCACATCTCAACATACACAAGGGGACTTGGAGAACTCCTGATCAATCAACAGTCAACCAGATTGATCACATTCCGATCGACGCAAGACACTCCTCTTGTGTTATGGCTCTCCGTACGTTCCGAGGAGCCAACATCGACTCGGACCATTACCTTGTTGTAGCCAAGGTACGGTTGCGGATATCCCAAACTACGCCAAGACAAACCAATGCTACTCGTAATATAAACTAATAAGACCATTGGAAACACTGCCAAATCGCCATCAGAGATGCCCCTTTTGATGTGCTGGGTTTCACTCGTTCACCACAACGAAGCCCCTGGTTCGATTACGAATACCGGCAAGCACATGCAGCTAAGCAAGATGCATATAACGCGGCGCTGCTTAGAAAGACCAGAGCTGCTCATGAGCTCTATGAGTGGAAGAGGAGAGATGAACACCGGCTTCTCAGGAGGAAGAAGAAAGAGCATGAGAAGCGCGCGATCGAGGAAATTGAGAGATGCTACTCCAGCAATGAGGTTCGGAAGTTTTACCAAAAGGTAAAAATAACATGCCGCGGAAACAAATCCCGAACCGAAGCCTGTAGAGATGAACAAGGGAACATCGTAGGAGAATCGCAGTCGATGCTGAGGATTTGGAAGAACCATTTCTGCAGACTGTATAACGGCGATGACGGACCAAATACCGTTGTCATGCAGAAACCTTTCAACTTGGACGATGATGACCAACAATTCCATCCACCCGACCTGGATGAAGTGAAGATAGCTATATCGACGCTTAAGTTCAACAAAGCTGCTGGAGCGGATGGCCTGACTGCCGAGCTTTTCAAAGCGGGAGGCTGTGACTTGGTAAGGAGCATACACCGACTCATCTGTAAAATATGGTCGGACGAATGTATGCCCGGTGAATGGAACCTGAGCATTGTTTGTCCGATTCTCAAGAAAGGAGACCCTCTGAACTGCGCCAATTACAGAGACATCAGTCTCCTTAACATCGCATATAAGATCTTATCCGCCGTATTGTGTGAACGCCTGAAGCCGTTCGTCAAGAACCTAGGTCCATACCAGTGTGGCTTCAGGCCAGGAAAGTCCACCATCGACCAGATATTCACACTACGGCAGATCTTGGAGAAGACCCATGAGCTTCAGATCAATACACACCACCTATTCATCTATTTTAAAGCCGCGTATGGCAGCATCTATAGAGACGAGCTATACAGAGCAATGTCTAGTTTCGGTATCCCTACCAAACTCGTCCGTCTGAGCAGGATGACGATGGAGAATGCACGCTGCTCCATCAGGGTCGGTAAAGATTCCACCGAGCCCTTTGATGGATATCCAGAAAGGATTTAGACAAGGCGATGCGCTGTCATGCGATTCTCCATCATCGTACTTGAAAGAATAGTGCAAAACTCACTCGGAGTGAGCAGCGTGATGTCAGTGGCACTTGGCGGCGAAAATGGTTATAGCGGTCAATGAGAGCAAGACCAAGTATATGCTGTCAAGCAAAAAGGACAACCAACACCGACTTCTCGGGCAGAACGTCACCCTCGACAGATATAACTTTGAGGTAGTTAAGGACTTCGTCTACCTAGGGTCTGCTATAAATACTGTTGCCAACCCCTGTTTCTTTGGACTAAGACGGCAATTGAGTAGCAAAGTCCTCTCTCGGACAACAAAAGTCACCCTAAGACCTTAATAATCCCGGTCCTGCTCTATGGCGCAGAGGCATGGACATTATCAAAAATGGCGTTCTCGGTTGCTTCGGGAGAAAAATTCTTCTGGCGATCTTCGGTCCCGTCTGCATTGAAGGTGAATGGCGGAGGAGATACAACCATGAACTCTACGGACTGTACCGCGACATCGAACTAACCAGAAGAGTGAAGATCCAAAGACTGAGATGGCTGGGTCATATAGAGCGCATGGACACCAATGCTCCGATCCGAAAAGTCTTCGAATTCGCCCCCGAGGGACAGCGCAGTAGAGGAAGGCCAAGGCTCAGGTGGCGCACGCAAGTAGAAGGGGACCTCAGCCAACTGAGCGTGCGAAACTGGACGCAGCTAGCCAGTGGTTGAGCTGGCTGGAGAAGCTTGTTGACTGAGGCCCAGGTCCACCGCGGACTGTAGCGCCATTGAGTACCAATGTTCTTTATTAGGATATGCAATGACACTTGAGCTGACTCCAATAAAGACACTGTAGATATCCTTACAAAAGTACACTTTCTTGGCTACACTGAGTTTTTAGAAGTCAGTCCGTTAGGACAGCAGAAATTAATAATATTCGACTCATTATGCTACAACAATCAGTCAGATAAAAATATTATTCCATTCTTGAAGCTATAAGAAGTTTAGTTAGAAGGATAATACCAATTTAATGAAAGACTAGTTTCCCGCCTTTTCTACGGAAACATTTGAATGCTTTATTAGAAATACTATATATACATTTGCAAGTATTTTAGGAACGTGATTGTGGACAACTATCTATACTTGTCACAACAAGGCTACATTAAAGGAGAATAAGTATACACATATGCGGATTTCCAAAGATTTTAGATTTTGAAAACACTATCGAATAATGGTTTCAGCCTGCCGGCTTATTTGTATTTACCTGTATGGAGTTGGTATTTTAGGGTTTTAAGGTTACTTAATAGAATTTCACACCTTCGAGGGCGATGGAGACCATGAGAGGTGCCATCCTACTAGTTCTGAGCTGCAACAATGCTGTGGGTAAAACTACTAATTAATTTAGCAGAGTTCTGGTCACAAGCGCCTCCTTCCTACATTTGATAAGAATTCCATTATCAGAGTTCTTAATAGAGCTGAATTGAAGAATCAGATGCTCAGTTATAAAAAAAAATAATCGTCTTAACCGACGGATCCAAGAAGGATAGGGCCGGAGTTTTCTGAAACACTTCAAGTTGATCCAAAATGAGCCATCATTAAGGCTACAAGAACTGATAAGTTTGGCACGAGAGCCCATCCTATAGGTATTGTCATAAGCGATCTTAAAATCGTTAAAACGTTGTAAGTACAGATCTGAACTTCGTTTTGTAAATATTTGCCCTATTAAAAGATTACCGGTCCGCACTATAAGGATTCAATCAGATCGTCTATAAAAGGTTTCAGGCTTTTACCGAATAGGGCAGACAAGATCTCGTAAGGGGTGTTAAGGAGACTGAAGCCCCCTGTAATGAGCCCAGCTTGCGAAAAAGAGCAATGCTAGCCAATAAGTCCTGATTGCGCAGCCCTAAGGCGTGATCGGTATTTGGTGCATTAGAAATACTCGTATACTTTCAGTTGATCCTCTCAATGCTGAGGGTTTTAGACTTAGTTGGATTTAGTGACAGATTATGGCCCACTGATGAATGATGTCTAGATCTGCATGCATCATGTCAATTGCATTGCGCCCCGTATGCAATGGACAGGACATGAATAATTGGATGTCATCAGCGAACATGTGAACAGAACAATGTTTAGTAACTTGTGGGAGTTCGTTCACATAAAGTGAAAAAAGTAAGGGACCGAGAATAGAACCCTGCGGGTCACCAATAGGTACTCCAAGAAAATTAGACATTTGGTTTCCCACTGCTACACATTGCTGACGGTCCGTTAAGTAGGAATTTATAAGTTTGACTGCCGAAAAAGATAGTCGAAAGTCGTGCAACAGCTTCTTAAAGAAAAAAATGTGATATCCACCGTATCGAACACTTTAGAGAAGTCCAGCAAAGTCAATTAAGTAGGACAGCTGGCAGCCAGACCTTGGCAGATTTCATTGACAACAAGTAAGTGCGGAGTTGTTCAGCTCCTTTTCGCACGAAACAGGTTGTTACTGCCTAAGTGCTCTTGCAACTGCTCCAGTATCGCTTTCTCAAAGGCTTTGGAGGATAGTGAGTATCTGATTAAAAATGTGTGCACTATGTTTGAGAATGAAAGGAAGAATGAATTATAAAAATTTTTCATCCAAATTTATAGCATCAGATTTAATCGAAAGTAATTCTTCGACCACATCTTCGTTTGTTAAGCGAATGAATGATGCGGATTTCCATGGAGTCATTATCTTCTGTAGGCTCATTCATAAACTGCCGGGAATTATGATTTAGCACTGACGGATTAGCAACTGATACAAGTTGCACATTGAGTGTATTAAAGTCTAAATTAGCGGCCGCACTCGTTCGCTGTCTTCCGCTATCTTGTTTGCCCAGCTTTTGCCAGAGAACTTTTCCAGGCTGCATTTCGGGGTTCAAGGCTTCGCAGCCCTTGTACGAAAAACTACTAGGTTGCGAAGGGACCGATAACGACCGAGCGTACGCCATATTACGGAGTTGCATCAAATTTAATAGATCCCTATTAAACCAAGAGTGTTTTCTTTATAGAATGGATCTATGACGCAGCGGAACGTGCAGATCAAAGAGTGTTTTTATTGTATCCTTCAAAAATAAGATCTGCTGATTTACTGATGCCATTAAATAAATATCGTCCCACGGGAGTTGAGTACTGTCAGACCGTAGACTCTGGAAGTCTGTACTTTTAAAATCACTAAAGACGACTAGATAGTTCCAATCTTCAATGGCTTTGGAACATAATTTGATGAATTTGATATTTGAGTAGTGCCATGCTTCGATTGCAATATGGTATATTTTATTAACATTTTTATGATCATGTGACTGTCATGTTTCTTCGAGAATATCGGGGTGAGCAGTACTTTGCTTCGAAACAAAGTTAATTACTTAAAGTCCGTTTCAAGGTGTTTAAATTCTTTTAGGTGAGTCCATATCAGGCTTATGTGCGTCAATGCGGATTGTTAGAGATATTTCCTCGAGTGGCAATAACTCAAGGCTCTTCACTTACTCCGAAGTCTGCTGCTTACAGCAAACTACAGTTTCTGTAGCAGTTGCTATGATAAACACATTTCTTTTCATTCATCTCTATTCGATGTCTATTTTTTGTACGCTTTTAACTAAAAGGATATTTATTGGGCGGTTTTGAGATATGAGAGCTCCTTGTAATTTGCCGGTATCTTTATTTCAGTACCTTAGGTTATTTTAGGTTTAAGTGACTGTTGAAAAACCAACCCGTGAATCTGTTACCCTCCTACTCCAGAAAGCATTCGGAACTCTTAATAGAGCGTAGGAAACTTTTAATGTCTGTGTTGCTTAAGTCACTTAAGTCGTTGTGGAACAAGCCCCCTAGGTGGAGATTTCTTCTTTGGGAGGAAGCCGGACATGTACAAATGAGGTGAGGGATTGTCTTCTCCTCCTCCGCATCCAATCAGCTTCTGCAAAAGTCGTTAGTAAACATGGCAAGCCTTGTTGCATGTTTACTCATAAGGCAGTGTCCAGTGATGACACCTATAATGGCCCTAAGATGTTTTCTATTTAGAAGAATTAAGCTCATGGAGCGATTCAGATAAAGACTTGGCCAGATTTGTTTGGTCGCTAGACATGTTCACCCAACCGTCCACCTAGGATTTGTTCTTCTATTAGCACCCAGCTTTAATTCTTGTTTGCACGTTGCGATAGGTATACCTCTGTTATCCTTTTCAAGAGTGATAGGTATAGTGTTTCCGATTTTGGCAAGTTTGTCGGCCTGGAATGTCTCTATGTCCCTGCATCCAACGAAGGTGAATGTTAAACCGCTCCGCCATCTCCATTGGAGATGATCGGCAGTCCATGTCTGTTCTTGAATCTAGAGAGCATGAGTCCAGGGATTTAATAGCGGCCTGACTATTGGATCGCAGGTATTACATTTTTCGACAGCCAGAACAGGGCTTCCTTAATTGCTAGAATTTCCGCCTAGAACATGTTACAGTGATTAGGGAGGTGGAAGGAGAGGCTAATGTTAAGCTTATCGGCAAAAATACCACCACCATCTTCACTGACAGTTTTTGAACCATTGGTGTAAAAGTGAATTGAATTGTCATCCAGTAAGGCATTTTCCTCCCACAAGGATCTGGAGGGAATGCTTGCATGGAAGCCCTTGTCAAACAATTGATTCGGTATGGTGTGGTCGATGTTTTCTGGTAGGATTCCTAATGTGCTAAGAATATTTACGTGGCCAAAATGTTTATTTGCCCACTCTCGCTTTAAGGCGAATAGCTGCGTTGACGGCTACTTGTCTGCTATAAATGTCGAGGGGTGTCAGATGAAACAGAGTGTCCAGAGCAGAGGAGGGAGTAGTGCGTAGGGCTCCGCTTGTGCCCAGACATGCTGTTCTTTGGACTTTACTTAGCTCCATGCAGTTCACTGCATTGTCTAAGGTACAACCATCCCGAAGTTGAGTATCGGATTTATAACCGAGATATATTGTCAATGGGTGATGCGAGGTTGGCTACCGAGGCTTTCTTTACTCTTTCTTGAATATTAGGTTTCCAGCTTAGTTTCCTGTCGAAAATTAGACCCACATATTTAGCTGTATCAGAGAAGACCAAGTTGGTACCATTGCTGACACTTCTTTTGACAGAGGACCCACCCAGTTTAGAGTTGATAATCCTGCTCTTTAGCATGAGATTGATCAAGTCCCCAAGTGAATCATCTACCTTCAGAGCTGACAGTGCCGTCGTGATTGCGGATGTGATGACGTTGTTAAAGGCGCCTTTTATGGTCCTGAAAATTTCCCCAGCTTTACATACACATGTACATTGAAGTATTTCATATAAGCTGAATGTGCCACTTTTATGATAAACACAATAACGCCGTGTGTCGTATTTTTGGGGCTCAACCATTCCTGACAAGCTCAACAAGTCCAGTTGGACGGCGCCAGTAATCGCTAATCGGTGGCTACAATGAGATGGTCAAATGATAATACGTAGTAACAGCATGCATTGGTAGTCAGAAAAAAGTTTTTCCAATTTTATGAGTGGAGGACCTAGGAGCCAAACATATTTTGATGAAATAGACACGCGGAATCGGTAGCTAATTTGTCCAAGGAAGTCGAACAGTGACCTCAAATGGCAAAAATTCGAACCTTACTCCACAGTTGGTTTCGTTTGGCTTCTTATTTATCAGACACAGCCCGGCTGCCATCAGCTAGTCCATATGAAGACAATGGCGAATGGCTATTTCTACTTCGTTAACTTTGCGATATCTATTTATTCATCCAGAACCACACAACCGACTACAAGGCAGTAGAATACGAGTATTCCGCAAATGAAAGGAAAAGAGTGGCTAGAAGAAAAATCGAAAGCAATTACCTATTGTTCCATTCATGGCACTTCCAGTTCGTTGAACTCGACAATGAGTTCTGTCTCATCATCGTCATTTGGTTGTTCTTGCTCTTAGTTGGGGCTCGGTCCTCCCACCATTGTCAGGCGCATTTTCTTCAATCTTTCCCATGCAAATCATCATAATTTAGTTGTTTGGTATCGTTGCTTTATTCATCCATCTTCTTTATCTCCTCCCTTTGCATATTTTCCTGCAGTTTTCTTACTTACCCGTATCTCAATTGCTGTGAGTATTAGCTCTGGATTGTGTTCTGTTGCTCCGATCTCATTGTTCGCCCGTCGTACACTCTACTGTCCCTCATTCGCTTGCTTTCATTCCATTTCCGGAAGGAGAATAATGCGACGATTAAACAAGGATTTATAACTTTTTATGATGATAAGAGAAAAGTAAAATGGCACAAAAACGACAAAACAATAAGAAGCAGAAAAGAAAAGTTATAAAACGGGACACGTTGTTGAGCTGTTTTTTTTTCTTATGTTTTTGTTTTTTTTCTAACGTTTCCCCATTTGATTGCAAGGATTCGCATTCCAATCCACACGTTCATTTAGAATAAGAAACGCCCAAAGTAAGGGGAGAGCATGGCTTGTAAGAAGGACAATGAAAAATAATCCATTACTCCTTGTCCTAGTCAGAGGCTGTTACTCGCCCTTCTTTATTGTTTGATTGATTTGCAGGAAAATGCACGTGAAGATTTTGTCAATCTACGGAGTCCTTTTGCGAAAAATTTAAAATGAAGAAATTAGTAGATGAGAAAGGACAAGGGGTTTGTTGGACAAAAGGGAGACTACAGCCAGGCGACTCGAACCATTAACTTGATTAAGCTCTTGAGCTCATTTTAACGAAGCCACTAAGAATAATTGTCTTAAAAGGACTGCCGATGATTACTCTTAAATCAACGCTAATGGTGTTTCGAGTTTAAGGAAAGAACGATGAAAATTGAAGGCGGCACAGCCAGGAGATTTGGATACAGATGGATCCAGGTGGGCGCAAATGACTCTGCCGTTTTTATTTTGAAATTGTTTTGGGATAAAGACACGATTCATTAGTGACTCGTTTCAGCAATTTAAATTATCCCAATGAGAGTTCTGCAAAAAAAAAACCTTTGTTCTTTCTAGAGTGATATTTTCAGGACGATTTTGTGCCAAAGAAGGTAGGAAGTAGGGCTTCAATTACGAGTGAAAATTTAATTTAATACTATTCTTCTGTAGTTCCACAGACTTCCTGTTACGGCTGTTTTGTAGTGACGATGAGATTTAGAAAAAAAGTGATGCGGTCCAGAAATGAAAGTGGATGAGATATGGAACAAAAATGGAGGCCAAGTAAGAAAATTTGTGAACTCCACTCGTATACTACGAGTATATATAGCAATATGGGACTAGGAGAAAAATGCTTGATGCCTCAATAACGATATTTCTAAATTCTACCACTCCTTTGGACACCAACTCAAAAGTTGTAAGAACTTTCCGGCACAATGATTACTAGGTGGGGTGATTGCGGTGATTTGCGATTTTCCAACTTCTTGATGACGTCCGAAAAGTAGTTTCCCGGAAGGTCTGCAAAATACTCCTCCGTGGCGTCGATGATTTCCTCGCGTGAGCTGAATTTTTTATTGATGAGCCATCTTTGGAGGTTTGGGAAGAGATAATAGTCCGAGGGAGCCAAATCGGGCGAATACGGTGGATGCGACAGCGATTAGAGCCGTAAGTCATTGATTTTAGTCGTGGTTGCAATGCTCTTATGTGCCGGCGCATTGTCTTGCAAAAACAAAATTGTTTTTCGCTTTATGTGAGGCCGTTTGGCAGCGGTTTCGGCCTTTAATCGCTCCAATAATGCACAGTAATACTCGCTATTGATGGTTTTTCCTTTTTCGAGAAAGTCCACGAAGAGTATGCCATAACAATCTCAGAAAACAGACGCCATAACCTTTCCGACCCATTGAGCCTCCCTCAGCCGCTTCGGAGCTCTCGTGCCGGCTTCAGTCCATTGCAGGGCACTCATTCTGTTCTCTGGTGTGTAATAGTGGATCCAGATATCATCAACAGTTACCAATCGACGCCAAAAGTCCGCCCGATTCCGCATCAGCAAGTCCAAACACTCTTTCGAAGTGCTCTTGCGTTCGTGTTTTTTGTCAGGAGTGAGCATGCGCGGCACCCAGCGGCAGGATAAGTTTTTCATATGCAGAATATTGCCCGAAATATGGCGTGTGCACTCAGTACTGATCTTTGTGGTATCTGCTAGCTGGCACACCTTCACTTTCCGGTCAGCCAATACCATTTTATGTATTTTTTTGACATTATTCTCTGTAACCTCTTCGGAGGGCCTGCCGCTGCGGACTTGATCGGTAGTGGAGTTGCGGCCACCACGAAACTCTCGAAACCAATATTTGACGGTGTAATCTGACGGGGCATTAGCCCCATAATGCTTATCCAAGTTTTCTTTTGTTTCCTTCGCCGTTTTGCCTCTCAAAAGAAAATGTTTTATGAGAGAACGAAAATCGTTTTTGTCCATACTCAACGTGATGCCAAACACGTCAACAACAATAAGCTGTCAAAACAAAACTAAAGACAGTATCGCACTAAAATTTGGCATGTCTGCCTAAATATGAACGGACTTCAAGGTACTATAACCTTTTTTGCAGTAGCAGCGCATTCTGGCGGTCAAGGAGGTTACTTTTCAGCCCACCTAGTACCGTTTTCTACAACTACATAAAGAGTAGGTATTTATAAGGATGTGGAAAAGCTCATGAAATATCTCGAAATATAAAAATTGATCAATGACCGCCAGTGGGGTTTTCGTAGCGAGATACTTTATGTTTTCCAGAGATTTGCAAGAGTTCGACTTAGGGCTCTTTTGTCGAAAATGTGTTAATTTGAAAAAGATTTCTATCTTTTTCGATGGATTAGATATTACTTTTCGGAATGTTTCAAGCTGTCAGGTTGCCTTGGTTGGTTTCAAGTCTGATATTCCCAAAACAGTAGTACTCGTATGTGCCTTTCATATTCGTTCCAGGACCCTCTTCGTCGGCTGTAAAACCATATTAAGAGCATTAATTGGGGAACCATCAACAGAGTTGAATTGAATGCATACCGAAAAACTTCCCATCTTCTGTATGTATCATATATCAATGACAATCAAATTAAAATAACCACATATTCGATGTCGTAAAAGGATGCAAGAAATATTTATTTTACCTGATCTGTCTGCAATAAATCAGGCATTCATCCGCCCAAAATTCGAGTACAATATTCAAATCTGTTCAAGTACTCGTATTTCTAAGACCTATCTGCATCTGCTGGATAAAATTCGAAGCCGCTAAGTTTCAACGATTAAACTAAAATTGACACTCTTGCACACCAACGTAAAGTCTTCTGAATCACCTTGTTCTATGATTATATTCACAACCAGTGCTCCATCGAAATTGCCGGCATCATTTCGCCTTTTAAACCCTCAACCGTCTTGCTATTAATGCTCATCATTCACTTTCGGACGTAGCCTAAAATATAGTGATTTGTATTAAGCCGCATAACGCGGTTATGGAATGCCCTGTCTAGCTCTCCATTGCCAAGTCATTATAGCCTGCATATTTTCGAAACCTCTCTACTTTTCCTTCGCTTGGACTGTTTCTTCGAAATATCTGCTGCTAAATGGAAAACCACAGAGGTTTCTTGAGTATATTGAACAAGAAGAAAACGCAGAGAACTCTGTGGCTGTTGAATGGCATTCGTACTGTTCCTTCTCAAAACTTTAAGAATAAGGATAACATTGTGCGACGGTACGTTACCGTGGTGAAAAACCCATGAGTTGTTTAACCAAAGAATTGTTCTTTTTGTCGAATTGCTTTGTGAAAATGTTTCAAAATTCTCAAATATTAAATCTTGGTGACCGTCTGATCTTGTGACAGGAATTAATGATGCACAAGCTCATCAATTGAACCGAATATTTTATGACAAGTTTTCCTCTCGAAATGAACGAGGATATCTTTAAGCCGCTCTCTAAATATTCCATACCTTAGCATCATCAAGTTGTTCTGGGATAATGAAGGTCTTAATTGTTCAGAATATACCTACTCATACCTTCTTATTCCGTTTAATTTCTCCTGAGGTGCTGCGTCAAAATTGACAGCAGAGCCAAGGTAGACATCGAATATACAGCTGTCGACTGTGACGTTCTGTCTATCTCGATGATATTTTGTGTCCCTTCTTCCTAACAGAATACATTTGATTTTTGCTTAAATCGTTTTAAGAACTTCCAATTCAATAAAAGCCAACGCTCCGACGCGATGCGTTCATGGATTTATGTTAATATCATCGCGAAGGCTTTTTAAAAATTCTGAAAGATGTTCGCTTATGAGTTCAACACAATTCTTTCAAGTGTGATGATAAAGACGTTTCGTCTTACCTTATTTAAGATTAAAGATCTCGGTTAAGTCGTAACCATCGTCGTTTCTCATAGACGTACGTTAACAGGAATGACAAAACTAGACATGGCGCTGTATAGCTCAATTCTATGGATGCTGTCATGATCGGCCTTAAAATCTATAGAAATATTGTAAGTAATAATAATTGCGTTCTTGAGTTCTTTCCAAGATCTCCCTGAGTGTGAAAATTTCTTTTTTTAAAACCACACAAATAGGTTGTTGACGAAAGGTTTCAGACGTTTACGCAATATGGCACATAAGATCTTGAATGTGATGTTGAGGAGATTTGTACCTCTATAGTTGGCGCACTTGAGGGGTCGCCTTTATTTGTGGATCGGAGATTCCATTCATTTAGTTAGTGTAGTGTCATTACCAGCAGATGTGAATTCTTCGGCCGGTAAGCTGACAGATTCAACTGTTTTGTTAGATTTTAGCTTAAACATTGCTGTCCTTACTTCATTTTGGTCTGGTGGATGAAAGTATTGACTTTTACAGTACAAGTGCCTTACGGCGGGATGCTGGTCTTTTCTGCCGTTATACAGTCTGCAGAAAAAGTGTTTTCCATATTCTCATCACTCACCATGTTTCTACTTCTTCTTTCTTCATCTCTGCAGGTTTCTGTATGGGTCTGCTTGCCTTGGTATGTTTTCTCCCCTATTGGAAATTGAGCTTGGGATTTCTTGGTGGTAATTGGGTTAAGTTCAGCACAATAGTTACAACATCTCTGAGGGCACGTTTGCAGCGATATTATTGAACTTCGGTAATTGACGTTGGTGGCATAGGAGTTATAAGGAGATTTCTCGGTTTTAGTCTATGTTTACTAGCTGTTCTCTACTAAAAATTAGGACTTCTAGTCTAATATTGCCATGTTTGGCAAATCCGCATCTGAATAAGCGCTATTATTTTTCCCTATAGCAATCACCGTAGTTTATACCACAGTTGTATGCCAATGATGTCTGTGAGGTATTAGTCAAGGACCACTGCTACTAATTCGTCAGCTAAGTGTACGAATATTCCACGTACAGATCCGGACGTCGTTGTCTTTTAAAATTTTCCAAAGGTCGTCAAAAATGTATAATTTGATTGAAGGGCCATTTGTTGGTTCGTCACATCATTTAATCTCTTTCGTAAACAGGCCGAATGTGCGCTTGTAATTTTCGAAGTTACCATGGACCGCCACTAGGAGGTAAGACAAACAGTTCGCTATGAATTTAATGGTGGCACTGCTGACCCAATCCAAGTTCAGTCAATAGTTTCCCAATCAACAGCTATGCATGTACCTGCTTAAGTGGATTGGTTTTGTTAATACGCAAAAGTATGTGGAGACATGATACAGTCTGAAAGCGTTAAGCTAGCTACTAAGTGTGCAGTAAGTAGTAAGAACAGTTTTTTCTTTCAGAAATAATGCTGACATTTTGTATTTTATAAAAAAAGGTAACTCCTTTGCCACATCAGTTACTGCCACATCTGTAAGTTAAACATTAAATATTAATAATATGGGCGGGGTGACGGGGTGACGGGGTGACGGGGTGACGGATGAATGTTTAGAGACCATTGCTTTAGATGTCTTTAAAACGTGACAGATACTGTAAGTTTTCTGATTGACTGATGAAGCTTATTAAAGAGACGACATGCTGCCACAGTGAACGAATTTATAAATGCTGTAGTGCGGAAATGGGGAACTGATACAACAACTGATCCACAGTATTACAACGCAAATTATAATTCTCCAGAATTCTAAAGTTCTTGTATCCTGATCTTAAGAAAAATACCATTAATACCTTAAAACAAAATAAGTACCAGACGGGTAGAATTTTCATATCTTTAAATAATGGAAAACTGAGATCCAAATAACTCTTAAAATATGCTTTGCAACACGAATATATGCTCGATTTTGTTAAAATCCCCCCAACAACCATTATAAATTGTTTTGAAGAGACTAGCAGAGCAAACACTTCGCAAATAATAGAAATTTCTAAGCGTGCTACGTAAATACTGTTTCAAAGCATTAGAGTGCTTATGAAAGGACATATTAGAGTCGATGTCCCAAATATTTGAATTCATCAACTTTCTCAATTTTGAAGCGTTTTTCGTTACAGTTGGGGTTTTCTTTTAAAAGCACACAAAGGAAAGCTGGAGCAACAAGAGCAGTTCGACAGCTCGAACTTTTGGCAATCAGGTCACTAAACAGTAGTGACAAATTAAAAAACATAATTTTGGTTTTGGAACTTATCACTAAATTATGTTCTGGAAACCAGTTTCTTAGTTAGTTTAAATCCAAAAGAAGATTTAAAAATATGTTCGAAGCATAAGCACAACCCACATCATCTGCAAATCCAGTGGAAACACCTCTGAAACTTAACCCAAAAAGAGAATTGATATAAATTGGAAAGAGTCTTCTTCTTATCCTTTTATTAACCCTTTTCTCGTTATACGAACTTATGCGTAACGAGTTTCCCATTTTTACTGCATTGCTGCTGCTCCGCTTATGGGGTTGGCTTATGTCGCAGACCGCAGAACGCGTCTACATAATGCTCGGTCCTGGATCGCTTCAGTGGTAAGCCCCAGGCATTGTTGCGCATTTGCCATCTGAGAAATCCAGGAGTTCTTTTTCCGACCTAGTTTTCTTACAGTTGAAGTGACCGTAGTTGATAGTGCCTTTTTAACCGGATTTTGCGCAGATCTTCTTTGAACGTGGCAATACCAGCTTATTCTATTCGACTCAAGCTGTTCGGTTACCGAATTCTTTATATGTAGACTTCCTCTTATACGCGTAGATCTAATGCAATCGCGTTTAGTGACTCCACTAGACATCCTTAACATTTTCATTTCTGCTGCCGTCATTTTGTTTTTAAATGCTTCGTACATTGTCCAGCACTGTAAACCGTATATAAGAGCTGGTCTAACAACCGTGGTGTAGAGTTTCCCCTTTAATTTAAGTGGAAATTTTCGGTCGCAAAAGATTCCCGAATTTTCCCGCCATTTCATCTATCCCATACTCACTCTGTGGTTTACGTCGTCGCCACATTTCGCTTCCATGTTAACGATTGATCCTAAGTACTTAAAGATAGTGCTTTTCGGGAGAACTATTCCGTCTAACATTATATCCGGAACAGGTTGCAACGGATGCGCAAATGGGCACGTCAAATGCTCCGTCTTTGAACGACTTATTTTAAACCCGTTTCTCTCTAGCTCATTTCTTCATGAATCTAAGGCGTTCTGTAAATCTTCGACGTTATCGCTAATTATAAATGCGTCGTCAGCGAAGAGAATTGGCGTTACATTTGCTTCGCACATGCAGTCTTTTAAAAGATAGTTGAATACTACGTTAAAGAGGAAAGCGCTAAGTACGCTTCCTTGATGCACTCCGACATTAACTGGAAATTCTCTCGTTAGTCCAGCAGAGCTTTTAACCGCAGTTTTCACGTTTCCGTACATGTCTTGTATTATTCTAATATACGTCTCCGGTACCTTTTGAGACCTCAGCGCTGCCCATCTGAGATCCCTAGGCACTCGATCGAATGCTCTCTCGAGGTCGATAAATACCATGTGTAAATCCTTAGACGAATCTCAGTGCTTTTCATTATTATTCGTAGGTTTTGGATAGCGCCCACCGTCGATCTTCCTTCAAACAAATCCACAGTGGCTATTATCGAGCTTAATTACTTGCCGAAGACGTTCGTTTAAGACTCTTTCGACGATTTTCATTGTGTATGACATAAGCTTGATTGAACGGTAGTTGTTGCATTCTCGAGTGTCGCCTTTTCCTTTGTATAACGGCACCAAGAAGCTACTCGTACTTCTCCATTCATACGGCATAGGTTGTCCACATTTTAATTTATTTAAAGTTTCGATAGCCATTCGCTGCCGATTCCCTCCATCTTCGACCAAAACTCTGATGGAATGCTGTCTTGTCCCGCCGCTTTCCCCCGTTTCATTTTTCCGATTGCTATACTTATTTCTTCGATTGAAAAGTCCGAAACTTCCTCCTCGAATAGACCAGCTGTCGGCACGATATCACGTGGAAACTGTTTGTTAAGCAACTCCTTGCAGTATTCAAGCCACCGGTCACAAATTTCCTTTTCATTTGTTAGTAAGCGACTTCTTGGATAGCTTGTCTTCTATCTGCCGATCGTGAGGATATTTTTTCCAACTCCTGGTACAGGTTTTCCGCTTCTGCCGCTCGAGTTCGAGCCAGGACTTTCTTTGCGATCTTTTTAAGACGCTCGTGTTCAAGAGCCAGTCGAACTTTTTCGATATCGTCGCTCCGATCGCATTTTGTCCACGCTTGGAATGCACTCTTCTTGTCGGCCACAGCTCGCTTGGTTTCGTCATTCCACCACCATGTTTCTTTGCCAACGTGATGGTATTTCGATATAATCCCCAGATGGGACTTTGCGAGTGTTATGCATTCCTCGTGCATGCTGTTTCACATTTCTTGCGGGCTAAGTGAATCTGCTATACCATTTATATTTTGAAGTACTTCTTTAGCTAGTGCGATAAATCTTGCGCTTCGTTCCTTCGAGAGATTATACCACCGGATCTTTGGCGTTTGGAAAGCCAAAACGATGCCCGTGTTTTCGGTGGTTCCGCTGTGAAAAATTCTGTACTGAGCAGACGGTGTTGGCTTACTAGCGATTTTCCAAGTAATACTCGTACTTTACAGTCCTTAACACGGTTTCTCATCGACATTTTGCAGAGGTGATAATCTATTTGCGTTTCGTGGCCTCCGTTGCTAAGCCCTACATGCTACAAGGATGTCTTCGCCAGCTGAATTTCTGGTTCCAACGCCTTTACCGCCGTGGCAGTCCTCGTAATCAACATTTGTTTCTCTGACGTGGCCATTTAAATCTCCGCCTACGAAGAGCATCTCATCGATAGGTATATTTCTAAGCAAATTACCGAACTCTGACCAAAATGTATCTTTTTCCGATTGGTCGCATCCATTTTGTGGAGCGTACGCGCTAACGATGTTCCACGTTTCATTGTGTATGACGAGTTTAACACTCATCAAGCGGTCGCTTATTTTCAAGATACCAACGATGTTGTTTAGAAGATCCGCTGCAACAACGATTCCAACACCGTTTCGTCCATTGACCGTTCCATGGTAGAACATCTTAAATGCCTTAGTTTTTAAATCTAGAAAACGCGCTTTATTTCCTGTATTACACCACTTCGTTTCCTGTACGCACAGGATTTGTAGAGTTCTGCGACGCATAATCGCTTCCAGTTCTAAACTTTTTGAGTTCATCGATCCGACGTTCCAAGTTGCAAACCGAAGTTTATGAAAATATTTTGGAAACTTCATTTTGCCCGCCCCCGGAATCCGTCGGGCTCTGACACAAGCACTTCTGCTTGCTCTGGGATCACCCGAGTGCGTTGCAATCGTGGTGCCCAGCGGGGTAGTGCTACTAATTGCGATCATTTCCATGAAGTGTATCTAAAGTTTGAGTGGTTTGACACTTGTATGCTCATTTCGAATTGGTTGACTGTTCTTTTACCCCACCGGTAGTCTCCAGACGTGGGAACCCACTGATTGCATACAAACTTGTGGGAAAGTTTTAAGGTGTTAAAGTGTCACAGGCTCATTTTTGGTGTCATAGTTGCCTGTATATGATTGGTGTCCCATTTAGTCGCCTCTTACGACAAGCTGGGACGCACTGCGGCACTATTCTTTATCCGATGCCGCACGGAAATCCGCACACTTGAGTGCATCAGGAGAAAAATATCCGAGTAAACGCTTTTATTATGCATATGTGCTAGGACATCAATTATAAAGTAAGCAATATTCTTAAGCAAACGATTAGATACGAGGGCGGGTCAATAAGTCCGTGACTTTTGGATTAAAACACAGATTTTTTGATAAAAAAATAATTTTATTTTTCAACGTAGTCTCCCTTGAGCTCTATACACTTTGTCCAACGCTTCTCCAATTTTTTTATCCCTTCCAAAAAAAATGATTTGTCGAGGTCCTCAAAATAGGCCTTTGTTTGCGAGATGACTTCATCATTGGAGTCAAATCTTTTTCCACCAAGCCATTTCTTCAGGTTTCGGAACAAGAAGTAGTCGGAGCCAAATCTGGAGAATAGGGTGGATGAGGGAGCAATTCATAGCCCAAGACATGGCAACTGCACATGTGTGCACCCTTGCATTGTCTTGGTGGAAAAGAACTTTTTTCTTGGTCAAATGAGGTCGTTTTTTTTTCAAATCGTCATTGAATCGGTCCAATAAGTTGGCATAATATTCCCCATTGATTGTTCTTCCCTTTTGAAGGTAGTCAATGTGGATTATCCCGCGTGCTTCCAAAAAAACAGTCGCCATAACTTTATTGGCTGACATATCCACCTTGGCCTTCTTTGGCGCCGATTCACCCTTAGAAACCCACTGTTTTGACTGTTGTTTGTTCTCTGGTGTGTTGTGATGGATCCATGTTTCGTCCACGGTTACAAAACGGCGCAAAAACTCCTCCATATTGCGATTAAACAACGCCAAACCTTCCTGTGAAGTTGTTACACGATTGCGTTTGTGGTCGACTGTGAGCAAACGCGGCACCCATCTTGCGGAAAGCTTTCTCATGCCCAAGTGATCATTCAAAATTGAAACCACTGAGACATGCGAGATCCCTACGGCTTCCACAATCTCTCGCACTTTCAATCTTCGGTCGGCCAACACCATATCGTGAATTTTTTCGATTGTTTCGGGTGTAGAGACCTCAACTGGGCGTCCAGGACGTTCGGCATCTTCAGTGCTTGTACGGCCACAACGAAATTCAGTAAACCACTTTTTTACCATTGAAATCGATGGTGCAGAGTCCCCATAGTATTTATCAAGCTTAGCCTTGGTCTCGGTAATGGTTTTTTTTCGCAAGAAATAATGCTTAATAAGCACACGAAATTCACTTTTTTCCATTTTCTCCTCAAATTAGTGAATAGTCTGATAAAAATAGCTGTCAAACACAAACTAACTGACGCAGCAAGTTTAAATTTTGACAGGAGTCAACTGACAGATACCTGTTGACAGGAGCAGTGTTGCTGTTTCAGTAAAGAGGTCAGAAATTCAAAAAGTCACGGACTTATTGACCCGCCCTCGTATGCCATCAAAACCTTGAGAGTTTGGGTTCTTCAGAGTACCAATAATTTTCAACAGCTCAAAAGTAGATATAGGCTCAAAGTTGTACGCGTTCTTTGATGACTTCCGAGCGGCATTTGACTCCATATCACGTGAAGCACTATCCTACAAACTGTACAAAATTGGGATCTCGAGTTAAGTCACACACCCTAAAAGCAATGTATGAAAACAATGCTGCGTTTGTGTGGGATGAAGAATCCAGATCGGAAGAATTTACATCAACAATGGGTGTATTTTGAGTGCATTACTATTCATATTGTTCATCAACGACATAGCAGATACTGTAGGCGGAGGAATTAATTTTTGCCGAACGAAGATCCTGGCGCTGATGTACGAGTATGCGGACGACATTGTCTTCCTTGCTGACACGGTAAATTGTATGCAACTCATGATGAATAGGCTCAGCGAATACTGTAAATGCTTAAACTTGCTTGTTAACCTAGAGAAGTCCAAGACAATGGTATTCAGAAATGGAGGCGGCAGATATTCTAGATGTGAAAGATGGACGTACTGCGGTGAGATGATTGAAAATGTGCGCTGGTATAAATGACTCGGTGTTCTGGCAACAAGCAATTTAAATCTAAACAAACACTTGGAGGCTAAGTTATCAGATGCTAAACGAACAATTTCTTTCGTCTGGGGGCGTTGTATTTTAAATAGCTATGTGTCTCATAGTTCGAAATATAAACTGTTTCGTGCAACAGCTACGTCAATACTGTTATATGGAGCTCAAGTTTGGGGATAACGTCCTTTCTCAGCAATAGAGATCTTCTTTCGATCCTTTTTTTGTAGCGAATATACACCAAACTATATGCTCATTTATTCCTAGAGACTCTTAAATTACACTTTGACTATGTAATCAAAGTAATGTAAATGGATGGAAAAAGGTTGCTGAAAATCGTTCTTACACGCATTCGTGCATGTGTGGCGGAATCTAGCGTCACCTTAGCCTTGAAATGACAGCAAATTCGGAGCCTAATTTAATAAGTACTCAACTTTCATCTTTACTTAAAGAAACTGCTAAATACTTGTATGACAAATTTGTGTATGAAGCCCAATCACCTCAGCACAAGATGTATCTGTATCATCTGTAAGAAAGTACATATTTTTTAAATTCCTACTCAGCGGATAAAATAAGCACAATATTTAAATTGAGAGGAGAGCTGATAAGCCTGAGTTTTATACCACACTGCCCAGAACTACCAATTCTGTGTAATATGCGCCAGTATGGGTCGATTTAGGAGTGCAAATGGTGAGGCAGGACTGTGGAATTCCCCTGGTACAAGAGCCCTATACTTCTGATGGATGTGTTAGGGGCTTACCTGTAGGAATGCGGGTATTCCTTGATACCAGAGGTAAGGCCGCAATTATTGTAAGGGATGTTGACTTAGTTTGCGTGCCTGTTTCCTCTAGCGAACGAGGAGTTTGTGTGAGTATTGAAGGGACGTTTGGCAGGATCTTTCTTGCAAGCGTCTACTGCAAGTACAGTGAGGAAATTGACCCATACATACAGTATATGGATGGTTTGTTTTTGCTAGCCGGCACAGAACCCCTCGTAATCGGGGTTGACGCCAATGCGACCTCCCCTCTGTGGTTCATTAAGGTATCCAGAACTACGACTGGTACCCGGAACCAGGCGCGGGGGGGGAGGCTCCTCGGCGACTGGATTCTTACACGCAATGTCCAGGTCATCAACGAACCCAGCGAGACATATACTTTTCATGCGGTCAACGGTGGCAAGAGTGACATTGATGTTACTTTTGCCAATGAGGCAGCTTGTAGGGCGTTTAGTTTTAGGTGGCGGGTTAGTGCAGGGATGAGTGATCACAACTGGATCCAGTTTGAGATCACTCAAGAAGCAGCGGGTAGAGACACGGTTCCCGAAAGGAGATGGTGTGTGCGAGGCGCTGACTGGAATGTCTATGGTGCTCGTATACTTGCGGAGGTAACTTCTGTATCACCTCACGTGTACGGCAGCTTAGACATTGACCAGCAAATCGGACACATCAAAGAATGTGTATGGCGGGTTAATGATGAACTCTTTGAGAGAAGCTGCAGGGCCAATCAAAAGAGGGTAAATTGGTGGACCCGTCTATTGACTGAAAAGCGAAGGCTAGTTCGAAACCTAAGGAAGCGATTCCAAAGGGCTCGTGCGGCCAACGCTGAGAACCTGGCTCAATTGGGCATTGCCTTTCGGCGAGGTCTCGCAGGGTGCAAGCGACTCATAGTCAGCACAAAAGAAGCTCACTGGCGGAACTTTGTGTCTGGAAATAGGGACGATCCCTGGGGCAAATTGTATAAGATTTGCAGGAGTGTCAAGAAGACTGCTGACATTGAAGGCATCTGTGTGGGTAATAGTGTTTTTACCACATGGAGAGAATGCCTGACTGCACTGCTTGGTCAGTTCTTTCCGAGAGAGGAGCGCGTTTAGGACCCTTTTATTGAGGAGCCTCCGGTCCCTCCGGAGTTAAGGGCTGAAGAGGTTGAGCAGGGTGTCTCACTTCTTCGTTCCAGGAGGTCTCCTGGAGCAGATGGAATGACTGGAGAGATGGTGAAGCCATCTGGAAAGCTATTCCTTAAATACCTGCTTTGCCTTTATAGCAAGTGCATTGCCTGTGGCTACTTCCCTCAGTATTGGAGGGAAAGGTGGTTGTGCTTCTGAAGTCCCCCGATAAGATTAGGTCTGATCCTGGATCATATCGGGGCATCAGCCTTCTTCCGGTACTTGGAAAAGTGCTGGAAAGGGTCATGGTGGAAAGGATTTCTGAAAGTATGATGGAACCAATGTCCCCATTCCAATTCGGCTTTAAAAAGGCAATTGTGTAGAGGATGCTTGGTCTTTCCTCAAAGACAGAGTCCAGAGCAGCAGAGCCAGTGTTATTATTGGCATCTTTATTGACTTTAAAGGTGCCTTTGACAACTTGAACTGGCAGAGTATACTCACCAGGTTGAGAGAATTGGGCTGCCAGGAAATTGGGCTTTGTGGAAGATATTTTTCTGGTAGAAGAGCGAGTGTGGTCAATGCACATGACAGCGTTTGCGTTGACGTGGAGAAGGGCTGCCCCCAGGGGTCCATCTGCGGTCCATTTATTTGGAACCTGATGATGGATCCGTTTCTGTGGCGTTTGAATGAGCTCTGTGGTTGCTGCGATTATGCAGACGACCTGCTCCTTATCCTTGAGGGTCAGTCCAGGGCTCTTGCGGAACAAGTAGGAGAAAGAGTTCTTTCAAACGTTTCTGAATGGGGAGAAAGCGTTGGCGTCAAGGTGTCAATGGAGAAGACTGTTTCAATGTTGCTGAAGGGCAAATTGAAAACGAGACGTCGGAACCCTTTGATTCACATGAATGCCGTAAGCATTAAGTGTGTGGCTGAGGTCAAGTACTTGGGCATAGCGGTGGGTGAGCGCATGAAATTCATGCCTCATTTCATGCAAATGCGGAAACGCATGTTGTGTGCTGTAGGCCAGGTGAGGCGCATTCTGCGATCTGACTGGGGGCTTAACAGGCGTTCCGTTTGTGTCATATACGACGGTCTTTTAGTTGCCTGTGCAACTTATTGAGCGTCGGTGTGGTACGATGCGGCAACGAATGATGATTGCTGCCGTCAGATTTTGGCTTGCCAAAGAGTGGCATTGATTGGTTGCCTACCTGTGTGCCGCACTGTCTCCACAGAGGCAATGCAGGTCTTGTTGGGAGTGCCACCTCTCGATCTGGAGGCGATACGTCGTGGTATTGCCTTCAAGATCAGAAAAGGTCTCCCGCTAATCGAGCAAGACTGGGTCTCCCAGTGGGAAGTGGAAGGCCTATCCCGGAGGGAGCGTAAAGCCTTGCTTAACGCATGCGTGATATCTAGATGGCAATCTAGATGGGACGCTAGCGAAAATGGCAGGGTTACTTACAGTTTTCTTAAGGATGTGCTGAGCATGCAGAGGTTTCCTGAACGGAACTTTAACCTCAACCTGGGCTTTTTATTGACCGGGCATGGCTCCCTTAATGCATTTTTGCATAAAAGGGGGCTTAGCGGCTCGGCGAATTGCTCATGTGGAGCTTCCCATGAAGATTGGCTGCACGTTCTTTGCGAGTGCCCAAATTATTCGGAAGTTAGGGACCTGCATGCTATGGGCATCACCTTCAATGGTGAGACCTACGATGTCAGTGGAATTCTAACTGACACCGTATAGTTCGAAAGAGCCTGTAGCTTTGCAAGGGAAGTATTTCTTAGAAGACGCAGTAGAGAGTTAGCGGGTTGATTGTGAGTAGTAGAAACTGAGGTAATAAACACCGCCAGACCTGGGCAGTGAGGTGCCCAACTGGAAGTGACCGCAAGGTTGCGAAGCTCGACCGGAAGCTATATTCTGGTACCACGGGAGGTCAGGGGCCCCTGGAACTATTGTTTCCAGCCTGACCTAGGAGTTGGCCCCCTTGTGGGAGTATCGTGGTGGCTGTGGTTTACACCGAAAGTCGCGGGGAGAGTAGAATGCCATGATCCACAGAATGGCTGAGGTGTTAGATAGGCCTCGACCCTTCACCAAAGGGGAAGTTCGTGCCTTACACACGACTTCGAATCGGGTACTGGTGGTGGTATCTTTATCACCCGCAGGGCGCTGATCAACGCTTTGTTTTGATATCTCGTGCGAAGACGCACCGTAAGCTTAAGCCTTCACGGCAGGTACCTACGTAAAACACATTTGACATCTGTAATATGTGCAACCTAAACGTAAGAGAAGATATTTTTCATTCTCTTGCCATCTGTCCCATTTTAAGGGAATTCCGCTTACAATTCTTTGGAGCAAGCATCATAGATGAAGAAGAAACAATCCGCATTTTGAATGGACATCAGGGATAGGATTTATATTTAAAATTTTGCACTGATTTTTACCTTTCGCTATAGAAGACGTATTATCGAGCAGGACTTTTAAATTATGTTTACATAATGTAGTTTATTTTTTATCTTTTATGTTTTTATTTTTTTTTTACTAATTTTATATATCTAGTCTATTAATATACAAATAATTGTCAATCTGGTGGACGGCTATCAGCCATGCCAAAAAATAGACTTAGTAATTATTATTGATTTTTGTAAATTACCTAAAATGAAATAAAAATCATTTACAACTAACTAACTAAAACTAACTATAGGCTCAAAGACAAAAGAATTTTTCTGAGAAGATTCAGATGGGTTATTCAGGGAATTGCACATTCTACAAATTGGTAATGCGGAATGCGGCTAAGGTATTTGGCTATAGTAGCAAAATACATATTAAATTGGTCTGCTAAAACATTTTTATTAGAGACCAAAGTTCCATCAATACTAAGAGAAATGATCCTATTCGCAGAAGCAGATTTATTAAGTATGTCATTTACTACCTGTCATTTACCCCTAAGATTTCCTTTGTATTGTCGAAGTATATTACTGTAATGCCGGTTATGGTATAATGGAATGTCCCTTTTTATTTTCGAACAAAGCTCTTTGTATTTTGTGGATGAACTGCACATTTAACTCTGAGCTTATTCTTTTTGTTAACTTGTTTTACTAGGTAGCTGGTAATCCAGGGCTTCAGCAATTTTAAGGGCTTTTTTAAATTTATCCTTTAACTACAATTATTAATATGTTTGGAGAGGATTTCTATGAAGAAATCATAAGAAGCAAATGCATTGTTTTCTGAGTACACTCGGTCCCATGATTCAAGACAAAGAATTGATCGATGAGTAGCTGAACTAATTTTTCAAAGATGATTTGAAGTTGGCGAGTGAGTTTTGCACAATTCTGTCCAGAACGATATTGAAAAAATCAAACTCAAAAGCTTAAGGTCACTAAAAAAAAGTCCCAAAGCCTTTTAGGTTAATCCCCACATCATTCAACATTGTTTGGGAACCATTCTTAAATCTGGAGTAAATAACATTAACATCCACAACTCTACAAAAAATTATTTAAATCTTAACCATTAAGTTGGGCTTTACCTTTTATCTTAACAATACCTTTGCTGGAAATAAGGTTCAGTGTCATGGCAAGAAAATGTGCCACACATGCCATAATTTCTGAGTATTCTGTTCATTTTCTTTTAAGTAAGTTACTCTGTTTCGTCTGGTATTCTTGTATATAAATTGTATCTGTACCAATTGATTTCATTAAGTAGACCACGTCGTAAAGTCGACGTCTTGTTCGTAATGTTTTTCGGCACTGTCATACAATCTTTGTTACGAATCGGAGGAGTAGGAGGAGTGCTATTCATTTTCCAATCATTGCCTACTGATTCAAATCCCTCTCCATAAAGCACAAGACTATTGTTACATTCTTTTATTCCTTATAATTGCTTCCATTTCCCTTTCCTTTGATGAGAAGTCCATCATCTTATCGACATTAATCGCATGAGAGCATCACAAACACATTTACAAGGCGCAAACATCTTCTCAATGGCTTCCAAACAAATGAGGTCAAACGGGAAATATTTGCAATGACCAACAAAAAGTCATCGAAACGTCCCCACTAAGGCATTACGAATAAAATTCATTTTTCTAACAGTTTTCTCTAAAAACCAAATCCATCACATTCCCGAAATGTTCTACTTCAATCAGAATAACGTCTTAACTGCTGATATACATACATACAGCGAGTGGCAAACGTAACTCTAATCGACCACAACCTCACTGCCATGTCCCGTCAGGCAAGGGAATGTATCCATCGTAATGTATAATATTTTTCCCAAAAACCACTGAAAGGTTAAAAATGCTTTTAAAAAATCGTTTGCTATTGACATCCGAGGAGGTAGTTAGTACTCAGTTTGGAGCATCTAGAAATGGAGGAGTATAGTAGTGGAAGACGCACTCAGAGGCTTGCTAAAATGAACCATCAATCAATTCAGGGAATAGCCTCATAAAGGGAAAGCAAAACCTATTGTGCGGTTCCGCTCCTTTTCACAACCTTTGCCAATGGGAAATTGCCTTCTAAAAGAATGTCTTGAGATTCACTTTGTATTCGCTCAATCAGAGTTATACTCGTACATACATACATATTTATGTGCGTGGAGGACATATTAATACACACAAGGTTCAGTTCGTAATCCCATTTCGTTTGCAAAATGAATCTATGGCCTAAACTTTGAATTAATCAATCTTCCATAATACAAAAAACGTCGCTATATAAATTCAGACAAGCGTGGGCTGGTTGACCCAATTCAATTTAAGCATTTACTGTAACAAATAGTAACTGGGTCGGTTGCAAGAGTTATAGTGGAAGCATACGCCAATGTTCTTCTTTAAATTATTCTAATCATACTCTACTATACGCTAGGTCACCTAACTCAAATCTAGTCTTCCACCTCTGCTACTCTACAGTGATGTGATATTTAAGTCAGCTATGTTGACATACTCGTATCCAGCTGGTGGCACCGCCTTTACGGTGAAAAGGTATTTTTTTTAAATATAATAGGAAGTTGATAAACCCAGCACGAATGTGAGGTAGCGATTAGATGCTATAAGGGTAGATGGAGTTTTTTTTATCACTTTCAAATTAAAGGAACGCGAAAATGTCTCTGTCATAACAAACTGCAATGCAAAAGATAACAATCCATTCTCCTCAGTCCCCTGGTATCATATTTTATACCTACGGTTATTTTTTTTTCTGCTTACTTTAATACGAGGCCGGGTCAATAAGTCCGTGACCTTTGGATTAAAACAGAGATTTTTTGATAAAAAAATAATTTTATTTTTCAACGTAGTCTCCCTTGAGCTCTATACACTTTGTCCAACGCTTCTCCAATTTTTTTATCCCTTCCAAAAAAAATGATTTGTCGAGGTCCTCAAAATAGGCCTTTGTTTGCGAGATGACTTCATCATCTGAGTCAAATCTTTTTCCACCAAGCCATTTCTTCAGGTTTGGGAACAAGAAGTAGTCGCTCGGAGCCAAATCTGGAGAATAGGGTGGATGAGGGAGCAATTCATAGCCCAATTCATGGATTTTTGCCATGGCAACTGCACATGCGTTTGTGGTCGACTGTGAGCAAACGCGGCACCCATCTTGCGGAAAGCTTTCTCATGCCCAAGTGATCATTCAAAATTGAAACCACTGAGCCATGCGAGATCCCTACGGCTTCCACAATCTCTCGCACTTTCAATCTTCGGTCGGCCAACACCATATCGTGAATTTTTTCGATTGTTTCGGGTGTAGAGACCTCAACTGGGCGTCCAGGACGTTCGGCATCTTCAGTGCTTGTACGGCCACAACGAAATTCAGTAAACCACTTTTTTACCATTGAAATCGATGGTGCAGAGTCCCCATAGTATCTATCAAGCTTAGCCTTGGTCTCGGTAATGGTTTTTTTTCGCAAGAAATAATGCTTAATAAGCACACGAAATTCACTTTTTTCCATTTTCTCCTCAAATTAGTGAGTAGTCTGATAAAAATAGCTGTCAAACACAAACTAACTGACGCAGCAAGTTTAAATTTTGACAGGAGTCAACTGACAGATGCCTGTTGACAGGAGCAGTGTTGCTGTTTCAGTAAAGAGGTCAGAAATTCAAAAAGTCACGGACTTATTGACCCGCCCTCGTAATAATCCAACGTAGGAGTTTTAATAAAAATATTTGGCAACACTGGGACGTCATTTTTTTTTACAGCAGCCTGTCAAAGTCATTCGTTTGTGAACCACAATCATGTGCAGGTAAGTTTGAGTGTTTTCCTAAATGCAGTATTGCCTGCATTGTGAATCAGCAAACATTCCTAATTGCAAACCCAAATTTGTGACAGAACGCATTACGTTTCGAAAAGCATTTCGAACGATTATACTGCGCAAACTACAGCAAACAGCGCATCGTGAACTAGCACGATGCAAATGACATTTCGTTATAAATAATTCTTTGTGAAACGTGAAAGATTTAGAGCGCCGAGAACTGAGTTTATTTAACAGTATTAATTATGTATGTGATAATTATTTAAATCATTTAACAGAAAACAATGGACGAAAAATTAAATTTCACTTTTAATTGCAAAAAGGCAGGAGTTCAGCTCGCAGAAAAAAAAAGACTTTTTGGAACCGAGTTCATGGGGAAATTTTGCAGGTCATTCCTGAACTTCCATACTCCCTAGGCGACTGCATTAGAAAATTTTTAAATGTCATGGTAACATACCGAAGAATCAAGGTAAAAAAACAGATCGTCGGGAAAATCAACAACTTGTTGGCAATTCTGTGATGTCCTTGATAAGCAGTATAGCACAAAACATTCTATTTCAGTGCCTGAATGACATCTTGATTCTTTGTTAGAGCATAACATTCCAAAACGTCATTATTCAATACGCAACTGTATGCGCAACGTACGAGTATCATGAAAGCATCGTGTATTTCCATAACTGATGCCATGTGCAGTCACAATGTGCATTTTGTTTGAATTTAGGAAAGCACCCTTTTATTTTGTTTTTGTTGAATATGTCGAAATTTTGATAGTATTTTCATAATTACTAAGTTATTTACCTATTTTAATTTTACTAAATGTTTTGTGACTAATAATGATCGCCTGTGGATTAGATTTGCTGCGATATCCTATATGACACCTTTAGACTCAACTATGTCTTTTTGTTAAAAAAATTAAATTCAATTATATTTAATTTGTTTTAGATTCAAGTGTTATTGTCTACAGAAATTGAACAATATTTATTAATTAGATTTCGATTCAGAACACTCTGATTTGGACACCGATGATAATATCGATGATGAAGAGCTCATACCGGGCCCCAGGACTCCTTAATTGCCAGATGAGGAGCAGTTGTTCGATGCGGAAGTAGAGGAGAGTGACATTCTTCTGTCCCAATTGCGTGAACGATATCCAAAATGGCGTCATAGAGATGATTTTAATCCACCTCTGACACAAAAAATCTATGAAGATCCTCAAGATGCATTACCGACCGTTCGTAAACCATTTGAATATTTGAATGAATATTTTGATGACTCCTGTTTTGAAGAGTTTGCATTAAAGTCTAACACTACCTACATGTCCCGTTATGGAAAACATCTGCAGACGGAGCCAGTATTATTCTGTGTCCACGAATAAGGATGGCTTTGGAGTCCCGTACAGCTGATAACATTGCAGCATACAGGTGTCACCATCTCCGAAACTATCTTAGGATAGTGGACAAAAATACGGTTACAGCAGAGGTAAAAGATGAAAGCAGCATGCTTTCTCCATCGTCATCCTGCACAGACGGATGTGTTTGGCAGATATGCCAAAACTAGACATCTTGGTGGTAGACTTTCCTGGCCTGAAACCATACTTCTATGGACCTATTAGGTTGTTGTTGAACAGCTTCAGGTGTTCACACAGTACGGTAGATAAAATCTTGTATGCGATGTTAAGAAGACTGAAGCTCCTGTAGTTGGTCCAGTTCAGAGGGTTTTCTTCCTTGAGGATCGGACAAACAATGCTGAGGTTTCATTCATCAAGCATACTTTCGTTCAACCATATTTAAGAGATGAGTTGGTGTATGCTCCTTTCCAAGTCATCGCCTGCCACTTTGCAGAGATCGGCCGTCAGTTCCAGCAGCTGTGTTGGACTTCAGCTAAAATATTTCTATCTTCACTCACATCCACGTCGGGTGGACAGAATTGTTGATCTACATCATCCAAGTTGAAAGGTTCATTCTGCCTGACAGCGGCAGGTGATCTTCCCAAATCCTCAGCATCGACTGCAACTCTACTGCGATGTTCGTCTTTACAGGCTTCGATTTGGGGCTTGTGTGGGTGGCATGTTTTTTTAACCTTTGGTAAGATTTCCGCATCTCAGTCTTGGAGTAGAATCTGTCAGTTTGCTCAACTGTGTACCTCTCAAGTTCCTTCTTTTTTCTTCTGAAAAACCGAATTTCGTCTCTCCTCTTCTGCTCATAGAGCCCGCGAGCAGCTCTGGTCGTCCAATGCAGCGTCGCTTTCATTATCGAACCAGGGGTTTTGTTGCGGTGGACGAGTGAAACCCAGCACATCAGAAGTGGCATCTCTGATGGCGTTTTGACAGTGTTGCCACTGGTCATCGATGTTTGATGCGGCAAGGATCCTTTTAGGAGAATAAGAGCGAATCGATCGGGAAAGGATCTCTTGCGATTGTAGCCCTTCGATGTCAAAATATCTCACAGTAATAGGTTGTTTTTGCGTTATTGGGGTTATCCGCAACCTTACAATAAGGTTATGGTCCGAGTCGATGATGCTCCTCGGTACGTTCGGACATCCATGATACTGGAGAAGTGTCTTCCGTCGATCGCAATGTAGTTGATCTGGTTTACTGTTGATTGATCAGGAGTTCTCCAAGTCCTCTTGTGAATACCGCGATGGGGGAGGATAATTTTAATGTCATAGCTAGGGCATTGCTTGTAGGTATTGTTCAACATCTCATAAAAGGCATCTTTGGTGTCGTAATTTTTCTTCTCTGTGGGGGCGTACGCGCATATCAGTCTAATTTTGGCAAATTAAGCCTTGATGCGGATTCCTACGAGGCGCTCGTTCACATTCGGGAAACTCAAGTCTGCTTCCGACAACAAATCCGCATCCAAATAGGTGCTGCTTTTACTGTCGATAACAGTCGCCGTGGTAGATTTTTTTAATCCTCTTTTTGTTCGGCCCATACCATCGCATTTCTTGGATGGCGGTTATGTCTGCTTTGCAGTGGTCTATGGCCTCCGCTAGTTGTTCGGCTGCTCGTGGCCTGTTAAGGGACCTAACATTCCACGTGCATATCCGAAGTTCGTTGCCCTTAATTCATTTGCTTTTTATTAGGCAACGTCATTGGAAAAAGCCTTATTACATCAAGTAGAGTTGCATTTAATTTCTTGGTGAGCCATTCGCATTTAAAACGTTGGTTAATTTCTCCCACTGTTGTTTTTCATTGCTTCTTACAACGCTGGACACGGTTTTGTACGACTTCGCGAATTATAAGTTTTGCCCCATGTATCTAGATGGCATCATCACCTCCTCGTGGTGCGCCCCTAACTTGCTATTTATATTGAACTAACGAAGAGCGTGCTTTGTCTGATTGAACATGTGTAACTGGACACTCGAGGGGAAAATACTACGTGTAGCAGAGGACGGCAAAATCTATTAAGATGCGAACAAGCTGACCTCAATGACCTTACCAAAGGTAATTCCTATTGCTAAGAAAACCAACCCTTCCACAGACCAATAAGCATCTTACCAGGGCTTATATAAGGTTTTCGAGAAGCTGATGGGATTTTAGAGCCAACCACAGTTGTTTCTCGGCTATGGTCAACATCTTAGAAGACATAAGGCATGATTTTGACAAAGTTTATGTAACACTTCTTTATTTATTTGACTTTTCGAAGACCTGACAAAGTTAATCATGAGATTCTCTGCTGGAAGCTAAAGATGTTCTTTGGATTTAGTAATACAGCCGTTAGTCTAGTGAGAAGATTTCCTTCCAATAGGATACAAAGAGTAATTAATGACGACTCTATATCTATGTTTAAGTGCAGTAAGCAAGGAGTCCCTCAAGGCTCTATTCTGGGACCCATTTTATTTTGTATTTTTATAAATGATCTACCTCTGATTGTTTATCTCTACGCTGATAATGTTCAACTCTCTTTATCTCGGCCTCTCGAGGGTATTCATTATCTTGCAAGTCTGCTTAATATTGATGTAGACAACATCCTTATGTGGTCAGTAGTCAACGGCTTGAACATCAACTCTACTAAGTCAAAGGGCTCACCAATATCGTATACACAATTTGATATGAATACTATTCCACATCTCGATCTGGGAAACTGTAAATAGGATTTGGTTGAGTTCATCATGAGTCTTGGATTTGCTCTAAATCGCAACTTATCTGGTTATAATTACCTTAATATGGTTGTCAGACGAATCTATATATGTCTCCGTAAGCTCTCCCTAACGACTAATTTTACGCCTACTGAAGCTAAGGGAAGACTTATACGAGTCTTATTAATACCCATTATAACATATTCGGAAGTGATCTTGACTATTTGTCGCAGCGTAAGCTCCAAGTGTTTGAATGCCTCAAACTGGCAGCTGTCTACAACATTTTAATGACAAAATTCCAATGTTATTGGCAAAAGGCACATCTTCACAAGACATCAGCGCTGTCTTGTCACCCGCTTACCCAGATGGCTCCGAAAGACTTAGGTCTTTGCATCTAAGATGTTATATGAAACTCAAAGAAGATACAGCCAAGCCGAAAAAGTTCCAAGAATATTTCTTAGGTTACAAGCCTTTATTTACTGTATTCAATCCAAGTAACAAACTTCCGAAATGGACCGTAAAACGACTACAACAAGATGGGCAATTGCCTAAATGGCTTATAATTACACAATTCGTTACAGGCCAAAAGCACTACACACCAATACAGACTGCTTTTCTCGCTTTCCCGCTGGATCATAAAGGAAGTTTGATGAATCAAACTAAAGCAAGGAAAAGATTTCGTTTCGATTTGCGGGACTGTTCTTAAAGAATTGTGGATGATCTACCTAAGTCCGCTTTCGTAGTTTAGGTTTTTTTTCCATGACTATTGTAATAGATAATGATACTTTATTCGTTCCAAAAGAATTTCATGCATTTTGCCAACACGCCGAGCGAATGGTAGGAACTTTTAAGACGCCTGTACAAAAAAAATACTATAAACGTACTGCAATGAAATGACACACTGAATTTTTTGTTATCTCCATATCGTAACACCCCAAACAGTTCGGGAAAATCACCAGTTTAGGTTTTGCATGTGCAACAACTTAAAACCCAACCAGGCAATACAACTAAGAAATCAATGAGTATTTATAAAACCGTTAGGTTTTCTACTAACGAACCAGTTTTTCTACGACAAGACAAGAATTTGCTTATTATTGGAAGGTAAAGTTACCTTGAATCGATGTATGTAGTTGGTCGAAACTAATTTCTTAGCCTGTCACTTCTGACCCGTTACCGGAACAGGTTAATACTATGTTACCAAACACTATTGACTTGTCTTCTATTCGAGATCAGGATAAAGAAGTTTCTCGTGAGACCCCGCAGCTTCTACAACTTCAAGTGCATTCGATATCCGAAGTCAAACAACGGATGTTCAAGTAGACGCATAGGAAAATGGAATTTTGCCCAGGCGATCCCAAAAGGACTATAAACCCATCTATGCTACTTGCTTTCAATTGGGGGGGGGGGGGGGGGGGGGGGGGGGGGGGGGGGGGGAATGTTGTGATGTGGATCTAAGACTAATAATGCCCTCAGTGAATGTTATCACTGATAACTTGATATATGCAAACAGTTGTCGCTGCAGTCATCTTTCTCTACCTATTCGTTTTGTCAATACCCGATTGAGCCATCATGAATGAAGCTCAGTTTCTTTATTTTGTCCAGAGTTTGATTAATTTAAAAAAATATTGAGGATTATAATTAAAAAAAATAAAATAAAAAAAAAAACACTGTGGCGCTGGCAACCCAGTATGGGCCATGGCCTAGCTTTTTGTTGTCATTTTCTTGCCTACGGTGTATCGCCGAGTCCCCACAGCACTCCGTAGAAGCTTTTTCGTAGGCAATTTTACTTTGCCATTGCCGGCGAAAGGGTGATGGCGATTTGAAAAATTTTCGGTGACCCAGCCAGGAATCGAACCCACACTCTCTGCGTGATAGTCCAATGAGCTAACTATTGCGTCATCGCCATCGAGAATTATAATTAACTAAAAAAGAAGGATTCTAATAAAGTGCACAACTTTCGTCTTCCCTCTAAAGCAGGGGAAGACTATTTTGGACAAGAGACCCCTTTTCCAAAATGAACTGAAACCTCCGACCACCAGAGCTAAATTACTTTAAAAATCCTATCTCTATTTTTTTCATACTAATACAAAATACTTACAAATTTAAAAACTTTGCGGTTAGTTAAGTGAGTAAACTTCACATAATTTTCGTTTAGCAAAATAAATAGACATAAAATTCAGTAAGAATCGAGTGTAAGTAATAATTATTAATACAAATTAAGTTGGTAATTATTTTTTTGAAAAAAAAACATTAAAATAGTAAAGTAAAAAAAAAAAAATATAAAAAATTCAGTGTGATGGAAAAACCACCAATCTAGTTAAATCCGGTTCAATATTTGTGGGTTGCAACCTTAGATCTTTCAAATTTTCAAATGGTTCCTTTGCGTTGTCAAAATGTTTATAACTACACTGAAGCCTTTTTCGACTAGGTATGATGATGGAAAAGCGATAAGGTATTTCTCAGCAATGTTCCACAATGCAGGATACTGTGTTTCAATGTTACGTTGCAACAAGGACTTCTGATAGCCTTGGTTGAAATTCTGCTTAAGCTCCTCGTCTGTCCTGATGGTAATCAACTCTTCTTGGATTATCGCATTAGCTTCGTCCTTGGCTGTGATATTTTCCGGATTTATTATCAATTGTGGAATTTGTAAATTTAAGAGATCCTCAAACCTTTAAGTAAAATCCTTTTGTAATGCGTCCAAGTGAGTGATATATGATAAAATAACATCGTCTTGAAGCATTTCTGGTAATTTGACAAATGCGGAAACTATGTATATCCTTTTGTGCTTAAATTTTGTTTATAAAGGATGAGTTTACCCACAAAGGCCGATATTATTAATTTTGTATTAATCAAAGATATCAGTCAAGTTATAAATATCTGTTTTACAATTGTTCAGATTTTCTTTCAAATTCGGATCTTTTTCTTGTAAAAACTTCAACATGTATTCAAAAATAGCTGAAAAACTTGTTAAGCTGGAGTCTCTTGATAGCCAGCGAACTTCAGTGTGCAGAAGTAACGGAGTAGAGACTTTGTCGTTTTCCTCACATAGCAGAACAAATAATCGAGAGTTCAAAGAACTACCTACGTAAAATGTGCCGGTAAACATCTCTCAGAAGAGTGCAACTTAAATAAAGAACTTCCACCGTCTTGCATAAATTGCCAAGGAAGGCACCCAGCAAACTATCGCGGATGTGAAGTGGCGAAAGAACTCCAAAAAAGGCGCGATACGCTTAAAAAAACCTTACGTTCAAACCCAAACGCAACCACAAATAAACCTAATATTGCTAAAGAACAGGCAGTGAAAGAAAGAAAATCCATCGCGGTAAAGTCGAAGGATATACAAAAAAAGATTGACGCTCTAACGTATGCACAAGCTGCGTCGCAAGGAAATAAAAAAAAGCGATGTTACGCCAGATCCAGTGGCATACGTTTTCTCCTTAATTCTCACGATACTTGAGGGGCAAGGCAGAAAAAATAAATTCTAAGTTGAAAAACTGAGCAATCTCAAGAAAAAAATACGTTAAACTCGATTTCAAGTATGAATATGAAACAGCTACTAAAAATATTGACGTGGAACGCAAGCGGCCTTATTAAAAAACTCGACGAACAGGAAGTGTACTTACGAACATTTGACATTTGCTTGATTTCTGAAACTCACTTGAGGAAAGGACTTCGTGTGGAACTAAAGGCATACTTTGCCTGTCATGCATACCACCCATCAAGAAATGCCAGAGGCGGATCCTCATTGTTCATTAAAGATTGTATTGAACACTCTATAAATATGAAGATTGAATGCGATGCAATGCAGTTAAGTTCGGTTCGCGTAAAATATAACCACCTGCACTACAACATTGCATCCATTTATTGTCCCCCGCGATGCAAGCTAGAAAAGAATGACTTTAAAGGTATCTTTGATTCACTCGGACCGAATTTTATAATTGGTGGTGACTTTAATTCGAAACATACCTTCTGGGGCTCAAAATGTAATTCAACGAAAGGCAGACAACTTTATGAAGCCGGAATGCAATGTAAAGTTGACTTTTTCTCGACAGGAAAACCAACATATTGGCCTTCGGATATAACAAAGACCCCTGATCTTGTAGACTTCTTTGTCACAAAGGGAGCGGCCAAAATTTCTACAAACATCGAGGAAAGTTATGATCTCTCCTCAGATCACTCACCAGTCATTTTGACACTAAGCATACTCTTAATTAAGAAAGAAGTGGCGCCTAGATTAACTAACAACAAAACTAACTGGGACGGTTTAAGAAATTACTGCAATGAACATATTGTTCTAAACGTGTCGCTAAAAACACAAAACGAAATAGAAGACGAAGTCGACAGATTCATCAAAGTCCTGCAGAACGCTGCCTGGAACAACACTCCAACTCCAAAAAGAAAAGAGAAAGCAAGTTATGAAATAAAATATCCGCCAGAAATAAAAGAACTGGTGAGAGAAAAGAGGAGAGCGCGCAAAAGATGGCAACAATCCCGTGCTCCCCAGCATAAAACATACTTAAACCACTTATGCAACAAGTTGAAGGAAGCAATACGAGATTACAAAAATCGGAATATCTCTACATATCTCGAAGGTCTGACTGACTGACTGCCGAAAGAAGTTCAAATTACTCCCTCTGGAAAGCCATGAAGGGAATCAAAAAGCCTCAAATGCAATTTACTCCCATAAGAAAAAATAATGGCGAACGGGCAAAATAAGATAATGAGAAGGCGGATCTATTTGCCGAGCACCTAGAAGAAACGTTTAAGCCCTTTGATGGACAGGCGTTAACAGGAGGTTCTTATTATATAATTACGGCACCGGACAATTTTAGAATAAAAACAGTATCCCTACGAGAACTTAACCAAGCAATTAAAAAATTGAAAAATATAAAAGCCCCTGGTTATGATTTGATAACAGGTCAAATTCTCAAGGAGTTGCCAAAGAAAGCCCTGATCAAACTGCTCCAACTTATAACTGCAGCGCTAAGATGATTAAACGTTCCAAGCCAATGGAAAGTTGCCGAAGTTATAATGGTCCCGAAACCAGGCAAATCTCTAAATGAAAAAAAGTCCTACAGACCGATATCGCTTCTGGCGATAATATCTAAAATAATTGAAAAACTCCTATTGAAGCGCTTACAACCGATCATTGAAGAGAGGCGTCTAATTCATGATCACCAATTCGGTTTTAGAACTAAGCACTCCACAATTGACCAGGTCTTTAGAATTACGAATGAAATTGAGAAAGCCCTAGAGGGGAAAAAGATATGTTCTAGCGTATTTCTTGACGTGTCTCAAGCCTTCGATAAGGTATGGCTTGAAGGCTTAAATTTTAAGCTAAGTCAGGTTCTTCCGAGAGAGCTGCATACGATTCTGAAATCGTACCTGGAAAACAGAATTTTTCGCGTTAAACATGGCACCGAATACTCGGAATTTAAAGAGATAGCTGCTGGAGTTCCGCAAGGAAGTGTACTTGGTCCGGTATTGTTTTTACTCTAAACTCGAGACATACCGGAAGAATCAGTTATCATAGTAGCCACGTTTGCGGACGACACGGCGATACTAGCTACAGATACTTCAGTCGAGTTAGCTACTGGAAAGCTACAAACGGCTTTGGATAAATTCTACGAATGGACAAAGATATGGCGAATTGTTCTCAACGAGACCAAATCTACTCATGTTAATTTTACTTACCGGAAAATAAACAACCTTCCCATTTTCATTAACTCGGTACAAATACCATATGCAAATGAAGCAAAGTATCTAGGAATGACACTAGATGTAAAACTGAAATGGAAGCCGCATGTTAAGAAGAAACGTGATGAACTTGAAAATAATTTCAGACAAATGTACTGGCTATTAGGAAAACATTCCAAGTTCTACATAACAAACAGCTCATCTATAAGCAAGTGCTTAAACCCGTTTGGACGTACGGTATACAACTTTGGGGTTGTACTAAACCAAGCAACCGAAATATTCTCCAAGGCTATCAAAACAAAGTTCTAAGACAAATCGGGAACGCCCCATGGTATATCAGAAACAATGATATCCATAGTTACCGTCGAGGACGAAATAATTAACTTTGCTCGCAAACTCCATATTCGTCTTCATGGTCATTGTAATAATAAAATACTCCAAATTCTGGACGAGACAAACTTAGTGCGTCGATTACAAAGAATGAGTCCATTCGATCTGGCGCGATAAGGACTATTCGCATATAATAGCGGTACTAAAAGGTGCTTTTGCTGGAAAGCTACCTGCCCCACGCGAACGTTATTTGAAACGGAAACTACTTGATAAGGTTACTTTTATTAGTAGTCGATTAGAAGGGAGGCGTGTTTTTAGTGAGTAAGAATCTCACACTACTATGAGCAACGGGTTCATAGTGTCTATGAAGATTTTCACACCTACCCACCAAAAAAAAAAGAAAAAAAGAACTACCTCGAATCTTGTTGACAGCATTTATAACATGGTGTTAAGGCCGATGCAATCTAGGACTCAGATTTTTTGCTACTAAATGTTGTCTGTGAATCACTCAGTGAATGATCAATACCTCCGGCTTGTCACTTTAAGTGGCCTATAAAACCACAATGACGACCAACCATATATGCAACAGAAACAATGTTCTTCCATGGAATAGCTTTATCGGTAAAAAAAAAAATCGTTCCACGGCTTGAAAAATCGATTCTCCTCTGGTATCAGTCTCTAAATATGTAGCAAAAAGCAGTACTTGGCAGGGATCGAAAACACCGGGCATTTTGATTTTTTTTTGGAAAAAAGGCCAGTAGTAGTTAAGGTTGTAAATTAAAAATAGGTACATCTGGTTGATGCTGATGAAGCTGCCTGTCGATTCCTGGTATGCCTTTAGGAACTTAACCCATTTTGAAAATGGACCAAATAAAATTAACACATAACATAAGTGGCCAAATGAACCAGTTATTTCAACCTTTTATATTGATTGAGCAGATGGAAACTAGTTGAGTTAAACATTTATTTTTCTAGCCGAAACAAAAAACTTCAATTGACCCAATATTATTTCTGGTGAAAATAAATTGATTTATTAGACCCAATATTTTTTTGGGCCATCGAAAATGGGTAAAAGAGGCTTTTAATTTTTTTTGGGTGAATATTATGTCTATATAATATTATAAGCAATGCAAACTATTTGAAATTATAAAGATAAAAAGTAAAAACGATGATATAAAAGGGTATTTTACACTTCAGTGCCAGGAAAATGATTCTTTGTGTAGAAGGAGCAAGGAAAGAAGGTACAAATGTCGTAAGGAAAACAAATTCTGTAGATGTTTTTTTTTTATATACATTCATATATTGGCAACGATTAGTATAAGGCCTCGTAGAAGTAGCATCTTCCGACAGGTGCTGGTTCTTTCAATGACGAAAATGAGCCTCTGCAGCCGAACATCTTGCAGCTCTGCTAATAAGTCCTACTTCACGCCTCCCCGTGGCGCCATCTGGGAATCTCATTAGAGATTGCGAAGTGAAGGGGGCAAATGGCGAGTTTCCTGCGCCATTTACCAGGATTAGTGTCGGAAAAACAAAACAAGACCTTATTATCCGGGCTACTCCGACATATTTAGAGCTCAGGCCGGAAAGGATTTCCAGGACTTAGTCAGGGTCTTGGGAAAGAGATGGTGGCGGACGAGCCCTATAAGGGTCAACGGCAGCGCTCACATCCCGGAACGGGTTACTGGCTTCGGTGTAACCGACCCCTCGTCCTAGGGGCACTCGAAATGGAACTGGTCCACCAGGTTGGGGGTTGTGCCGCCGGGGTAACTGCCCGGCCATTTAAAAAAAATTAAGTTACGAAGCATCAACAAGCCTCGGATATGGACGGATCTACTGTTGACAACCCACGCAAACGATTTAAGGACAATGAGCTTCGGATATGCACGTGGAATGCTAGATTCCTTAATAGACCACGTGCAGCCGAGCAACTAGCGGAGGCCCTAGACTGCTGCACAGAGGAGAAAGATGACGACACCAAGGGTGCCTTCTACGAGCTCCTTAACAAGATCTACGAGCAATGCCCTAGCTATGACATTAAAATTATCCTCGGTCATCTTAATGCAAAGCTAGGAAGAGAGGGTATCTTTGGTGGAACAATCGGAAAATATAGCCTGCACAACACCACCTCCGATAACAGATTTAGGCTAATCGACTTTGCGGCGGGGCGAAACATTGTCGTGGCTAGCACGCGGTTCCCACATCTCGACATACACAAGGGGACTTGGAGAACTCCTGATCAATCAACAGTCAACCAGATTGCTCACATTGCGAGGAGCCAACATCGACTCGGACCATTACCTTGTTGTAGCCAAGGTACGGTTGCGGATATCTCAAACTATGCCAAGACAAATTAATGCTGTGAGAAAATTCGACGTCAGACGGCTACAATCGCAAGAGATCGCCAAGTCCTTTTCCGATCGAGTGTCTCTTAATCTCTTAAGAGGTCCAATGCCACCAGCATCAAGCATCGAAGACCATTGGAAACACTGCCAAATCGCCATCAGAGATGTCGCTTCTGATGTGCTGGGTTTCACTCGTCCACCACAACGAAACCCCTGGTTCGGTGATGACTGCCGGCAAGCACATGCAGCTAAGCAAGATGCATATAACGCGGCGCTGCTTAGAAAGACCAGAGCTGCTCATTAGCCCTATGAGCGGAAGAGGAGAGACGAGCACCGGCTTCTCAGGACGAAGAAGAAAGAGCATGAGAAGCGCGCGATCGAGGTAATTGAGAGATGCTACTCCAGGAATGAGGTTCGGAAGTTTTACCAAAAGGTAAAAATAACATGCCTCGGAAACAAACCCCGAACCGAAGCCTGTAGAGATGAACAAAGGAACATAATAGTAGAATTGCAGTCGATGCTGAGGATTTGGAAAGATCATTTCTGCAGACTGTGTAACGGCGATAACGGACCAATTACCGCTGTAAGGCAGAATCAACCTTTCAACCTGGACGATGATGACCAACAATTCCATCCACCCGACCTGGATGAAGTGAAGATAGCCATATCGAAGCTTAAGTCCAACAAAGCTGCTGGAGCGGATGGCCTGACTGCCGAGCTCTTCAAAGCGGCAGGCGATGACTTGGTAAGGAGCATACACCAACTCATCTGTTAAATATGGCCGGACGAAAGTATGCCCGATGAATGGAACCTCAGCATTGTTTGTCCGATTCTCAAGAAAGGAGACCCTCTAAACTGCGCCAACTACAGGGGCATCAGTCTCCTTAATATCGCATATAAGATTTTATCTGCCGTATTGTGTGAACGCCAGAAGCCGTTCTTCAACAACCTGATAGGTCCATATCAGTGTGGCTTCAGGCCAGGAAAGTCCACCATCGACCAGATATTTACACTACGGCAGATCTTGGAGAAGACCCTTGAGCTTCAGATCGATACCCACCACTTATTCATCGATTTTAAGGCCGCGTATGACAGCATCTATAGAGACGAGCTATATAGAGCAATGTCTAGTTTTGGCATCCCTGCCAAACTCGTCCGTCTGTGCAGGATGACGATGGAGAATGCACGCTGCTCCATCAAGGTCGGTAAAGATCCCACCGAGACCTTTGATGTCTAGAAAGAATTTAGACAAGGCGATGCGCTGTCATGCGATTTTTTCAACATCGTACTTGAAAGAATAGTGCAAAACTCACGAGCAAACACAAGAGGCACTATCTTTCAAAAGTCCGTCCAATTACTCGCATACGCCGACGATATTGACATAATCGGGAGAAAACAGCGGGATGTCAGTGGCGCTTTCGCGAGTATTGAGACGGAAGCGGCGAAAATGGGTTTAGCGGTCAATGAGGGCAAGACCAAGTATATGCTGTCAAGCAAAAAGGACAACCAACACCGACGTCTCGGACAGAACGTCACCCTCGACAGATATAACTTTGAGGTAGTTAAGGACTTTGTCTACCTAGGCTCCGCTATAAATACAGACAACGACACCAGCGCTGAGATCAAGCGAAGAATAATTCTTGCCAACCGCTGTTTCTTTGGTTAAGAAGGCAATTGAGTAGCAAAGCCCTCTCTCGGACAACAAAAGTCACCCTTTATAAGACTTTAATAATCCCGGTCCTGCTCTATGGCGCAGAGGCATAGACATGTCAAAAATGGATGAGGGTGTCCTTGGTTGCGTCGAGAGAAAAATTCTTCGGGCGATCTTCGGTCCCGTCTGCATTGAAGGTGAGTGGAGGAGGAGATACAACGACGAACTATATGGACTGTACAGCGAAATGGACCTTGCCAAAAGAGTGAAGATCCAAAGACTGAGATGACTAGGTCATGTAGAGCGCATGGACACCAATGCTCCGGTCCGAAAAGTCTTCGAATCCGCTCCCGAGGGACAGCGCAGTAGAGGAAGGCCAAGACTCAGGTGACGCACGCAAGTGGAAGAGGACCTCAGCCAACATAGCGTGCGAAACTGGAGGCAGCTAGCCAGGGATCGAGCTGGCTGGAGAAGCTTGTTGACTGAGGCCCAGGTCCACTCCGGACTGTAGCGCCACCTAAAATCAAGACACACATATATTGTTAGTATGATACTTTCAATAGTTATTATTCAAGGAATTCAATCTGACAAAGAAAATGTCTCTCATATGGTTTTCCGCTAGATTGCACCGAAGATCGCTCAGAATGATTCTGAGAGCTGAAAATGCCCTTTCAACACTAACTTGCGTAGCGGGCACAGCTTGAACGACGGATGCCAATTTTCACAATGAAGGGTACTTACATTTTTTTAGCAATCAAGCTCAGCGTATGCCTTGGCAATGCAGGATAAAACTGGTGAGGAATCTTCGTCATCTGATGAATCGATTTCCTTCATCTTGCTGTGTGGTTTGAGTTTCATCAAATAAAAATTCGGTGTTAAAGTTAGATCCTTGTTGGCTGTGTCCGGAAGTCTAGAAATTACAAAAAATTATGTGTTCTTTAAGAAAAATTTTTTTACTACTACATACACGTTTGTTTTGATGAAATCGATGAAAGATTGGGTTTAAATGACTTTGCTTTGTTTTGTTCCGGTGTTAAAAGACGCCTCAGTCGCGGATCAAGAAATACTCGAACTATAATGCAGCAAAAACATGTTCTGTTTCCAATAATGCTTCTTCTCGTTTTTTCACGCAGCTCAATAGTAGCTCAGAAATACTTGTCTTCGAGATCGAAATTTTCCCGAAAACAAAACTGGCCCTTTATTACATATGAGTGTATTCTAATAGAATAAACTGGGGGCTTAAAAAACAAAGGGTATTTTCTATAAATTTTTGATTACCCAAAAAAAATTTACGCCCGAAAAATTATTGGGTCAAACTAACCCGTTTGCTCTGCAAAAATGAACAAATTATATTTAATGTATCAGGTTTCATTGGCCCCAAAAAAAAATTGGGTCGAATGAACCCATTTACTTTGGGCAAAAAAAATTGATTGTAGAGAAAAATAAGCACTTTTCACCTCTAATTATATTGGGCTATAAATACCTGTTTCATCAGCCTTTTTCAAAAAATAGGTCAATTGGGTGTGGTCCCTGGTTCTTGGCACATATTTTCATCTTTGATATATCGAACATATGCTAAGAACATAGCTCCTTTTCCGGGTAATGTAGACTCTTCCAACTGGAGCGAGAATCTGTTGTTCTGTAAGAAATGGCATACAGTGTTTTCACGTCGCGACCCATTTCGTCTATTCGTCTTTGAACGGTGTTATTGCTCAAAGGAATTCTCTTAATAATATCATGTGCGGACTTGTGCAATACATTTTTGAGGACCTCCGCAATGGCTGGTAAAATAAGCTGCTCTCCAATTGTGTGGGGTTTCCCCGACTTCGCTATTAGTAAAGATATATTATAGGCCGCTCGTAAGCCATCAAGGTCTTGCATAGATGAAGACGTAAATAAAGATCTTATGGAGGCCTTTTCTCGAGTTTTTCTTTAAGTGCTTGAAAGAAGGACAATGGCTTACTTTTTTTGTCAGCATGTACCTACTCTTAATAAGTGGTCCCCAATTTTCGAAGGCTTCATGGCATCTGAATACTTTTTCACATATGAGACACATCGGCAAGTGTAGGTTTGATAGAGATGAAATAAATCGAAACTCCAAGTAGTCCAAACTGTATTGTCTGCATTTTTTTTTGTCGTATCTGCCATCATAAAACTAAACATTTATAATTTGAGGTAGCAAATGTTCTAAAGTAATTTCAAAAAATACTTAGGAAAATATTAAAAGGTTTTATTGGTACTTACCCTGTTTCTTTTTCATAAACCTTAGAAATGTATGTTAACGCTATAACCGCTCGTAGGTAACTAAGGATTTTGTAAATTATTTTTAGCTTTGTAATCACTTTGAAATCTCTTGAATTTAATTAGTAAATGAGTGTATTATAATTGGTTTTCAAGTGCCAACGAATTTCAAAACGCATCTGAAAGACTTGTATCTGGAACGAACTTGTCCACGCATATTGTCCTGCCGAGTTTTTTTTATCTTGTTCGAATTTGTGCACGCTTATCGACTTTTTGAGTTTTTTCAAAGTACAACAATGATACTCCCTACTAAAATATTAGTCATTCTTATAACAAGTTGGTACCCGTAACACAATTTATACAGTATCTTGAACATTTCAAATAAGAACTTGTGTTAATTAATCGTCGACTTCCAAAATCAGTTTTCGTTAATGTCGACCCTGGGGAAACCGATTTCGATTCCAAGGGGTCGACACCGACCACTTTGGGTATCCCTGCTCTAAAGGCTCCATCACACTTCTACGAGTGCTTGAATCATTGAATCATGTAAATTACTTTATGTAAATTTATTATCTGTGATGTAACCATAAAAATATGTCCACATCCACGTCGAAGTGACGGTGGTGGTAACCAACAAAACTTATTTTGTGAGCTGGTGCTTTTAAAGGTATTAGACTTGCTTTTTGATCAAAATTTCCCTTTCCTGTAGAGCGTTAGAATTTGTTCAATCATTTTACCAGTAACACACATGTCACTCACTTATGATATTTTTCCAGCGAATTTCCTGATCCAGATAATGATAATCGATGACAAAGCATTGTATTCTTCTCCCTAGACTACCTACCGGAATTCCGAGATATGGAAAGCGAGCAATTAATTTCATCGACATCATCATTCCGAAAGAGAAACTAAATAAATCCATTTGCGTATCAATCATGTTTGGCATCGAGACTTTGGTCTGCTGCTTCTATGTAGTTAGCATCGTTCCGTGTGGCATAGAGGACCATCCGCAGCAGTATCTTTGTCTGCAACACCCAGAAGCCAGACGTGAAAATCCCAGCGGGTTATAAACCAATCGACGAGAATAATGCTAACGCATCACTAAACAACAATTTATTGCCCTCAATCGATCATCATAATCCCTTCATCCACGAGCTTCAGCTTTTACAGAAATATCGATGTAGAGATATTCATTTTCCCACCAATTACATCGGACTTTTACCTTAGCCCTTTGACGTTTTTACTGCTTTACTGCTTCGGTAAGTTTTCAATGGAGGATTATGTTATCCGGCAGACAACTACTAGTGATGATGCTGCTGTTGTTGGGAATACCCGTCAAAGTTCAGTTGAGTACATCATTTCGTAACTTGTGGAATGGGTGATGATTCAAGTTGTTTCTCGAGTTATCAATCAAGGCCGACAAGTAGCGTATAGGAATTCTTTTCCTGTTCCACTTTATAGGGTATGTTCTGAAGAGTTGGTTGGCTCCGAATTTGGACGGTTTCTTGAGAAAATTTTCGAAAGTATTTGCACATTCAAGAGGTTGAGATAGTTATGCATTACTAAGCGGATGTTTAGAGAGAGAAATTATCTACTTACATCTCTTTTGTTAATTTTTTTCTGTATATAAGCAGGGTAAGCCATACCATCTGGCACATTTTTAAAAATGTCTATGAGGAAACACTGTTCAATATTTTTCAACGATTGTTACCTTCCGACTTATTATGTAATATCAATTTATTCAAATGATTACCTCAGCTGGATTGGCAGTTAGCCATCCTGTCATCCTATTTTCGATGGTTTTGGCGTTAAATCGCAGTTCCTCGGCCGTTAAGCAACATACCAAGATCTACTATATTTGTGAACGTGTCATAACATGCCTGCAGAAAAAGATCGATAGAAGAGAGGTTTCTTGCTTCTTCTTATGCTTTTATTAACCCTTTCCTCGTTATACGAACTTATGCGTAACGATGCATTTTTACTGCATCGCTGCTGCTCCGCTTATGGGGTTGGCTAATGTCGCAGACCGCAGAACGCGTCTACATAATGCTCGGTCCTGGATCGCTTCAGTGGTTAACCCCAGACGTTGTTGCGCATTTGCCATCTGAGAAATCCAGGAATTCTTTTTCCGACCTCGTTTTCTTACAGTTGGAGTGACCGTAGTTGATAGGGCCTTTTTAACCGGATTTTCCGCAGATCTTCTTTGAACGTGGCAATACTAGCTTATTCTATTCGCCTCAAGCTGTTGGGTTACCGAATTCTTTATATGTAGACTTCCTCTTATACGCGTAGATCTAATACAATCGCGTTTAGTGACTCCACTAGACATCCTTAACATTTTCATTTCCGCTGCCATCATTTTGTTTTTAAACGCTTCGTACATTGTCCAGCACTGTGAACCGTATATAAGAGCTCGTCTAACAACCGTGGTGTAGAGTTTCACCTTTAATTTAAGTGGAAATTTTCGGTCGCAAAAGATTCCCGAATTTTCCCGCCATTTCATCCATCCCACACTCACTCTGTGGTTTACGTCGTCGTCACATTTCGCTTCCATGTTAACGATTGATCCCAAGTACTTAAAGATAGTGTTTTTCAGAAGAACTATTCCGTCTAACATTATATCCGGAACAGGTCTTTGCTCCGTCTTTGAACGACATATTTTAAACCCGTTTCTCTCTAGCGCATTTTTCCATGAATCTAAGGCGTCCTGCAAATTTTCGACGCTACCGTTTAGTATAAATGCGTCGCCAGCGAAGAGAATTGCCGTTACATTTGCTTCGCGCATGCAGTCTTTTAAAAGATAGTCGAATACTACGTTAAAGAGGAAAGCGCTAAGTACCCTTCCTTGATGCACTCCGACATTAACTGGAAAAATTTCTCGTTAGTCCAGCAGAGCTTTTAACCGCAGTTTTCACGTTTCCGTACATGTCTTGTATTATTCTAATATACGTCTCCGGTACCTTTTGAGACCTCAGCGCTGCCCATCTGAGATCCCTAGGCACTCGATCGAATGCTCTCTCGAGGTCGATAAATACCATGTGTAAATCCTTAGACGAATCTCAGTGCTTTCCATTATTATTCGTAGGCTTTGGATAGCGTCCACCGTCGATCTTCCTTCAACAAATCCACACTGGCTATTATCGAGCTTTATTATTTGCCGAAAACGTTCGTTTAAGACTCTTTCGACGATTTTCATCGCGTGTGACATAAACTTGATTGAACGGCAGTTGTTGCATTCTCGAGTGTCGCCTTTTCCTTTGTATAACGGCACCAAGAAGATACTTCTCCATTCATACGGCATAGGTTGTCCACATTTTAATTTATTTAAGAGTTTCGATAGCCATTCGCTGCCGATTCCCTCCATCTTCGACCAAAACTTTGATGGAATGTTGTCTAGTCCCCGCCGCTTTTCCCGCTTCATTTTTCCAACTGCTAAACTTATTTCTTCGATTGAAAAGTCCGAAACTTCCTTCTCGAATAGACCAGCTGTCGGCACGATATCACGTGGAAACTGTTTGTTAAGCAACTCCTTGCAGTATTCAAGCCACCGGTCACAAATTTCCTTTTCATTTGTTAATAAGCGACCGTCTGCGTTTTTGATGTATTTCGGCGAGGTTATTTCCATTGAATTTTTTCTCCTCTGTGCAGCGAGCTTAAAAATATTTGTCATTTTAGTACTGTACGACGTTTGAACTTCTTGGATAGCTTGTCTTCTATCCGCCGATCGTGAGGATATTTGTTCCAACTCCTGGTACAGGTTTTCCTCTTCTGCCGCTCGAGTTCGAGCCAGGACTTTCTTTGCGACGCTCGTATTCAAGAGCCAGTCGAGCTTTTTCGATATCGCCGCTCCGATCGCATTTTGTGCACGCTTGGAATGCACTCTTCTTGTCGGCCACAGCTCGCTTGGTTTCGTCATTCCACCACCATGTTTCTTTGCCAACGTGATGGTATTTCGATATACTCCCCAGATGGGACTTTGCGAGTGTTATGCATTCCTCGTGCATACAGTTTCACATTTCTTGCGGGCTAAGTGAATCTGCTATACCATTTATATTTTGAAGTACTTCTTTAGCCAGTGCGATAAATCTTGCGCTTCGTTCCTTCGATAGATTATACCACCGGATTTTTGGCTTTCCAAACGATGCCCGTGTTTTCGATGGTTCCGCTGTGAAAAATTCTGTAATGAGCAGACGGTGTTGGCTTACTAGCGATTCTCCAAGTATTACTTTACAGTCCTTAACACGGTTTCTCATCGACATTTTGCAGAGGTGATAATCTATTTGCGTTTCGTGGCCTCCGCTGCTATAGGTGATAAGATGTCGTTGATGTTTAATAAACATTGTATTTAAGACGGTTAAGCCGTAAGCCCTACATGCTACAAGGATGTCTTCGCCAGCTGAATTTCTGGTTCCAAAGCCTTTACCGCCGTGGCAGTCCTCATAATCAACATTTGTTTCTCCGACGTGGCCATTTAAATCTCCGCCTACGAAGAGCATCTCATCGATAGGTATATTTCTAAGCAAATTACCGAACGTTGACCAAAATGTATCTTTTTCCGATTGGTCGCATCCATTTTGTGGAGCGTACGCGCTAACAATGTTCCACGTTTCATTGTGTATGACGAGTTTAACACTCATCAAGCGGTCGCTTATTTTCAAGATACCAATGATGTTGTTTAGAAGATCCGCTGCAACAACGATTCCAACACCGTTTCGTCCATTGACCGTTCCATGGCAGAACATCTTAAATGCCTTAGTTTTTAAATCTAGAAAACGCGCTTTATTTCCTGTATTACACCACTTCGTTTCCTGTACGCACAGGATTTGTAGAGTTCTTCGACGCATAATCGCTTCCAGTTCTAAACTTTTTGAGGTCATCGATCCGACGTTCCAACTTGCAAACCGAAGTTTAGGAAAATATTTTGGATACTTCATTTTGCCCGCCCCCGGAATCCGTCGGGCTCTGACACAAGCACTTCTGCTTGCTCTGGGATCACCCGAATGCATTGCAATCGAGGTGCCCAGCGGGGTAGTGCTACTAATTGCGATCATTTCCATGAAGTTTAAAGTTTGAGTGGTTTGACACTTGTATGCTCACTTCGAATTGATTGACTGTTTCTTGATAAAAATAAAAATTGGCTGAATACTTCAATTGGGTTTAAGAACTACTCAAGTCAGACTGTAGTTTATTGTGAAAAAGCTTATCGTCCCAGAAAAGATTTTGTTGATTCTTCGCAAAGAAGCAAATGCCACAAGAGTGAGTCTTTGAGAAAAAATCACTCGACTGATGAGTTAACTGTTCCAATGAGCTTACGATTTTTGGTCAGTTAGAAACAGTGAACGTTCTGAAAGACGTTACCACAAATTATCCCGAAAGAGCTGTTAGATATAAAACAGCATACAAACATTTTGGAGTAGCTAAAAGGAGACAACTGACTGGAAGACAAGCTCTTTCTATGTTCGTGAAAGCTAAACTCACCAGACACCAATACAGTGTAATAAGAGCAAATGATAAGTCAAGGTTGCCATCATATAAAAAAATCTAACTTGCTGAAAAGGAGTGTTACCCTTCTACAGAACATATCACGGTCACCGATACTGTTGTTGAAGTTAAATTGCAAGCTTTTGAAAAGTCTGGAGCTTATATGTAAGTTTAGCATGCATAGTTTCGGGCAATCGGAATACAAGCAAGGTTTCTCTGATCCGAATTTTGAAGACTCTTGGAGTCGCTTTTACCCAAAAGATTAGTTTCGAATGCGCCAGGACATCAGCATTTCATAATTTGGCAAACTGAAAGACCTTCAACTTGATATGTATGCCATTGCAGATACCAAATCAACGTAAAAATGCTTTGTTTGCGGGCGCACGTCAAAGGATTTCAATAAGATAAAAAAAGCATACAACACAAAAATAAAAGATACAACTCGCTTGGAATTCGGATTGTCGGTGCTTCATGCTTGGATACGGTTTTTTGAATGTTTGTTGCACCTAAGTTACAAAATACATCTGATGAAATGGCAAATTCGAGACGAAGAAGAAAAAAAAAGAAAGAAAGATATCCAAAGTTTGAATTGAAACTATGAGATTGGTAGTACATAAGCCGAAACCTGGATTTGGAGGCAATTGTGATGGAAAAACTGATAGGCGATTCTTTAGTAAACAACCGGTTTAGATATTGAATTGATAAAAAGATTTAAAACAGTGTTAATAACCATAGGTAGTGGACGCGAAATAAAGTTGGACAATTGGTGTCCAATGCCTCCCACAATTCATACAATTTTAATTCATGGCCCGGCCATTTTAAAACATGCCTTATTGCCAATAGTTCATAAATAGAGAAAATTTTGCTCGAAAAATATCGCTCTTAGAACCAACGAAGATATTGTTACGAAAACTAAAATGAAAAGAAAGAAACAGCAGAAAAACAAGAAAATTTTGATTTTTTTGACAGCTGAAAAGGTTCGTTCGAATTATCGAACATGGCAGGGTATTCAGCGAAACGAAAAAGACGAAAGATAAAATCATAAGCTATAAGAACAGGAACAAAAAAAAGACATGACTACATTACAGATTATAGCAAATTTCAAGAAGCCAACTAGGAAAAAAATTGCCGTTTCCTGTGACGTAACATTTCTCCAACCAAAAAAAAAAAAACGGTTGGCGAACGAGCGGTGGATTCTGAGGCGTTACAACGGATGAAGAAATGGAAAATAAAATGGAGCATAAAAGGAAAAGTTTTGGAAGAAGAGCAGAAGTCACAAAGAAACAATCGAGCTATCTCGACCGGAGTAAAGAACACAGAATGAATGTAATTTATAAATAAACAAAAAAAAAAAAAAAGGACCACTCGGGAACCAACAAATTTAGAAGTTTTCTTTTTGTCTTATATTTTATTTTCTTTCTTAAAGTTCGGTGCTATTTTTGGGATCTTTTTCGGACATCTAGGCGATTTTCGTAACACTGGTGTCAGGTGTGGGGTAGTGATCGCTTATCAGAGGAAAGCAAGCCACAAAAATAATGGATCCGAAAAAGATCACGCCGGAAAAAAAGACGAACCCGTCGAGTTCTACGGAGTCGTCTTCTCTACGAGCAATGCTGCAGGACTATATGGTAAACCAGAGTCAGTTTTGGGAACAAAAACTGTCCGACTGGAAGCAGGAGATGGAACCCGGAACTCGGACATCGAGAAGAGAATGGAGGAGTTAGAACGGTCAGTTAGCTGTTTGTCGTTCGCCAAAGCTGTCAATAATGGCCAGCATTCCTCTCCCAAAAGTAAGTTAGTTGAGGGAAATGGGTTACCGGCAAGCGGACAAAGTACCGACTTACATCATTTGGATATGGAGGTAACACCGACAAAGGAGGCCACAATTGGGCCACCGGTATCTGGTAATCCGAGCCCCGCTGTGCCTGGTGAGGCACCATATCCTGTGCTAAAACGGGCGCCTATTCCAGTTGCTGTTCAACTGTTCGACGGCAGCGGTTCATGGACGGACTTCCAACGACAGTTCGAGATTGCTGCAACATGTGCAGGCTGAGAGGCTAAGGAAAAAGCAAATGTGTTAGCAATGCAGTTAAGAGGAGAGGCCCTTTCTATTTTAAGTGATTTACCTTTAAATTGTGAACCCGACTACGAATTGCTGGGACATTTGCTGCGACAGCGCTTCGGCGAAAATAGCAGGTCTATCTACACTCAGCTGCGATGTTGTGTGCAGGGTCCCAAAGAAAATTTTGCCGAATTTGCTTTAGGTCTTCAGCGACTAACAGTTTCTTCCTGGATGTCCAGCAAAAGTCGTGCAGGAGGTGATGGTAAGCCTGTTTATTGAAGGACTGAGAGATGAGTCCATCCAGGACCTTATAACTGTTGGACGCCCTACTACGTTGACGGATGCCGTAAGTCTGGCACAGGAGCTCCAATCTAGAAACAAGCGGAGAGACAACAGGAAGCAGTTGTCCACCGTTAAAAATCTCAATGCTTCACATCAAACAACGACGAACCGGAATTGTACCTACAACGGACCACGAATGCGGAACCACCTTAGTCAGGAAGGAAGAAAGAGTCAAGGGATGGCAAAGGTGATATTTTTTGTAAATCATAGGGAATTTTCTCAATATTTCGCTATAGTGCCACATGGAGTCCCAAACATCTTGGGGGTCGATATTTTATTGAAGCATCAGTGTCACTTAGATTTTGAAGAGATGACAATAGAGATGAACGGGAAAAAGCACGCATTGCAACTACCACCTGCATCAGCATTACAACTGGCGACGCTTGCCACGTCGGAAATATTAAAAGCCGGAAGAGAAACCCTGGCAGAAGCCTAATCGATCCTTGCAGCAAAACCTTCCTGATCAGGATGGCCAATCATTCTTCGCGTGACACAATGCTACCCAAAAACACTGTGGTGGGGAAAATGGAAACAGTAGAGGTATGCGAAGTCCCAACTGGTCTGGTAATGAGCAAATTTATAGACGTAAACGATTTGCTACGAGAAGTACCCCCGGAACTATCCAAAGAGCAGCTGACGGAGTTTGAAAAACTATTGGAGGAATTTCAAACAATTTTCTCAAAAGGACCAGTAGACTTTGGACGAACAGGGATTGCAAAACATAAAATCGATACCGATATCGAAAAACTACCGGCGGGAAGAGTCCCAATGGCGAAACGCGAGGAGATGGAAGAGCTTCTCAAGGATATGAGCGACAGGGGAGTTATAGAAAGTTCAAATAGCCCCTGGGCTGCACCTATTGTGTTGGTCAAGAAGAAAGACGGATCTTCGAGATTTTGCGTAGATTATCGACAACTCAACGAAATAACAAAAAAAGATTCCTACCCCTTGCCACGCATGGATGACTTCTTCGCCTCAATGGCAGGCGCTAAATGGTTTTCGACTATGGATCTCCAAAGTGGCTACTGGCAAGTCGAAATGGATGCAAAGGATAAGGAGAAAACGGCATTCACAAATGGCAATGGGCTATGGCACTTCAACGTTATGCCGTTTGGCCTCTGCAATGCCCCGGCGACGTTTGAAAGGGTGATGGACGAAGTTCTGCGAGGACTTTCGTGGCGGACTGCACTCGTTTACTTAGGCGACATCATCGTTTACTCTGGGACATTTGAAGAACACATACAAAATTTAAGACTGGTTTTTGAGCGGTTACAAACAGCCAACCTTAAATTAAACCCAGGTAAATGTAATTTTCTCAAATCCAAAGTAGCATACCTAGGTCATGTCGTTTCTGCTGATGGATTGGGCACGGATACGCAGAAAATCAAAGCCGTTCAACTCTGGCCGAACCCCAAGACTAAGCGACAGGTACGAGGCTTCCTTGGACGTTGTTCCTATTACCGGCGGTTTATTGAAAGATTTTCGACACTTGCTAAACCGCTTCCAGAACTGACAGAAGAGAAATGCCGGTTTGCATGGAACAAAGACTGTGAGGCAGCATTTAACACCCTAAAATGTAGACTTACCAGTGCACCGATTTTGGCATTCTCAACCACTGATGACCTGTTCGTATTAGACACGGATGCATCGAACGTTGGTATTGGTGCTGTTCTCAGTCAGAAGCAAGGAGACTCGAAGGTGGTAATTGAATATTTTAAATACTTTAAATAGAGCCGAACGAAACTACTGCGTCACAAGACGAGAGCTGCTAGCTGTGGTTTTAGGAACTCATCACTTCCACCACTACCTCTTTGGAAGAAGATTCCTTCTACGTACCGACCACGCATCCATTCGTTGGTTGTGCAATTTTAAGCAACCCGAGGGTCAGATGGCTGGAGCGTTTGCAGCAATACGACTACGAAATTCAATATCGCCCTAGTCCTCGACATGGCAACGCTAACGCGCTTTCCAAGAGACCGTGTGGCGAATGCAAACATTGCACGAAGGTGGACAGTAAAGAAAAAGAGCGCGGCGAGATATTACACTTGGAAGCCGAAGTTGCTACTCTCGCCATCGAACAGCAAAAAGATCCAACATTAGCAAAGGTGAGCAAGTGGCTGAAAGCGGGACATCGACCACCGAAAGAAGACATAATGCAAGAGGATCAGGAGACAAAAAGCTTTTGGGCTATATTCCAGCAGTTGAAAATGGATGCCAGTGTCATTTATAGAACATGGGAAAAGGACCAGGAGCAGAAGAGTTTAGTCGTGATCCCAAAGAACTTAGTTCCAGAAATTCTTCGACAACTCCATAAAAGCCCGAGTGGAGGCCATCTGGGACAGCGCAAAACGCTCGGTAAAGTAAAGGACAGGTATTTTTGGGTAGGTCGAACTGTAGACTCCAAACTATAGTGTAATAACTTCATGGTTTGTCAGGCGCGGAAAGGCCCGACTCAGCGAACAAAAGGACTTCTGAAGCTAAGCCGTACAGGCCACCCATTTGACAGGATTGCTGTTGACAAACTCGGTCCACTTCGACGCACCAAAGCAGGGAACCGATACATAATTGTCGTTATAGACTATTTCACCAAGTGGCCGGAATGTTTTGCCGTGCCCAACCAAACAGCTGAGGTAATAGTCGAGCAAATCATACATAACGTCTTTTGCAGATTCGGTGTCCCGCACTACATTCATTCGGACCAAGGTAGAAACTTCGAATCGGAAGTGTTTCGAAAAACAATGGACGTCTTGGGCTGTCAGAAAACTAGGACAACCCCTTTACGGCCCCAAATCCGACAGCATGGTGGAGAGGTTCAATCGTACGCTGTTGGATTACTTAGCGAAGTTCGTCAGCCCGCATCAGGCAGACTGGGATTTTTTCTTACAGCCGGCCCTGCTAGCTTATTGCGCAGCGGAACAAGAATCGACAGGGTTCTCTCCAGCTATGCTGACCTTCGGAAGAGAACTAAAGCTGCCGGTCGATATAGTTTTCGGAACTCCACTGAAAATAGAGCAAGACAGCCAAGGTTACGTAGCAACAGTTAGAAGCCGGCTCTTAAAAGTACACGAAGTGGCACGAGAAAACCTTAAAATAACAGCCGAATCAATGAAGGACAGGTATGATTTAAGAACTAACGCAATAAAGTTTACTGTAGGAGATGATGCATGGTTTTTTAACCCTAAGAGGCGAAAAGGTCTGTGTCCTAAACTTCAGAGCGACTGGGAAGGCTCTGTTAAGGTTGTGAAACAACTGTCAGATCTCGTCTACAGAATCCAGGCGCATGGTCAGAGGAAACAAAGAGTCGTACATGTAAACAGATTGGCACCGTATATAGGCTCACCTGCAACTCAGTCGGAACTTTGAGTTCTGAGGAGGGGGTAGTGTTACGAAAACTAAAAAGAAAAGAAAGAAACAGCAGAAAAACAAGAAAATTTGGAAAGCCAAGGAAGTTTTGGAAGAAGAGGAGAGAGAGAAGTCACGAAGAAACAATCGAGCTATCTCGACCGGAGTAAAGAAAACAGAATGAATGTAATTTATAAATAAACAAGAAAAAATAAAAGTACCTCTCGGGAACCACCAAATTTAGAAGTTTTCTTTTTGTCTTATATTTTTTTTCTTTCTTAAAGTTCGGTGCTATTTTTGGGATCTTTTTCGGACATCTAGGCGATTTTCTTTACAATATTTTGAACTCTTTGTTGATTTCCTCGGACCCATTGATAACGAGTTTACGAAAATTTTCTAAAGAACGAGAAGGATATTCTACATTTATTGCATTATCCATTACACGAAATGATGCCTTCATCGAATGTTTCCTTCAATAAGTTGATTATTTCGTTCATACGACATCATAATGGTTATCGTACGACAATTGCACTCGATATCGGGTGACAGAATACCAAATTTCGATGCTCGAAGCTTTATATCGTGTGCGGTAATGCCAAATGTGTATTTCTCAGTATCGAGTAGCTCGATACCGTGTGCGGTAATTTGGCCGCAGAGTGCTCTTTTATCGAGGTCGGTTAAGATTTTACCGAGACCTTTGATGTCAAAAAAGCATAAAAACAAGCCGCTACCTTACGATTTCTGTAACATCATTTTTGAAAATATAGTTCAAAACTTACGCACGGATACAAGAAGCAAGAGACACAATCTTTCGAAAGTCCGATCAGTTATCTATTCGCATATGCCGTTGATGTTGATATAAAGAAAGAAAGTAGCGTGATGTTAGTGGCGGTTTCGTAGCGGCGAAAATGGGGTTAGCGGTCAACGAGGGCAAAAACAAGTATATGGTGTCAAGCAAAAAGAACAGCCAATACAGGCGTCTCGGACAGAACGTCATCTTCGACGATATTAAACTCTACGGCGCAAAGGCACGGACATTATCAAAAATTGATGAAAGTGCTCTGGGCTGCTTTAAGAGATGTCTGGTTATATAGAGTGTGTACACACCAACGCTCGAGTCCGAAAAGTCTTAGTATTCATTCCTGAGTGATAGCGTACCAGTTTCAAGCCAATTTAGCGTGCGGAAGTGGAGGCAACTAGCGAAGGATCGGCCTGGCCGGAGACCCTTGTTGGCTGAGGCCAAGGTCTACCCCGGACTTAAATAAGTAAGTATAATGATGCGAAGTAAACCATTAGCCCGTGGGATCTTCTCTGTCGTGTTATCTCGGCCTCTGAATCCATTTACGATCAATCTAGTTTAGCAGCTCGGGTTCAGGCAATGGTCAAATATTTACATTGTAGTAGGTTTCTTATCTCAGTACTCATAAGGAACAACTACATTGGACTCAGGAGGCAAATGAGTAACAGGATGCTTTTTCGTAAGGCCAAACTGGCTTTATACAAGTCAGTTATAGTTCCGATCATGCTATATGGCACAGAGGCCTAGACCTCATCGGAAGCGAATAAAAAGGCATTCGGCAAGTTCGTGAGAAAGCAATTGTGCTTGATTTTGTGTCTTGTTCATATTGACGGGGAACTAGAAGATTCAGCCACGAAATAGTAAAGCGAATCGGCTATGTCGTTTACGGATCCATTGCCTGAAAAAGCTGGACTATTTTGGGCGAATGGATGCCTAAGCTGTGGCTCAAAGAGTCTTTGAGTCTACCTCGAGTGGAGCTCAAATATGGTACAATAGGTGAAAATGGACGTCAACCAATTTGGAATGCGGCACTGGAAGAAGCTGGTGAGAAGTGAGAAGTTTTCTTAGCTAGAGACACTTTTCAGTGGAGGCCCAGGTTTATTATGAACTCTAGCGTTACCTAGGTACGTTTTTCGGAATAAAATAGCATTTTGATTCAAACAGGCGAAGGCATTCTTGAAATCGATGAACAGCAATAATCCTCCTCTAAGTTCACGAGTTCCTGCTGAGCTTCCTTACCACGACAAGAGAAATTTTCAAAAAAGTTTAGCTTACCACCTTCTCTTCAATACAAAGGTGGATTAAGTCCTGAGATGTTGACCTGGCCTTCTGAACTTTTTCCGATTCCTCAGCTCTTGAATCGAATAACCCCTTGCTCATATGATGCCGATATAATCTTTATTTCTCACCACTCTACGAGTATTTGTGTTTCCTCCAATCAAAAACAATTTATTATAACCAACTGGGATTAGTTCGAAACAAACATCTCCAAGGGGCTTCGTGCTTCCAGGTTCCAGGAACTCTAGCGACTCCATCAACAAGCGAATTACTGAAATTAACTGAATCAGAACAAAAACGAATGACTAACGATGAAGGATACTCCAGCCCCAGTTCGAGGTCCAGCTGCACACACCGAGTTCCATCAAATTTTATTAATTTGATGCCATGCTGTCAGAGCTCAGCAGCAGAACAAATGCTCAGTATAGAAAATTACAAGCAAACAATGCTAAAAAATGAAGCAAACAACAACAATAACGACAACTTCATCATAATGGATTATACTAGTCATAGGTTCAATTCGGTTCAGTTCAGTTTAGGGGATTGGGAGTCATTCATCCTCCTCCCCGTTGACAGTAATGACGACGACAACGACAACGACAACAACGACGACTGAGATGTCGAAAATTTCTCCACCAAATCGTCATTTGCCAATGTCAAGTATGACAAATTGAATCGGAATATTTCAAAAAACCCCAAAAAACAAAAATCGTTTCTTCAATTTTTTGTGGCGTACACAAAAGTGTCGTATTATGTGCTGAGAAAGTAATTTTCGGAATTTCAGGGTCGACAGAGGGGCCTTACCGACGGATGATCTCTGGAGCACAAAAAGAAAAAAGAAAAAAAAAGTGGACAAACTGGCGACCGAAAATTGACTGTCAACGAAATAAGGCAGGAAAATAGAGTCTTCTGGCCAATTGTCGAGGGAACGTCTTGTTAATGTCATAATGTGTGGTCGACCAGGATGATGGTGTTCCAGATGGAGATGGGTTTTTTTTGTTTGTGACTTATACCCTCCGGAGGGGTTGAATGCCACAATTCGACATTAAGCAGAAGGAGATTTCATGAAAATGAATCCCAAAGAAAAATTAAAAGAATTGTGATCAACCTTTGTGACGAAAGACATGTGTTACTCGGATTCGGATGACTTTGCCATAATGTTACTAGTATACAACAGACTGTAGAGGTTGTTCCTACTTCGGATTAATTAAAACCGAGTCTGCCGCAATTTTTACGAGCATTTAAGGGTACAATATATTAAGTGTTAATCAAGGGGAATTTTCTTGATGAATGTTTATTAAAGTACTTAAGGATTACGGTTATAGCTGGCAATAAAGGGAAATTTTCGACAATATTAAAATTACGACAAGGCACTGGACTACTCGTAGTTGGGATAAACGAAGCGGTTGCTTAAAATTGTCGTTGATGGTTAACCCAGAGCTGGGAATTGAATGATGTAAAGCAGACGAATGGCCTAGATGTAAATGGTTCAAACGGTCTTAAGTTCAGTGATTTTATTTGTCTAGGTTTCAACTGGCCTTGAAGTTGGATCTATGTTATGTAGTTGTAGGTGATGCCCTTGAATGAAGGATATATTTTCTGATTGCTTGAGCAGTGGGTTCGTTGTGCGAAATAAAGATTCTTGAAGGTTCGAAGGCGACTAATGGTGTTTGTTGATCCGAATTCTCCGTGTTTGATCCTTCAGCTGTTACAGGTTAAATATTTACATTTGACAGAGTAAAATCCTAAGATTTATTTTGTTGGCCATTTTCATTCCTAGAATTCGAACAGGTCAATGAGAGGTTTCGAAAATAGGTTTCCCACCGCAGGGAAACAAATTTAGTATAAGGTGACCTTAAATTTCTTAGACAAAACTTTCTAAGATCATCGCGTTGTAGTGAGTCAAAGCTTCGTTCAGGCGGGACTAGGGAGGGTTTTGCATTCGTCATTTTGTCCTTGCTTATGAACACATTGTTTGTGGCTGTCCAGCCTGTAACGGACTCAGAAGGAATGCCTTCTTTAGGGAACAACTTGACACCGCTGAGCTAATTGATTCGCTTGCTGGTTGAGTTACTAACTTCATTCGGAAGGTAGAAAACCTACTAACATTATCACAGTTTTGATAAACTGGCACAAAATATCTTTCAGGTCAAAGTGCAGTATATCGCAATTGGCGAGTTTGAAGTTACAAAAAAAATGTCTCTCAACTTCTTGAAAGCGGCTTTAAAGACATCTTTTTCTTCTGAGGGAAATTAATAAATTGTTATATACCTCCTCAAGACCCAACGACCCAAAATGTAGCAGAATTGCCCCCTTTTTTTATAGCATCGTTAATACTTGCAGCCTCGAGGTAGATGGACAATGCTCTCTTCCACATAACCCATCTAAGGCCCACCGAAAAAACATTTCCATCTGTGACAAACGCATTTAGAGCCGGAAGCGTATTATTTGATATTTCTTATCAAACGCAGAGAAGTTTTACCTGGAATTTGTTTTATATGCATTTTATATATGCATATCTACACACATATGTACATACAGATGATATGATTCCATGTAAGTGCCTTTGACATATTCTACCCCTTTGTGCATTACCCGTTCAGATCTCCGTGATTTCCTGTGCGTACTTTGTCATACCAAGGATTGCACATACCCAGTTTAGTTTAGATTAATACAATCAAAAATTTCCTCTTAACTTACTGCTGAATTTACTTTCCAGTTTAATGTTGGACTTTTCTAGTGAAGATCCTTCTTTATCCAATTAATCTCTCAGCATATTTTTGCACCGATGACCTGATTTTGTCAAATGCACATTATTTTTCGGGCTAATGTGCCAATATGCCAATATGTGCCAAAAGGAACGTTTGGTCGCCTATAATTTTTGAGGAATGCCTTACATCTATCGCGTGATGTGATTTCTTTGATTAAGCTTTTCATCATCCGGAGACCTCCATGTCCCTTTGTGTGTATTGATAATGGAGAAACCGTATGTTTTCTGTTCAAATATTTCTTCTAGCTAAAAAGCCGATAAGTCCGAGCCCATTGCTAGACATTGTGTCATGTAAGCTATGTTTACCAGTTTTCCTACGAAAGATGTCCTACTTTCCTTTCTTTGGATTACAATCGTCGAGTGCAAACTTAACGTAATATTTAGTCTAGCCATAAATTCTGTTACAAGATTAACAAGTACCCCTTGCTCATAATTCTCAATAGGAATTATCCCGTCAACTATTTGTTTTCTTAACAAGTGTACTTATAAGTAAAGAATAGAAGGTAGTTTGGTTTAAGCTTTCGATCAGTTAATATGGAGTAGGGCATCAAAGAAAATCGTGTCGCGGTAATCGCTTTGCATAAGTGTGAAAATAATTCGAACAAAATCGAAAATGTTTGTGTATCGAGCTATAAAACGTTTTAATGAACTAGCAGGAGTATAGGACAGACGAAGAAGTGGTCGTCCACGGGTCGCTCGAATGAACGAATTCGCAGAAATCCTCCTCGGAAACAAAAGATGATGTCCAGAGGATTGGATATATCCGCTACATCCATGTCAAGGCTTATTCGAGGTGATCTTCATATGAAAGCCTATCGTCGAGCAACGGGACATCTCTTAACTCACAATCTGAAAAAAATAAGACTCGAAAGAAGCAAAAAAATTGTTACAGTGGCACGCGGTTAATGGACATGAAAATATTTTATTTGCTGTTAAAAAAATGTTTACTATAGAAGAAGTTTATAATAAACAGAAAGACAAAGTTTCTGCAACGTCATCTAAAGAAGCAAGAAAAGTTGCTCCGAGGGTTCAGCACGGACACCATACCGCTTCTGTAATAGTTTGGTAGGGAGTATCGCATCAAGGTGCCACATCACTGCATTTTTGCGAAAAAGGTGTGAAAACAGGGGCAAAAGTGTACCAGGATTCTCCTGGTTCTCGAAGGTGTTGTCAAGAGCTTATCAAATACCCTTTTCAACGGGGAAAGATGAGTTTTCCAACAAGACTCTGCTCCGGCACACAAAGCCAAAACGACGCAAGAGTGTTGATTATGAGTTTTGGTATTGTGTACTGTGATTGTGATCGACAATTGTCGATTTATCAGTCGTTCGTAGTCATAGAAATTTGCGGTCGTTTGTTTGTTTCAAAAAAAAGGATTTTTCATCAGAAAATGTAGATGTCAATTCACAATAATTGATATTTTTGTCGTTTGAGTTACACAATACCAAATACAAAATCAATCGACGCAATCGACAAACGACACTCGCAATAAGGGCCTTAAATGCAATTTTCCGGATTTTATCGCTGCCACAGATTGGCCATTAGGAAGTCCAGATTCAAATCCGCTGAACTACAGTTTTTTGCCAGAGCTAGAGAGCATGACCTGTAAATTTGGACACCCTTAAGGCAGCTTTAATAACAGCAGCGTCGTCGATTTCCATCGAGACAGCACATGCCGCTATAGAACAGTGACCACGACGTTTAAAAGACTGCGCCAAAGCTAAAGGCGGCCATTTTGAGTAGAACTTTATTTTCTTCGAACTTATATATTGTGAACTACTATAATGTAAGAAATAAATTTCATGGTAAAAGATTTACTAGATCCTTTTTTATTGCACTGGACGTGGTACATATTTCGGACACTGCTTATATGTCTTGTTGAGGAGCTCGTAAAAACATTGTTACTTGTCGGACGATTACTACTGCTGGCCTAAGTTTGCCACATATGGCAAATCTGCATCCGAATAAGCAGTGTTTCTTGTTGCCACTGCAATCACCGTAATAAATATCAAATTTTTTCTTTCTCTTTATGCCCGGCCTATTTTATCGCAATTCCTGGAGGGCAATAGTACGAGGGCGGGTCAATAAGTCCGTGACTTTTGGATTAAAACACAGATTTTTTGATAAAAAAATAATTTTATTTTTCAACGTAGTCTCCCTTGAGCTCTATACACTTTGTCCAACGCTTCTCCAATTTTGTTATCCCTTCCAAAAAAAATGATTTGTCGAGGTCCTCAAAATAGGCCTTTGTTTGCGAGATGACTTCATCATTGGAGTCAAATCTTTTTCCACCAAGCCATTTCTTCAGGTTTGGGAACAAGAAGTAGTCGCTCGGAGCCAAATCTGGAGAATAGGGTGGATGAGGGAGCAATTCATAGCCCAATTCATGGATTTTTGCCATGGCAACTGCACATGTGTTTGTGGTCGACTGTGAGCAAACGCGGCACCCATCTTGCGGAAAGCTTTCTCATGCCCAAGTGATCATTCAAAATTGAAACCACTGAGCCATGCGAGATACCTACGGCTTCCACAATCTCTCGCACTTTCAATCTTCGGTCGGCCAACACCATATCGTGAATTTTTTCGATTGTTTCGGGTGTAGAGACCTCAACTGGGCGTCCAGGACGTTCGGCATCTTCAGTGCTTGTACGGCCACAACGAAATTCAGTAAACCACTTTTTTACCATTGAAATCGATGGTGCAGAGTCCCCATAGTATTTATCAAGCTTAGCCTTGGTCTCGGTAATGGTTTTTTTTTCGCAAGAAATAATGCTTAATAAGCACACGAAATTCACTTTTTTCCATTTTCTCCTCAAATTAGTGAGTAGTCTGATAAAAATAGCTGTCAAACACAAACTAACTGACGCAGCAAGTTTAAATTGTGACAGGAGTCAACTGACAGATGCCTGTTGACAGGAGCAGTGTTGCTGTTTCAGTAAAGAGGTCAGAAATTCAAAAAGTCACGGACTTATTGACCCGCCCTCGTATCTATATGATAAGAGTCAAGGAGTTCTCCTAATTATTTATTTATTTACTTTTTCAACAAGCTTAGATTACAGAGTGTACTCGTAACAATAAATAAAAAAAATGTATAATAACTAGAAATGAGTACAAAAAACAAAACAAAAAATTAAACTATAATACGAGTACAATATAACAAACAATTACTGGAGCTAAATAGCTAAATTAGTTTGCAAGCAATCTGAATAAAATGCCTTTGTGGGACTCCTTCAAAATGTGAAAATCTTTATGTCTATTAATTTAATTAAAAGATTTCAGCGATCTAAAAATCGCCTCATTCTGACCAAAGTTTGTTCTATCCCCCATTTGGTAAAATATGTGGTGATTTTTTTTAACATTTAAGTTTTATTATTAACGCAAAATTTGATCTGTTCATATCATTGATAAAGATAATGAAAATAAGCTATCCTAGATGACATCCTTGTAGAACTCCAGTATAATGCTTTCAACAGCATTAAGTACAAAAGATTTAAAATGGACCAGATTAGATGCTGTCGAACGACCCGTAACAAAACCATGTTGAAACTATTGGTCGGCTTTTGTACGAAAGCTCAAAAAGCTGTGTATAAAACACATCCCAATATCACAATTCGAACATTCAGCCCTTCCGACAGGAGTGCACATGTCACCTCCACATCGTCTTCTTTTTGTACAAGGACGAACAAAGTGACTACTGCCATCTTACCGAAGAGTTTCTTTGCTTGTTTCTTCCCGTTTTCCTTTACGGGGATCAATAGCCTTTGGTTTCTAACCAAAATGTTTGCAATAATATAATGCAGTACTTTGTCTGAAATCTAACTGCGACAAATTGGAATGAGTTGAGCTGTGTATCGTGACATCTACTAATCAAGTGAGTTACTATTCCACCATATCCTACCTTCTATTCCAATTCGATAGAAACTCACATTCTGTACCTCTGAATATTTAAAATTGGATTTATTCCAAAAGAAGTAGACGTGATACTACGAGTATCTACAGCATTATCATTCCACTTGGTTAGTAAAATTTTTGTTTCCTTCATTTTGATAGACTATGTGAAACCTCGATGCTGCTTATTAAGACTCTTCTTATGCTCAATAGGACAGCTTTCGAGTATGCGGTTCTCTCTTATTGTTCCTGTTGCAGAATAACCTCGAGACTGCAAATAAGTAAGCAACGGAATGCCAGTGAATATAGTAAATTATCGAAAAAAAAAGGAAAAAGTGTAAGTTCTGAGTTTCACGTGAAAAGTCGTCTGTCAGATTCACGAGTGGTGCTGCGCATTTGCCGAATCTTGAAAAGTCTGTGCTTATCATTTCTTCGAACGCCTCCTTGTCGAAGGATGTATCTTTCCATTTAGGCTCTGTAAGCTTGGGGAGCTTTTTGGTCTTTTTCTTTCCGATACTGAAGATAAACGCCTGATGGTCGCTGTGCAAGTAATCTTCATTGACTTTCCATTTTGTTTTTCGCAGGAGAGAGTTACTTATAAAGGTGATGTCGACGATTGACCCTCTACCTGATTTGCGAAACGTATTTTTTGTGCCCTTGTTGGCCAATCCTACATCCAACGAGCGAATGCTCGAGGAGAGCTCGCCCTCTTGCATTCGTTAACCTGCTCCCCTATTCCGTAGCCCTAGCTGACACGAAATAGTCAGCCGGATCACCGACTTTTTGCAACGCGTGGTTGCCGCAGGTCCAGATGGCTGCTTTCTTTTGATTATTGTCGATCCAGCAACCTCCATCGACCTTCTTCGCCGCACCTTCTGAACTATTTTGATCGGTCGTGCTCGCATTTACAGTTTCGTGCCGTGTGTCCAAATTCTAGACATCGGTCAGCATTGTGGGCACACAGTTATGGCAGTTTGACCAGCCGATTCTGATCTCAGCGGACGCATAGTCTTTGCTATGCTGCCTGCAGCACTATAGTGGCGATTTGTGTGTCTCAAAATGCCTTCCTTATGACTTACGATGTCTGTTCCGCATGCCAATCAAATTTCGATTTGATGGCTTGCATATGTCACTTTTTGTAGTGACTTCATCTATGTTGATGATCTCCAATGTGGTTTTATTGGTCAGAGATTGCACCTCCGCGTCTGTGCCCAGGAACAGTAGGCCGCTCTTTTGCGTTCTTCTGATTCATGTCACTGAGGAAGCGAGTTGCTCAATTTTGGGATTTCTTTCTTTTTTTTTGGTAAACGCTGTTTTTATTTTTGCTTTGTTCTTCTTTTCGACCTTCTCCCAAGCGTTGCTTTCGATAACAACGGTCGTTGTTGGGTCGTTCTGGGCTTCACCAGCCTTTCTAGGCATTGGATCTTTCTCCAGCTTGCCCTCCTTTATGTGGCTTAGCTTTGCCGGGGTTGTGATGTTGCCAGCCGCAGTGTGTGGTTTTGGGCGGCGTTTGGAGCTAGGAGTTTCATCTCTTGTCTCCGGTCTCCTTTTCGGCCCCACTGCTGTTTTTAGCCATGGAGATGTTTGGGAAGCGTTATTTTTCCGAGTAACTTCCTTGGCCTTATCGTCGTGCATTTCGATCGCCAACAGCTCATACTGCGCCTTGATGCTCTCGATGGCATCTCTCATCGGTTGGTGGATGGAGCAGCTTTTTCCATCCTCCAACATGTCCACCAGGTTTTTAATCTGTTCTCCCAATTTTTGAAAGACAGATAGCTGAGTAGGTGATGCCGATTTCTGTACCGCATCGGTAGGTGGCGTTATGCATCTCTCCGTCAGCGCCTGGGGCATGAGCACCTGTGCAACCGGTGATATTTCTACTCTAGAGCCCATACTCAGTTAAAAACTCCTTTCTTAGACTTCACGATCCTTGGTTGGCGTCAACATTTTCTTCGATCGGGTTAGGGGTTATCCCGCCCCTTTTCGGTTGCCAGAGCCTTATTAGTCGAAAGCAGGATTCACCGACGTGCAGGAAAGGTTTGCATTTTGTAGGTTGTACTACGCTTTATATCTGAACACGAGTGGTATCACGTATGCTTCGACTGGCATTCAAGGTCATTGCATTTGCATTCACTGATGCAGTTTTAGATTTAGAAGACTCCATTGAGGAACCGATCTTACAGATGTCATTAAGGTTATTTTGCAAAAAAAAACTGGAGAGGTCACTTATTTTTTGTAGATACGAGTATGCATAGATATCAGCAGCGGACTGTTTATACAGTTTTCGCACTTACAAAAAATCTTAGCATTTATTTTTATAACTTGAATGTCAACTCTAACAGATTCAGATTTAAATACTTATTGCACATAGAGATGATTATGAGTATAAAGCAAATCAATAAGCGTTGCAAACAATAGACCAAAGAGACTAATTAGTTAGTCGTGATGCGAACATTTCACCTGCAGATCCGGATGCTGTTGACTTCTAAGCTCCTGCAAGGGTCAACGAAAAATCGGAGAACATCAGTTGGTTCGCCACATCATTTAATATATTTCTTATACGAGTGTGAGCTCAATGATGGCGTAGGACAGTGTATTCCTACTGGCCAAACATGCCCTTGCCATTTAGGCCTACACAAGTAAGGGTTTACTCATGCAGTTACCGGGAACTGCCTTGGGAGGTAAGGCAAGCACTGAGCTTTGGCTGCTAGCCCTGTCTAAATAATGTCTTTTTGGATGGGAAGGTTCTGAATTCGTTAAATCTGATATTCAATTCACCTATTAACTACGTTTGTTTAGTGTTACCTCTGGGCAACAAGTCGTTAAGTCCAAATATCAGCCATTCTTTTCGGTTTAAGAGTAAAGTGCTTGTTAAAATTGCCATCAACACATAAACAGCTGAAACCGATTCTGTTCTAAGTCAATATTTCTCAAATACCTGCAATTCTGACGGGTTTACTTAAAGACGATAAATAGACGTACTTTCCATTTTCTTGTTTAAGTGTCCTCATATAGTAACAGATTATTCTATAACCAACACAAAATTTAATCTCATTCGGACTTTGGCTAAAGTGCCAAGTGGTTGACCAATATATTGTGTTTGTACTCTTAACACTCTGTTCATTCTCGTAATGGACTTTCCTTAGAACGAAAAGTTTTCCAGAATCTAATCGTCTTCCCCACTTCAACTAGTTCAGTCAAGTCATTACTAACAGTCACAGGTAGTTACCTCTTACCATGGTAATGCCACACTATACAACAGGATAAGCCTACCAAACTCATGTAGAACACGAACTATTTTTGGTGCACATTACCTCCCACCAAAAGCAAGCCACACATGTGTTCTGCAGAAGTGAAGTTGTGAACATCTCATGTCCTGGCTGGTGGTCCTGTAATGCCCTTACACAAATCCACTGACAGTTATTCCATAATCTTTATCGGTTTGAGAGTATGTTTGTATCTAGATACATACACACGAGTATGTGTTCTGTTTACTCTTTTATCGTAAACGCATGAATTTACATGGATGAAGAAATTTCAAGGAAACTTGCATAGAAGTTATGGTGAGGTAGGTACCACATAATTATATACTTTATGCTGAAGAGTTGAATACACAAGTATGTTAGCTAAGAATGGGTCGAAAGATGTGCTGGCCAAAAACTTGCCACTACATATTTCTCCTTACACTCGTATTCGTATATTTGACCTACACTCAGCGACCAGGAAAACATCCTCCGATGAGTGGTGACGAAATACACAACGATTAAGTAGTTACGTTAGAGAGATACCTGAACCTGTCTTAGTACGAGTATGTATTAAAGAAGAGATATGGATATGTATGCTTAATCTTCAATAAGGTAAGACTAAAAGGTTGCTGTGGTTGCATTTAAACGTGATCGTACGTCCCTCGAAGATGACCCACGCGAAGGACGGCCAAAACCCGCAACCACACCCGATAGTCGAGTGAGGGTGAGTTAGATAACTGAGGCTGTGGGGATGTCGGAAGAAAGGGTGCGAACTTCCTGCACAAAAACGTAGGGATGCAAAAGCTAGACGCAGGATGGGTGCCATATTTGCTGAATGCAAATAGGGATCCTACTGATTTTGTGCGGCGATTTCTAACCATGTATGAGACATGGGTCAACCATTACATGCCTGAAACGAAACAGCAGACAAAGAAGTGGGTGGAATCAGGTGTTTTACCGCCACAGAAGGCGAAGTCGACTGCATTTGCCTTTCAGGCCATGGCCAGCGTGTTTTGGATGGGAAAGGGATCCTGTTAATTGATTATATAGAAAAAGGCGGAAAAATCACAGGCGGATAACCTTCTTGAACCAGCTGGATGTCAAAATTCGCGAGAAGAGGAAAACAGTCGTCTTTCACCAGGACAGTGCATCTGTACACAACGGTGCGTTGGCGATGGCAAAACTGGGGGATTTGGGGTACGATTTGCTCCTGACTTGTCACCCTCAGACTTCCACTTTTTCCCAAACTTGATGAAATTTGTTTCTGGGAAGCGCTTCGCATCCAATGAAGATGTCGAGAGGGCTGTCGATTAATATTTTCACAGCCTTCATTTTTAACTTAAAATCGCAGTCTATTATGACAGTTGTTGCTGTAAATTTTTAGGTGGGGCTACAGATCGGGGTGGGCATGGCCCTCAGTCAACAGACGTTTCCAGCCTGTTCGATCCTTTGCTAGTTGCCTCAATTTTCGCACGCTAAGTTGGCTGAGGTCCCTTCCACTTACGTGCGCCAATTAGCCCTCCATCTTCCTCTACTGCGCTATCTTCGGGGAGCGGATTCGAAGACTTTTCGGACCGGAGCGTTGATGTCCATCCGCTCTACGTGACCCAGCCATCTCAGTCGTACAGTCCGTACAGTTCGTCATTGTATCTCCTCCTTCACTCACTGTCAATGCAGTGGGACCGAAAATCACTCGAAGAATATATCTCTCAAAGCAGCCCATAGCATCTTTATCCATTTTTGATAATGTGCGTCCCTCTGCGCCAAAGAGCAGGACTGGGATTAAAAAGGTCTTATATACGGTTACTTTTGTTGTTCGAGAGAGGGTAAGGTTTATTTTTCGTTTGATCTCAGCGAAGCGGCATCTCTGATTGCTTTAGGGAGTGTTGCCACTGGTCTTCGATGCTTGATGCTGGCGGCCAGGGACCTATTAAGAGATTAACAGGGATTCGATCGGGAAAGGACTTGGTGACACGTCGAAATTCCTCACAATACAAGCTTGTCTTGGGGTTGTTCGGGATATCCACAGCCGTACCTTGGTAACAACAAGGTAATGGTACGAGTCGATGTTAGCTCCTCGGAATGTTCGGACATTCTTAATACTGGAGGGGTGTCTTGTGTTGATCTTGTGGTCAATCTAGTTGATAGTTGATTGATCAGGAGTTCTCCAAGTCTCTTCGTGAATATCGAAATGGGAGAACTGCGTGCAAGCTACGACAATGTTTCGCCCTGCCGCAAAGTCGATTAGCCTGAACCAATTATCGGAAGTGGTGTCGTGCAAGCTATATTTTCGAAGAGTTTTTCAAAAGATACCCTTTTTTCCTAAAAATCCTGTATTAAAATCGCCGGGGACAATTTAATGTCTTGTTCAAGAGTTCATAGAAGGCATCTTTAGTGTCGTCATCTTTCTCCTCTGTGGGGCCGCACATATTAGGCTATTGTTGGCAAATTTAGCATTGATGGGGATTAGAGGTCTGCAATGAATGTCTTGAAACCATTTCCAAGACATTCGTTTTATTACGAGTACACCTTATTAGTGCACTCATAGCCTATGAACTGAAATGAATGAATTTGCTATTGTTTGATTACCATGTAAGTTTTGTACTCATTTTCAACAAAACCCATAAAGTAGTGCACTCATAAGAAACGGGTACTCACAAACGAGTACTCTAATAAGCGAGTACTCTATTTAGTACTTGATTTACTGAGAATCCAAAAAAAGTAAGCCTTGCTTACGTTGCTATGTTACAATAAAATGAACACATGATACATTCAAAACAAAATGTTTATTTTTTTCTGTTTTTTTCTTTATCTCATGTTAAATTAATGTTTTCTTTTAAATCTTTTGTTGCTTATTCTTAGCTCACCATTTGCAATTTTGGTTTGGATGGATGAATTTATAATTATATTAACATATGATCAGTTAGCTCCATTTTGTAATATGTCGCCAATACTCAATAGCTTTCTAATAAAATGTAAGTTTTCATTAACCTTCACTTAGCGGACGCTATAACCCAATTGATCATTGCACTCGCTTTATTCTGTGCACTTGGTGTATATTTAACAGTTAACATTGAACCCGTTCTGGTAAATGCGAGTACACACGCAAAGAAAAGAAAAAGAAAACATTGCACTCATTTTGCTGACAGATGATTTAAAGAGTAGTGCACTCGTTTTTCTCAAACGAGTACCCATATTACGGGTGTTCATTTGCGTATAATTGCAATGAATAGTGCACTCTGAAGTACTGTACACTTTAAGTGAGAGCAAATGAATACATTCATGCAGACTTCTAATGGGGATTGTTACGAGGCGCTCGTTCATATGCGTTCATATGAAACTTAAGATTCCTTGAATAAGTCTGCCTTAAACAAGAAATCCGTATCCAAATAGGCGCTGCTTTTGCCGTCGATAACAATCATCCAATTAGATGTAGCAGTATTTCGTCCTTCCATTTAGGGCTTGTCCGCCACCATTTCTTTGTAAAGACCCTGCACAAGTCTCGGAAATCCTTACCCGTCTGAGGTCCAAATATGTCAGAGTAGGTTTATAGTGCTGCTATTTTTGTCTGCTGGTCAGCACTTGCGCTTATAATTTTAGCATATCCAGTCCGGATGGACATTGAGCAATACCCGGCGGTTACCACGTGTAGGTATTATAAGCAGAATTGATGTGTAGAAAAGTCTTCGAATTTGTCGAGGAATAAAGCAGCAGAAGAAGATCCCACCTCAACATGCGAAATAGGAAGCAGAAGATCACGTTTGTTTGGGCCCATGTCCATCCCAGACCGTATGCAGCACCTTACGAGGAATGTTATTAATTGTAAATTTACAAACACTGCTGAATACACTATAATCCAGATATTTGTGTTCTCGACTACATTTGCTTTCTAATTGTTGCTTTCCTTTTAGTTACCGCTTTGAAAGTAATTTGTCATCTAGAAGTTTACTAGTATAATTAATATAAACTTGCGCAATATAAAACTGGATTGATTATGACCTAAAACCATGACCAGGATACCGACGAAGAGTTTAAGATCTTAACCCAATATAGTAAATAGGATTTTGTACATTTCCTACTATAGCATAGCATAGCACCTACTATACATTTCTAACTAGAGCTATACAGAGCCAGAGCTGTAAAAGAATGCAATCATTTTATGATTTAACTCATTTCATAAAAAAAAAAAAATCACCATTCATTCTGAAGTCATGATTTAGCAATCAGTTTTTGCAATCATACTCGTAATTTTGAAGTCAAAATGAATGCAAACATTTTGAATGCTCTACATTTATCGAAGTCACCTTTAAGTCATTAGCATTCATTGCATTCACTTGAAGTCAGTGAAGTCTTTGAAGTCTTTGAAGTGAAGCGAATTTTTTTCAAGGTTTTTAAATATATACTTTAAGTGAAAAATAACACTAAGATGAGTTCCGGCTTATACCAGATCGAAAAGCTCAACGACGAAAATTACGACGGGTGGGCTGTTCAAATGCGGTCGGTCTTAGTTCATTGCGAGTTATGGGCATACGTGTTGAGTGCAAAGGCTAAACCAACAACAGATGAAAACACGATTGGCGCATGGTCTGCGAAAGATGAAAAGGCTCTGGCAATGATTCTGCTATCCGCGAAATCATCTCAAATTTTATATATAAAGCAGTGCAAGACTTCATCTGATGCTTGGAAAAAACTCTAAGAAATTCACCGTCCGAGTGGTCCTGCAAGGAAGGTCGGTTTATTCAACATGTTCGAAAAATTAACAGAAATTGACATTAAACTGCAAGATGAGTTGCTAGCCATTTTAATATTGTCAAGTCTTCCCAAAAGTTACGAGAACTTTGTTATAGCCATCGAATCAAGAGATGACCTGCCGAAAGTAAGCGCGTTGAAGACAAAGCTGCTAGAAGAGTTGAGGAGACGAGAGGGAGACATCGCACGAGAGATCGAACCAATGACATCATCCGAGGAAGCGTTCTTTTCCAAGCAACGGAATAAGTCACAGAAAAGAAGATTTAACGGTAAGTGCTTTAAGTGTGGTAGAAAAGGCCACATCGCCTCAGAGTGCCGTACGAATGTTTCAGCAGCAAAAGTTGCGGGCAACAAAATAACAACTTCGTTTGCTATGCTGAATGGAACAAATGTATCAGCACTTACCAAGAACATGTGGGTACTCGATAGTGGATCTACATGCCATATGTGTTGCAACAAATCGCTTTTCTGAAACCTGCAGAAACATCGAGAAAACAACGAGCTAACAGCTGACAACTTTATACAGTCTAATGGGATTGGCGAAGTAATAATCAAAACAAATAAGTGCGAAATTAAACTCCGTGATGTGCTTTATGTTGAAAGTTTAAAAACGAATTTTATTTCCCTAAGTAAAGCTACCGAAAGTGAGAATCATGTTATTTTAAATGAAAAAAGTGCTCTAATAAAAAACAAAGACGGAACAGTGATATTGCAAGCAAAAAAATTGGGGAATTTATTTGTGTTCCAAGAGGTCGAAATGTGCTGTTATTCCATTTTTAGAGGTGGCAATGTTAATAAAAATGCGTATTATTGGTGTTATGAATTTAATGTAGGTATGAATGTACGAGGGCGGGTCAATAAGTCCGTGACTTTTTGAATTTCTGACCTCTTTACTGAAACAGCAACACTGCTCCTGTCAACAGGCATCTGTCAGTTGACTCCTGTCAAAATTTAAACTTGCTGCGTCAGTTAGTTTGTGTTTGACAGCTATTTTTATCAGACTACTCACTAATTTGAGGAGAAAATGGAAAAAAGTGAATTTCGTGTACTTATTAAGCATTATTTCTTGCGAAAAAAAACCATTACCGAGACCAAGGCTAAGCTTGATAAATACTATGGGGACTCTGCACCATCGATTTCAATGGTAAAAAAGTGGTTTACTGAATTTCGTTGTGGCCGTACAAGCACTGAAGATGCCGAACGTCCTGGACGCCCAGTTGAGGTCTCTACACCCGAAACAATCGAAAAAATTCACGATATGGTGTTGGCCGACCGAAGATTGAAAGTGCGAGAGATTGTGGAAGCCGTAGGGATCTCGCATGGCTCAGTGGTTTCAATTTTGAATGATCACTTGGGCATGAGAAAGCTTTCCGCAAGATGGGTGCCGCGTTTGCTCACAGTCGACCACAAACACATGTGCAGTTGCCATGGCAAAAATCCATGAATTGGGCTATGAATTGCTCCCTCATCCACCCTATTCTCCAGATTTGGCTCCGAGCGACTACTTCTTGTTCCCAAACCTGAAGAAATGGCTTGGTGGAAAAAGATTTGACTCCAATGATGAAGTCATCTCGCAAACAAAGGCCTATTTTGAGGACCTCGACAAATCATTTTTTTTGGAAGGGATAAAAAAATTGGAGAAGCGTTGGACAAAGTGTATAGAGCTCAAGGGAGACTACGTTGAAAAATAAAATTATTTTTTTATCAAAAAATCTGTGTTTTAATCCAAAAGTCACGGACTTATTGACCCGCCCTCGTACATACATAATGTATTGCGTCGAAAAAAAAAACAATAAGGTAAAGTTTATGACTTAAAGTAATCGGTTATGTTTGTTTGTACTTGATTGCTAGTTGCTGAAACCTGTTTCTCGATAGAATAAATTTGATCAAAAATATTAGAATTATCAATATTTGACATTTCGAAATACTTGTGTAAAGTTTCTAAAGCTTCCATTGCCTCACGCTTTGAAATTTTTACTGGAGTCTCTTCACAATCTTCTTCTTCTTCTTCTTCTTCTTCTTCTGTGTCCAAAGAAGAATACATAGCAACTATGTCATCATCATTGAGCTCCTCTGAAATCAGTACATTATCATCCATAGAAACGAAATCCTGAAAAGCCGCCTGCTGCTCATTTAAGTCATTCCTACATGTGGTAAATATTCTATCCCATTCTGGAAACTTTGCACAGATCTCTAGCTCCTCTTGTAGGCTCTGAGGTTCAGATACATTCGTCACTTTGAATCCAGCTTTTTTGAAGCAATTACTAATTGTGGTTTTGCTAACAGAAAACCAAGCTTTTCTCGCAAATCTCATGGCCTGGAGGATGTTGATTTCTGGGCTTTTATCCTCTTCTATAGATTTAAGAACATACTGAACAACTTCCTTCCTGTAGTAAACCTTAAAGTTGTTGATAATACCCTGATCCATGGGCTGCAATTTACTTGTGGTATTGGCGGGTAAGTACAATAATGAAACATAGTCTAATTTGGGCATATTGTTGTGAGCTGTGCAGTTGTCGACAAACATAATAATTTTTCGATTTTGGGCCCTCATATCGGCGTTCACTTTTTTTAACCAATCTGAAAATAATTCAGAAGTCATCCAGGCCTTTTTATTGTTTTGATAATTAACAGGCAACGTTTTAATACCCTTGAAGCATCTTGGGTTCTTAGATTTTCCAATTAAAAGAAGTGGCAGTTTTTCAGTTCCAGACATATTCGCACTTACAAGTACAGTGACCCGATCTTTACTCAATTTACCACCATGGCAAGGCTGACCTTTGAACGTAAATGTTTTATCCGGTAGACACTTGTAGAATAAGCCCGCTTCATCGGCGTTGAATACGTCATCGGGGGAATAATCGTGTAATAAAGCTGGAAGGTTTTTAATCCACTCATTATATTCGTTATTGTCCACAGAATTGCTCTCGCCACAAACATTTTTGAATGCGATATCGTTTCTTTTCTTAAATCCCTCCAACCACCCATTACTGCCAGAAAAATTATCAATATGGAGCTTACTTGCAAATTCTTTAGCTTTCTCTTTAATCATTGGTCCGCTTATTGGAATGTTATTATTCCGTACCTGCTTTATCCATGTACAGAGACACTTTTCAACTTCAGGATACTCAGCTGCTCGTATTCGTTTGAGTTTTCCTTTTCCATCAATACACTGAGACCGAATTTTCTCGTTGTTTTTAATAATTCTACACAGGGTTGACTTTGGTATGTTATTCTCCCTACACAGTTCATCACGCGACTTTCCACAATCATAATATGATAGAAGTTTTAATTTTTCAGATACTGATACTCGTAACGTAACAAAGCATGCGCGAAAGACGACGCGAAATGTATGTAAACAAACACGTCAAAACGTGTTAAAGCCTGATTAATTTGTCTCACTTATACAGGTAATTGAGCTACAGAGTCTCAATTATAGGGGTAAACATCGAAAAAGTCTTAGAATTCAAATCTCATTTAACCAGGTTCAAAAAGTTCCATTAACAGAGGTAATTTAATGAAAAAGAACCGGGACCTCATTGCAACTCTCAATAATAGAGGTTTCTCACTTATCCAGGTCCCACTTAACCAGGTTTCACTGTATTTAAGTTTTTTATTAAAGAATAACTTGGTCAAAGGAATCAACATCAAAAGTTTTGTGAGCGATGGATTTAAATGTGAAACATGTTTGAAGGGAAAAATGACGTGCATACCATTTCCAAAGTGTTCATCATATCGCAGCAATAGTGTTCTCGAACTGATACATAGCGACATTTGCAGCCCGAGGCGGATTAAATCAATCGGTGGTGCGCAGTACTTTGCATTGTTTGTTGACGACTATAGCAGGAAAATGTTCGTGTATTTCTTGAAACAAAAGAGTGAAGTGTTCGATGCATTTAAACGCTTTAAATCCTCGGTTGAATTAGAAACTTTACAAAAAATAAAATCAATTAGAACCGATAACGGTAGCGAGTATTTAAGCGGCGAATTAAGTAGTTTTCTGGAAGCAGCTGGAATCAAACGTCAGCTGACTGTGCAATACACTCCTCAGCAAAACGGCGTGGCGGAGCGTGCCAACAGAACTGTTGTTGAAATGGCTAGGTGCATGATGCTCCATGCAAACGTTCCTGAATATCTCTGGGCTGAGGCAGTCAATACAGCAGTTTACATTCGGAATCGGTGCCCTACAAACACATTATGTGATGCGACGCCCTACGAAGCCTGGTGTGGCAAAAAGCCTGCTGTTTCCCATTTCAAGATCTTTGGATGCAAGGCATTTATGCTTGACAAACGCCCGGGAAAATCCAAGTTCAGAGCAAAGTCAACCGAGTGTATTATGGTTGGTTATTCGTCTGAGTCGAAGGCCTACCCTGTTTATGAACCAAAAGCGGGAAAATTTTTCAAAAGCCGTGACATCGAGTTCCTTGAAGAAATTGGTAAGAGTCGTTGCAAAAATTTTAGTGATGTTAATATTTTAAAACCCGATCAACTAAGTCAAGACAAAAACCAAGCGCGCGAAATGTCTACCATCAAAACCGATGATGAAACGTTTACTGATGCTGAAGGGGGAGGTGCTGCTGCTGTTGTGAACGATGTCAATGCTGTTGATGAACCTGGTGATAATAATATTTCTGTCGCTGTTTGTAAAGAAAGTTATAGTGAAGATGGTGATGCGAATTCTGGAGCAGAAAATAATGGGTGGGAGCAAGGTTTACGCCCACGCATGGAAAATAGGTTCTTTTATTGTGAGAAAAGGCTTTCTAATCCAACTACAGTCCAGGAGGCCTTAGATCGCAAGGAAGGTGATAAATGGCTACTTTCTATGAAGGCGGAGTACGAGGGACTAATGTCAAATGACACATGGAAGCTAACTGCTCTACCTAGTAATCGAAGAGCAATCAAGTCGAAGTAGGTTTTAAATATCAAACGAAATCAGCATGGAGGAGTGGAGCGATACAAATCTAGATTGGTGGCAAAAGGATGCAGCCAGAAATGGTGGTGTTGACTACAGGGAGACATTTTCTCCAGTCGTCCGCTACTCATCCATTCGGCTAATTTTAGCATTATCAGCAGATCTGAATCTATTCGTCCATCAGTTAGACGTGACCTCAGCTTACCTCAACGGAGTGAGGAGAGAAGGCTTCATCGACAAGAAAAATCCTCATTTGGTGTGTAAGTTGAGAAAAACTATATATGGGTTAAAACAGTCTGGATGGGAGTGGAACAGCGAAATAGACAGTGCTTTAAGGCGAATCGGATTTTTGAGGTGTAACGGAGACTCATGCGTATATACGATGAACGAGGGGAAATCTGTAAACATTGTAGCAGTGTATGTTGACGACATCTTGCTGGCGTGTTTGAGTCTGGAAAAACTGGAAAAAATAAAAAATCTGATCAGTCTACAATTTGATGTCGTGGATAAAGGTCCAGCCGAACATTTTCTAGGAATGGAAATCAGCCGAGAAGGAAACTCCATACAAATTTCGTCGAAGCAGTTCATCAAAAGCTTACTCCTCGATATGGGCATGGAAGAGTGCAGGTCCTGCAGTACTCCTTTGGATCCTGGCAGTAAATTTAAAAAAATGTGTGGACTACACCAACTGTAATAAGGTCGATCCGAAGCAGTGGAGTACTTGAATGCAGCAAAACACATTTTAAGGTACTTGAAAACTACTTTAAATTTGAAACTGGCGTATTTTCAGAGTGGGAAGAGACTCCAGGCATTCACAGATGCTGACTGGGCTGGCAGTTGCGACGATAGAAAATCTTTCACTGGATATGTGGTTTTCTTGGCGGGTGCAGCTATCGATTGGGAAAGTCGCAAGCAAAAATTGGTTGCACTCAGCAGCACTGAGGCCGAATATGTTGCCCTATCATCAGCTGCGAAGGAAGTCACCCACTTGAAGACTCTTTTAAATGACTTGGGTTTTTCAAACTTAGTAAGGGGCCCAATAGAACTCTTTGGTGATAATTTGAGTGCACAACAGATCGTCAAAAACCCTGTTCACCACTCACGGACGAAACACATTGATATTAAATTTCACCATGTCCGTGACCTGTCAAAAAAGAAAGTTATCGCAGTGAAATATATCCCTACTGGTGAGATGGTTGCAGATATTCTCACCAAAAATCTTATGAAATCAAAGCATTATAGTTTTGTTAATAAATTAGGTCTTATTTGATTTATAAATATCTGAAAGATACGTATAGTTTTGAGGGCAAGTGTTAGTATTAGCTTATCGATACATAATATATTCAAATCTGTACTTCTCTTTACACTTACAAATATGTTTATATTATATATAGTAAAACCTCTATATTATATGTACCACTTTGCCTTCTCTTTTCTTCTAGTTGTTTTATATAAACATGAACTGGAATTGAAACATAATCATTGTATTTGCAACTTATATAGCTTGAAATCAGTCGTAATTAAACTTTATGAAATAAAGGTCGTGTCTTTTCTTTTTTATCTCGAACAATATTACTTTGAGGTAGTTAAGGACTTTGTCTACCTAGGCTCTGCAATAAATACAGACAACGGCACCAGCGCTGAGATCAAGCGAAGAATAACTCTTGCCAACCGCTGTTTCCTTGGGCTAAGACGGCAACTGACAAGTAAAGCCCTCTCTCGGACAACAAAAGTCACTCTTTATAAGACCTTAATAATCCCGGTCCTGCTCTATGGCGCAGAGGCATGGACATTATCAAAATTGGATGAGGGTGTTCTTGGTTGCTTCGAGAGAAAAATTCTTCGGGCGATCTTCGGTCCCGTCTGCATTGACGGTGAATGAAGGAGGAGATACAACGACGAACTGTACAGCGACATGGACCTAGCCAGAAGGGTGAAGATCCAAAGACTGAGATGGCTGGGTCATGTAGAGCGTATGGACACCAGTGCTCCGGTCCGAAAAGTATTCGAATCCGTTCCCGAGGGACAGCGCAGTAGAGGAAGGCCAAGACTCAGGTGGCGCACGCAAAACGAAGAGGACTTCAGCCAACTTAGCGTGCGAAACTGGAGGCAGCTAGCCAGGGATCGAGCTGGCTGGAGAAGCTTGTTGACTGAGGCCCAGGTCCACCCCGGACTGTAGCGCCACTTAAAGTTAGTAAGTAATTTATAAGAGTTTTCAGCATTCGTGTTCTTGTCAGAGCACACACATATAATTTGTTCAGCCCATTCACTTTGTATCTCCTGTTGTTTTCGGTAAGTTCTAAAAGACTTGAGCGGAAAATCCTTTGGTAAGCCCCAGCAATAGAAACTTTTCCACGTCGAACTTCATCAATGTAATTTCTCGAGATTTTGGAAATGAACTGTGGCATCCTTGAACACTTTCATATATGAATAATAGATTATTTCTTCCTTCTTCTTTAATAGTACGTATCTGCCTGGATTTACCAAGTCAACAACTTTTTTTCCCAACAAAAGTCATAAAAGTGCCATTTCGTTCATGGACAGTTGTTAATAAGTATTTCCCCAAAGCCGAATAAAATGGCTAAGGGCAGATGCAAAATTGCTTTTCATGTGACAGATACTTTTGCATAAAGCTCAATGTCAAACTCTTCCGAAAACGTACCCACCAAAACGGCGGAAAAAAAAATCCTCTGCGTCTACAGAATTTCGGCGATAAGCCGGATTTATCTCCCAACTCTCCTTAGCTTAGGCTTAGGGGGCTTTACAGTCGTGAGTGCGGCCGAAATTTAATTAAGCAAAGCAAAGCCTTAGGAATGTTACGCGTAATTATTATCCCCACGAATACGCTCTGCATGTCGCTTGTACAATATCTATGGTCAGGTCAGGTGGTCAGGTGGGGTGGGTAGTATTACGATTATACTGGACGAAAGAGAAAATTAACACTGACAGGAAGCGAGTTCCGCAACGCTGATAATAAGGATACGATTTAATTGTTAAACTTGTTTTGTTGTGCTTAAGCAACCCAACCATGTCTTCCCCAATACACGAGGCGAAAGAAAACTCTGTGTACCGATTTAATAAGGCAACATGAAGTCGGGGGTGGACGGGACTGAACTAACCAACGAATTTAATTAATTTTGTTGTCTCGGTAATATTAAATGCCACTCAGAGGACATCACACTTTATTCTGTGCTGGTCGATCTGCTTCTTTTTGGTTATTGGGCTATCTATCCCATTATTTTTGTGTATCTTGTGTCTTTCGTATCTGTAGTGTTCGTATCTGTGCTCCTTTGTTCATTGACAAGCCAAATGTAATTAATTTACATAAGTTACTTAAAAGAAAAAAATTGTTTAACCAAGGGTAACGCTTCACATTTAATTGTCCTGTAAACAGCGAGGACAAATGATTTTGAAGATCCTTCTCAAACGACTTTCACCTTTTGATCAAATAAATCAGTCTCCTCTGAGTATCGCGTGATGGTTCTGAAGAAATAATTACGCAAAACCGAAATGGACCTTTTTTTTTTCTAAGCAAACGAAAAATTTAATTCTCCTGACGGGCTGATGTTTTGAATTGTACTTGAAGTCGATGAAGAGAATGAGTAATGAAGGATATTATTCTTGAGAATCCTTGTCGTCTTGAAGGGTGTTTAATTTATTTTTGAATTTTCTGTTTTTATAAACGCAATCTGGGAATTTGTTTTTCTGTTGGACGGAATTCCTCGAGTAGGTGTTTCCATAATCAGATAATAGATATCTTTATTGGTACATACTCGTATAACTGGACAAAGTGACATAGACAATGGTGGTGCATCCTACTTCCAAAAGGGACAAGGATCCATCTAATCTAGTATATCATCGCCGATATGTGCCCCTTTGAATATCAGCAACATACCTGTTTCAAAAAGTTGATTAATTGGGACCTGTGTTACGGTATCCGAAAGTCACTTTGGTGACTTTATTTACTTTATTGTCAAAAACAACTTTATTTAGACTTTAAACATTGAACAGCAAGGTCTGTCATTTTCGGAAAGAAGCGTTGTAAGATACTTTCTTATCTGGCTCTGTATTTTAACAAATATTGAAATGCTCATCTTACTGGGGCAAAGACAAGACTTTTCACAACAGTCAACTTGCCACCAGGATGAAGGCAATAAGCTATGTGCCCCGAATTTGGTAAGTCATTGCGATCTCTAGATTGCCCGCGTGGTTCAAAATAGCGTCACATCAGATTGAAATGAATGGCGTGCTTGAATGGCAGTATCTGAGGGTCTTCCTCGGACTTTACAGAATACAGGAATCAGAGTATACAACAGTACCTGATCGTTGGGGCTTATTACTCGAATGAAAGGTACCACGAGAGTCCACTCTGCTCCGATTTTAACCCTCTGAGGCTTTTCTAAACATATATGCTAATATGTTTAGGCAAAGAAGCGAAGGCATCCCGGTGGTGAGAACTACACCACAAGAGACAAGCTGCTTCACTATGGTGAGTTTAAATTCAGAAGCAATTCGGTTTAAACTCTAGGATTGAGTAGCTAGATTGAATTAACTCTAAAAAGTAGTTCAATAGCTTGGGGAGAGCTAATAACCTACAATAAGTAAACCATTTGTTGCAATATTTCGCAGTCTTAAAATCGGTCACTGTAATATTGAAGATGCCGGGCTACTGTCAACAAAATCAACCTTTGCAAAATAAAAATCGCAACCACGTTGATATTGATAAGTAAGCGAAAAAAATAAATATGCGAAACCAAATGGGGACCCATAAAGGGAATCGAGAGATTTGCAACTCGCGCTGGTTCACGCTGCGCACACAGCCTACTCAGCACGGATAGGGTTCGATAACGATAGTAAGTAATCAAGAGAGTGGACGCCACCCAATTTTTATGATAAAATTGGGAAAGTACAACAAACACCAAGTTTTAACCCTGGTGGAGAATTTAAATTTTGTTTTTTTTTTTTTGGATCGTTATGGGGATGACAAAGCCCGTGCACCTATGTACCTACATTGTTTTGCTCGAACAAAAATTAAGGCAGTGGTCTGCGGAAGGCCAACGATTTCTTAAGATTACACAATCAACGGGCCTGCGAAGCCTTTGAACAGTAACCGCTAAAGGGTTAGGTAAAAATAGGAATATATCCCAACTCGGGGTTGTCACAGAAATATGTATACCTATTTGAAAATAACAAGGGGGTAGGCTCTTTTCTGTTCCCTGTCTCCTTGGGTTCGCTCCTGTCTGAACGTCGGAGTTGGTGAGGGGGTTATACTTCCTGGCATAGTCACGGGGTAGTTGAAGTTTTGTTTTAAGTCAGGGCTGTTCTCCTCGACTCTTTCTTTTTAGTTCCGTGGTCTCTTCTCTTGGTATCGTTGTTGGTTCTGGATATGTGTTGTCTTTTGAATTGTTTCTCGTTCTCATACGGGTTCATTGCTTTTTTGTGTTTTGAGTTTTTTTTTGTGTTCGTCGATTGTGATTTGTTTTTTTCATTATTTCAGCTTCCAGACACCAGTCGATATTTTGTCTTGTTTGATATGTTCGTGTTGTCTGTCGATTGACTGCTTGGGTCCATATTACCAGAGTTGTAAAAGAATTTTATGATTGCAATCATTGACTTCATTTAAGACTTAAAAAAAAAGAATGCAATCACCATTCATTTAGCATCGAAAGATTGCATTCTTTTTTTTTACCATTCAATTGAATGCAATCATTTATGATTTCATTCATTATTTTACATTCATTTGCATTTATTTGCATTGAGTTCAGAAGTAAAGTTTCTTAATGTGAAGTAAAGGGCAACAAAAAGTCGGTTCATAACTGTCAACTCAGCGTGGTTTATCAATTGGTAATAAATGTACAGTATTTGTAAGACAATAAGTATTTGTACACAATATTTTATCTGTAATGAGTTCAGCATCGTCGGACGAACTAGTTTGGTTTCAGATTTGGGTGTTTTAGCGTATTTTAGTAAAAAAATGAGGTATATCAATTATTCTTGTGTAGTGTATGACGAAATGATTAAATGCATATGCATACATTATTTAGTTATAATTTTAACGCCGATGCGGACTTTTCTTCCGACGATTATGAAAGTGATTCGACTTATTCGATTGAATCAAAGAAGCGACGATTTCAACACCTTGACGATGGTGAAAGACCAAATAAAAGGCAAAAATGTGTTTTGCTTGAAAACAATCGCAATGAAGATTCGAGTTTCCCATCTTTACCAACAATCATGTTCTCATCGACTTCATCAGTGGAAAGTTATTCAACATCTTATAACGACTTTATTTTCTCTGGAGGATTTTTTAAAATTATTAAGCAGGTTAGTTCAGATAAATTATTTTCTGTGTCATGTGGCTTAGTGGTTGGTTAAAATAATCAAAGAGCAACTGTTAAAAGCAATATCTTGTCAATGGTTTATTGCAAAATGATACGGACGAATTTGCTGAATTTGTAATAACATAGCCAACGACACCTTCCTCATCATTCTGCTCTAGCCATTAAAAAATCCTCTTTCTATTAAGTTTAACGAAACGGAATTTCAAAAAAATAGGAATAGAATATTAGTTAAATGCTGTACCTGCAAGTCCAAATTGCAGGGATCGCTACAAATAACTTCTAACTTTATAAGACATCTACGCATCAAACATGCCGATTTATTTGAAGAGTACAAAATCGCAAAATCTAATGTTTACAAAAATAAGGACACTGTATAGGACCAATTTAATGTTCTGGTTGTAAAATTTCTGGCAAAAAATATACTCCCCATTAGAATTGTTGAAGAAAAATCATTCAGGGATCTCATACATTTCGCCAACAAGGATTTACTCGTGAATATCATGAGCAGGCCAACGGCTTTAAAGGTTATAGACACCATTTATGTCGCCATGAAGAACAAAATTAGAGATATTATTGCGAAAAACAAGAATTTTTGCAAAACGGCCGATGTGTGGTCCACAAAGCACCGCTGTTTCTTCGGCTATACATGTCACTGGTTGGATGATAATTTTCAACGAAAATTCGTGGCATTGTCTTGCAAATGCTTTCATGGACCACACACATATGACAAAATAAATGACATGATTCAGGAAATTCATGCAGAGTTTGGCCTAAGTTGTGGAAACATAGTCGCAACAGTTACTTACAATGATGCGAATTTTGTAAAAACTTTTAAAGAGTTCGGAGTCGAAAGCAATACCACCTGCTACAGTGAAGATTCAAGCACAGAGCTACCAGACAGCTCAGATAAAGAAGAGCTGGAGTCTGTACAATTCAAAAATGAGTCATTTGAAAATGTTTTGCCAAAGCATATAAGATGCGCTACTCATAACATTCATCTTATTGCATCAACCGATTTCAATCGAATTCTGAAACAAAATTATTTAATTTTTATAAAACATAAAAGTGTAAGTCCATCTATAAGCTTTGAACCTAAAATACATACTTACAAATTTTTCATATTTCTTTATTCTAAAAGGTGATGCAAAAATGTTCCCATTTTTGGAACAAAGTTAATAGGCCAAAGACATCAGAACAGATTATATCTGTTTTGGAAACACAGCTCAAATATCCAGTCGTTACTCGGTGGAACTGCTGGTTCGACTCAATAAAGGATATTATAAAACAAATAAGGAAGCTCGGTGAGCTTTGTAAAAAAATTAGAGGTCCCTAAATAATTCGATGTAGACATCGAGTACTTGGAGGACTATATTCAGCTCCTATCCCCAATTGCAGAGGCCATTGACTTTCTGAAGCGCCAAAATAGCATGGTATATGGGTATTTGCTCCCGACATTGGCAACGATTAGATCGAAATTTCGAAAACTTCATTTAGATAACTTAGTGAAAACTTTTGACTCTGGAGCTAGAAAAAAGCCTGAATAATGGGTTTCAGCGTTGTGTTAACTTAACGAGGAAAGCCCATGATGCCATTGTTGCTGTCCTGTCCTTTGTCCAGCAGTAAAATTAAAATGGGTATCTGCACTTAACCCACATTTTAATGATGACAAAATTGCGGAAATAAGTGCGATTGCAAGATAGGCGATTCAGTTTCAATACAAAACTGAAAATAAAAAACAAACAAAACAAAATTGAAACAAAGTTTAAAAAACATGTATATGAGTGGTATTTACATTTTTAGAAGAACAAATGCCTTGAAAGTTAACATCTGCTAGCTCTATATTGAAATATTTTGTAAGTGTAAACGTTTTGTTTTCGAAAACACATCTCAGTATATAAAAACTTACTTTCTAATTACAGCGATTTTGGGCCGATTTGTTTCTTTTTGTTGTTTTCTATATATGTACCATACCTATGTATATATCTATATCATAATCTATTCGTTTTATTTAATTGAAAACATTTTTTTATGTTATATAATGTTATTTCTTGACTGTATAGTAAAATACGAAATACCAATACAATAATTACTTTCTCGTTTCTTAAAAAAAAAAAAAATCGCAGAAAAAAAATTTGGGGGAGGGGGGGGGGGATTGTGTACTATTGGTATGCAGATAAACATGCTAAAGAATATAAATATCTGCCAAAAAATGCGAACAAATTTAAAAGAATGCAAATGAATGCAAAATAATGAATGAATTCATAAATGATTGCATTCAATTGAATGGTAAAAAAAAAAGAATGCAATCTTTCGATGCTAAATGAATGGTGATTGCATTCTTTTTTTTTGAAGTCTTAAATGAAGTCAATGATTGCAATCATAAAACTGCATTCATAAAAGAATGCAATTTAAAATGATTGCATTCTTTTACAACTCTGCATATTACATCCTCGGACCCGGGACATTTTTGAGGGACAATGAAAGCGAGCTCAACTCATGACCCAAAGGTAGGAAGGAAAACTTTCCCAAGAATAAATTTTGCAGACAAGAAATAGAAATAGGTACGACGATCGTGAGGAATTGTGGGTTTTTGTTTTTTAGAAGTTTGTGTATTTTGGGATTTGGGGTTTTACAACTATTAATCGTTGAAGCAAACAATATGGAAATTAGGGTTGATTCTCGGCCATTACTGGTGGTTTCAACATACCGGAACATCATTAAAGGGCATCATCAAGGGGGCAGAAAGTCCGCCTGGCTCTATCCGGGGTACCTAAATGGTCATCTTTGGAGCCCCTATTTTATGGAAATAGGTAGGCTAAGGTATTTGAAATATGGCATTGGCAGACTAGGTAGAATGTGGAAGTTGAGATTTTTCAAAGAGGTATGCTGAAGATCTATTGGCAAAACCTTACTTCTCAGAATTCCTTAAATGTCCAGTACTACAACCTTACTTTACTTTATGATAGTGTGAGATGTGGTCGTATCGATGCAATCCGTACACTTTTCTTTTGACATCGTTGAATGCAACAAGCAGCTTGTGCTTGAATCGTGAGTCAAGTTTGCAGTAAACAAGAGTTTACTAGTCAAATAAAGGCAACAAAAAAGTGTTGATAATTTTGAATTTAGTTTCTACTGGAGTAAAACTTGAAGACAACCACAGCTTGCGTAACCCGGCATAAATTCGCCCAACAACACAACTGATATGGTCAACTGCGGTAAGAGAACGCTTTATTTTAAAAGCAAGGTCAGTAAGTTTTTTTTTAACAAATGGTATTTGCTTGTTGCTTAAAAGAAAAAAAGAATAGTATAAAGATGAATGGAAACATTTGAGCACACTTAAGGTAGGTCATTGATATATAAACAAAATAATACTGGACTTCTGCGAACAAAGGTTTGAATTCGGAAGATTTGCTATCGTGTGCTACTCTTTGGCGACGATTGCTTATATAATCCGCTATTAGGCCCACTAACCATTCACTAAAGCCAGAACATAAGTTCAGTTTTTGACACAGCACATTGTTATCAACTCTTTCAGAAGCTTTGGAAAAATCAAACAACCAGAGCATCCTTTAACTGTGCCATGTCATATTTAATTCTTATATCATCGAGCATTTCAATCACAGCTGTAGAAAAACTCAACTGAACTGCAGAAAGCAAACTATAATGATCCAAATACCTCGATATTTGCTTAGCTAGAATCTTTTTCAAGGCTTTTGATAGACGTTGAAAATACTGATAGGGTGAAAGATAAACACTTCTCACCGACAGCACTCAATGCCAGAGGATGAATAACATTAATTACATCAACTTCAGAGACAACTTTAAAATAAAAATCGATATTATTAGATCTGGATAGGTTCACTCACATCTGAAAAGTTGCTTTCTTTTTCCAACACCAATAAAGCGCAAGTTAGGCCATAAGTTCTTTGATATTGTTTGTTCAGTTTGGAATGAAAATATTTTTTTTTAATTAGTCGAGTTGTAAATGTGGAGTAATTACGAGCACGACAGGATAATTCCCAATTAGGAATAGTTCAACCTTGTTTCCACCTTGAATATATGGTAATTTGTTTCGAACCTTTCTTATTTCGTATTTGAATTGTTTTTAAATCTAATTATCAAAGATTGTACGTGATTCGCCTTGACTTTGATAAAATAAAGCGATATTGCGATGACTGGAAGTTGAAGATCAACTTTTAGAAGTCGGAAATCTTTGTTTTTAGGATGCCTTTGTCTGGGACCTCTGTGGATACCAGAAAGAATTGGCGAAAGTTTTTAAAGGTGGGACAACACGGGCAGGCACTTGTTTGTCGAAATGTAGTCAGATACTTTTAGATCTGGCTAGATCAATGTCTAACAGACATATAGATGTTGCTGGCTAGATCAATGTCTAACAGACATATAGATGTTGCTGGCTAGATCAATGTCTAACAGACATATAGATGTTGCTCTGGCCAGAGTCAAAGGTGCTTTCGTCTTACAAAGAGACTGTTTTATAACAGACAACTCGATGCGAGGGTAAAGGTGATTTGCTACATGGCCCTTATCCGGCCTATACTTGTATTTAGTCGTCGCGAGTGGTTCAACATGAGAGCAAGTCGTTTGGAAAATATTCGGATGTGTGAGAGGGCTTGCCGTAGGCTTGTCTTCGCCTATACAGAACACCAAAGTCTGAGTACATAAAATTCTATCCTAATGAGGTCTTGTAAAATAGGGCGAACCTAATAAGAGTTGACAATTTTGTTATTAAGTTAACGTGACCTCTGAGGCGTTCTTCCTCAATTATATCTATGTACTATGAGAGAGTTCACTTTATTTATTCCAGGACAGGTACGCGGTGCCGCTAATCTTTTAGGTCGTCCGGACAGATGCGGACAGGTGACTCAACTACGACAAAGACGTCGCAAATGGAAGTGCGGAACGCCTCCGCTTCAGTAGGGCGGTATAGAGTCGCGACATGAGGGATATTCTCGGAAGCACCTTTTTGCAGAAGAAGAGGGAGCTTCATCGTTGAATAACACGTTATTGTTCAGTCCCCATTCCCCCAAATGTGAGCGCCGATCCACCGGAGTAGCTAGGTATCCGCCAGGGAAAGTGGCACAGAGGCACAGAGGCACTGATACTTAGCTTTGTTTGATGCGGCGATCCAGGGGACATCCGGATAGAGGTATAATCCCTGTAAGATTACACCCACGCAACCTTCCTCCTTAGATTAGACTTTCTTTCACCTTCGCGTTTGTTTTGATTTGCAATATTGATTAATTCAATGGGAAAAAAGTGTCCAGGAATCAGAAAAAAAGATAAATATTGCTTCGCTCTTTCCACTAAAAACCCAATGTTATGGGAAATAGCTAGGTATACGTTATTCCTAACTCTGTCAGTGGAGTTCCCAGTGATGATTGAAACTGGGTGCGTATTGCAATAATGAGGAGTTTAGATTGGTTGTGAATGTTGGAATGACTAAAAGCGACATAGCTGAGACGGGTGCACATACAAGCAAAACCTGCTAGTGTTGAAGCTAATAACCCTGTACGTTGGGAACGCTGCTGGTGTCAAATGAATGTCTGTGTGAACGTGTAAGAAATTGAAGTGGGGCTGGAGCTTGTGGAAATTAAAAGAACTGGAAGGTACTTTTGTGGCGACCTTTTTAAAAGTTTAAAAATGGTGGGCATTGACTCCTCTTTCTCCTCGTTCATGCAGCCTCTGTAGAAAATAAATATCCCAAGCCAGCTTGCATGTTTACCTAGAAGAAGATTTTTTCTTTTATTATCATCGAGCCTTCATTCTTGTTTTTCACGTGGCGATAGGTATGCCGGCGTTTCCTTTTCCAGGAACTCGTAGAATGGGTATAGCGATTCCAATTTTGTGGCCTTGCAGTTGTCTGGTGTATCTCTTTGTCCTGGCAGCCAGCAAAGGCGAATGTTAAACTGCCCTGCCATTTCAATGAGAGATGATTGGCAGTCTTTGGCGGTCTTTGAGTTAAAAGAACATGAGTCCAGGGATTTAATAGCGGCCTGATTGTTGGCAAATATGCGGATACTCATTGCAGATGTTATGTTTTCTTAAACCGGGACAGGCCTTATTTAATTTTCAGAATTTCGCCTGAAACAGGCTATAGTGAGAAGCTTAGGTTAAGCTTATCAACGAAAACACCGCTACCATTTATGAAGAGATCTTCCTCCCAGAAAGATCTAGAGGGATTGCTTACATGGAAGTTTCTGTCAAACTAATGTTGGGGCATGTTATAGTCGATGTTCTCGGGTAGGATTCCTAGTGTGTTCAGAATATTATCGTGGCCAAAAAGTTTATTTGTCCACTGAAAAGTTGCTTAAAGTCAGCTGAAAATACCGAGGGGTGTCAAGTGAAACAGAACAGTTGTGCGTAGGAGTTCGCTTCCGATTTTTGCTTAGCTTTATGCCGTTGACTGCTTAGTCTAAGGTCGTCCATCATACAACCACTCCGAAGGTGAGTGTGGGTCTTATGACCAAGACGAATAGTCAATTGGCGATGCGAAGTTGGAGGCCACATTTGTTCCCAATGGCTTTTTTGCAAGTGAATGTAGATGCTGGGGCTCTGCTTACTCTTTTTTCCATAAAAAGTTTCCTGTCGAAAATTAGACACAGATATGTTTATTCGTTGACAACTAAGTACCGGGGAAGGGGCGAGTGGACACCGTCGTGAGACACATTATTTAACAGAAGAGCCACTAAGTTTGGAGTTGATTATCATGCTCTTTAGCATATGACTGATCAACTCCCCAGGTGAGTCATCTACCTAAAGTGTTGACAGCGCCGTGGAGATTGTGGACGTGTTGACGTTATTAAAGTCGCCTTCTTAAATGGATATCAATTAACCGTTCTAGTGTTTTCAGAAGGAAAAATGCTAGACTAATAGGTCCTTTGGGGCGACATGAGAACATTTTCCGGTTTGGGGGATAAAGACAACATTTACATCTTTCCATGACAAATAAATGTGAGTCAGTTCTAAGCAGTTCCTCATGATGTTTTCAAGCGATGGCAAGATTCTACCAGAGGACCATTGTAGTTTGGCAGGAATAATATCTTTTGGCCCAGCAGACTCGTATGGTTTGACAGGCTATACAGTGCCCAAAGCAATTCGTCTCTTGTGATCAGACCATAGATTTTTTTCGCGGCTGTAATAGTCCTGTTGAGGTAGTTACTGGCCATGAATGGGGAGCTCCCAGGAAAGTTGATATTTAGAGGCAAGTTGGGTGATTCATCACTTGAGGTCGTCCAAGAGTCATCGCCTTTTTTCAAACAGATAGGCATCGAAGGATTTGTAAAAATGCGATGCCTCATTGGTTTCAGTTATTTTATCACAGTTGTTTTTTTTTTTAAATATTTTGTGTGATTCCTTAAATGAGTCACAATCTAACACTTGTCTTGTGGTTTTTGTAATGAAGGTGGCTCATTGCCAATGTTACAAACAATGAGGTTAGAAATTATAATAAAATCAAAATGTGACCCACCTTCACCGTTGGTGTTGATTCTGCCCCATACGATGTGATGGGCATTAGAGTTGCATTCTATAATGAAGTCAGCTTTTGTCTTCCAGCTTTCAGTGACTTCCCTTCTTCTCACCACGGAGAGAGCTTATGTAATTATGGCCAAGATATGCCGATACCAGCCAGAAGATGTTTTTGGCAGACTGGAAGACAACGGTTAAGTTCGGGTCGCTGAGGTCAGGAAGTTAAAATGCATTAAGACTACGTTTCACCAGCATATAAGTTCTAATCTTACCTTTATCTTTTATATAGAGAGAAACGTTGTAAGTTCTCCCAAGTCCACATACCACGCCATGTTTCCTAAATTAGGATAATATCATCTGCGTCTTTGGATAGACGCAGAACAAATGCGGCCGAGGCCTTTTCGAGTGGTGGAAGTTAATCTGGAGAAATCATAACATCATTGCTACAATCTTTCAGAGAAGCCTCGGCCACGGTGTTATTCGAATCCACCGATTATGAAAGTGAGCGCAGAAGCTCATCTTCTAAATATGATCGTAAAAGATCACTTTTTGTCGTCGGACATGGATGCTTACTTACTTTAGGTGGCGCTACAGTCCGGGGTGGACCTCAGTCAAAAAGCTTCTCCAGCTAGCTCGATCCCTGGCTAGCTGTCTCCAGTTTCGCACGCTAAGTTGGCTGAGGTCCTCTTCCACTTGCATGCGCCACCCGAGTCTTGGCCTTCCTCTACTGCGCTGTCCCTCGGGGACTGATTCGAAGACTTTTCGGACCGGAGCATTGGTGTCCATGCGCTCTACATGACCCAGCCATCTCAGTCTTTGGATCTTCACTCTTCTGGCTAGGTCCATGTCGCTGTACAGTCAATACAGTTCGTCGTTGTATCTCCTCCTCCACTCACCGTCAATGCAGACGGGACCGAAGATCGCCCGAAGAATTTTTCTCTCGAAGCAACCAAGAACACCCTCATCCATTTTTGATAATGTCCATGCCTCTGCGCCTTAGAGCAGGACCGGGATTATTAAAGTCTTATAAAGGGTGACTTTTGTTGTCCGAGAGAGGGCTTTGCTACTCAATTGCCTTCTTAACCTAAAGAAACAGCGGTTGGCAAGAGTTATTCTTCGCTTGATCTCAGCGCTGGTGTCGTTAACTACCTCAAAGTTATATCTGTCGAGGGTGACGTTCTGTCCGAGACGTCGGTGTTGGTTGTCCTTTTTGCTTGACAGCATATACTTGGTCTTGCCCTCATTGACCGCTAAACCCATTTTCGCCGCTTCCGTCTCAATACTCGCGAAAGCGCCACTGACATCACGCGGTTTTCTCCCGATTATGTCAATATCGTCGGCGTATGCGAGTAGTTGGACGGACATTTGAAAGATAGTGCCTCTTTTGTTTGCTCGTGAGTTTTGCACTATTCTTTCAAGTACGATGTTGGAAAAATCGAAGACAGCGCATCGCCTTGTCTAAATCCTTTCTGGACATCAAAGGTCTCGGTGAGATCCTTACCGACCGTCATGGAGCAGCGTGCATTCTCTATCGTCATCCTGCACAGACGGACGAGTTTGGCAGGGATGCCAAAACTAGACATTGCTCTATATAGCTCGTCTCTATAGATGCTGTCATACGCGGCCTTAAAATCGATGAATAGGTGGTGGGTATCGATCTAAAGCTCATGGGTCTTCTCCAAGATCTGCCGCAGTGTGAATATCTGATCGATGGTGGACTTTCCTGGCCTGAAGCCACACTGATATGGACCTATCAGGTTGTTGACGAACGGCTTCAGGCGTTCACACAATACGGCGGATAAGATCTTATATGCGATGTGAGGGAGACTGATGCCTCTGTAGTTGGCGCAGTTCAGAGGGTCTCCTTTCTTGAGAATTGGACAAACAATGCTGAGGTTCCATTCATCGGGCACACTTTCGTTGGACCATATTACAGATGAGTTGGTGTATTCTCCTTACCAAGTCATCGCCTGCCGCTTTGAAGAGCTCGGCAGTCAGGCCATCCGCTCCAGCAGCTTTGTTGGACTTAAGCTTCGATATGGCTATCTTCACTTCATCCAGGTCGGGTGGACGGAATTGTTGGTCATCATCGTCCAGGTTGAAAGGTTGATTCTGCCTGACAGCGGTATTTGGTCCGTCATCGCCGTTATACAGTCTGCAGAAATGATCTTTCCAAATCCTCAGCATCGACTGCGATTCTTCCCTTGTTCTTGCGATGTTCCCTTGTTCATCTCTACAGGCTTCGGTTCGGGGTTTGTTTCCGCGGCATGTTATTTTTACCTTTTGGTAAAACTTCCGAACCTCATTCCTGGAGTAGCATCTCTCAATTTCCTCGATCGCGCGCTTCTCATGCTCTTTCTTCTTCCTCCTGAGAAGCCGGTGCTCGTCTTTCCTCTTCCGCTCATAGAGCTCATGAGCAGCTCTGGCAGTGTTTCCAATGGTCTTCGATGCTTGATGCTGGCGGCATTGGACCTCTTAAGAGATTAAGAGACACTCGATCGGAAAAGGACTTGGCGATCTCTTGCGATTGTAGCCGTCTGACGTCGAATTTTCTCACAGCATTAGTTTGCCTTGGCGTAGTTTGGGATATCCGCAACCGTACCTTGGCTACAACAAGGTAATTGTCCGAGTCGATGTTGGCTCCTCGGAACGTACGGACATCCATAATGCTGGAGGAGTGTCTTGCGTCGATCGCAATGTGATCAATCTGGTTAACTGTTGATTGATCAGGAGTTCTCCAAGTCACCTTGTGTATGTCGAGGTGTGGGAACCGCGTGCTAGCCACGACAATGTTTCGCCCCGCCGCAAAGTCGATTAGCCTGAATCCGTTATCGGAGGTGGTGTTGTGCAGGCTATATTTTCCGATTGTTCCACCAAAGATACCTTCTCTTCCTAGCTTTGCATTAAAATCACCGAGGACAATTTTAATGTCATAGCTAGGGCATTGCTCGTAGGTCTTGTTGAGGAGCTCGTAGAAGGCATCCTTGGTGTCGTCATCTTTCTCCTCTGTGGGGGCATGCGCGCATATGAGGCTTATGTTGGCGAATTTAGCCTTGATGCGGATTGCTACGAGGCGCTCGCTCACATGCCGGAAGCTGAGGACTTCTTGTCTTAGTCTGCCTCCGACAACAAATCCGCATCCAAATAAGCGCTGCTTTTGCCGTCGATAGCAATTGCCGTAGTAGATGTCGCAGTTTGTCATCTTCTTTTTGTCCGGCCCATCCCATCGCATTTCTTGGATGGCGGTTATGTCTGCTTTGCAGCAGTCTAGGGCCTCCACTAGTTGCTCGGCTGCACGTGGTCTATTAAGGGATCTAACATTCCACGTGCATATCCGAAGCTCATTGTCCTTAAATCGTTTGCGTGGGTTGTCAACAGTAGATCCGTCCATATCCGAGGCTTGTTGATGCTTCGTAACTTAATCTTTTTTAAATGGCCGGGCAGTTACCCCGGCGGCACAACCCCCAACCTGGAGGACCAGTTCCACTTTGAGTGCCCCTAGGACGAGGGGTCGGTTACACCGAAGCCAGTAACCCGTTCCGGGATGTGAGCGCTGCCGTTGCCCCTTATAGGGCTCGTCCGCCACCATCTCTTTTCCAAAACCCTGACTAAGTCCTGAAAATCCTTTCCGGACTGAGCTCCAAATATGTCGGATTAGCCCGGATAAGGTCTTGTTTTGTTTTTCCGACACTAATCCTGGTTAATGGCGCAGGAAACTCGCCATTTGCCCCCTTCACTTCGCAACCTCTAGTGAGATTCCCAGATGGCGCCACGGAAAGGCGTGAAGTAGGACTTATTAGCAGAGCTGCAAGATGTTCGGCTGCAGAGGCTCATTCTCGTCATTTAAGGAACCAGCACCTGTCGGAAGATGCTACTTCTACGAGGCCTTATACTAATCGTTGCCACCGGACATGGATAGTCGTCTTATTTATCGGACAGATTGAAGTCGCCGATAGCGTGTAAGACTCATTGAATTTAATGAAAGAAAAATTCATATAAAATAAAAATCAAATGAACTAGCTTGCTAGTCGGAAGGTTCGGTATTCGAATCCCAGCCGTGGTCGAAAGAAATTCGGTTTTTTAGTCAACTAAAATCAGTTGAGTGTGCAGTTGACTAGAAAACAACTACCAACTGGCTCTCACTTACTATTTAGTATCCCAATTAACCACTGAGCCCAAAAGCATTTCCATAGAACTATAATACGTGCGGGTGTTTTCTATGCTTTCTAGCCTCTTGAGTCTGGACGTCGCTGCAGTGAGTTCGATGGCTCACATGGAAACTTTAGAATTTTTGGATATAACGCCTAAGAGAAGGTGCCTTCTCCATTCTTTGTGTCAGGAGCACTATCTGAAAGCTTTTGAGGTGATTGTGGTCCAAAAAAAGCCGACAGGGGTCGCCCCACTGTGACGATCTGATTTTATGTTGACTATAGTGGAGGTGGTTAATAATTCCTGTTTCGACAGAGTTCTGTAATATTTTTCTGTTAAACAAGAACCACGGAGTATATCTATTGAATGAAAAGAACCATTACAATCAATGAATTGAAAATTGTTTCTCATAAGCGAATTTAATAAAACAGAAACAACACGTGTTACGTCAATACCTCAATATAGCCTTTCCAGTTTGCCTTGAATCCTTTTTGCATAACTTATTCATCACATCCTTACCCACAAACGAGTACATGACGAAAAAGTATCTGTAACCATACTGTTACTATAGTACCACGCTTACAATGTTTTTGAACATGCATGTCAAATTACATCCTTTTACTATTCACCATGTACCCCTCAGGAATAACCCTTGTCGCTTAAAACCCCCCGATAGCAAGCCAAAAAACCAATAAAATTTTATAGAGTAATCACTGTTGAAAAATGGTGTAGGGTGGCGTGTCATTAAATTACCTAGATAGGCCCAATAAATGTTATCTACCAATTGGGGCGTACAAACATATAGTGTGTATCTACGAGTAGATATGTACATAACAATTCTATTTGTTACATCAATAAAAGTTAGTAAAACACCGATGTTTCCTCTCCCCATGGTGCTGTGATATGGGAAATAAACAAAAGCCACAGGGATTTGGCCAACATCGAGGTACAATGCGGACCGTCTTTACAAAGCCACTACAACGAACAAAAAATAAAAATAAAGGGGAAACCCCGATATTGATAGAAATTATAAATTTATTGACGAGCGATTGTTAATGAGCTCAGTGGTACGATGGATGGACTTGCTTATGGATTAAAGCCAGAATCAGCTCTGTCAGGCACTGGGTTGGTGATGGGTCTTGCTTGAATAATTGACAAGCATTTTGCACCTAATTACACAGTTGAACTTGTTTCTGTGCTATAATTGACGCTGGAGGGGGTTTGTCGGTTGTTGTCACTGATGCCGCCGTCGGTTTGGTTTGTTGATGGTATCGAGGACAATATGCGGTTTTGCCAATGGCAAGATGACTGCAATAATTAACATATTTCGAACAGGTGCTGCCGTGTGCAATAGGTTCTTTCCACGCAGATAACTATTGCGATGTGGGAATCCCTTTGATGGATTTTGTTTTGTAACCGATTGCAGGCATCTGTCATCCTAACGGATGACTTTAACATTAGAGTGTTTTGGATAATGTCCCTTGTCTCCTATTGAATTTGTAAATTTTTGGGCAGTGACTGAAGAAGGTAGAATGAATAAAAATTGAAAATCCAAATGCAAATGCATGCCTGAAGTTACCCCCGTCTCAGAGGTCTTCCGCAGGGTTGTATTCTACCCCAACATCCATTATGCATACTTCACGCTCTCAATAATATATAATTATTCTATGATCAGGCATATGCAGATAATGTAGCTGCGCTGTCTGTTCGATTATGCCTATCTACGTCGACGATTGCTGAAATAATTATAGAATAGCTGAATAAAAATAAGCATGACTTGTCGATCATTATGGTTGGGTGTTGTAGAAATAGGATGGGCGCTGACGTCAACCTGACGATACCCAGTGCTGTAACTGTTTCTACACATCAATTGAGCTTGTATTACCTACCTACACGTGATAGCCACCGAGTACTGGTCGGTGCCCATCCGGACTCGACGCCATGCCGGATTGCACCGACAAATTTAGAGCTCAAGCCGAGACTCTCATTTCCGGGACTAAGTCTTGGAAAGAGATGGTGGTGGATTAGCCCTTTATGGACTAACGGCAGCGCTGTTATGCCCGAACTGGTTACTGGCTTCAATCTAATCGACCCCTCGTTCTAGGGGAACTGGCCGCCAAAACCTGGGATTGTCCGGCCATGGAAAAAATATAAAAATTACAATACAATCCAGTCTAGAATACGGATGCATCTACAACCCATGCAAACGAATTAAGGACAACGAACTTCGGATATACACGTAGAATGCTAGGTCCCTTAATTCCGACGTCAGACGGCTACTATAGCAAACGATCGCCAAATCTTTTGCCGATGGAGTCTCCCTATATCGATTACGACGTCTAGTGCTTCCAGGATCTAATATCGAAGAAGTGGCAATACTGCCAACAAGTCATCAGAGATGCTGCTTAAAATGTGCTGGATTTCACACAACCACCACAACGGAACTCCTGGTTTGATGATGAATACTGGCAAGCACATGCAGCTAAGCGAGATGCATAAAAGGCTCAAAACCTAAAGTTTTACCAAAGATTAAAATAACATGCCACGGACAGAAACTTCGAGCCGAAGGCTGTGGAGACCATCAATGGAACATCATATTAAAGTCATCGTCGGTGCTGAGGATTTGGAAAGATCATTTCTGTAGATTGTGTAACGGCGATAACGAATCAAATACCAAATTTTCAACCTGGACGATGTAGGTAAATAAATCCGTCGACCCGGACTAACAAGGGTCGGATTGCCTGACTGCCAAGCCCCTCAAAGGGGTAGCTCATCTGTTAAAATTTGTTCAGAAAAAAGTACTTATGTCCGATGTATGAAACCTCAGCGAGACCCCCTGAATTTCGCTAAATACAAAGGCATCAGTTTTCCTAACATCGCACCCAAGATCTCATATGCAGTATTTTGTGAATACCTGAAATCGTTCGATAGGAACCAGATAGGTCCATATAGGAGAAGCCCCATGAGCTTCAGATCGATAAGCACCACCTATTCATCGATTTGAAGGCCTAGTATGACAGCATCTATAGAGACTATTGCTCGTCTCTATGCCTAGTCTTAGCATCCCTGCCGAGATAGTCCATTTGTGAAGGAAAACGATTGAGAACGCTCTGTAGTCCATCAGCGTACTGACTAAGCCGAGATATTTGATGTTAAAAAAGGTTTTAGACAAATTAACGCGCTGACATACTTAACAACATTGTGCGGAACCCACAATCGAACACAGAGAGGCACAAGTTTTCAAAAGTCTGTGAAACAACTAGCTTACGTGATGATATCGACATGATTGCAACTATATACCGGACTGACCCCAGTGCGTTTGCTAGTATTGAAACAGAATCTGAAAATGGATTTGGCCGTAAATGAGGCCAAAACTAAGCATTTGCTTTCAACAATATCGACGTTTTGGATAGAACGTCACAATCGACAGCTTTATATTCGAGGTAACATGGGACTTTGTCTACCTTGGATCTGTTCTTAATTCTGCCAACAACATCTCAGCAGAAATAAAAGGAAGAAACTCCCTCTATTCGCTGTTTCTTTGGGGTGAGAACGCGATTGACTGGTTTTGCCCCATCCCGCAAAACTTATTAGTTTTCCAGATCTAACACGGAGGGACAACGTAGTATCTATAGCAAGACCTCATCTTATGTAGCGCTACTGGAGACAGTTAGCTAAAAATCGCCGAACTGAAGAGGCTTGGTACTTAGTTGAGGACCATATTCACCCCAACTGTAGCGCCACCTATATAAGAATGTTAGCAAGCCTGGATTAAGAGAAAGTCTGAGACTCCCGAAGTACCTGGTGAGAGTAGTTGAGCTACAAATGCAATTCCTTCACACTCCCTTGATTTGATTGATTCTTCACAATACAGTGAACTGCTCTTCTCCACTAAGAAGACAGATTTAGATTCTAGTAAAAACCATCCTATAGCAATAGGAGTTATGGTGTCATTGTATCAGGATGACAATAGAACGAGAGTAGAGAAGAAGTCGGCGCTTAGGATCATCAAAAACATATCGTAGACCACTTCGTTACAAACTGAAACTTTTTTCCAAATCTGAAGCAGAAGCAATGTCTGGGGAATACGGTGGGTACTGAATGATATTCCATTTTAACTCCTTCAGTTTTTGCAGCGCTTCCAACTCCTTTTTCTTGTCATGTTATTATACAGAATCCACATCTCGTCATCTGTTACGACTCTAACCAAAAAAGGTTCATTTTTATGGTATCTAAGCAGAGTTATGACATGTGGGAAACACGGTCCAGCTGCTATTTTTTTCGTCAATCAACTTAGAACTTGGAAGTGAATTCCAGTTTCTTTAAATGGCAAAATGCTGACGAACTGTCAATTAAGAAGAGACAATCGCTAGACATGATTCAAAAGACGTTCACTGGATGTGGCTGAATGTAGGTGTAGTAGAGTTCGGCTGCTCTTAACTTATAAAGAGCTCTCACATTTGCCATCTCCGAATAAGCAGTTTATTCACGACATTCCGCCTTTTAAATCCAGTTACAGCGCATCCATCTATTACCTAAATTAGAATGATTCTGCTTAAAAGTACCATAAACGAGACCTCCATGTTCATCCTTTTAAACTCCCACGAAACTTATACTTATTCTTCGATGATATTTCATGAAAAAACATTGGAAAAAAATCCCGCTGACAAGGTAATTTGCTTGTCGTTCTACATTAATTTATTTTCCAGCATCTTTTACTTGCCAACGCGGCGAAGGCATCAACGAAAACTTTCTAAAGTCAAAAAAGTATTAGCGGAATTAGCCAGGTCTCTCAAAAGCACCCTCTAACCGCCCAAACCATACCATCTACGGAAGAAATAAATTATTAGTCGGTTGGTATCTTGCAGAAATTTCGCTAGCGAACAAATAAATTCCCATTACCCAGCAATTAATTCCCATTTCGCTTTGCAAAAGTAATAAAATGTCCCAGTGCGACTCTGGGTTGTTAGTAGCAGGTAGCAGGTAGCAGGTAGCAGGTAGCAGGTAGCAGGTAGCTAAGGGCACCTCACTGCCTCAGGTGTTAGACTTTCTTTTTTCACTGCCAAAATGGGTAACAATTCGCAGAGCCAATCCGCATCAGGAAGGGTGCAAACCACTTTCGCTGTTTACGTTTTGACACAATGATAAAACGAGGGGAAAAAGCCAAATACTTTGACAGAATTTCCTTCTTGCCCCTTACGAATACATTGCAATATCGTAACCTTTAACAATCCAACAACAACAACAAATACGAACACGGTCCTTTACGGCGAAAATTTGTGTCCGTTGAACTGAACATGATTTATAGTGCGAGCAACCATTAATTTAATTCCGGCGGCGGCTTCAGCGTCGACGATGGCAGTGGCGATATATTCGTATTCGGGTAGATACCATATTACAGGTAGTCGTAGGATGCGAATGCGGCTCTGGCGGATATCTTCTGCAGAGGCGGTAAATTCTTACTGTCGCCTGGCTAAGAGCAATCGACGTAGGGCAAACTGCTCCAATAGGACACATTTCCAATGGTTACGGGAGTAGTCAATTTCAGCAGTCCTATCGCAGACATTGAGATACATTAACGAAAAAATCGAACCGGAAGAGAGGAGCAAATGTTTTGGGTTTGCTTTCGGGTGACTGGGTTGAAGGAAAAAGTTTTCGAGAGAAAAGTTTTCGTCGAAGGTCATGCCAGGATAAAGGCCATGTAAATTGCCCACCCGCTGTTTGGTGTGTTCGAGGGGATAAATGGAAAAGAAACTTATGCCCCAACGACCTGTCGGCTTTAAGTAGAATAGTTGTTTTAGGGTGTTTTTGTTGTTTTAGCCGTAGTCCTTGTTATTGGGGAAGAGATGCTTTATTGGGGATAAAAGCAAAGAATTTGAGAATGTGCCATGTCAAATGGACATGCAGTTATGCTTAACACCGGAGTTGGGTAAGCACACGGTTTTAGACAGATACCGCATGGTCAGGTTGTAAGAGATGTTTTGATTTTAGTACAAAACTTATACTGTGGTGCCGCTATCCCCTTAAGTGGTGTTAGTTCTGTTTGGAATGATTGGTTATTCTTATTTGTTGAATGAATAACTAGGCCATATTGCCTAAAGCAAAGGATATCTTTCAGTCAGATGTTAGTTTTAGATTCCAGATGAACGTCAACTTATAATCAAAGAATAGAAGGTTGGTGAATAAATTAAGGCGAGATCGTTTAGAGATGCGTAAGGTGCTGAGCTGACCTCCGACGAGTGCCCACGCAATATCAGTGCACTCGTATAATCGGTAACTGCCTGAAAAAAAAAAAAATACATACGAGTATACCATATACAGCTTCCCACTTCCTCTCAAAACCTCGCGCGAGTGGCCAAATAGTGAAAAGTATAACAAAACAAAAAAAAATAAAAAAAAATAAATCAATCTGTGCAAAAAAAACCATTAGTGCCGTTTTGTGAAAGAACCAAAAAAAATAAAAATATATATAGTGCGAGCAACCTCCATTTCCTGCCCCCTATCTAAGTGCTGTTGCTTGCACTCGGTTATTGCTTTTGCTGTGTACTGTTATACGGCAAAGGCAATTACTGAGTGTATGTAACAACCGATGTGCATGGCAGGTTGTGCATGGCAATTTTGTTGGTGCACTGTTTCATATTTTTGTAAGGGTATAACACCTACAACAATTCGATTCGGCAAACCAATAATGTACGAGCTGTTTTGGCAAGTGAAACACAAGTAGATCCCTGCCCACACCTCTCAGATCACTCTGAACTTAAACTACCTGGCTTCGAATTATTGCCATTATTCTTTTCCCACCGCGGTCTCGCCATCTACGTGCGTAGTGATGTAGCTTACCAAACTCCACCACAACGTAGTCCCTGTTCCAATCCGGAATTCAATTTCATGTGGTTAGAATTCCATCTCCGTAAGGAAGTTATCCACTACTTCTTTATTTACAGAAGCCCCAAACTGGACAGCAATTCAACCTTTAATGAGTTTGATGCGCTGTCTGACTCCATACAAAGAATTGTATCCCAGTATTTTCATACTGAAATCGTTATTACGGGCGATTTCAATATACACAATTCTGGGTGGCTTCGACATTTTGGACAGACAACACCCGAAGAACGGTGTGTTGAGATCTTCGCTGCGGAAAAAAACTTGACCTAGCTTGTAAATGAGCCCACGTGAATCCCAGACGTTGATAGTCACACCGCCAACAAGCTGGACTTGTTTCTAACCTCTCACCCTGATAAGTACACTGTTTGTGTGCTCTTATCTCTAGGCTCGTCGGATCATTGTGTCATATCAGCTAAATTCTCTGGTTAGAGAAAATATTCCTAAAAGAACAGTATGGCAATACGAGAAAGCCAATTTGGAGCGGTCCTAACACCCTCTATAGGAATTTTAACTGGTCGTTATATTTCCTCGATAACGACGTGGATACCGTTGCTGATGTGATCACAGACACTATTCTCTTTGGAATGAGATCCTTTATACCTCACCGGGTAAAGAGTATCAGACCAAAGGAAAAGGCGTGGTACAACTCGAGCTGTAAAGAAGCTGTCAGGTTGAAAGAAATATTTTTGTTGGCCCTATAAGACCAACTCCACAGGGGAAAACCGGAAAAAATTCAAACGAGCCAGGAAAGACTGCAACGCATTTCTTAAGCGTGTGAAATTTATATACGATCAAAAACTGAGACAAAAAATACTACAATGTCCCAAAGGTGGTAAAAATGTTTGGTCGTTCGTCAAAAACATTAGAAATTCTGCCTAATCTTCCATCCCAACGCTCATTTACAATGACATTCCAGCTGTCAGCTCCTTGGACAAAGCCAATCTGCTTGCTGCACACTTTGCGGCTAACTCAACGCTTCCAGATTGTGCGTTGCCTCCGCCTACAATTGACGTCGTCGAATCTTCAATGGGACGAATCCACTTTCGCACTCGTGTAGTAGGAAGAGTACTTAAAGATCATAACGCTCACAAATCCGCTGGTCCAGATGGCATATCTCCCCTTCTTCTGAAGAGGTGTTCTTCTACGCTGGCAAAACCACTGCGTAAGCTTTTCCATCAATCCTACTCTTAAGGACTCTTTCCGAGCAGATGGAAAACAGCATCTGTCCGGCCCGTCCCTAAAAAAGGCGAATGTTCTTCTCTCTCCTCTTACAGACCCATTGCACTTACGTCCCTTGTTTCCAAGGTTATGGAAACGCTGATAAATCGTCACCTCATGAAATATGTCGAAACACGAGAACTTCTTAATGACCGGCACTACGGTTTTCGTAGCAACAGGTCCACTGGTAATTTGAAGGCATATCTCACTAAAAAGTAAAACCAAAGTTTACATCAATCCTGCGAAAGCAAGATACGAGTAGTTGCACTTGACATTTTTAACACTTGACAGAGTTTGGCATCAGGCTCTTTTGTCGAAAATGCGTGTTTTTGGTATCGACGACTTTCTTCTTCAATGGATTAGAAATTACCTTTCGGAACGTTCAATTCAAGTTGTCTTGAATGGATTCAAGTCTGATATTCGCAAAATAAATGCTGGTGTGTCCCTGGGCTCTGTTCTGTCTTCAACACTCTAATTAATTTTTACAATGATCTCTTGTCTCCTACTTCTAAACCAATATGTTCCTTCGCTGATGACAGTACTCTTTGCTTCTCATATTCCGAACTCTCGGCCCTGCTCTTCAGCTGTAGAACGGGAACGGCAGCATATGTTAAGCTCATTAAATTCCGATATTTACAGAATAAACAATTGGGGAACTACCAACAGAGTGGAACTCAATGCTTCCAAAACACAATGCTGTCTGCTGTCGCTAAAGCGAAATTCAAATACCCAGTCGAAACCGAAAAACTTTCCATTCTCGGTATGTGTGTATGTGTTCCAATTTACGTTGGAATGACCACATATTCGAAGTCGCCAAAAATGATGCGAAATGTCTAGGTGTCCTTAAGCGATGTAAGAAATATTTCGCCCCCCTTAATTTGGCTTCAATATATGATATATGGCTTTCATCCGCCCAAAATTGGAGTACAATGCTCTCATCTGGTCAGATAGGATTCAAAACCGTGCGTTAAAACTTATAGGTGATGTTAATATTACACAGTCTATTGACACCCTCGACCACCGACGTAATGTCTCTTGCCTTGTTCTATCGCTATTTTCACCACGAGTGCTCCACAGAAATTGCCAGGAGCATTCTGCAACTCCAAACCCCCAACCGTAATTCCCCTCTCGCTATGAATGCTCATCAGTACACCCTCAAGCCTACTTTCGGACGTACTTTGAAATATCGTGATTCTTTCTAATGCCCTGCCGAGCTCTGTATTTCCTAGCCATTACAATATTCAGACATTTAAGACCAACGTACATCGGTATCTTTGTTTTCACCCAAACATTTTAAGGGTATACAAAATCCTTTATTTAACGAAGGGAAGAGAACGGCGAAAGCTTGCATTTTTAAAGCGGGTGGCATTTGAAATTGTTATTATGTTAGATGGTAGAGAGTTCCGATTTTTTGAAAGCATAAATACCTATAGCTATATATGGCGATGGCGATGGCGTGATAGTTTGCTCATTGGACTATCACACAGAGAGTCTGGGTTCGATTCCTGGCTGGGTCACCGACAATTTTTCAAATATCACAATTTCGCCGGGCAATGGCAAACCGAAAGTAAAATTGCCTACGAAAATGCTTCTAAGGAGTGCCGTTCGGACTCGGCGATAAACCTTAGGCCCCGCTCAGATGTGACAAAAATGACAACGTGAGCAACACAAAGCTAGGCCATAGTCCATACCGGGCTGTCAGCGCCACTGTTTTTTTTTTTTTTTAAATACCTATAGCAACAATAACAGGATGAATTAAGGTAACGATGATGGGATGGTATTAGAGTAGGTGCTCTAGTTGAACGAGAAAAGTTAATTTGTCAAATCATGGCGTCAAAGAAACGTTTGAGGGAATTCTGAGCAAGCATTTTGACCTCAGTATCTGTGATAAGAGGCAGTGTTAAAGTTTTGATCAGTTTCTTTCTGGTATTAGTTCGAGTAAAACTTGCGGTTCGCCATAGTTAGCAAAGGCAAGTGTATATACGTCCCAGAATATAGTTGCAATGGTCGTATCCTGACAATTTATAATTAATAACAAAACGCTGAGTAGTAATTCTTTTTTTCTTTAGATGGAGCTACAATCCGGCGGGGAACTGGGCCCCAGTAAAAGAGCGTCTCCAGTCAGTTCGGTCCGCTAGCTGCCTCCAGCAGATCCTAGGTAGACAGAGTCCTTATCTGTCGATTTTTATACTTTCAAGAATGATATTGAAGAAATCGCATGATAGAGCATCGCCTTTTCTAAATCCTTTTTTGACATCAAAAATCTCGGTGAGATCCTTACCGATCTTGATGGAGCAGGGTGCATTCTCCATCGAGATCCCACACAGATGAACGAGCCTGGCAAGGATGTCAAAACTAGACATTGCTCTGTATAGCTCGACTATATAGATGCTGTCATATCGATGAATAGGTGGTGTGAATATTCGGGCGATGGTGAACTTTCCCGGGCTGAAACCACACTGATATGCAAATATTAAGTCGTTGACAAACGGCTTAAGGCTTCCACACAGTACTGCAGATAAAATCTTGTATGCGATGTTAAGAAGACTGATGCCTCTGTAGATGGCGCAGTTCAGACGGTTTTTTTCCTTGAGAATCGGACAAACTATGCTGAGCTTCCATTCATAGGGCATAATTTTGTCCGAACATATTTTTACAGATGAGCTGCCCCTTTGAAGAGCTCGGCAGTTAGGCCGTCCGCCCCAAGAGGTTTGTTGGACCTAAGGTTAGACATTGCTGTCTTCACCTCATCCAGGTCGAGTTTACTGAATTGTTGATCTACATCTTCTCAATCTGCCTGACAGCGGTATTTGTTTCGATGGCGACAACTACTACGATGTCCCTTTGTTCGTCTCTATAAGCTTGGTTCGGGGTTCGTGTTAATGGTATGTTTTTTACCTTTTGTTAAAATAGAACCTCATTTATCCTTCTGAGAAGCCGGTGTTCGTCTCTCCCTTCTGCTCGTAAAGCTCGTGAGCAGCTCTAGTCTTTCTTTGCAGCGGCGCTTTGTGTGCGTCTTGCTTAGCTGCATATGCTAGCAGATATTCGCCAACAAATCAGAGGTTTTGTTGTGGTGGTCTTCTATGCTTGATGGAGGCGGCAGTGGACCTCTTGAGAGATTAAGAGAGACTCGATCTAAGAAGAATTCGGCGATCTCTTGCGATTGTACCCGTTTGACTTCGAAATTCTTCACTGCACTAGCTTGTCTCTGCACATTCGGGATGTCCTTAACCTTACCTGATCTTGAACAGGGTAATGGTCCGAGTCGATGATGGCTCCTCGGAAGGTTCGGACATCCATAATACTGGAGAAGTGTCTTGTGTTGATCTCAATGTGGTCAATCTAGTTGATAGTTGATTGATCAGGAGTTCTGCAAGTCCCCTTGTGTATATCGAGATGTGGGAACCCCGTGTTAGCTATGATAATGTTTCTCCCCGTCGCAAGTTTGATTAGCCTGGATCCGTTATTGGGGACGGATTTTAATGTCATAGCTAGGGCATTCCTTGTGGGTCTTGTTAAGGAGCTCATAGAAGGCATCCTTTGTGTCATCATCATTCTCCTCTGTCTGCCTCAGACAACAAATCCGCATCCAAATAAGCGCTGCTTTTGCCGTCGATAAAAAACGCCGTAATAGATGTCGCAGTTCTTTACGCTCTTTTTGTCCGGCCTATTCCATCGCATTTCTTGGATGGCGATTATGTCTGCTTTACAGCAGTGTAGGGCCTCCGCTAGTTGTTCGGCTGCTCGTGGCCTGCTAAGTGACCTAACATTCTACGTACATATCTGAAGTTCGTTGTCCTTAATTCGTTTGCATGGGTTGTCAACAGTAAGTCCGTCCGTATCCGAGGTTTGTTGTTTCTTCGTGACTTTTGTATTTTTTCAATGGCCGGGCAGTTACCCCCAACCTGGAGGACCAGTTCCATTTTGTTGATACCTCTAGGACGAGGGGTCGGTTGGACTGAAAGCCAGAAGCCCGCTCTGTGATGTTAGTGCTGCCGTTGGCCCATTAATAGCTCTTCCGCCACCATCTCTTTTCCAAGACCCTGACTTAGTTTCGGAAATCCTTACCGGCCTTAGCTTCATATATGGTATATCGGAGTTGCCGGATAATGTCTAATTTGTTTCGGGATTGTGTCCACCGTCTTGATCTTAACCCTGACAAATCACAGTTCCTTTTAATATCCAAAAAAAACGCTTAAATACAGACGGAATACCACTATCATTCCTAAATGACAGGCAACTAAATTTTTTTGACGTGGTTACTAATTTCGCTTACAAATAAAAAAGTTTGCTTTCCGTTGTTGACCATATAAATTATGTTGCCGAACTGCGCAAGCTTTGCTATCTTCTAGTCTCACGCGCCTATTGGCACAAAGCTCAGACTTGTAAATACGCTATTTTTGCCTATATTTGAGTACGCTTCTGTAGTCTCCTGCAAGCAACAGTAGTTACTTGTCGCCTTTAATGGTTTGTTAAGGTATTGAGGTTAAAAAAAAGGCTTCTTAAGCTGTACAGTTTTACAATTGTCATGGTGGTACACTCAGGGAAGAACGTTTGCTACAACATATATTTTCTTTTCTTGTTTTCTTGTTGCACTTCAGTCAACCTGACATTTAGATCGACCTCGAACTATATACCTAATCTTAGTGTGTCGCCACAACATTTTTTTTTGTGTTAGAATGGACATTCGTAACAAGTATGACAAAATTAGGTCTTATTACTGAATATACTGAATTACTGAAGTTATAACAATATATAAGTAAGTGCTTCTTAAAACAACATTCAACCTTACACTCAGTATCTTTCCCAAAGTCGAATGTTTTTAGCCTCCACAACCATATTACACAGCAACTCTATTATCTGGCAATTCTTTATATCTTTAATTACATATCGGCCATGCTGTAGTATCTTATGCACAACGTACGGGCCATTGTATTTAGGTTTTAGGGGAGTTTAAACTCTGTTCTCTGTTAGGGGTGCACAGTGTTGTTCATCGCACTACATTCACAAAGTTTCCCTGTTCACTCTCTCGACTTGACCATTTGCCTGTGGCGACTGAACGGCTACCTTAACATGAGTTATGTTTCTATCCAACAGAAACTAGCTGAACTCTAACGAAGTGAAACACGAACCACTGTCCGTAATTATCCTAGATAATTAGATGTGATAAACACAGTATTTGTTCAATGAGATGCAAACTTCCCTTGTGCTTGTCGGTATAACCGGGTAAAGCCTTACGAATTTCATAAATTCATCGACAACAAGGAGGCTATGCTTCCTTTTAAGTCGAATTGCAGGGAGGTGCCTGAAATAGTTCAAGTGAAGTGTGTAGAACGGGACAGGTTCCTTAGTGCTATTAAAAAGATTTCGTTCCGCGGTGTTAGTGGGCGATGAATATGATGCAATTTCTTACAAATTTCTTTCTTTTTTCCTGCATATCTGAAAACCAATAATGTATTCTGGTTTTTTTCGTAACACTTCCTAACTCCTAGATGGGCTATTTTTCATGAACATGTCTTATCAAGTCTAGCTCCATTTCAACGGAGATACAAAACAAAATTTTTGCAACCCGGTTGTTTCTGAATACTATACTGTCTTGAAGAAAAAATGACTTTAAATCTAGGTTCTCTAATTTAGTCTTTAACGAGGAAACAATTGGGTCTTGGCTTTGAGGAGCTCTTAACTGGAAATCAATGTCTTCCGGACTCACAATAGAAACCATAAAGCATCTGCATAACCCATATTAGCTTCACTACGATTAACCACTTTATACAGTAACTGCAACTCTTTAGCTCAAGTGCCCATCGTGCTGTTCGAGGATTAACAATTTTCTTATTAAGTGTAAGAATAAACGACCTGCAAGCAGTTACTAAAGTAAAATGAATCCCGTAAGCATCGAAAAGCCTTCAAAGACTCAGTGGAGAATTCAAATGGGACATCCTTCTTCAAAAGATTATAAAGTGGCTTGACTGTTCTTGAGAAGGAACAAAAAAATCGCCTGAAGTAGGAACTCAAGTCGAGAAATTAATGCAATTTTTTACTATTTTTAGTTATTACATAATAGAGTATTGCCTTTAAGTGCGAGTAACTAGGTTGAATACCACTTTCAGTTACTCTGTAACCAAGATAATCTATAGATAAATATCCGAAATGGCACTTCGATAACTTAAGCTCCAAACCAAACTCCGTACCCCTCTAAGCACTGAAGGACGCAACTTAACAACAATAGATGGTCACTTATGTTAACGATGATTATATCATCCATATACATCATAATTAAACCTGCCCCAATAAAGTCTTGCAAAACTTTAGAATGAAATTTCTGAAATACACTACCTATGTGCATTTTTAAGCCCAAATGGCATTCTAGGAACTCATATTATCCGTCAGGTGTCACAAATGCAGTAAAATGAGTGGAATTAGGAGAGATCTCCTGAAATTCACTTTTTAAATCTAATAAAGCGAACATTTTCTTTCCTTCCAGATATTCTAAGCAATCTTCAATTAGCAGAAGCGGGTAGTTATCCCGAACTCTATATTTATTAAGCGTCCTGTAATCAACGTATAGCGGTGTTTCCCTTGATTTTTTTCTTAATAAATATAATAGACGAGGCGTATGGCCAATCTTCCTTTCTAAAAGGTCTTTAGCAATCCTATTTACTTCACGTTTTTAAGCGAACGACAGTCGTCGCGAAGGACAGAGGAAAGGAGTATCATTCGTCGGATACTCATCTCAAAATCTAATGGTTTAACATTTAACTTGCTTAAGTTTATATAATTTGCGAGATCAACACACGGTTCAATATTTAATTCCTCGCCTATTGCCTTAGGTTCAATTGTACAAATCTCGCGGAACCCATCACTGTTCAGATGACTAGACTCGCCGCGGACCGAATGGCCATTATTTAACGTTTTCCCACAGACCGTACTACCATTTAAATTGTAACTACGCTGATCAATTGGATTGCTTTGTTTTTTCTTTATTGGAACGTAAGTGCACGAGTTTATGTACTCGAAAAATTTGTATTAGAATCAGAAGTGTTTGAAGTGCATCGCGGCCCAGTTATGGAGGCATTGGCAAAGCGCCATCTGGAACAACTTGGTATACCTCAATCCTTTGTAATTTGAGAATGACAATTTTCCAATGGGTGTACCTTGAGATAAAATCGACTTCTGAGCAAAACTAACCCGGCTGCTGCTATCCAAAGGAGAAATACAATTTTGAAATTCTGTGTACTTAGATCCTTCAAAAATGAAAGAATCGCTTTCCTGTTGTACAGCTTTTAAAGATTTTACAATTTCTTCATGTTCATTACTACTACTTCAGTTGGCTCATTGGTGTCTGGAGTTACAGCGCCGACGTGTCTAGTCCGCGACGTCTTTGGGCAGTTGTTATAAGTGTGGCCCGTGTCGAGCAGCGAAAGCACGACCCTGGTGGTCGATTAACCTCCGGGAAATTTACCGCAAAATAGCCATAACTCGAGCAGTTGTAACACCTGTCTTATGTTTTTGTGGAAATTGAACTACGGCTCTTCTTAACAGAGTGTGTGGATGCGTTGCATCTGATGACGATGGTAACTTACATAACCTCCGTTTTTCGTACCTCGGCAGAAGGCTCGTCGACTGGACGATAAACTTGGAAGCATATAAGATGAATATGTTCGATGAGGTGTCTCCGAGGCCTTCTATATAGTTAATTAGACCAGCTCAAATTACCCGATACAGAATGTGAGGCAATTTCCTGCATAATGATTCGTCTTTTCAAGGTGATTGCCGACTCAGCTTCTGATAATCTTCCCGGCGACTCGTGTGTTTGTCGAATTTTTGCAGCAACAGATTCTTATATTATTATAGGCCCGAGTCAATCCCGGACAACTTTATTTAACTTATTAACAAGCAAAAACTCAAACCTAGGCTTAAAAACTAACAAAAGTAATCCTCACCTAATGGGGATGTTATGGGCGTGACATATTCAGCAGGGCTTATTTGATTTCATGTTTGCTGCTATTTAGGTTGAAGACTTCGGCGTTATTGTTTGTTATACTCAATATTCTTGATAATGGTTCGAAGTGACCGTAATTGGTGCGGTGAGTTTGGATAAGGAGACCTTTTCTCCAGACAGATCTTAGGTTACGAGGATTGGGAGTGAATAAATTATTTTGTGTTATCGCCGGGCAGTTGATGTTTCCAGTCAATAACTGGTGTATACAAATTACATCACCGACTTCACGACGTTTTTTTAGGGTATGCATGCCAATTAGTTTTAACCTATTTTTATAGGAAGGTAATCCATATGGATCGGCCCAAGGTAGACCACGAAGTGCAAATCGGATAAACCTGCGTTGGACTGCTTCGATTCTTTGAATGTGGATTTGCTTATAGGGTGACCAAACTTGGCTGAAATATTGTAAAAGGACAGTAATGTACAGAGACATTGTAACGTAGGGGTTGGAAAACTCTTTTGACCAGCGTTTGATAAAGCCAAGTGCAGAGTTAGCTTTGTTTATAATGCTGTCAGTATGTGAGTCGAAACTCAATTCCCTGTGACATATTATTCCTAGATCCCTTACTTCGGTAGTGGAGGGAATAGGCTCATCGCAGATAAAGTAGTTTCTTGGAGGCGGAGGAAGACGTTTCCGGAAATACGTTATCGCTTGGCATTTGCTGACATTAAGCTCTAAAAAATATTGCTTGCACCATACCGAAAACTTATTTTAGTCGTCTTGCAAGCAATGGGATACAGAAGGCATTGAAATGACTTTGGAAATTCTCATGTCGTCAGCGAAAATAGAAAGATCAGAATTCGTTACAACTTGATTTATGTCGTTAATCGTTAGGATAAAGATGATTGGTCCAAGGTGACTACCCTGAGGGACACCAGATGTTGCTTTGATGGGGTCGGATATTGAAGATCTGAAGATGACTCTGTATTCTCGCTCCTCTAAATAGGATTTGATCCATGCCACAAACGGAGGGGAAAACCCAAGTTTTTTTAGTTTGAAAATGATAAGTTGATGGGAAATTTTATCGAAAGCCTTGCTGAAATCTGTGGAAATTGAATGGACTTCATCACCATCTTCTAAAGCACAAAGCGTCCTAGATACGAACTCTGTTAGGTTAGTGGTAGTGGATTTACCTTTCATGAAACCGTGCTGGTTTGTGCAGATATATGGCCTACAGTACGGAAGCAATTGTTGGTAGATTATGCTTTCGAACAGTTTGGGTATGGAAGAGAGTTTTGCTATGGACCTATAATTATCGACTTCGGCCTTGCTTCCTTTTTTTATGAACAGGAATGATGTAAGATTCCTTCCATAGGAAAGGAAAGGTACCTGTTGAAACAGATATGTTAATAGATAGGACATCTAGGGGAGGACCGAGATGGCTTAGGCACTTTTTAATTACAATAGCCGGAATTCCATCAGGGCCGGACGAAAAATCATCTTTAAGTTTGGTAATGTTTTCAGAAACCAAAGATGTTGTTATATTAAGCGAAATGGATGACGTCTCTGGACAGATTCTCATATAGCTAAAGTAACTACGATCGGGTTCTAGTGTTTGCCTACAAAAGGATTTGTTAAAATAACAGGCAAAGAAATTAACAATGGCTTTTGGGTCGACAGAAGATTCACTAAGAAATTTGAGAGTAGATGGGTAGCCGTCTGACTTTCTTTTGGCATTAACAAACTGGTAGAAGTGTTTGGGGTCCGAGACTAAGCTAAATTGCATGCAGTAAAGGTACTCAAAGTAAAGAGACTCACAAAGTCCAGAAAAACGATTGTATACAAAACGATAGTTAGTGAAGTCGGAATCAGATCGAGTTCTTAAGAATTTGTGCCACAGCTTGTTTCTGTAATTGCGGAGAGAGCGCAACTTCTTGTTATACCAAGGATGAGCGGACATGCAGTCTTTTCGGAAGGAATATGGAACCGATTGGGCAAAGTAGGAGAAAATTAACGAATAGAAAGTTGATAGGGCAAGATCAATGTTTGTTGTTTCAGCAATAAAATCAAAGTTAATGTTGCTGATAAGGCTTTTAAGTTTGTTAAAGTCGGCTCTTCTATAATTAAATGAAAATTAATTTTCCGAATCGACACATGTGTTGCCGTTTTCATAAGAGTATATAATTGACAAGGGTGGATGAAGGCGGTCTAGGGTGGAAAGAAGATGATCACTCCTATATAAACGGCACAGTTATTCGAATCGGAAGTGAAGACAAGGTCGAGTTGTCTGTTCAATATATTGGGTATTCCACTAATCTGAAATAGACTTGAGTTTGTTAGCAGTCCACCATCAATATTTCTATTTCAGATGACGAATTAAGAGAGACAAAATGAGACGAGTCGTCGGAAGGTGTCCACTTCAGGTGAGGAGACCAGCCGTCAACATGCACTGTTCGGAGAAGCATTTTGGCAGTCCCTTTTAGCAGTTGTCTAGCATTTAGGTATTTTATGCTCTCATCTCAGACTAACGATTGTACAACATCTTCAAAGTCAGAAATCCACTTCCTTACACTGTAATCGTCATCACCAGAGAATGAAGGAACAGCGTTTTCAATGTCGTTGAAGTCTGCTCGCCTCCCAGGCCCCGTAATAAGTTCCATCTTACGTTGCTCTCTTTGTAGTTCCATGATACGCTTCCTTCCCTCCACTCGACCAAGCTCTCGTCCTGCTGCGGATCCCGTACTTTCGAAAGGTTGTATATTTCCAGAAGCTACGTACTGCGCAGTGGTAGCCGATGGTCTTATAGGGCCAGGTTTATTTGAAATCGATACTCGTACAAAATCTGATGTGTGTATGTCAGAAGTTGCTGACTCTCCAGAAGGATATGGTTGGTCCGCACCAGAAGTATCTCGTTGTGTGCATATGATGGATTTCTGGTCAGATGTTGCAGAAACAGACAGAGTGCCTATGCTTGGGACCACTGAGATCATACAGCAGAAGTATTTTCTCCTATAGAAGTTGACTCCTTTTCAGAAGCAGAAGCAGAAGAAGGAGGGTTGATTGGCACAGCACAACTATCCTCTGGAATCGTCACGCAATCCACTGAAGCTACAACATATATTTTCTCATCTTCTTTCTTACTACAATTCAAATACGAGTAAATAAAAATAACTACGCTTGTGATCGCTGACTATGTATCTAACTTACCTACATAGTTGCTTTAGCTCAACTATATGTAAATTCCGAAAATGCAGCGGTGTGTCTTATTAGAAGGAGAAACACCTTGTTTTGCTTTAGGCACTCGTCCATCAGAAATGGTTACCTTATTGTCGGAGTTTAATTTCTGCAATATCTGTTCGGCCCCACTGTTCAAAAAATTCCCCAGTGGGAACAGTTGCCTCCCGGAGGAGTAATATTTTTATCATGACATAATTCATTCCTAACGAACGACCCGTAAATGGTCTAATTGCCTCGCATAGACAAGGGATCATTGTTCCTGTTCCGGCTTTGTACTTTGTGGAGATGAAACGTATTTATAATCCTTATTGCCACTGGAGTTGAATGGGGCATTGGTCGTCCACGGTTGGTAAGAGTTTTCTCTTTTTAACAACCCCATCACTTGGGAATCGAGTTTATGACCAGTAAACGTAGATTTCTACGACAACACGGTGTTAACGATGATGCGGCGAAAATACCGTACCATATGACAGCCATTTTGTGTAATGCTTACCACTTAACAATTTTATGTATGTAACGTTAGAAAATGCCGGGAGAATGTTCTCAGTGTGTGCTAACTCAGACAACCGCGTGAACACCGGAATCGTGTTTCGTGCAAAAGTAATACACGCGCAAAAAGCATTCTGAAGGACGACAACAATGCGACAAAACACTTAAGCGTCCAGCGAATAACTGTTAAATGACCAGCGAATAAGTTGCACACAGTAACGGCCGGCTGGCGCCCATTGTCGGGCGACTTTTCTGAAGATGCTTCCTCCGACATACACATATGTCCTGTGTGTCCCATGCAGCCTCTTAGAAGAATCCATGTTCCGCCGCTCACATAATATTTAATACACTTTCCGATTGTTCCATCGTGAGTGGATGATGGTTTGGTCGAGAATTGCCATCAAAGTTGGTTGAATTGGACGATGGCTACGATGCTAGGATGCTAGAAAACCAGCAGTATGTTGGGTTGTTGATCCTGATACTGCGATGGACAACAATTAAATTTTATTGCTGGCACTTTGGTTAGATGTTCGCCATTTCAACACAATTTCAGTTCTGTCAGAGTGCTGATGACAGCTCAGCCAACATGGTATCATTAGATGTAATTGAGGCGCCCATTGCGGTTTATTTGATGAAGTGATGGAGTGTAATCTAATGGACTTGGGGGGCTTTATATGGACGGAACACTATGATGCTTCCTTGGTTCGAGGCTTGGAGGTTCTCTTGGTTGTATTCTATGCATTTGAGATGGTTTATGAGTATGCCTCGGCGGGTGGATAATTGAGTTAAGCGCTGCCCATGCCATATGTGTCAGGAGATTGTATGATTGTCTTGTGAATTTATTTGATATCCAAGGTGTCAGCTAACGAATAACGTGGTGAAATGTAGTCGTATTTCAAGTGAATAAGTAGATGCCTTGGGATTAAGGAGGGATGAAGCATCTTATTAATGAATAACCGAAGCGCATTGCAATTTCAGTGGAATCTGTTGCAATCAATTGACAGATAATAATTTATCTGCTTACTTGGCTTAGTGGAACCACAAATATGTGTGGGATTTTGTAACTGGTCGTTTATCTTAATGACCCCCCCTCTGATTCAAAACTTGTTTCAATTAGGAAAATTAAGTACCTTGCTGAGTAAAGTGACATTGAAGGCTTTCTTTCGATGGAAAGATGAGAAATTCAAAACAAAACCGTTTGAAGAGGCACTCGGTAAATTCGTTAACAGTCCTCAAACGCTTAGACTTTCGCAGACTGCTCCTTTAGGAATACGCAGAACGACAGGCTGAATTTAAGCTTAAACACTGCCACCAACTTCGCTGCACATTCCTTCCAAAAAGATTTAGAGGCGATGTTAGCTTGATATTCCTTGTTGAAAATATCAAGGTGTGTCAATGAATCAGAGAATGGCAACGATTAGTATAAGGGCTCGTAGAAGTAGCATCTTCCGACAGGTGCTGGTTCTTTCAATGACGAGAATGAGCCTCTGCAGCCGTACATCTTGCAGCTCTGCTAATAAGCCCTACTTCACGCCTCCCCGTGGCGCCATCTGGGAATTGCAAAGTGAAGGGGGCAAATGGCGAGTTTCCTGCGCCATAAATCAGGATTAGTGTCGGAATAACAAAACAAGACCTTATCCGGGCTACTCCGACATATTTGGAGCTCAGGCCGGTAAGGATTTCCAGGACTTAGTTAGGGTCTTGGAAAAAAGACGGTGGCGGACGAGCCCTATATGGGCCAACGGCAGCGCTCACATCCCGGAACGGGTTACTGGCTTCGGTGTAACCGACCCCTCGTCCTAGGGTTATTAAAAATGGAACTGGTCCTCCAGGTTGGGGGTTGTTCCGCCGGGGTAACTGCCCGGCAACCCACCCACGCAAACGATTTAAGGACAATGAGCTTCGGATATGCACCTGGAATGTTAGATCCCTTAATAGACCACGTGCAGCCGAGCAACTAGCGGAGGCCCTAGACTGCTGCAAAGCAGACATAACCGCCATCCAAGAAATGCGATGGGTTGGGCCGGACAAAAAGAAGATAAAAAACTGCGACATCTACTAGGGCAATTGCTATCGACGGCAAAAGCAGCGCTTATTTGGATGCGGAACCGGATTTGTTGTCGGAGGCAGACTAAGACAAGAAGTCCTCAGCCTCCGGCATGTGAGCGAGCGCCTCGTAGCAATACGCATCAAGGCTAAATTCGCCAACATAAGCCTCATATGCGCGCACGCCCCCACAGAGGAGAAAGATGACGACACCAAGGATGCCTTCTACGAGCTCCTTAACAAGACCTACGAGCAATGCCCTAGCTATGACATTAAAATTGTCCTTGGTGATTTTAATGCAAAGCTAGGAAGAGAGGGTATCTTTGGTGGAACAATCGGAAAATATAGCCTGCACAGCACCACCTCCGATAACGGATTCAGGCTAATCGACTTTGCGGGGGGGGCGAAACATTGTCTTGGCTAGCACGCGGTTCCTACATCTCGACATACACAAGGGGACTTGGAGAACTCCTGATCCACCATCGACCAAAAATTCACCCTACGGCAGATCTACAGATCGATACACACCACCTATTCACCGATTTTAAGGCCGCGTATGACAGCATCTATAGAGACGAGCTATACAGACCAATTTCTATTTTCGGCATCCCTGCCAAACTCGTCCGTCTGTGCAGGATGACGATGGAGAATGCACTCTGCTCCATCAAGGTCGGTAAAGATCTCACCGAGACCTTTGATGTCCAGAAAGAATTAAGACAAGGCGATGCGCTGTCATGCGAATTTTTCAACATCGTACTTGAAAGAATAGTGCAAAACTCACGAGCAAACACAAGAGGCACTATCTTTCAAAAGTCCGTCCAATTACTCGCATACGCCGACGATATTGACATAATCGGGAGAAAACAGCGGGATGTCAGTGGCGCTTTCGCGAGTATTGAGACGGAAGCGGCGAAAATGGGTTTAGCGGTCAATGAGGGCAAGACCAAGTATATGCTGTCAAGCAAAAAGGACAACCAACACCGACGTCTCGGACAGAACGTCACCCTCGACAGATATAACTTTGAGGTAGTTAAGGACTTTGTCTACCTAGGCTCCGCTATAAATACAGACAACGACACCAGCGCTGAGATCAAGCGAAGAATAATTCTTGCCAACCGCTGTTTCTTTGGTTAAGAAGGCAATTGAGTAGCAAAGCCCTCTCTCGGACAACAAAAGTCACTCTTTATAAGACTTTAATAATCCCGGTCCTGCTCTTTGGCGCAGAGGCATGGACATTATCAAAAATGGATGAGGGTGTTCTTGGTTGCTTCGAGAGAAAAATTCTTCGGGCGATCTTCGGTCCCGTCTGCATTGACGGTGAGTGGAGGAGAAGATACAACGACGAACTGTATGGACTGTACAGCGACATGGACCTGGCCAGAAGAGTGATGATCCAAAGACTGAGATGACTGGGTCATGTAGAGCGCATGGACACCAATGCTCCGGTCCGGAAAGTCTTCGAATCCGCTCCCGAGGTACAGCGCAGTAGAGTAAGGCTAAAACTCAGGTGGCGCACGCAAGTGGAACATGACCTCAGCCAACTTAGCGTGCGAAACTGGAGGCAGCTAGCCAGGGATCAAGCTGGCTGGAGAAGCTTGTTGACTGAGGCCCAGGTCCACTCCGGACTGTAGCGCCACGTAAAGTAAGTAAGTAAAGTCAATTAATCAGAATACCCAGTGCCACAGAGGAAGTACTATGTAAGGCTCCGCTTATGTCCAGACTGCAGTCCTTTGGACGTTGCTTTGTTTGCTGCAGTTGACCGCTTTTTCTAGGGCCGACCAACAGACAATCACCCCGTGGGTGAGTATCGGTCTTATTAGCCGAGAAGTAATTTGTAATTCGTCAGAAGCTCAAATGGTTCCAAGAGTACGAGGATCGCAGATCCACCTGCCATCACAACAACTAGCCGATAGGCCTTAGTGAGTTGATCGTTTTCCAAGAGCCCTTCTACCTTAACTTATTCTTACTCATTCGAAATGGTTTTCATATACCTTCCAGAAAAGTTGAAGTTGGTCTTTCCACTCGCCGATTGAACGTATCTCATAGATTGATCAGAAAAAGTCTTTATTCTTGGAGTAGTGCAACCTATTCTCTCCAGAACGAAGCACAATTTGCAGTCTAATGGATTGAGGTCAGTGCTACCAGGTAACCAATCATTCGAGAAAATGTAGTTCTGAACGTAGTACTCGTATTTGAGACATTTTTGACACATTTCCTGACACAAAAAGAGTTGAGACTCATGTCATGATGTGATGACAGTGCATTTATCTATTATTCTGGTTGTTGAACAATTCTTTAATGGTGAAAATTTTCTGGCGAGCAAGCTAACGTTTCTGTTTCAGTGCCGCGGTATCTTTTGTATCCCCTGAGTAGTAAGTCAAGTATTAAGATGTGGGGTAGCATGCTGTCCTTGCTTATATCTATCTCCTAAGACATGATTTTCTGATTGTGCAGCGGATTTCGACGAATTCCATTTTCGACGGTTCTGATGACTTGTGGCGTTCAGACACTGTGTGGATGGACATTTTCTTCACGCTACTGAGCGTACCTTTTTTCGTACCAATCAAATTTCCATGAGATGACCAAATTTCACATGTAATTTTTAATAACGTTAGTATTTCACTTAATAACAGTTGACGGTCCAGAAGCATTTGCGCTTTAGTCCCGTGAATTTTGTTGTCCAAACATAATAATAGTGTGATGGCGCTATATTTGAGTGGAAAGTCATAAGTCGCTATCGTTTGAGCCCGCCAACATCTTGATGTCAGTAAATTTTTCATTTATCGAGCCATAGCACTTTAGAACAATACTGACCGTGTAGCGAAATGGTATGCTGGTGGTCGGCAAAAGTGGTTCGGAATGTGTAGGGTCGAATTAATGAAGTGACAAGAAAACGATTGCTGAGCTAAAGATAATGAAGGATGATCTCAGCCTAAAGCCTTATAAAGTTTCCAAAATTCTGCAATTCATGAATATGTATTGCCATGATCGTGGCCACTGGAAGGCAAGCGCCACCGTTTGTCAAAGCTGTTCCAGTTTATGGATATTTGTCGCATTTTTTTTTAACGCTGGCTTCAATTTAAATGTGAATGTTTACTTTGAAACATTTCCCTCAACCAAAGTTGGTTAGAAAACAACAAACTTTGCTTTACGAGATTTCATGGACACATTGCCCTCCATAGTCATCAAATCCACTTGAATTTTCCATATAAAACATTTAACTGACAGGGCACGCCTTCTTCGAGAATGGAGGATGATACCACAAGCTGACGTTTGTGCAGCGTGAGGCTCGTGTGTCGACCGTCCCAAGGCCAATTTGAAAATTTAAAACAAATTCCAAAAATATTTCAACGTTTTTTGCTTTTTTGCTTCTATCTGCACTACACCAGCTGCATAAAATAGAAGCAAAATTTCTCCTCTGATGGCCAACAAGGTGAAGGCGACCGACGAGCTATAGAAACTTTGGAACTCGACTTAACTGCAGGTGTAGATGCCCAGAAGCCTTTTATCTTTGCAATCCAGAATGGAAATCAATGTTTTAATCGTTACATTATCAGCAATTAGGTGTAAGAGCATACTTTCAGCACTTATCCCATCCTGCATGACTTCACATTTATAAAGAAAATTGCATGTCTAAAGTTGTTTGATGTCTAAAGTCGTACCAAAAATCCCATTCTGTCCGAATTCTCATCTTCATCATCTCACAAGGGACTCATATGAGGATCTGTAGCAAAATTTTGTCTACTTCAAACATGGATGCTGATGGATAATCCCTCAGTTGGGTTATGTTTACAGGTAGGTAGCAATCCATCATCAGAGTAACCAGATTCGGTTTTCAAACGTTCATCCATTTCGGTATGAAATTTCAATTAAGCTAGTTACAATTTCATGGCTCCAGGGGCAGACGTTGTGCTTGGGTGTTAACATCGTAAGTGAATGTCAACCATCCTCAAATGGGAGCAATTTAAGTGATGTTTTCTATCCTGGGCTATCACTTGGATTGGATCCAAATATTTATTAATGATTCTGGCAACTAAAATGAAGGAACATAAGCTGCTGATGGGAGATGTAATAGGTGAATGCAAGAACTGGTGAAAGAACTTGATTTAAGGGCGGGTTTGATGATTGAGTTTTACATAACTCGGATGGAAAGAGTTGAAAATCTTTTCCACCAGATACTTTCTCTTTGTCAATCTGATTTCGCCTCATGCATTGAATTTTATTCTCTTTACGTCATAGTGATGTCAGTGCTACCCATAATAATTGGCCAGAGACCAAGCTGCTGTGAACGGCGTCGAATCGATGAATTTGGATCATCTTCTTTAACACTCTCCTGAACAGATGCAGGATTCTCTTCAGTATAAACCTTTCCTATGAGTATTGGTACTACTTCATCTTCCAAGAAAATGTTTTCCGAAAACGGTCAATAATATGGTAAAAGCAGCCTTAGATGGTAGGTTGTGTCGGGTGTATTATGGAGAACCATAATTATTGAACCAAATTTCTTAAATAAAGTAGATCTACTAGGTGGGTGAAAAGTAACCTCCTCCGCCAGAATGCGCTGCTACTGCATAAAAGGTTATGGTGCCTTGAAGTCCGTTCATATTTAGGCAGACATTGCCAAATTTCAGTGCGATACTGTCTTTAGTTTTGTTTTGACAGCTGATTGTTGTTGACGTGTTTGGCATTATGTTGAGTATGGACAAAAACGATTTTCGTTCTCTAATAAAACATTATTTTTTGAAAGGCAAAACGGCGAAGGAAACAAAAGAAAAGTTGGATAAATATTATGGTTTCGAGAGTTTCGTGATGGCTGCAATTCCACTACCGATCAAGTCCGCAGCGGTAGGCCCTCCGATGCGGTTACAGAGGACAATGTCAAAAAAATACATGAAATGGTGTTGGCTGACCGGAAAGTTGCCGAGCTAGCAGATATCACAAAGATTAGTACTGAGCGCACATGCTATATTTTGGGTAATATTCTGCATATGAAAAGTAATCCTGCCGCTGGGTGCCGCGCATGCTCACTCCTGACAAAAAACACGAACGCGAGAGCACTTCAAAAGAGTGTTTGGACTTACTGATGCGGAATCGGGCGGACTTTTGGCGTCGATTGGTAACAGTTGGTGAAACCTGGATCTTCTATTACACACCAGAGGACAGAATGAGGGTCCGGCAATGGACTAAAGCCGGCATGAGTGCTCCGAAGCGGCAGAGGAAGGCTGAATGGGTCGGAAAGGTTATGGCGTCGGTTTTCTGGGATTGTCATCATGGCATACTCTTCGTAGACTACCTCGAAAAAGGAAAACCATTAACAGCGAGCATAACTGTTCATTATTGGAGCGATTGAAGGCCGAAATCGCTGCAAAACGGCCTCACATGAAGCGAACAAAATTTCGTTTTTGCAAGACAATGCGCCGCCGCATAAGAGCATCGCAACCAAGGCTAAAATCAATGATTTACGGCTCCAATTGATGTCGCATCCACCGTATTCGCGCGATTTGGCTCACTCGGACTATTATCTCTTCCCAAACCTCAAAAGATGGCTCATCAATAAAAAATTCAGCTCACGCGAGGAAATCATCGACGCCACGGACACATTTAAAATTTTTTTTTTTCATTCCCAAGGAGGTTACTTTTGACCCCACCTCGTGTTTTGGAAGTTAATGCTGCAGTCCATTCTATACTCAAACCAACTATAAGCAAAAGCTAGATATATAAAATGGAGAGCTAGATTGAAGGTCCATTTTCTTGTTTTAATCCATCTTCGGTGACTATTAGCTGGTCACCATGCGCTCTACATGACCCAGCCATCGCAGTCTTTGGATCTTCACTCTTCTGGCTAGGTCCATGTCGCTGTACAGTCCGTACAGTTCGTCGTTGTATCTCCTCCTCCACTCACCGTCAATGCAGACGGGACTGAAGATCGCCCGGAGAATTTTTTTCTCGAAGTAACCAAGAACAACCTCATCCATTTTGGATAATGTCCATGGCTCTGCGCCATAGAGCAGGACCGGGATTATTAAGGTCTTATAAAGAGTGACTGTATTTGTCCGAGAGAAGGCTTTGCTATGCAATTGCCTTCTTAGCCCAAAGAAACAGCGGTTGGCAAGAGTTATTCTTCGCTTGATCTGAGCGCTGGTGTCGTTGTCTGTATTATGTACCTCAAAGTTATATCTGTCGAAGATGACGTTCCGCCCGAGACGTCGGTGTTTGTTGCCCTTTTTGCTTGACAAGATATACTTGGTCTTGCCTTCATTGACCGGTAAACCCATTTCCGCCGCTTCTGTCTCACTACTCACGAAAGCTCCACTGACATCACGCTGCTTTCTTTCGATTATGTCAATATCAATAGTAATTTTGAAAGATTTTGACTCTTGTGTTTGCTCTTGAGTTTTGCACTATTATTTCAAGTACGATGTTGAAAAAATCGCATGACAGCGCATCGCCTTGTCTAAATCCTTTCTGGACATCAAAGGTCTCGGTGAAATTTTTACCGACCTTTACCTTTACCGATCTTTGTCCATCGTCATCCTGCACAGACGGACGAGTTTGGCAGGGATGCCGAGAACAGACATTACTCTGTATTGTCTCTATAGATGCTGTCATACGCGGCCTTAAAATCGATGAATAGGTGGTGGGTATCGATCTGAAGCTCATGGGTCTTATCCAAGATCTGCCGTAGTGTGAATATTTGGTCGATGGTGGACTTTTCTGGCCTGATATAGCTATCTTCACTTTATTTTTGTTCTTTAAATAAAAGGTTTTTCTTTCGTTTTCCTTTTGTAAATTATTATTAAATCCATATTTATTATATTTCAACTTTTGTAAAATATTGTTAAAGATAAAAGATACTTCAATATCATATATCTGCAAATTGTAAGCTTATTAAAACATTGTTAAGAAAATTTCGAAATAAAGATCTATCTATCTATCTTCTTCATCCAGGTCGGGTGGACGGAATTGTTGGTCATCATCGTCCAGGTTCAAAGGTTGATTCTGCCTGACAGCGGTATTTGGTTCGTCATCGCAGTTATACAGTCTGCAGAAATGATATTTCCAAATCCTCAGGATCGACTGTGATTCTACTACGATGTTCCCTCGTTCATCTCTACAGGCCTTACCTTTAAGTGAAACTTCCGAACCTCATTTCTGGGTAGCATCTCTCAATTTCCTCGACCGCGTGCTTCTCATGCCCTTTCTTCTTCCTCCTGAGAAGCCGGTGTTCATCTCTTCTCTTACGCTCATAGTTCTCATGAGCAGCTCTGGTCCTTCTATGCAGCGCCACTTTATATGCATCTTTCTTAACTGCATGTGATTGCCGGCATTCATCAACGGCATTCAGACGCGAAATCCCTGATGGTGTTTTGGCAGTGTTTCCAATGGTCTTCGATGCTCTATGCTGGCGGTATTGGACCTCTTAAGAGATTAAGAGACACTCGATCGGAAAAGGACTTGGCGATCTCTTGCGAATGTAGCCGCCCGACGTCGAATTTCCTCACAGCATTAGTTTGTTTTGGCGTAGTTTGGGATATCCGCAACCGTACCTTGGCTATAACAGGGTAATGGTCAGAGTCGATGTTGGCTCCTCGGAACGTACGGACATCCATAATGCTGGAAGAGTGTCTTGCGTGGACTGCAATGTGGTCAATCTGGTTGACTGTTGCTTGATCAGGCGTTCTTCAAGCCGGCGTGTGTACATCGAGATATGGGAACGGCGTGCTGGCTACGATAACGTTTCGTCCCGCCGCAAAGTCTTTAAGCCTGAATCATACCCTCTCCTTCTAGCTTTGCATGAAGCTTGGTAAGTCGAGTTCGGGTGTACACCGACCACGTGGTGGTAAAGTAAGCCCAATTGATGTGGGTTGTGATCGAAACAATATATTTTATTCCGTGGTGGCAAATCGTTATTTCGTACCGTTTTTTGATTTGGTTTTCATGGTTGATCTTGTCTAATAGAACGTGTTTGTGCCGCGGTTACGAACACACATTGGCATATCGACATTACAAAACAATCAGCTCGATATGCCCTCAATCTGATATTGAACAAGCATGGTTTGCATCAATGAAAACAATTTCATACAGCATAGAAAATGTAATAAGAACATAAGTTTAATTTTATATAGGTATGTCTTACGCAAACGACTTGCAAATGTAAGCAACATATTTCCTGTGTTGAAACGAAGAAGATTATACAAAATATACTGGACATAGGTGACACCATCTCGAGGGATGAAGTGCACTTGCCGCCTTATGTTATCACCAGGTTTGATGTTGTTTTCGATATCCAGAGTGTAATACTCTTAACTGTTTAAAGAACTCTTGCCTTTTATTGAACTTGCATCTGCCACGTAATGTGTGGACACTCTGCTTCAATGCCTCAAAATTTGTTGACAAAAACCTCTACATGCATAAATCTGGTCTTAAAGTTGTTTCAATTCAATTACTTTCCCGACTATGATATGTGCATGGATGCAATAACTCTGGCGACAAAAGTTTAGAGCAAGGACCTCATGGATAAAATAAAAGTTAATCCACTGCCGTTGAGTCATAGAAAACAGAAGGAACTTGGAAATTGTTTTCTTTTGATTGATGGTCGGTTGAGATTCGGAACTATTCCAAGGACTAAATCCTTTCATGGTTAAGCTATTTCCATCACATCAGTGAGTGATTTCATTGTTTTTCTACCTTATCGGCCTGTTTGCTATGCTTTTCCTGTTATTCCCAGTGAACCTATGAAATTTTATTTTCACACTCTGTATACGTAGATACATTTACCACTTCAACTACTCAAAAAGGCATACAGTACCTAGTAGTGCACAAACATAACCAATCGATTGGAAAGGAAATCGAAATTAATTCTCGAAAAAAGGACCTAAGTTGAGTGTTTGGTTTGTTTGTGGGGCGAGTATAGATGCTATTGCGCTGATATTGAACGCTCTTGCCACAGATATTGAAGGCAGCTGAAGCTTAAGGCAAACATAATATTCTTTCAAGGACTTTGATTGCTTGTTAAAGACGTCGGATCACTTTGTCAAGTGATGTACATTATTTTTTACACTCGCATCCTTTAGGGTAAATATTTTGTCATACAATTTTCTTCAGCTCTATTTCAGTTGAAGGTCTTCTGTTCTGAAATAGAACTTTAGCATGCCCAACTAAGAGTATAGTTGTACCAACAAAACCAACTTAGGGAAGCTACAAATGTTTATGGACAAACATTAAAGAACACTTAAACGGGAAGTGAACGAGATGAAGGATAAAAGCGGATTTTATTACTGAACGCGAGTACTGGTCATCAAAAAGAAGATCTTGTACTTAAGTTTGTGAATGAATGTAGCTTTCTGTTTTGTGTCGGATCATTGAATTTTAGAAAGTTTCCAAAGGAGTTTTACTATGGGCAATTAAACGGCGTCAAGAAATACATACATACCACTTTGATTTAAAAGTTCCCGGAACTGTGTGGCGCTCCCATTGTTCCAATTTCAGTTCTGTTTCTTTTGTTAAGTTGTTATATCTGTTGTTGATATTCTCTCTAAATCTTAGCATCATAGCGTGATATTTGCAAAAGTTACGTAGCCAAGAGTACATCTATCTCTGTGTGTGTTGGCGATTTTTTACAATTTTAGAAATTAATTTAAATTTGTCACAACGAACTTGTATTAAATTTAGCGTAAAAAACGGATTTAATGATGCGCGAACGTTGAAAATGTTGGAAAAGTGTTTCGGCAACGATTCTTTTCAGAAAACGGTCGTTAACCAGTGGCACGAGCGGTTCAAAAGTGGTCGTGAGAGAACGCAGTGGCAGACCATCGACATCGGAAACCGACGAAAACATTGATGAAGTAAAAAGAAATGTTGGTCAATAACCGCAAATCAATCATCAGAGAGATAGCGGAGGACTTGAACATCGCCTATAGATCCGTCCAAGACATTTGGGTTTCCGTGGTGTAGCAGCAAAGTTGGTGCCAAAACACCTGAATTTCATGCAAAAAAGAGACCGTGTTGACGTCGCAAAAGAGGTGATTTGCGAGGCTGAATCCGATCCCACATTCATCAAAAGGATCAATACTGGAGACGAGACGTGGGTCTATGAGCACGACACTCAATCCAGACATTAGGCAAGTGAATGGCGTTCATCAAATAAGCCGAGACAAAAAAAAACACGTCGTTTTCAGTCAATAAAGAAGGCAATTCTCACGGTTTTCATGGATTACAACGGTGTAGTGCGTTTTTGCCAGAACGCCAGACAGTAAACAAAGAGTATTATTTGGGAGTTATGAGACGTTGTCGTCAAGCAATTCGCCGAAAGAAACTAGAGTTGTAAGCAAAAAACTCGTGGATTTTGCACCGTCGCACAGTGCCATCATGCAATGCAGCAAATACCATCCAACAGCCACCTAATTCACCTGATTTGGCTTCCTATGAATTCTTTCTGTTCAATCGAGTTAATAAAAACCACTACGGGAGACGCGTTTCAGCAGCCGAGAGGAAGTAATGGAGTAATCGAAGGAAGCACTGAATATAAAAAATGTCTCGAGGATTGGATCAAATGCTGGCATAAGTGTGTTACTGTTTTGACAGAATTTTTGTTTCGGGCGTATAATGGTGAATTCAAGTTTTATCTACAGTAATTAATCGGCGCCAAAACTCGGATTTATTGCGCCTAAACTGCGCCAATAGAGCGTTGAAATATTCATTCGAACACGTTTTTGGTCTAACGTAAGCAAACGCGGCACCCAACGTGCGGACAGCTTTCTCATGCTTAAGTCTTGATTTAATATGTAACAAACACGTTCTTTGGACATTTTCATAACCTCTACTATCTCTCTTACTTCAATTCGACGTTCGTCTATCACCATTTGGTGAACTTAGCAATGTTATCGTCAGTAGTTGCAGTTTTTGGACGTCCCAAACGTTCATCATCTCCCAAGCTCTTATGGCCACGTTTAAATTCAGCTGCCCAAAATTGTACTTTGGTAAATGATGATGCAGAGTTCCCATACACAGAGTCCTACTCATTTTTGATTTGCGTGGGCATATTGCCTTTCAAAAACAAGATTTTAATACTCGTAACTGCTCGATACTCAATTTCCATTTTCACAAAAAACACTCAAACGTCTGTCAACTAAAAACTCCGCGTCCAAAATGACTGAAACTTCGGTATGTAACTCTCAAAAGATGCACAACTAGCATTCACTAGCTTTTATTGACGAGTGCCGCTATCTTTACGTTGCGTTCGGTAACTTTTCAGACAACCCTCGTACGAAGATAAGCGAGCTTCACTTTAAGAGTAAGCCTTTATGTGGGTCAGGCGAGAGAAACAAAAACAATTCGCGGATGTGAAATGCTCGTAGTTACAAAGATGTTACAATTTAAACGGAGACTGCCATATTCACTTAAATTTTTAAGCGGCACAACAAAGCGTATTGATGGTTCTGCCAACCAACAACAACAAGTATGTGTTCTTTTTTATTAATATTATTGGCCCTAGTCTACATATTCAGGGAGTGACATATTGAGCAGGGCTTATTTGATTTCATGTTTGCTGCTATTTAGGTCGAAGACTTCGGTGTAGTTGTTTATTCTTGATAATGGTTCGAAGTGACCGTAATTGGTGCGGTGAGTTTGGATAAGGAGAAAATATTTTTTGTTATCCCCGGGCAGTTGATGTTTTCTGTCAATAACTGGTGTATAAAAAGTACATCAGCGACTTCATGACGTTTTTTTTAAGGGTATGCATGCCAATTAGTTTTAACCTGTTTTCATAGGGAGGTAATCCATATGAATCCGCCCAAGGTAGACCACGAAGTGCAAATGAATGTGGATTTGTTTAAAGGGTGACCAAACTTGGCTGTCAATATGTGAGTGGAAATTCAATTCCCTGTCACATATTAAATAAAATATTGCTTGCACCATACCGAAAACTTATTTTAGTCGTCTTGCAAACAATGGGATACAGAAGGCATTGAAATAACTTTGGAAATTCTCATGTCGTCAGCGAAAATAGAAAGATCAGAATTCGTTACAACTTGATTTATGTCGTTAATCGTTAGGATAAAGAAAATTAGTCTAAGGTGACTACCCTGAGGGACATCAGATGCTGCTTAATTGGGGTCGAATATTGAAGATCTGAAGATGACTCTGTATTTTCGGTCCTCTAAAGAGCATTTGATCCATGCAACAAACGGAGGGGAAAACCCAAGTTTTTTTTAGTTTGAAAATGATACGTTGATGGAAAATTTTATCAAACGCCTTGCTGAAATCTGTAGAATTGAATCATTGTATTCAGTTTCCACTAATCTGAGTTTGTTAGGCAGTCAACCATCAATATTTCCATTTCATAGTACGAATTAAGAGAGACGAAATGAGACGAGTCGTCAGATGGCGCCCATTTCAGGTGAGGAAGGTTGAAATCCCATACTAAAATAATACTATCTTCAGGTTGTACATCATCGGTCAAAAAATCCACTGCGTGAATTACAGGTCGATAAGACCCAATTGGTTAAGATGGGTGAACGTAACAACAGAGTACGTAAATCCAGCGTTTAGCCAGTGTAACGGTGACACATACTAACTTAAAGTTCTCACTTTGATGAATGCCAAAATGAGTTGTGTGAAAACAGTTCCGGATTGCTAGTAAAATATTTCGGCCATGGGGATTATTAGCTCTTTCAAATCCATCTTTTCGAAAAACGTTGAAGTTTGGAGAAAATGGCTCATGGTTTTTAATGTCAGAAATTAGACTTGTTTCAGTCAAAATAATAAGGTCATAGGGAAGCTTTTGAAAATTGAGATATACGGCTGAGATTTTAGAGCACAAACCTTTTTCATTTTGTTAGCAAATTTTTTTTTCCGTTGAGGGCATGTGAAAATCTTCCATCAGACACTATGAGGATCGCGAGTGCGTGCTTTGTTTTCTTGGTACAACCCCATAGTTATATACCTTAGTTCATACCAGTTTTAGCACCTGCTTATATAAAAGCAGCTTGGTTTCTACGCTAAGCTTGGAATATTTACTAAGTAGCCAGTATATTTCTCTGTACTAAGATTCTAGTTCTTTACGTTTCTTTTTCACGTGCGTCTTCCATTTGAGCTTTGCATCGAGGGTCACGCCCAAATTTTTAGCCTCATTAGCAAACGGAATACAGACCGAATTTATGTGGATGGGCAGGTGACTTATTTTTCTGTAAGTAAAGTTTACTTGCACAGATTTGGTCTCTTTGAGAGCAATTCGCCAGATCTTTGTCCACTCATATACCTTATGTAGAGCGCTTTGCAGTTTCGCCGTTGATTCTTCTATTGTTTTTCCGACAGCTAAAATGGCAGTGTCGTCGGCAAAGGTGGCAAGAACGGTACCCTCGACTTGTGGTATATCTCTTGTATATAAGAGATTCAGGAGTGGACCGAGCGCACTTCCCTGTGGTACACCGGGCAATATATCTTTAAACTGCGATACGTCATTTCCGTATCTAACACGGAAAATTCTTTTTTCAAGATACTTAGTCAATATTCAAAGTCAAAGTTTCGATGGCAAAATTTGCCGTAATTTTAACTTTTAACTGCCAAACCTTGTCAAAGGCTTGAGAGACGTCAAGAAATACGCTTGGGCAAATCATTTTCTCTTCCAGATCATTTTCAATTACGTCGGTAATTGTATGCACCTGGTCAATAGTCGAATGCTTAATCCGAAATCCAAACTGATGGTTGGGGATAAGATTTTTGCCTTCAATAATTGGCATTAAATGTTTGAGCAGGATCCTCTCAAAAATGTTTGACAGTATCGGAAGGAGAGAAATCGGTCTATACAATTTTTTATCAATCGGAAGTTTACCTGGTTTCAGCAAAATAATTACTTCTGCAACTTTCCTTTGGCGCGGAACGTATTCTTGCCTAAAAGCCGTGTTAATAATATGTAAAAGCTTAGTGAGTGCTTTTAAGGGCTGCATTTTAACGACTTCTCCAGTTATCAGGCCGTATGCGGGAGATTTTTTCGGTTTTTAGTTCATTATAATATTTCTTAATTCAGCGAGAGCTACGTTTGCTATTGTGAAGTAATCAGACACCCTTTCTGACATACTAGTTTAGTGTACTAGTGTTTGCCCATCAAAGGGTTTAAAAGTTTCTTCTAGATAATCCGCGAAGAGCTGCGCTTAATTCTTATCCTCCTTCGCACATTCGTTGTTATCCATTTTAATTGGTGGCGATGGGGTTTTGGGCCTTTTGAAGCCCTTAAATGCTTTCCAAAGCGAGTAATTCGTTTCTTTCCTCCCGTCAAGTTTAAGACTACGCAATTGTTGTGGTTTTTAAGAGTCTCCTTGAGCAGATTATTTAGATGTCTTTTATCTTATTTCTGGTGGGTTATCTGTACTATTTTTCGTCGTTGATGAGGTGATGGCGATGGCGATGGCGCGATAGTTAGCTCATTGGACTATCACGCAGAGAGTCTGGGTTCGATTCCTGGCTGGGCCACCAACAGTTTTTCGAATCGCCATCACGCTTTCGGCGGGCAATGGCAAACTCCCTAAAGTAAAATTGCCTATGAAAAAAAGCTTCTAAGGAGTGTCGCTCGGATTCGGCGATAAACCGTAGGCCCCGCTCAGATGTGACAAAAATGACAACGTGAGCGACACAAATGAGTGTCAAGGAAGCTAGGCCATGGCCTATACCGGGCTGCCAGCGCCACAGTGGTTTTGTTTTTTTTGTTTTGTCACTCATTGTCAGTATGACTGGAGAATGGTCGGAGGAAAGATCGAGGCTTTCATCAACTTTTATATAATTGTTGTAAATTCCTTTAAAATCGAAAAAATCGACAAGATCGACAAGATCGGGTACTTTCATTGTATCTGTCGGCCAATAAGTCGGCTTACCCGTGGAATGGAAGTCACAGTTGTGTTCCATGCCAGCTTCATAGCCCAATTTACTTTTTGGGAAACACATCTTGAGCTCCAAAAAGTGTGTTTAGTATTAAAGTCACCGCCAATTATAAAAGCAGATCCAAGCGAAATAAATACCTATATATTCTTTTGTTTCAGTCATTTTGTTGAGTCTTTACTTTTTTCGGGGCACAGTTTTTGAGGGTTCGTTTTGCGCTTTGAGCAACTTATCTCGTCTGTTTTGCAGATCCCTGGCTACTTCACGCAACGCGGTGCTCTTTGGCAACACGCTTGCGTGTGGTTTAATCTCTGGCAAGGTCTGCACTGCGGAATCAATTTTGTGTTTTTACGCAAAGGCTCAATTTTAGTGACGATATTAAGGATTGCTTTTATGTCATATATATTTTTGATATTCTCTGTTTTTTCAAATGTTAGCATGAAAAGAGGGAGGCCACGTCTTACCGTTACTTCCTTCCCTTCTAATTTATTTTTCTCGCGCTTTTCAGTATTTACTGCGTCAACGATTTAGAATCCGGGTAACGTGAATTGACGGAGGTGGTCGTTGTTTAAATCTTTGGTTTATATCGGGAACTATTTCCATTTTGTCGTTTTTTCCGACTTATCTCCCGTCACTTCCCGTTGAGTGATCATTTTGGCAGATGAACCGACTTTTCGTTTTTTGCCTGGACTAAGTCTTCTTCGTCTGTTACGTAAATTTGTTTTTCCGACTCAACAGACACTTTTTCGTTTTCGGTGGCAACGTCATGGATCTTGTCTTTAGCTTTGAGTTTTTCCAACTCTTTTCCATTTAGTAAATGGACAGGCATTTTGGACTGGAAGATATAGAATTCGGTTTGTTAGGTACTGTTATAGCTTTTATAATCCGAACGAGTTCCTTGTTAGTCGGAAAGACGTTTAGAGTTGACAAGCTCTCATGGTAGCGAACGAAAATTTGCATCAATTTCTCCGGCTTGATGGGTAGACCTTTTCGTTGAATCAAAACCATAATATGGTATTGGTTTTATTGGCAAGATAAACCCGAAGATTTCTTATCAATTGGGACTTGATAAGAAGGCGCCAGAACAAGGTTAAATAAAACTCTGTTTTGAAACGACTTTAAAGTTTTTGTGATAGGAGGGCGAAGAGTTGGTGTCGAGACTCTGACGTTCTTTGTAGATGGTGTTAAAGGGGGAAGGTGTTAAGAAAATTTTAGAAGATGTTTTGGCCTGTGGTTTTGGAAAATGTTCCTCTTCCACAAGCATCACCTCCAACCAACATTTCTTCTTCAGCAAGTCGAAGTTTTTGTGCAACACAGACTAACTTTAGGCGCGAAAAGCAGGTTTAGTATCCTCATCACGCTGTTCTTTCGTGGTGTCCATAATCCTCTCCTGTATCTGAACCATTTGTTCATTACTGAGTGGATTACTATCGAGATCCATTGGGACTTTACCTAGTCTAACATAGCTCACAATATTGCTATATGAGACTTTGTTGACAGGTGTCGTCCCAGTGCAAGCTCGTTTCGCATCGGGGTGAGGTGGGGTATCTACTTCGGATCGCGTGCGTTTCACCTCAGGACCTTTTTGTCATCGGTTACTTTCGCAAGGACCCGCGCTTCTTCAACACCGCTTTTCAGCACTTGTTTGAAATGGCGTCTTTCAGATGGTGTATATCAGATAAAACCGGATTCTTGTAGGACCTCATTGTCCGAACTCACCGGTATGTCCATGTCTGGGGATGACAACTCATCCGACATGATGCTTTGGTTGCATAGAGTACTGGTCTCTGAAATTGAGTTGCTGAGGAGAGACTGATTCCCTTGCCCGAGTGGCAGAGGTCATTTCGATGTCGACAGTTTGTTCTTTAACATCCTTTGTTGATGCTGCATTTATCGAGGCAGCATTCTCTATTGTTAAATGTATTTTCAGATCTATTTCGGTCTCACGAGTAAAAGGGATAGTAGGTCACCCGTGGTCTACCCGCATAACCACAGGAAGGCTGGTTTGAAATCGGAGGTCGCCTGATATCAGAAGTTCGCAAACTAGCGACAAAGCACGCTTTTAGTCATGCATCGTTCGGCGTTTGCTGTTCCACCTTGGATTCAGGGACTTATTTTCGAGGTTTATTCCTCTTTCCCCACTGGGACATCCCTTCTCCGTTACCCAGGCTTGGGATCGGCATATTTTTTAAGTGCCAATTGCACAGAAGTCATCAGGCGGAGTTCGTATGTCGGTCATACTCCTACCGTCTAAAAAACGTCCATGCCACTCGAAAACAACTGTCCTTCTTAGAAAATTATCATGGAACACTTGCTGCATCAAATGGAATGTTGATTCAAGCTTCCAAAGGCATGTTCGGACAAAAAGATGGCTTTCTTATTTGCTGTGTATATTTTTTATTTTCTCTCCTCTAGTGTTTTTTATAAAATATTTCATTTATGATCACATTTGCATCGTTATAGATACTTGAATGTCATCTTTGTAAATGTTTATGAAATAACTCAATAGATATGTTAAATCAAGAAAGCAGACTGTTGCCTAGGTTTGGGAGTGGTCATCAAAAGCTAAACAAATCAATGACCTCATTGAGCAATCTGACATCCGGGTCTTACAACCTCGATAACATGTAAAATAAGTGAGTAAGGTTTAGTGGCCTTGTATGCTGTAAGACAAAAGCTACCTGAAACTACCTTTTGTATTGCCAAGACTGATGTAACGAAGTTGATATACTAGTTAAAGATACCTTCCCTTTTTTATTTTTAAACTATAATATTCTTAGAAATCTTAAGAAGTACACATCTTGAACAGTACTTTCACAATGATGCACTCTACAGCAAACCGCAATGATATCCGTAAGTGTCATCAAAAACCTCGAATAAACCAAAAACTCCAGATAAACTACCAATGCACAAAAAAAAAAGTACAACTCATGCCATAAAAGTTTGTGTACACAGAAAATTAAATGTTAGCCCACAGAACTCGAATACAACACATTTAACCCTCAGTCGAACTTTCATAGCATCCTGCAGCGTATTTCATCCTTTATACCTTGTGCCATTCGCATTCACAAGCAGGAGTACCTACTCCAACCATCCAATTGCACGTTGCTGCCATTGTTGTGTTTGGCACTTTAACAAAAATGATAACTTTCTCCACCGCCAATCGAGTGCCTTAGCATTGTGTGGAAGTTTCAGATTTTTCCGCCGAAACGATGTCGAGGCAAGAAGCAAAAGTTAAGATGCCATGTCCTTGAGAATGTATGTACCTGCAAGCAAACACAAAATATATTTTCTTTTTCTAATTGATTTTCATCCCACCCCCTTTAAGTGGTTCTGCTTCGCTGAAGAGGAAGCATTCGACTTTCTGCATAACTAGTTGCATCTATAGTAGTAACTTCTGAAGACGAGTTACTTCAGATACACCATTAACGATGAAGATGATGATGACAGTGATGGCAATATGATTTCGTGCACACTGATCATCTAAGATGCCAATAACTACGATGAAAGGCTGCATAAAAGTTTTTTTCCCATTTTTGCAGGTGAACACCGATGAAAGTTTCTTCTTTTATGTCCTCTCTTTCGATTACGTTCGGGTTTTTTATAAGGACAAGAGGATACGAACTTTTCACTTTTGTCATTTCCAATAAAATTTGTTCGTTGATTTGCAATTTTTTCTTAGTTTTACCGAAGTAAGCAAAGTTGATAGGTAGTTTTAAGGTATTGTTTTGTCCTGTTAAGGAAAGTAATTTTCAATTTTCAGGGACTAACGAGACACATTTTGGATGTGGTCTTTTCCGTAATTTTCACTTCCTTTTTTATAAAAGTTAAATCTGAAAGCCATCCAAAGATGGTTGTGCTGTTTGGCTTCTGTTTTCCGTAAGGTAGATGGTGCGAAGAAGTGGGTGGTTCCCGAAGCAATCCGGTGGAGGATTTAAGGATCACGATGCGTCACGATGATGTGGGACATTCCGCTGACGAGAAGATGCTTAAGGGCTCCGAAAAAATTTTAATTCAGTTGCCGAAGCTGAGAGAATTCGCTAAGAGCTTCATCAATACGTGCGTGGGGTATACTTACGTAAAGAAGAAACGCGGAAAAGCGCAAGGGGAAATTTCACAGATTATAATCGTCACCGTGCACGTCGATCATTTGGGACGTGGAAGAACCAGGTACGTTCCTGCTTTAGTTGACAACTTCACTAAATATACCATTCTCTGAGCCGTGAAGATCATGAATACCAAGGCAGTTCTCAGCATCCTGAGTAAAGTGGCCAGCTACTTTGGGTTGCCGAGAAGGATTGTCACCAACCGAGGAACTTCATTCACTGTTTTTCAGCCAGTTTTGCAACGAGAAGAGAATCTAGCAGATTAAGACTACCGACAGTGAGGCGAAACATTTATCAACATTGAGAATAGCCAAGTCCGTCAGAAGGCAAGACTCGACCCAAAGCACAGGTTGTTAACACAGTATCGTCCGAGAGAGCTTGAGTTGGTGGAGAGCTAGCCTACAGCCACAGGTGAGTTTCGAAAGCTGGAACCACGATATCGAGGCCAAACATACATCTTATACCATCAATATCCTTTTGTTTCTATGCTAAACCAACCACTCAGAAAGCTGTACATATTATTGAAGGTCACCTTCTGTCCAAGTCGTCGGTGTTGGGTATTTTTCTTGCTGGTAATACATAGTTGGTTTTTGGCTCGTTGACAGTTAAACTCATTTTCGTTGCTTGCGTAAAAAACTCATGAAAGCGACACTGACATCATGCACCTGTCCTCCAATTATGTTAATAATATCGGCGTACACAAGAAATCGGACGGACTTTTGAAAGATTGTGCCTCTTGTGTTTGCGCGTAAGTTTTCTACTATCCTTGAAGAAATCGCATGAAAGCGCATCGCCTTGTCTAAATTATTTTTCGACATCAAAAGTCTCGGTAAAATCTTTACAGACCTTGAAGGAGTAGCTTGCATTCTCGATAGTCATCACAGACGGACGGATAGCTGACATACGCGGCCTTGAAATCGATAAACCTGTGGTATGCATCGATCTGAAGCTCATGGGTTTTCTGCAAGTTTGCCGTAGTGCGGATATTTAGTCGATGGTGGACTTTTCTTGGCTGAATCCACTTTGATATGGACCTACCAGGTAGTTGACGAACGGCTTCAGGCGTTCACACAATACAGCACAAAAAATCTCATATGTGATTTTAAAAAGACTTATGCCTCTGTTCTTGGTGAAGTTCAGAGGGTCTCCTTTCTTAAGGATCGAACAAACTACGATTCCATTCATCGTGCATACTTTCGTCCGACCATATTTTACAGATGAGTTGGTGTATGCTCCTTACCAAGTCATCGCCTGCCACTTTGAATCGCTCGGCAGTCACGCCATTCGCTCCAGCATTGTTTTCAGACTTAACTTTAGATATGGGTATCTTCACTTCATCCACATCGGGTATATAGAATTGCTAGTTTACATCGTCCAAGTGAAAAGTTCATCGGCGTTTTATCTATGCTTTAACTTTTTCCTTCTGAGAAGTCTATGTTCGTCTGTCCTCTTCTCCTCACAAGGCTCGTGAGCAACTCTAGTTTTTCTATGATGCCCCACTTTGTATAAACCTTACAATGCTGCATGTTGCCACTTTTTGTAGCTTGATGCTGGAGGCAGTGAAACTATTGTAACATTAAGAGAAACTCGATCGGAGAAAGAATTGGCGAAATTCCTAACAGCATAAGCTTGCCTTTGTGCTATTCAGGACATCCACGATATTTATATCTCAGGACGTTCGGGCTTTCGTAATAATGGAGGAGTGTCATGCGTCGATCGCAGTGTTGTCGAATCGATCACAGTCCCCTTGTGAATATCGAAATAAGGGAATCGCGTGCTGGCTACGATAATGTTTCGCCCTCCTTAAAGACGACTAGCCCGAATCCTTTATTGGAGTAAGTGTCCTGAAGGTTATAACTTTTCGTTCGTTCACATGCCTTAAACTCAAAACTTTTTACTCAAGTCTGCTTCCAACAACAAATCCGCATCCAAATAGGCGCAGTTTTTCATCCGCTTTTTGTCCCGCCCATCCCATCACATATCCTGGATGGTGGTAATGCCTGCATTGCAGCAGTCCAGGGCCTTCGCTAGTTGTTTGGCCGCACGTTGGCTATTAAGAGACCTAACATATAGATGTTTCGGAACTTTCGTCTTTTTTCCACCCCGGCGGGACAACCTCCAATCTGGAGGTCCAGTTCCCTTTTTTATATCCCTACGACTGGGAGTTGCTTAGACCGAAGCCACTATTCTGTGTCGTTGCTGTCGTTGGTCCATTACGATTTCACTTCCAAGACTCTGATTTTGTCTCGGAAATCCTTGCCGCGCCGAGCTCCAAATAGTGCTGCTGCTATTTTTGTATCCTGGTCACCATTCTCGCTTATAAGCTTGGCAATTCGAGTCCAGATGGAGGTAATATAAGCACAATTGACGTATAGAAAACAGTTGCTACACTGAATATGGCTAGGTTGACAACTGTCAGCGCCTGTCCTATTTTTACAGCACCCAACCATGTGTAAATGCTATAATTTTATCTAATAAATGTATCTATCGGCTAGTTATCCATCTTGACGACCTATCTTCTTACTAACCGATGGTATGGGAGTACATCGTAGTTTCTGCGTTCTGAATTCATTTTATTATTTCGAAACCATATCGAGACTCCTTAATCTTTTGTGAAGTGATTCTCGTCTACATATTATTATAACGATAAGGATCTGAGGACTTCTAGCCATAGCAAAACAGTTAAAATGGATCTTAAAGGTATATTCCAAATGTTTTTTTTTTTATATAGTTTAGGCTATTGTATTTGTTAGTGAATCTAGGTACGAGCATGCTCATTTACATATGCGGTGTATGCCATGTTTGAAATACTGCTGGAAAATACGAGTTGTGTGGTTAAAAGTAACCTATTTCAAGTTAATATCATGTATATTGTCTGTAAAGTATCCTTGGAATAACCTGAATTAATAATTTAAAGCATCCTCTTTCTGATATAAGAGATGCTTAGGTGAAAAATTCTCTCTTGATACCCACATTTCGAAAATTCTATTCAACAGGAAGGAGCATCTCTTGGAACCCAAAATAAAGCCTCTGTACAAAATGTATTGAATCTGGAAGAAGATGCAATTATCCACCACAACAAGTAAATCTATGCATCCCTAACTCGTTCGATGCAACATCCAAATCGAGCTTTCTCCCTGTCATTCGCATGATTTGCTTTATTGTTTCTTCCATTTGCATTCTATTCCCTTTGCATTGCCAACCATTGTCCGACCATCATCCTCATTCCTCAATCACAGAGAGAAGGGTCAATGTCATACAATATTCATCCTTTATCGTGCATGTACTGATAACTTTTAGATTCGATTATTTAGTACGAGTATATCCTTAATAGAAACCAACCAACCACAGGATGCCTATCACAGATACTCGTACAAACATTCATCAAGCAAATCCGTTTCATGAAAAATTAACGCCAGTGACATCCCAAAGATAACACAGTCAGGATATCTTTCTCTCTCTGGTTCAATTGTAAGGACTTGAATGGGCTTAGAAATGACGCAACGTTCTTATTGTAGATATTTCATTAATTATTAGCTCAATCTGTCACAGGACTCGAGCACACGTTCAGATGGTTATAACCTCGACCTACCTGCTACTCGTTGAGATTCATCATGACAGTCGTCATCACCCAAACGATAGATTGCTGTGAATTATTTCTCTGAATTACCGATGCGTTGACGACGCTTAAGACGACGAGGAAAACTCAGGCTAAGGAGCAGGCAGGACTTAGACAAAGTGCCTTTAGCCGGGTTGTTGGTGCAGAATTGCTGTCGATGCTGACTTTGGCATAGGAACATTCCTACTCCTAAGCTCATTTCAAGATAAGTACCTTCTCAGCCCTACATTGACAGTGACAAATAGAAAGTACTACCTGAGGAGTTGTTTGCTTGTTCATGTACTTGCAGGATGACAAGCAAAGTGATTATGCGGGAAGGACCCAGACGGAGCCCAGATGATTGTGCGGGAATGAATCAAAAGCCCAAAAGCTTTTTGATATATGGACGTGAAAAATTCGTATTTTGTGACAGTTTTTTGATAGCATTTGGGTTAAAGAGACACTTATCTCTATGAAAGGCGGTCACAATTGACGTGACAATTCAGCTCATAGTAGGAATTGTTTTGTTGAAACAATTGACTTCAATTTGTTGTGTAATTTATTTTATATCCTTGCTGAAGGGAGGCGAGCTTGTAACAAGGGGAAATAAATACGCATCTGGAAAATAGGGTGATGGAATCCTCAGATAAGATTCGTTATGAGGAAAACCGATAGTTCGGTGTTTGACGATGAGGTCAGGCCCCGACTATGCTCAACATGCCGATGATTTTACATCAACTTGACTTTTAAGAACCCCTAAATGAAATATACCATTATTTGTTGGGGACTATCCTTATGTTAGAATGAGTACATACATTGTGGGCCAACAGTAATAACTTTTCAATGGAAAGGCACGTGCGACCTATTTATGTGAGATAATGTAAAGCTTTTCCTCTATGTAACCCAATACGAAAATGTCTAGAGTCGACAGGTCAGGAGATCGCGGCGGCCATTCAAAACCGCCCTTTTTTGAGATGATGGGGTTCGAAAATTGTTCTCGCAGCAAGTTTATTGTTTCAAGAGCTGTTGTACTGTCTTGCTGAAACCAAATGTGCCCAACATTACCTATACTGTCCACCTGTACGAGTGGAAAGAGAAAGTCTTGAGCATTATTCTATAGCGATATTTATTTTGTGGGAAACGGCCCGCTAGTGTATATGTATTTTCATGTACACACACCTGTACGAGTGTAGTACTGCCCAAATCTAAGCTCAATTTTGGCAACAACCATTTTGCGAAGAGAAAAAATGCGGCGAAATACGATCTAGCATTCTGAGCGACTACAACAACCTAGTCCCTTATCTGAGTTTCAATCCATCTTAAATATCCCTTATCAGGCGATGTTTCTTGCCATACCCTTAGATCCTTGGTTCATGTCTACAATTTTCACACTGTTCCAAAAAAACCGAAACCTTAATCATATGTTTGTAAAGCTCTAAGGGTGAATGACCTGAAGCATGAAAATCATCAGATTATTCTGTATTGGGGAATAAAACGGAATTTGTTTAAGCTAATACGAGGCATTAAGAGAAGACTGGACAGAAACCGATAGTCAGTTGTGGAGTGGATTTATTAGAGTCAGAAAGTACAGACTGGAGAAGATTGTCGAAGTGAAAGTAATTGAAGCAACAGTTCCCAAAGTGAATATAGTAATATTGTACATTGTGTCAAAAAAGACTTATAATAGTGACGAAAAGAAAACAAGATTAAAGAAATTGAAGATCTTAATGTAGTTGGAACTCAGGACAACCAAAAGACAAAAGAAAATATACCTATTAAAAAAAAGAGAGAAAAAAAAAGGAAAAGCAAGTGACCACGCTGCACATTGATAGATTTTGTGCTGCAAATCTGATCTCGAAGAGAATAATAGTAAAAATAAAAAAATTAAAAGATAAAAATATAGACGGCGGCGGTTGTGCGAAAGTGTGTAGGATAAAAATTTCCATCCCCGATCGTGTTCCCACCAACCTAAAAGCAAAGATGAAAATTGTAGTGGAAAAGCATTTGGTGATAGCGACAAGTGCTTTAAAAATTCTACACAAAAAAGGAGGTGATAACTTGCAGATGCAGAAGAGGTGGTGCAATATATAGCCGGCACAGCTAGAACGTGACTCAGTTTTTGGAGGTCCCCGAAGGTCAACGTAATTAAGAGCAATCCAGGAACAGCAAGAAAACATCCCACCCCCTTTCCCCTTCCCACATACTTACTCGTAGCATACATCTTGTAGTATACATATATATATTCAAGACAAGATATTGGTATTTCACATAAGTTAACTTAATTTTTTTCCATTAGCGTGTAATCTTCAATATATACCTTAATAAGAGAATCGCAATAACGAAAAACTACAAACTCAGCGATGGCAGTGCACTACCTTCCTGAAGACGGTTTGTTTTAATAATCATCGGTGAGTTTTGACTTTTTTTCTTTTATTTTGGTATGACATTGTCGAAGTAGTAAAAAAAAAAAAAAAAAAAAACACAGTGAATCTAAATTGTAGTTCAATGTAATTTCAGCAAATCATTACAGGGGCCTTTGCTTTCTTTATTGTTTTTACCCCTATCCCCCTCTCATATTATTGGAACAAATTGTACAACTATGAATGAATACATCCCTTAATACTACCAAACGTTTTGTGTTCTTTGTTTCTTCACATCGATCTTTAGCTGACAGAAGGATTTCAGTTTGTTTTTGAAAAGAGAGTCTGTCGAAATTTTTATTTTTTTTGAATTATCCTTGGTTTTTGCTAAACGTGTATGTGCATCCTGATGAACGCTAGTGAATAGATCTTATTGAGGGAAGGTTCCTAGAGATGACAGCTGCTTACCTTTTTGAGATGCAGAAGTAGACATTAAGAATGTTTGATGCTTGAAAGGATCTGTTGGGCAGCAATGGAGCAAGATGTAAGGATATAGGTTTATATAAAAAGAGGTAATTGCTAAACAAACTAACGGATCATGCAATTACCAAGGAGTGTCTTAGCTTTACTATGCTAGACACTAAGGGGTGGGTTAATTCCGTAAGAGAGCATTTCATCCGGCTTTCTCCTCTCTTACAAGGGTTTGGGAAGAATTTTATTTGCTCTTTTCCAATATAGAAACTACCCAGGTCGGTGGTGGCGAAGGACAAATTCGGATTCCTAAGTCTTTTTTTTTAAAAATTCGCTCAAATACCAACTGGAGCCAGGTATGAAAAATCTGTAACTGTGGTTGGCTACTATTAGCAGCAAGATCCCCCCCCCCCCTCCCATTCCGACGAGCTTAGGACGGAGCTTAAACTAGCATGCCTGCCGCTGCGAATTGGCCTAACCCCCTACTACTCTTTGTCCAGACTGGTCTTTCGAGATGCCTGTGCTTTGAGGTCATAAGGGTGAAGGAAAGGTAGTAGGGAGAGTCCTTTAAGATCAGAGGGTGCATAGTAGGGTAATCTCCTCTTTTTCTTTTTTTTTGTTTTCCTCAATGAACGTAAAGGACTCTGGGTTAAGTGCGTAAGAACTGAGCACACACCCTAATAATTATTACCCTGTTCAGATGAAGGTGTAATAAATATTTTAAACGTTACAATTTACAGTAAAGGCATAACTTCATTCGGCAAAAAGTGCAAAAAGTGAAAAAGTGAAAAATACACGCATGTGCTGGCGTCACCTTTCACTCAGAATTTTTCCTAGAAAAGTTTGTAGCGATTCCTTGCGTTTTATCAAAACTAAATTTTCTATTTAATTTTCTATCTTCGAAAATCTCTCCACAACAAACTTAAAATGCAACGACAACGTCACATCCTTTATGAGCCGCTGTAAAACCTAGTGTGCCATATTTCGCTCAAAATTCGCGCTCAGGTGCTAAGCAATACCCATGCTTCCTTTCCGCCTTTCTACCAATCAGGCAGAATGCCATTTTGGTGATAGCTCTCTTGCAGGTACGTGGTGCGCGGAGTATTCCTAGTATATCTTTAATGGTGGAAAATAAAATCCCCAAGTTTCAGTGCAATAGTGTTAATTAATATCAAAAACAAAAAATAAGTTCAGCAAAATAAATCGAATCAAAAAAAATCTAGTTTAAAACAAGGTAAGAACAAACATACATATTTAGTACAACCAAGGGTGTATAAAAACGTCGCCTTCTTCTCTTTTTTTCCAGACACGTGTTGCTAGTAATCGTGAGTTATCTCTAAAATTAGGCGTAAATCCTAATTAAATGAGTCATATTTCGATAGCTCAGGATTATAACTAACAGCGTGTGATATTATTTTAAATGCTAACCACGGGAGATATCACGATTGCAACACGTGTCATACATCGCACCTGTATGATTATATTGGACGAATTCTACGCTACTATCATCCGTATTAAAATTACCTCTGCGCCCACACCTCAATCAAAAAGCTGATTAACTCACTGTGCCCAAGCTCTCATCAATCAAAAATCACATTCAGCACCAAAATTCGCTACGTTCCAATTTCAACAACGAAAAGTTACATAGCTACCGACGAAAAAACTAAATTGAACTAAAAATTGAATATGTCTAAAATTTGATGTGATAAACTTTAACTTAACTAAAAACTCTTAACCTAACTAAAGCATAAAATTTCGTAGTAAAATGTGTATCTAGCTCAAAATGAGAGCTTATTCTTAATCGAATTTTCCTTTTGATTGAATGTATTATAAAAATTTGCCAAATAATTTGTAACTGAAACTACTTAAAAACTAAAGCCTAAACACCTATATTTAATGAAATCAAGCGACCCAGTGTGCACACCTGATCTGCAGCAGTAATCAAAGTAAGGACAAAACATATTCGTATAATCTAATTAATAATATCAAACCGTCGCGATCAAGTTTGGCATCTTTTGTTTAACAAACATACTAATTTACTTATACGTATAGAATTTTTGCATAGTAACCTTAAAATTTATTTTCCTTTACTCAAACATACGAGTACCTTCTGTAATGAATTAAAAATGTAATAAACTAGAATTCTTTGAATTGATACCATGATTTATTAGTGACGTTCGAAATATGGCGGGTGTGTATTTAAAGATGAGAAAATGTGATCGGTTTTCCTCGAAGTTAGGGGGTTGCTTACAATAGGCAGGCATAGCAAACAAGGTGCACTTTGTGCATAGTAGGGTGGGCCAGTCCTGCAAGAAAGCATTGTGTCATAACAATGATTTTCTCAGCTAATTTACAGCGTAGCTTAGTAGGTATAAGTTAACGAAATATTCTATTACAATTCGCTACACCTATTCACTTGTTCCCAAGAACGATCACGTACCATAGCTACCACGAGCCCATCGCATGCAAACAATGCTGACACAACGTCTGGAGCTCATATTGCACTTGACCAAAGGAATGCAGTGCACATGAGACGTTCCCATGCACCTAATCACCAAACACCGGATGAATGCGGGATTGCTACGTAAACAGTTACAGTTAGTTGGATTCGGTAAAATAAAGTTGATTTTTTTTAAATAAATAAATAAATAATATTTTAATTTATATGTATGAATGCTCAGGATTTCCCGTATGCGTGATTTATCATTTAATTCGGCACGATAATTATTTTGTAGGTAAGCGAGCGACAGCAAGATCCCCCCCATCCGACGAGCTCAGCCGAGCATCGCAAGCGTGCCACTCCGCTGTCACAAGGGACACTTCACCTCTCCCCACATGCTAGCAATAGCATGCAGTCCACCGTTACCATAAGTTTCATTTGACATTTAAAAGCAAAAGAAAAAACATTTTAAAAATCTGACAGAGAATCATCATTATTTTTTAATTAAAAGCACATAAGCAGGCAAGAAAATGAGTTTAAGTCCTAAAATTGTAAGTAGTTTTATATTAATATATTATCATATCTGAAATAAAGAAAATCTCCATAGGTTGACGAACTTAATAAATTAAAAACAATGGCAGAAATCATCTTCAGAATAGTTGAAGTTGTTGATGTCTTTCAAAATTTTACGAAGATCTGTCGGAGATGGTGGATCCATCCAATTAATCAAAATCGGGAATTACAGGGGGACTACGAGAATTTGGTCAAAGAAATCCGGGAGTACGACGAGGATAAGTTCTTCGCACACACTGGGATGGGAATACCACAGTTCGGTTTTGCACTGAATCTAGTCAAACCTTTTCTGACTAAATACAGCAATCGACAGGGATTACCAGAAGCATTAAGGCTATTTGTTACTCTGATGTAAGGTTAATAAAATTGTTTGAAGTAAATCCACCAACACCAGTTGACTATTAACTTCCCATTAAAATTTTTTTTATATTAAAGACAGGGGACAGCTACAGTACCTTGGCATTTCCATATCGCATAGGCTCATCAACCATTCAAACCATAATTCTGGAAGTTTGCAACGTATTATGGAATGTTTTAAAACCAATATACGAGGGCGGGTCAATAAGTCCGTGACTTTTTGAATTTCTGACCTCTTTGCTGAAACAGCAATACTGCTCCTGGCAACAGGCATCTGTCAGTTGACTCCTGTTAAAATTTAAACTTGCTGCGTCAGTTAGTTAGTGTTTGACAGCTATTTTTATCAGACTACTCACTAATTTGAGGAGAAAATGGAAAAAAGTGAATTTCGTGTGCTTATTAAGCATTATTTCTTGCGAAAAAAAACCATTACCGAGACCAAGGCTAAGCTTGATAAATACTATGGGGACTCTGCACCATCGATTTCAATGGTAAAAAAGTGGTTTACTGAATTTCGTTGTGGCCGTACAAGCACTGAAGATGCCGAACGTCCTAGACGCCCAGTTGAGGTCTCTACACCCGAAACAATCGAAAAAATTCACGATATGGTGTTGGCCGACCGAAGATTGAAAGTGCGAGAGATTGTGGAAGCCGTAGGGATCTCGCATGGCTCAGTGGTTTCAATTTTGAATGATCACTTGGGCATGAGAAAGACCACAAACGCAATCGTGTAACAACTTCACAGGAAGGTTTGGCGTTGTTTAATCGCAATATGGAGGAGTTTTTGCGCCGTTTTGTAACCGTGGACGAAACATGGATCCATCACAACACACCAGAGAACAAACAACAGTCAAAACAGTGGGTTTCTAAGGGTGAATCGGCGCCAAAGAAGGCCAAGGTGGGTTTGTCAGCCAATAAAGTTATGGCGACTGTTTTTTGGGATGCACGCGGGATAATCCACATTGACTACCTTCAAAAGGGAAGAACAATCAATGGGGAATATTATGCCAACTTATTGGACCGATTCAATGACGATTTAAAAAAAAAACGACCTCATTTGACCAAGAAAAAAGTTCTTTTCCACCAAGACAATGCAAGGGTGCACACATGTGCAGTTGCCATGGCAAAAATCCATGAATTGGGCTATGAATTGCTCCCTCATCTACCCTATTCTCCAGATTTGGCTCCGAGCGACTACTTCTTGTCCCCAAACCTGAAGAAATGGCTTGGTGGAAAAAGAATTGACTCCAATGATGAAGTCATCTCGCAAACAAAGGCCTATTTTGAGGACCTCGACAAATCATTTTTTTTGGAAGGGATAAAAAAATTGGAGAAGCGTTGGACAAAGTGTATAGAGCTCAAGGGAGACTACGTTGAAAAATAAAATTATTTTTTTATCAAAAAATCTGTGTTTTAATCCAAAAGTCACGGACTTATTGACCCGCCCTCGTATGTACGAGTACTTGCCACCAAAATCCACAAATTGTTGATTAACCGATGAAAACAAATTTTGCCAGTATTGGAATTTTCCTCATTGCCTAGGAGCTATTGATGGCAAGCACATTAACATACAAGCACCAAGGCGAAGTGGAACTCAGTTCTTTAATTTCAAGAAGCACTACAGCATTGTTCTGCTCAGTGTTGCGAATGCTCATTACAAGTTCTCCTATGTCAACATCGAAGCATATGGATCTCAAAGCGATGGTGGTATTTTTACAAATAGTAAAATTGGAATTTTACTGCAAGCTAGCCAAATGAACTTTCCAAATGCAGCTCCTTTATTTGGAGGTATGATGCTAATTTAATTTTTGAAGTTCGCTTATCATTCGTTTTTCTTCCAGGAAATACAAATGTACCCTACTTTATTGTTGATGATGAGGCATTTCCACTTAAAACTTACTTGCTTACACCATTCAGTGGTAGGTAAGAAGTATTTTTTCATTTAAAGATTATCCAGAGCACGCGTTTGGCATACCAGCGGCTAGGTGGAGAATTTACCATTATACCATTATAGCAGAACCGAATACAGTAGACATCATAATTAAAGCGGCCGTTGTATTACATAATATGCTATGCGATAGTAGCCAGCACACTTATGTTCCTCTTACGTTTGTGGATAGGCAGTGAGGCTAATGGGATTTGGATTAATGGATCCTGGAGAACTGAAGACACAACTTCACAATTTAATGCCATTCCACCGACTTTAGGACCTAGAAACGCACCATCTTCAGCAATTCAATACAGAGATTATTTAAAGGATTTAATTTATAACAGATCATAATTTAGTTCATTTTGTATTTTTTTTATTGAAATGATAAAAAGAATTAAACACAATAATTGAGGTCGCTAGTTTTCATCAAGCTTATATCTCCAGAAAACTTCCATGAAATCCCGAAGAAATCTGTTTCTCTGATTCGGCTGCATTGATGACGATTCTTGCGCCATGAATTCAAACACTTTGAAATGATTACCTTTAACTTCCTGTGGCATTGACTGTGCTTGAGAAGCAATATTGTCCACAGTGTCGCTTATTCGCTTTAATGCTTCCATGCTTTCTTTGTAAAGGTCTTCCCGAATTCGATTTATTATTTTCGATGAACTTGATGGACACTTTAGTTCCTTGTTTGGAGTACTTGTAAATGTTGGTAGTGTCAGTGACGGTGTTTCTGGTAAATTATCATCCGGCAACGGGGAGTCTAAAAAAGAGCTTACATTCGAAGCACTTACAGGACGAGGGCCAAAGCTTTCAGTTTCCCTCGGCTTCATAGTTCTTCCTATGAACTCCATTTTTGGTAATAATTCTCATAACCTTCTGTTGTGAGCTCCAGATCCAGATCTCGTGTGCAGACGTTCCTTCTTCTTCTCTCTCCTAAACTTTTTCTTAAGAGTTGTAAACCTTTTCTCTACTTCTGCAGGAGTGCTACCGGGAAACTGCGTGGATATTTGGATGAAAATTCGCTGCTTCATGACAATATCGCGATAATCGCTTCTTTTGTTATCCCAAAGGGTTGGATTTTCATATATGATGATTATTAAATTTTCATCATCGATATCTAGGTAGGGAAATTCAAATGAGATATATTTTTTTGAATTTCAAAACCAAACCATTTCAAATGTATTGAGTGATAGCAAAATCATAGTATTACAGAGCCATCTATTGCAGAGATGATGAAAAGTTTTTCGAAAATGTGTTAGTTTTTTGAGCTTGAAAAAAGTGCAAGCTCGAACCAGTCTAAGCTTCCACAACAATTACTTTAGGAAAATGAAATGGAATGATGTAGAGTACTTAATAAGATGAAAAGAGAGAATGCACTTTTTCCACTTCTTGCACTTTTTGCCGAATGTAGTTATGCTTTAACGCTTACACACCCATAAATTTCAAAGAAATATCCCCCATAAATCTATGGCACACCAAACAGTAACACGAAATGAGTGAAAGAAACGTTGATAGACATGTTTTTTAAAAAATTTTCTTCGACGAGGTCTGCCCTTGCGTCTCACATCTCAAAAAGTGTGAGCTATATGCATACCTACTTTGAAGAAGCTACAGTTCGGGGTGAACCAGGTCCTTAACTAATAAGCCTCTCTAGTAATAATAATAACTGCCTCTATTTATGCACTTCAAATCGGTTGAGGTGACATCATATATGCCTCCGGGGTAGATTTTACGTCTTCGGAGTCTGGAGCACAGCTGTCAACTCTCTAAACATGTCCTAGCCATTTAAGGCAAATGGTATGCAGTTTTCAAACATGGTTGATTTCGCTGTACAGCTCGTATAGTCCATCGTCCAATCTACTCCTCCAGCCCCCATAGACGCAAAAGAGACCGAATATCTTCATCCGCTTTCGATTGTAGTTAGATTTGTCCTCATTTAGCGTTAAGACCATTTGGTCATCTTCGGTTTCAATACTAGTGAAGGCACCGGTGACAGCCCACTGTGGAGTATGCTAAGAATTGTTCAGACTTTTGAAAAATTGTGCTTCCGGTGTTCGCTTGCGGACGGACAAGCTTGGAAGAGATTTCAAAACAGGAAGTGGCTCGTCTCAATAAATGCTTTCATATGCGGCCTTTAAATGGGTGAAGAGATGGTGGTATCGATATGGATATCTTGATATCTTTTTCTAGAATCTGGGGGAATGTGAAGGTTTGATTATTGGTGATCGCTCCTGGTCTAAAAACGATCTAATAAGGGACGAATAGGGCTGTTGACGAACGGTTTCAGATGTTTACACAATGTTGGAAATAATGTCTACCGAGATCCCATCCATTAGGCACACTCACTTTGAGTGAGAAATGAGTAAGTCCTTCGCTAAAGCGGATAGGTGATGTAGAAATAGTGTAGGAATTGAGAAATGTTAATCTGGCGATATGCAGTGTTGCAACTGTTATCTACACTTCAATTGTGTTTATAATATCTCCACTTGGTAACCGTTGGGTACTGATCGGTGTCCATCCAGTCTCGTCTCGATAAACTTATAAGCGCGAGTACTTACAAGCAGACAAAATTAGCAACACCATAAATGGTAAAGTAAAATCCAGAAACATATGAGACTTTATCCGGGCTTTTCCGACATATCAGACCGGTAAGGATTTCCGAGACTTTGCCAGGCAATTGGAAAAGCGATGGTGGAGAATGAGCCCTTTATGGACCAACAGCAGCAATCACATCGCCGAACCGTTAACTGGATTCGGTCTAACCGTCCCCTCGCCCTAGGGAACTGGACCTCCAGATTGGGGTTTTTGCCAACGGGGTGAAAAGATGAAAGTTACGAAGCAACAACTAGTCTCGGATACGGAGATCCCTATTGAAAATCTTTGCAAACGAGGACAACGAACTTTGGGTATGGAAATAGGTAGCGGAAGCATTACCGCCATCTAAGAAATGGGATGGAATGGACGCATGACAAAAATACGACGAAAACTGTTTCTACGGCGATTGTTACGAGTATTAACGGCAAAAGCAACGCCTTTTTGGATGCGGATTTGTTGTTGGAGGCAGAACAAGGCTGAAACTCTTGAGTTTCCAGCATGTGAACGAGCGCTTCGTAGCGATCGTTAGAAAGGCTTTATTTGCTAACATAAGCCTAATATGCGTGCATGCTCACACAGTACTAAATACGACATTAAAATAGTCCTCGCTGATATTACCTAATCAAGTCATAAATACTGGTACACAGAAAAATCAGCGACAAATGAAAACGAATTAATATTTAAACAATTTTTTTTTTGTGTTTTTGGGCTACAAATCTTAGAACAACTTATTCGAAATGACTTCTATTTGCCTTCCAGCACGACTTAAGTCGATGTGGCCACTCAGCGATTGCGAGACGCACTTCATGCATGGGGAAATTGTCCACTGCACGGACAAGGGCTCGCTTCAACGACTCAATATTTGAGTGTCGAGTAGAGCAAGCCATGCCCTCTAATACGGACCAAAATTTGTAATCCAACGGGTTGAGGTCTGGACTACCAGCTTGTCAATCATCCGTTGATATGAAGTCGGGAACGTTGTATTTGAGCCACAATTGAGTCGTTTTTGCTTTGTGAGCTGGAGGAGAGTCTTGCTGGAAAGTCCATGGCTTGTTGTTGAATATTGATTAGTTGAGATACTTCACAATGGGTTCCAAGACAGTCGATTGATATACTTTGCCCGATGTTTTCAATCCTTTCTCGCAAAAATGGAGCTTGGTTACGCCATCGTAGCACACTCCCCACCATACCATTACAGACGCGGGATGGTGGCCTCTTTGAACCCTCGGGATGCTTCTCTGGGTGACTGAGCATACATACGATCGTTCTGCTTATTGAACGATTCTTCTACGGTGAAGATTTTCAGTAAACAGAATTTGTTTGTCAGCGTTCTTCGCGTACCGGCTGAGTAACGCTTTCGATCTTCGCTTGCGTTTTTCTTTCAATGCAGCCGTGAGCAGGTGTCCAGAATGTCGCATGTACGCGCTGAGTCCTAAATCTTCTTTGATAATGTGAGACATGGATTTTTGCGAAATTTGAATTTCCCGCGACAAGATTTTCTGTTTTCGCAGCGGTTTTCGGTCGATTCGTTTCTTCACGGCTCTGATCGCTTTCGGAGTTCTCACAGTGCACGGACGGCCGGATCTTTTACGGTCTCGTACTCCACCAGTATCCTCAAACAACTTCACAGCACGATACACAAAATTGCGAGTGATTCCAAGCGGTCGCAACGTCGTATAGATATCGCCTTTGTCCATGTTTGTCGATGTCTCCCCATTCCATGATTGTAAGCAATTAATGTCAAAAACTTTTTACGTCACAATGAAGCATAAATATCAACTGTCAAATCGCAATCAATACGAAATGGATGCGCTCAGTGTTGCATTCGTAATGAGTGAGTTCAGTTGTGTACCAGTATTTATGACTTGACTAAGTAATGCAGAGATAGGAAGAGAGGGCATCTTTGGTAGTAACGTCGAAAGGTATAGCCTGATTCAGGCTAACCGACTTTGCGTTGGGGCGAAACGATTTATATGCTGTACTGTGTAAATGCCTAAAGTCGTTCGTCAACAACCTAATTGGTCCATATCAATGTGGACAATCCACCATCGACCAAATATTCACACTATGGCAGATCTTGGTACGAATCTGTTATTTATCGATTTTAAGGCCGGGTATTACAGCATCTATAGAGACGTGCAATGTCTAATTTTGGTATACCTGCCAACCTCTTCCGTTTGAGAATATAGAGAATATACGGCTCCTCATCAAGGTCGGTAAAGACCTCACCGAGACCTTTGATGACAAAAAAGGATTTAGACAAAGCGATGCGCTGTAATTCGATCTCCTCAACAAGCGTGCAGAAGCCACGCTCTAATACAACGCGGTGACATTCGGTTCTGTCTGCATGGATGGTGAGTGGAGGAAGAAATACAACGACGAACTGTACGGCTTGTACACAATGGCATAGCTTCACCTTGCGGTGCCCAGGTGGAACATTTTTTTTGGGGCCCCCTTACCCAACTCAAAAGAGATTTGCTTGGAACAAAAAGTGGGAATAAGAATCACAAGTCAAATTGGTGTAAGACCGAACATGTACCTATATGTACATACGAGTATGTACGATAATTGTTGTGCAGATCAACACAGAAAAATGCAGCATCGTGTAATTTACGAATTCAACACACTATGCACCAACAAAAATAAAAACATCATAGTTAAACAAACACGACAGGGTAAACGCACTATAGGTAGTATCCGGACAGTGTTAGTGCCCGGGCACTTTGTGATTTTTTTGCGATTAATAGGTACATCATACTTATAAATGCGAGTAAAACAACAAATACACATTCTCTGATGAATTATTTAAGAAAAAAATAGTGGATCTATTTATTATTTTCTTACAAAGGAAAATTGTTAATTGTGTGTTTTTTAGAATATTTTTTAGTGTCCGGATACTAAAACCAAAATTTAGGATTTTTTTAGTTCCCGGACACAGTGTCCGCATACTGAAAATATGAGGGAAAAGAAAAAAATCTCTTTCTTAGGTTCTCAAATGGTAGTTTGGAATAATATTTTGTGTTTTAATGACAGAAAATGCATTTCTCTCTCAATGTTTCAGTATTCGGTCAGGGTTACTTAAGTTAAAATATATGTATCCGAGTACTTACAAATCAGATTCAGTTTCCGGATACCTTCGTTTTTAATGTAATTTTAAGTGTTTTTGTTCCTTAAAACTTGCTAGGTATCTTTTAAGGAATGAATTCAGAAATCATTTCAAAAGCCTTGGAGGATATAAGGTCAAATCAAATAAGTCTCCGAAAAGCTGCAGCTAAATATGGAATATGTCCTTCAATGCTATATGATAGGCTGAACAACAAAAGGTTTATCGGTGAACAGGAAACTAGAATGGGTCCAGATCGTTACTTAACAGCTGAAGAGGAGGAACAAATTGCCAAGTGGTGTGCTGATCTTGCAAATGTGACTTTCCAGTAAAAACTGATAACTTGCTGAATACTTGGATTCAAAAAGAAAAACCGGCATTCAAGGACGATAGACCAGGTAAGACATGTATGCGGGCATTTATGAAACGAAATCCAAGAGTTCGACAATTATTTGAAAAGTATTGGCCAGGAATATATCATGTATAACCCGAGTAGGATAATAAATGGCGATGCAACCAGCTTTTGTCTCTGCCCAAAGACTGGCAAAGTTTTAGCCCCCAAAGGCCACAAAAATATTTATCAGATTCCTGCTGGAAACGAAAAGGAGGCACTGAGAGTCCTCATTGTTTTTTCAGCCGACTGAAAACTATTTGACCCAACGGTAGTTTTTCCATATGTGCCTCCACCGAAAGACATTGTGGATGGATGCTAAAATCTTGGGTTTTAAGTAGAAGTGAAAGTGGATGGATGAGGAGGGAAACCTTTTTTGAGTATATCGCAAACGCTTGCTGGATGACAAAGTGGAATGCCCTTTGATATTGTTCATCGATGGACACAAGTCACATTTAACACTAGAGTTGAGTGGGTTTGGTTCCAAAAATCAAATTGTTTTGTACGCGTTGCCACCGAACACAACCCACATCGTGCAGCCGGCTAATGTAAGTGTCTTCAAATCCCTAAGATCTGAATGGAAAAAACATTTCGTGATTGGCAAATAAAAACTGGAGGCCAAGCACTTACTAAACGAAATTTTTGTCCATCTTTAATGAAGTAATAATGAAAAATAAGGATATGATGACAACGATACAAAACGGTTTTGTAGAGAGAAGTCCTGAAGCTGTGGACTACTTAAAATGCGTCAGGAAGAACTCAGAAAATTTGCTAAATGCTGAAGCTCCATATCCATCAAATCCCGAGAAACATTAATGAATATTAAGAGACCTACAGGAAATAAGATGTAGGGTTTATTTTTGTTTTTTTATTCTGTGAACTTTTAAAAAAAAAATTGATTTTTTTAGCCAGCTGTTTGTGAAGTTACTTAATTATTATTTTTTTTACATAAACATACCTAAGTCTTTATTTTTTGCTCATTGCTTATTTTTGCTTTTTGTTTTCCTTGTACTGAAATTATATTTTTCCAAAAAATAACCATGTGTCATTTCATAAAGACGAAAAGGAACTGCAAATTCGTACAAAATTGTCGTGTCCGGATACCAAAATAAAATTGTCCGGAAACTGAATTTTTCTGTCCGGATAGTAGTGCCTTTACCCTAAGCGTCAAAATTAGAGTTCGATAATTAGTTAAATAATTAGAGTTCGTTGTACATCCGCTCCCAGGATCACCTTCGCAAATCTATAAGTTTCCTAATTCCTATATATGTATGTATGTATACATGTATGTATGTATATATATATTTTTAAAATAATTTAAGTTTACTTCGAGGTGATACATGTTGAAATGAAATTGTCTTTTGCTAAATCAATTTTTCGTTGTTTTTTTTAAATAGGGTATAGTAACAGTAACTCGCGCATATCTCCAGCAAACAAACAATATCCAGGTTGGCACAAGCCACACATCAGAGAAACCCTATGGCCTGTAGCAGGAAAAATATCCTTCGTAGCGACTGGGACAAAAAAAAATCGCTTCACACGGCGCAAAGACAGAATGCACAAAGAGAAGGAGGATTACCTTTCCGTGGTCCATAATGCAGATCGGACTGTGATAACGGAATTTTAAGAGAGGATTGATTTATTGTCGATTTGGGAATTAAAGTACGCTCGAGTTTGGCGCCCCCTAATATTGGGGGCACCGATAATTGCCACCTGTAACACCCCCGGTAGCTACGCCACTGCCTGTACAGTGCATCGACTAGTCAGGATAGTGAGGATAGAGAGGAACGCCCCGACTCAGGTGGCGGATGCAAGTGGAAGAGGACCTTAGTGCGAAATGGTAGGCAGCTAACGCGGAATCTAGCTGGCTGAAGGCGCTTGATATTCATATGAGGGTATAGGAAAGGTCTACGATCTTTCAGTTCTTCAAAGTTATATTATTTTGATGAACTTTTCATAAATATAGTTTGGGATACACATCTGATATCTGTCTATTGCTAAACTGAAGTCGATAGATACAATCAATTCAACAAAAAAATAGAGAAGACATTTAAGTCCTCAGAATGTAGAAATCTGCTCTACTGAGACAATGACACAATACCACTAGAAAACAAAACAAAATCTACACTACACCATCAGTCTAAAACTGTAGTCCCCAAGATATAGTACAATTAAACCTCGACTATTCCTGAGAGTTAATACAATTTTAATCGGATTTGCAAACGGTTAAACCACCAGTCACACTTATTTAATAGGGTACACACTAATCCATTGAGTCTCATTCACCGTTCACGTTGACATTTAAATCTTTTCCATTTCATTACCGCGGAATTTAATTCATTTTTATTGGCATAGTCACCAAAGGCATGCAATAGTCATTGTGGCTACGCTTGATTGGCACAATCCTGTTCAATGAAATGAAAGCGAGCTGCATAAATAACCAATTCACGCTCAGATACTTGGTTTTGTCACTCAAATAACCAAAGGCTAGTTTCCCTGCCACCTTTATACAAGTAGTACTAGGATGAGATCTAAAAAAAAAGTCCACAACAAAACAATTAGCTGCCGGATAAGAGGTTCAAAAAACTCTAAATAAATGAAACGTTGGCGGGTTATGAAAACTTTGAACACTTTAACCAGTCCTCTGTTCCATCGTGCCATGTGACAGTTCTGGCCGAACTGTCACGATTATTTGCCGAGAGGAATTGTAAATTAATTCTCGAAACAACTACCTACATACATACGAGTACTTGTACTCGTATACTCGTAGTACGGATCAACTACGGATGGGTTTTTAGTTGGTGCACTTTGCTCCCGGGATGTTTGAAAACATTTTCCAATAAACGAATTGATAGAGAAGGAGTTTTTTCGTTCGTTGTTATTGCTTTGTTAGTTCAATGTTTCTGTCCTAGTGCTTTTGCCAAGCTATTCTGCGTGAACTCTCCGGGTACATGCCACTGCCACTCGAAATGTGATGGTTTCGAAAAAATGTTGTAATTGTAACGTGAAGGTACGAGTAGAAATCCCAGAATTTGTATTCGTTGAGACTGAAGGAATTAAAAATAAAATTAAAACGAAAAGGACAACAGCTGACGGGCAGGAAAAATAGATGAATAAATAACGGGATTTAGGTTTTAATTTATCTCTGTTCAAGGAAGAATAGAGAACATCTGTAGAATATCCGAATGTGCAGTATAGATGCGAGTAGTTGCTACAGCTACAGTACAAGGGCTATAGTGGTGCACTGGTCTGTTGCGATCACACGTCCAGCATTACTAATTGGATTAATCGAACGGATCCAGAATGTAAACGTGAATTTCTATCTCTCACAAATAAGTAGTAGTAGTACTGTATTCGTTCAATGCACCAGTATTCATACGGGTATATGCAGATTGGTGCAATGGAAATAGATTAGTTTAGTATGTTATACAACATTCGAATGCCAATCCTTCTGTTAAGTTGGCTTACTCATTGTTCGAGTCGATGGGTTTATCAAACTCTCATTCATACATCAGTATGTGTATGATAAATTGGTACTTGGCCCGAGATTAATTAACACGACAACCACCTATGTAATCGGTTTGGATCTGATGTCGGCATCAGAGGGATTCTTAAGCGATTACGAGTAACTCTGCTAACTATGTTTGTTTACAAATGGAAATCTCTTAGCCGTCCAAACCAGTAACAGAGTGCAAATATTATTATTTGCATTTTTAATTCCTGCCGTGCTTTTGGCAGGGGATAATTAGGAGAAGCTGCCAGCATTTGTATATCTGTGGAATATTTTATCTTGTTTCTTAACAATAGATGCCTGGTATGAATAGGATATAATTTATTCAAATGCAAACATAATTTTATATTTCAAAGCTGTTAAAGATTAACCTTTCTAAGCATTTGAATTGGAGATTTAATTGCGGAGAACAGAAGCAGAAGATGCTCTGGTTTAGAGTACTTACGTTATAGCTTCGAATTTTGAGTTGAAAGGATCGTTCGTGCTTATGATACCTTAGAAAACTCGAGTGCCCTATCATCAAGATCTACAGTATCCGAGATATAAAGCATATATGGAATATTTCCGCGAGCCACACGACAAAACAAATGAGAAATGGAAAGAAGGACATCCTCTGTAGGACAAATGGTGAGCATAGCCTTTACGACAGCGCGTTTGGTAACTGACCTAGGCTTATTGACTTTGTGGAAGGAAAATGTTTCACTTTGGCAAGCTTATGGTTTCCTTTTCTAATATACTCGTACACGTAGGAGGCAAGCCCGTTTTTTGGACATCCGGTCAGCCAACACTGACTCGGAAAACAATCTTTTCTCTGCATTCCCATGAGACCACATGAATCTTCTCCAAACGCGTATCCCAGAATCTCCCAACAACTCCAAGTATCGAAGACTGCAATGCTGCCAACAGACTGAAAGAACATCAGGCTCTCTAAAAAAAAAACAAAGTAGAGCAAGGAAAGCATGCGAACGAAGATAATGATAGGTTATACTCCAGGAATAACATACGGAAGTTTTACCAACAAACAAAAAGACCATGTCGAGTCAGAAAAACCAGTTGAAAAGCTTGTAGAGATAAAGTAGAGAACCTTGTAGTAGAATCAAGTCGGTGTTGAGAGTATGGAACAACTTTTTCGGCAGACTTTATAACGGCGAAGTAGCTCAAACTCCCGACGTCAGGCGGAATTGACCAAACTTTCTTCCACCAACAAATCAGCTAGGCCCGACAGCTTACTGGCCGAGGTATTGACAGCTGCTAGAAACAGACTTTTTTAAACAGTATACCTGAAAGAATTATGCAGAACTCAAGCAAACACTAGAGGCACGATTTTTCAACTCTTGTGCAACTACTAGCATACGCATACTTGGGAGACTACACCGGGCTGTCACCGGTGTGCTTAGTATTGAAACAGAAGCTGCCAAAATGGATGCGTGGTAAATGTTGACGAAACAACGACTAAATGGGCCGAACATTATAGTTAATAGTTATTATATCGAGGTAGTAAAGAATTTTGTCTTACTAGTTACTTTTCACCAAAACCTCAGCAACAATTTAACGAAGAATCAGTCTTGCCAAGCGCTGTGTCCTTGGGCTAAGAAAGCAATTGATTAGTAAGGACCAATTCCGAAAAAGTAAGTAAAAAAACTGCACATTAATCACCTGGTATGGATAGGAGAGTGAGAGAGAGGGCGAGGGCGAGAGAGAGAGGGAGAGAGAGAGAGAGAGAGAGCAAATAGACACCTTGATAAACGCGGTAAACGCGGTAGAGAAAGACCTGATGCTGTCTTGCCAAAACATTATGAATTTTGAAAAGAAATTTCGCTCGATATAATGCATCGACTGCAGTTAGTATATGAAAGCTTTTAAAGAAAGTATTGCACATGAGACTGGTTTGTTGATTGATAATCGAGCATATTCCCGTGTTTGTCCTGTGAGCTCAACCGGGAATATTCCAGCTATTAACGAAAGTGTGCCCATGAGAACCTCAAAGCACGAAATATCTCAGCAACTGAACATGAGTCACTCTAGCCTGAGGAGAACTGAAGGAAATTGACCATCGGCTTTGTTATCGCTCCTATATTTGCGCTTCAGGAAGTTCGAACTCAACGACTACATCTTTTCAGATGAGTTGCATTTCAACCTCGGCGGATATGTAATCAAGTAAAATTTAGGAATTGGAAAAAAGAAAAACAAGAAGCCAAGGCATCCTGCGTCTGACAGTGTTTGGCGTGCGATTTAACGCTGCAGCCCTTTTTTTTGAAATGGACAATCGATTCCATGCGAATAATTCAAAGACAATTCAGGCCCTTGAAACAGTATTGGTCAAGCTATTCGTGAGACTGTAAATATTATCAAGAAGGAGAAGTAGTAGACGGAACAACAGCAAGAAATTGTGGTTAAGAGTGGACTCCCGGTGTTTATGATTAGTTTTAACAATAACGTGAATATAGAATCGTAATCATATATCAACCGCGATGCGTCAAATGCGCTGGTAAGTCTTTCTGGTAAGTGTGGCTTCGGTGAACACGTTCCAGCGACTTTTCATAAACTGCAAAAGGAAGCACCCAACGAACTATTGAGGCTTGGAAGAGGAGCCAAAGAGCTCCAAAAAAATGAAGGATGCAATCAAAAACGTCTTACTTACAAAAAAAGCTACAGAAAGAAACTTGTAAAGGATAAGACGAAAGTTGTTTCAGAAAGAGTTTGAACAGAAAAGCCGTTATCTTCGGGTGAGCAAACGTATTTGAAAAATTGAGCAATCTCGAGCATAAAACTTACAAAACAGCAGCTCAAGCTTGAATATAGAACAGTTGCTTAAAAATAAACATGAAACACAAGAGGAGTATTGAAAACGATAGACAAGCTAGAAGTACACAGTGTGGCAAATAATATCCTGGACACGAACTTCGGCTAAAGCGTTTTACAGCTAGAACCTTGTTGTACTATTTGTCAAAAAAGAATGGGAATTAGTAAGAAAATATTAAAGAAATCAGCTCAGAAAAATCAATTACCATGTTTAAACGAGTGTGATGCTTTCATATACGATACCAAGATTTAAGCGGATAAATTTAATTGTTTCTTTTCTTCTGTAGGTCCTAAGGTAGTCTCCGACAGTTGTGATGCTTATGGTATCATGTTCCCAGAGTTATTTCTTTGATCAAATGTCATCCTATGAATTGTTCACAATCATTCTGTCCCTTAAGAACTCTAATTCTAAAACATCTAACGGTCTCTCAAGCAATTTCGCGAAAAAAATAGCACTTAACATCTGCGATATTTTATGTGTTATTTATAAAAAAAGCGTTGAGAATGTAATTTTTCTAGAGTATTAAAAAAACGCGGAAGTTATACCTCTGTTTAAAAAAGGTGAAACAACGTTAATTATAGACCAATTTCTTTTTGTCGGTTTTTTTCGAAAAACTTTGAAAAGGCACTAAAGAGAATCAAGTTTTTAGATAGAAACAGTCTCAATTTGGCTTTCCTATAGGTTGTTCTACTGAAAGTTCCCTCCTCAATTTCTGTTTAAATATTTATAACACCTTCAATAATACGAAACTGGTAGCAGCACTCTTTGTTGACATAACTAAGACCTTTGATACTGTCTATCATAAAATTCTTTTGGAAAATCTGTTTAAGTGTGGCTTTAGGGGTAGTATTCGTAACTGGCTTAAGTCTACTTTTCAAACCGAGTTCAAAGAGTCAAAATAGATGGAAAGTTAAGTTCTAAAAGATTTATTTCTTTAGGCGGTCCTCAGGGTTCTGTTCTAGGTCCTATACACATTCTAATATTTATTAACTCAATTTTCTTACAGAAATATAATAGCAAAGTTACGGCTTTTACGGACGACTGCTGAATCTATTGTAAATCCTTCTGTCAATATTTATCATGTCCCTGAAGTCCTAAGTTATGGTCATTAGCGACAAAACTAAAGTTATTTTTTTTAGCACTAGTGGCAGAGAAATAGACTAAGAACCTCTTCATTTTCATTGTGTTAAATGCAAACGATTCAAGCATAGTAAGGATACTTGCAACTTTGAAAGTAGCGCACTAACATACTTTGAGCAACACCCCTGCTCTGACAAATGTTTTTATATTGATTAATATTTAAGTATCTCGGTGTACTGCTGACTGAAAGATGAACTGGTCTGACCATACAAATGCACTTAAGAGGTGTTTCATGACTGCTTCTAGGCAAATTTATTTATAAAAATCTTATTGCTCATCAGATCTTCTTAAGCGTAACAAGCTTAGAGTGATCTTGGGTATGGCTTAGTTTCTTGGGGTGGCACTCACTATAATAAAATATACCCTCTTCTTGTATCTCAGAAATATGTTATTCGACTTGTTGTAAGACTTGTCTATCTAATAACTTAGTACTTTTTAGAAACCTTAAAATTCTGCCTTAAAGAGACGCTGGAAGATGACAAACCCACAAAAAGGGCAATTTCAGTTCGGACACTTGAAATGATTCAAAAAGTATATAATTCTCGCATAATACATTTCAACTGGTGAAGAGGGTACTGCCGCATATTATTTTGAAGTTTTGAAGCTTTTGATGGTCAGAATCCATCGTATTCGACCCCAATATCGCGATACAAGAAGTTGGTCTCTGTTGCACGATAATGTACCGAGTCACACAGCACTCATTGTTTGTCAAATGTTGGTGGCCCTGTGAAATCATTCGCCATTTTCACTTGATTTGGCACCGTGCGACTTCTATGTCCCCGAAATTGAAATTAAAGCTAAAAGAATGCTTTTTTGAAGACATTCCGACTATTCAAGCAGCCTCGACCGAGCATTGGAGGCTATTCCAATATAAATAAGATTGAATCCTTATAATTCAAAAGAAAGGGAGTCTAGTGTAAAGTAAAAGGATACTGCTCTTACCATGCCTACCATCCATCAGAAAGAGCTAATGGCGGATTGAACATAATATAAATACAATTATAGAGACCTATGCGATGCAAGTTAGAACGATACAAATTAGAAATAAGCACTTGTACTACAATATCGCGCCCATGTATTGTCCTACTTGATACATATAAGAAAAGAACGACTTTATAAATCTTCTTTACTCACTTGAACTTAATTTTATTGTTGGCAGATTTATCGAAGTCATACCGATCCTCAGAGGATTGCCTAACAAAGCTCTGACTAAGCTTATGTATATTATAAATGTCGCGTTAGGATTATTATACAATACGTTTCAAGACAATGGATTGTCGCCGAAGTTCAAATGGTTGCGAAATCGAGAAAGCCTCCGAACGACAAAAAAACGAACAGGCTAATATTGTTCCTGCCGGGTCTATCTTGGGTGTCTAAAAAACGCCTACAACTGGTCATTCTAAAAAGACGTTTGCTGCATAACAAATCTTTCTACAATTGATCAGGTTAATAGAAAAACAAACATTATAGAGAAAACCCCAGACTAGAAAAAAATATGTTTTAGAGATTTTCTGAACGTCTCTCAAGCCTTCGATAAGGTATGGCACGAAGGACTGAAGTCTAAGTTAAGACTGTTTCTTTCGGAACAATTTATTGGGATGTACCACATGAACTGTCCGTCGGAAATAAAAAGTTCTCGAGTGAACATCTGTGGCAGAACGTTAAATTTTCTTTTTGTATTAAATAAAGTGGTACGTGTGCTTGACGAGTTGAGGATTTTAGGGTTCGTTACAAGTACCGTCATTTTTTTCCTAGGAAATATTAACCATGCTGTAAACAGTTCAAATTTGAATCCTCTTCCTTTACGAATAATGCATCATTGGCAATGAAAAACATTAATGTAGCGGTAAACGAACACACTTCACGACGTTGATTTTGAAAGTTTCGTTCGGGAGATTTCAGCCTCGAAAATGAACCACGTGGGAAGCCAGAAATGTTAGTTGACGACGATGTTTTAAGAGCAAGCGTGGATGCGGACCCAACGAGCTCGGTGTGGGAAATTGCACAAAGCATGGGAGTATACCTAATGAAAATAAGTCCACACCTTTCTCTCATAGGAAAGGTAAAGAAACTCGATAAGTGGGTACCCCATGAACTGAACGAATCCCAAAAACTACGGTGCCTGGAAATCTGCGCATTGCTTACATTAACACGTTCGCTGCCCTGTAAATCGCCGGTCTTCACACCCATAAACAACTTAACAAACGACGAAATCATAAAACAAAAAACAGAAAACACAACACTGCTTATTAATCTTTAAATACTATAAGGAGTTACACCTTAAGCAAAATATGAGAGTATATTTGGGAAATGATGTGTGTGGAGAAGAGTTTGCGCAACTTCTTCTAAAGTTAGACGAGGAAGCATAGAAGAAAAGGAAAAGGAAAGGAAAAATTGAAATTTCCCATAGTATGTGCCACATCGTGGGCGACATAAAGGCGTTCACTGAAAATGTTTATCCTGATTTAACAAACATCAGTGCCAAAACAATTATATGGCTGAAGGAGCGAGCTATATTAACACGAAAAAATGATGCAGCTAATGAAAACAATGCTTACCTCTTACTTAAGTTTAACGCTCCTGAAAATGAATACAAGTTTTTGATTCAATAGTACATGCAGAAGGAGTTGTGCATTACCCGCACGAATTCCAACACACTCTTAATGCCTGGGGGATTCCTTCACATAAAATGATATTAAAGGTAAGCGCATCTGTCATAATTACGAAATTTAAACCAACCAAAAATATGCAAGGGGACCAGATTGCAGATAAAAGCACTGCAATAAAATTTGAATGTCCGGATAATCCTTACTGTATGTGGCCTCGCAGCCCGCTTATTTCATCTGATTACCCGTTTTGTCAGCCACTTTTCACCCATTACGCGATGATTATGGTCGTCATAATCGACCGACTACGCAAGCAGTCGGTAAAATTGTGAAGGAATTTGAAGGCCTGTGCATCATCGTAATGCACGCTCAGTCGAAAATATTGCTGCTGTAAGTGCAAGTGTTGCTGATGATCCGAATCAATCGATTTCCCAGCAATTGAACGTGTCATACACCTCACTATGGCGTATTTTGCATTTGGATTTGCACTTCTTATCCTTTTATTAACCCTTTCCTCGTTATACGAACTTATGCGTAACGAGTTTCCCATTTTTACTGCATCGCTGCTGCTCCGCTTATGGGGTTGGCTAATGTCGCAGACCGCAGAACGCGTATACATAATGCTCGGTCCTGGATCGCTTCAGTGGTTAGCCCCAGGCGTTCTTGCGCATTTGCCATCTGAGAAATCCAGGAATTCTTTTTCCGACCTCGTTTTCTTACACTTGGAGTGACCGTAGTTGATAGTGCCTTTTTAACCGGATTTTCCGCAGATCTTCTTTGAAGAAGATGGCAACACCAGCTTATTCTATTCGCCTCAAGCTGTTCGGTTACCGAATTCTTTATATGTAGACTTCCTCTTATACGCGTAGATCTAATACAATCGCGTTTAGTGACTCCACTAGACATCCTCAACATTTTCATTTCCGCTGCCGTCATTTTGTTTTTAAACGCTTCGTACATTGTCCAGCACTGTGAACCGTATATAAGAGCTCGTCTAACAACCGTGGTGTAGAGTTTCCCCTTTAATTTAAGTGGAAATTTTCGGTCGCAAAAGATTCCCGAATTTTGCCGCCATTTCATCCATCCCACACTCACTCTGTGGTTTACGTCGTCGTCACATTTCGCTTCCATGTTAACGATTGATCCTAAGTACTTAAAGATAGTGCTTTTCGGAAGAACTATTTCGTCTAACATTATATCCGGAACAGGTCCGTCTACGTTAAAGAGGAAAGGGCTAAGTACGCTTCCTTGATGCACTCCGACATTAACTGGAAATTCTCTCGTTAGTCCAGCAGAGCTTTTAACCGCAGTTTTCACGTTTCCGTACATGTCTTGTATTATTCTAACATACGTTTCCGGTACCTTTTGAGACCTCAGCGCGGCCCATATGAGATCCCTAGGCACTCGATCGAATGCTTTCTCGAGGTCGATAAATACCATGTGTAAATCCTTAGACGAATCTCGGTGCTTTTCCATTATTATTCGTAGGCTTTGGATAGCGTCCACCGTCGATCTTCCTTCAACAAATCCACACTGGCTATTATCGAGCTTTATTATTTGCCGAAGACGTTCGTTTAAGACTCTTTCGACGATTTTCATTGTGTGTGACATAAGCTTGATTGAACGGTAGTTGTTGCATTCTCGAGTGTCGCCTTTCCCTTTGTATAATGGAACCAAGAAGCTACTTCCCCATTGATTCGGCATAGGTTGTCCACATTTTAATTTATTTAAAAGTTTCGATAGCCAAACGCTGCCGATCCCCTCCATCTTCGACCAAAACTCTGATGGAATGCTGTCTGGTCCCGCCGCTTTCCCCCGCTTCATTTTTCCAATTGCTATACTTATTTCTTCGATTAAAAAGTCCGAAACTTCCTCTTCGAATAGACCAGCTGTCGTGGAAACTGTTTGTTAAGCAACTCCTTGCAGTATTCAAGCCACCGGTCACAAATTTCCTTTTCATTTGTTAGTAAGCGACCGTCGCGTTTTTGATGTATTTCGGCGATGTTATTTCCATTGAATTTTTTCTCCTCTGTGCAGCGAGCTTACAAATATTTGGCACTTTAGTATTGGACGACGTTTGAACTTCTTGGATAGGTTGTTAAAGAAGATCTGCGGAAAATCCGGTTAAAAAGGCACTATCAACTACGGTCACTCCAACTGTAAGAAAACGAGGTCGGAAAAAGAGTTCCTGGATTTCTCAGATGGCAAATGCGCAACAACGTCTGGGGTTAACCATTGAAGCGATCCAGGACCGAGCTTTATGTAGACGCGTTCTGCGGTCTGCGACATTAGCCAACCCCATAAGCGGAGCAGCAGCGATGCAGTAAAAATGGGAAACTCGTTACGCATAAGTTCGTATAACGAGGAAAGGGTTAATAAAAGGATAAGAAGAAGAAGGATAGGTTGTCTTCTATCTGCCGATCGTGAGGATATTTGTTCCAACTCCTGGTACAGGTTTTCCGCTTCTGCCGCTCGAGTTCGAGCCAGGACTTTCTTTGCGATCTTTTTAAGACGCTCGTATTCAAGAGCCAGTCGAGCATTTTCGATATCGTCGCTCCGATCGCATTTTGTCCACGCTTGGAATGCACTCTTCTTGTCGGCCAGAGCTCGTTTGGTTTCGTCATTCCACCACCATGTTTCTTTGCGAGTGTTATGCATTCGTCGTGCATGCTGTTCCACATTTCTTGCGGGCTAAGTGAGTCTGCGATACCGTTTATATTGTGAAGTACTTCTTTAGCCAGTGCGATAAATCTTGCGCTTTGTTCCTTCGATAGATTATACCACCGGATTTTTGGCTTTCCAAACGATGCCCGTGTTTTCGGTGGTTCCGCTGTGAAGAATTCTGTAATGAGCAGACGGTGTTGGCTTACTAGCGATTCTCCAAGTATTACTTTACAGTCCTTAACACGGTTTCTCATCGACATTTTGCAGAGGTGATAATCTATTTGCGTTTCGTGGCCTCCGCTGCTATAGGTGATAAGATGTAGTTGATGTTTAATAAACATTGTATTTAAGATGGTTAAGCCGTAAGCCCTACACGCTACACGGATGTCTTCGCCAGCTGAATTTCTGGTTCCAAAGCCTTTACCGCCGTGGCAGTCCTCATAATCAACATTTGTTTCTCCGACGTGGCCATTTAAATCTCCGCCTACGAAGAGCATCTCATCGATAGGTATATTTCTAAGCAAATTACCGAACTCTGACCAAAATGTATCTTTTTCCGATTGGTCGCATCCATTTCGTGGGGCATTTGGATTTGCACCTTCATCCTAATAAAGTTTAACTTACGCAACACTTGAAGCCTGCTGACCATTGACAACGCCGTAGATACGCTTCTTGGCTGTTGGAACAACAGACAATAAACACCGATTTTTCAATCAACATTTTATTCAGTGATGAGGCACATTTTTCACTCGGTGGGTATGTAAGCAAACGAAATTACCGCACAGAAAACCCAAAAGTGATCGAAGAGGTGCTGTTGCATATAGACAAAGTGACTGTTTGCTGTGCTCTATGGTCGAAAGGTGTCATACTCGTATATTGAAAGGTGTCGTATTTCTTCGAAGATGCCTATGAGCGGACGGTTACAGTCAATTCGGAGCGATATGGTCGAATGATAACCGATTTTTTTTTTGCTGGCGATTAAAGATCATGACTTGGACGATATGTGGTTCCAACAGGACGAGGCAACAAGCCACACAACACGACCAATTATGGCTTTATTCCGTAAGAAGTTTCCTGGTCGCGTAATTTCACGTTTTGTCGACGTCAATTGGCCACCAAGATCATGCGATTTGACACCGTTAGATTTTTTTCTGTTGGGCTTCGCAAAATACCATGTTAACGCGAATAATTCCCGCACTCTGGACGCATTTAAAACCAATATTTCTCAAGTTATAGCCGAGATACCGCTCGAAATGAATTAAAATTTTCATCAAAAATATATCGATGTGTGTGCTTTATTTAGCTTTATTTTCGAAATCGAATAATGAATGACCCTTTATATGGCTTGTTCGAGAGCTAGCTCATATCGCAATCTGTCCGTTCTACAGCCTGAGGGAAAAACGGCAGACATAGTTTACCAAGGGTTTTGCACAAATAAGGCAACGCACTTAATAAATTGACAGCTCTATTATTATTGATATTGATACTCGGGCTTAAAAAAATATATTAGGGGTGTGGAATTTACCTCCTTGTGGTGCATTCTGGTTAACATTAAAATTGTAAGCTTCATCAGTACGCATTCGTTAATGAGATTTCGCAAATTAATTTCATTATGAAATCAAATGAATGAAATTAAATGTACATACAATTATGAAACTTTTAAAATATATATGTACACGCTTAAGAATTTCCAACTAAAATAGTTCATGCCCACGAGCGAAGCCGGGTGGGTCAGCTAGTACTTACATAAACTTTAAAACCAAAAAAAACTTACTTGGCACTCTGGTGAAAAAAAAATTCTGAACTGCGGCGGCGAATGTGCTAAGAAACCAAACTGAACCGTTTTTGCACCGGATAGTCACCTGTGATAAAAAGTGAATACTGTTTGATAATCGTAAAAAATCTGGGATTCGACAACGACAACGAAAATTCGATGCGAAATTTTATCGCATCCACCGTATTCTCCTGATATTTCCCCAACGGATTACCATCTTTTCCGCAATCTGAATTTATTTTGCCGGCAGAAGGTCTTCCGAAACCGAGCAGATATCATAACCGCCTTGAAGATTTCATTGCCTCAAAAAGTCAGCACTTCTACGAAAGAGGAATATTTGACCTTGTATCATGTTGAAAGAATATCATAGATGCCGACGCATCTTATTTTGATTGAATAAAAATTTACAGAAAAATAATATTGGCTTTCAAATTCTTACTATAAAATCGGACATTTCATGTGGTACAACCCAGTATATGAAATTTTAGAATTTAATGCTCTGAATTTAAGGAAATCTGGAGTACCACAAGGAAGTGTTTTTGGTCCGGTTCTATTCTTACTCTACATTCAAGGTATAAACAAGGAAAAGCCCCTATGATAACAACAGATAAACCAGTCGTGCTAGCAACTGTAAAGCTTTAACGAGCCTTGGACAAAATATACGAGTGGCGAATTGAGCTTGAAAATAAATTTAAATTTCAAAAATAAGGATATGGACTACTTGAAGGATAAGCATGTACAGTCAAAATCGCTTACAACGACACCGGTTATAACGACCAAATTCCTAGGTCCCGGCTGAGTTCCATTATAATCCCATTGAATAACAAATCGTTTATAACAAGATCGACCGATTTTTCCCTTTTATGAAATATAATATTGGTTACAACGACTAAAATCGACGCAACTGTTGGTGCGACTGCATTTTTTTCTTAAACGGTAAACTTATAATCTGTAGATGCGATGTATCTGTGTACATAGAATTTCGCATAACTTACAGCTTACCGTTGAGATGTTATTTATATTTTTTCGCTTTTGTAATTGGTTTTGAGTTTAACAGTAGTTTGGATAATTCCTTAGTGCAATTTTTTCTGTGTGACGAGTGGTCTTACTTACTTACTTTAGGTGGCGCTACAGTCCGGGGTAGACGTGGGCCTCAGTCAACAAGCTTCTCCAGCCAGCTCGATCTCTGGCTAGCTGTCTCCAGTTTCGCACGCTAAGTTGGCTGAGGTCCTCTTCCACTTGCGTGCGCCACCTGAGTCTTGGCCTTCCTCTACTGCGCTGTCCCTCGGGGGCGGATTCGAAGACTTTTCGGACCGGAGCATTGGTGTCCATGCGCTCTTCATGACCCAGCCATCTCAGTCTTTGGATCTTCACTCTTCTGGCTAGGTCCATGTCGATGTACAGTCCATACAGTTCGTCGTTGTATCTCCTCCTCTACTCACCGTCAATGCAGACGGGACCGAAGATCGCCCGAAGAATTTTTCTCTCGAAGCAACCAAGAACACCCTCATCCATTTTTGATAATGTCCTTGCCTCTGCGCCATAGAGTAGGACCGGGATTATTAAGGTCTTATAAAGGATGACCAAGGATGGTCCGATAGAGGGGTTTGCTACTCAATTGCCTTCTTAACACAAAGAAACAGCGGTTGGCAAGAGTTATTCTTCGCTTGATCTCAGCGCTGGTGTCGTTGTCTGTATTTATAGCGGAGCCTAGGTAGACAAAGTCCTTAACTACCTCAAAGTTATATCTGTCGGTGTTGGTTGTCCTTTTTGCTTGACAGCATGTACTTGGTCTTGCCCTCATTGACTGCTAAACCCATTTTCGCCGCTTCTGTCTCAATACTGGCGAAAGTGCAACTAACATCACGCTGCTTTCTCCCGATTATGTCAACATCGTCGGCGTATGCGAGTAGTTCGACGGACTTTTGAAAGATTGTGCCTCTTGTGTTTGCGATTGAGTCTTGCACTATTCTTTCAAATATGATGTTGAAGAAATAACATGACAGCGCATCGCCTTGTTTAAACCCTTTCTGGACATCAAAGGTCTCGGTGAGATCTTTACCGACCTTGATGGAGCAGCGTGCATTCTTCATCGTCATCCTGCACAGACAGACGAGTTTGCCAGGGATGCCAAAACTAGACATTGCTCTATTTAGCTCGTCTCTATAGACGCTGTCATACGCGGCCTTAAAATCGATGAATAGGTGGTGGGTATCGATCTGAAGCTCATGGGTCTTCTCCAGGGTCTGCCGTAGTGTGAATATCTGGTCGATGGTGGACTTTCCTGGCCTGAAGTCACACTGATATGGACCTATCAGGTTGTTGAAGAACGGCTTCAGGCGTTCACACAATACGGCGGATAAGATCTTATGTGCGATGTTAAGGAGACTGATTCCTCTGTAGTTGGGGCAGTTCAGAGGGTCTCCTTTCTTGAGAATCGGACAAACAATGCTGAGGTTCCATTCATCGGGCATACTTTCGTCCGACCATATTTTACAGATGAGTTGGTGTATGCTCCTTACCAAGTCATCGCCTGCCGCTGTGAAGAGCTCGGCAGTCAGGCCATCCGCTCCAGCAGCTTTGTTGGACTTCAGCTTCGATATGGCTATCTTCACTTCATCCAGGTCGGGTGGACGGAATTGTTGGTCATCATCGTCCAGGTTGAAACGTTGATTCGGTTGATTCTGCCTGACAGCGGTATTTGGTCCGTCATCGCCGTTATACAGTCTGCAGAAATGATCTTTCCAAATCCTCAGCATCGACTGCGATTCTACTACGATGTTCCCTTGTTCATCTCTACAGGCTTCGGTTCGGGGTTTGTTTCCGTGGCATGTTATTTTTACCTTTTGGTAAAACTTCCGAACCTCATTCCTGGAGTAGCATCTGTCAATTTCCTCGATCGCGCGCTTCTCATGCTCTTTCTTCTTCCTCTTGAGAAGCCATTTGTCTCTTTACGCTCATAGAGCAATGGGCAGCTCTGGTCCTTCTATGCAGCGCCACTTTATATGCATCTTGCTTAACTGCATGTGCTTGCCGGCATTCATCAATGAACCAGGGGTTTCGTTATCATCAGAAGCGGAATCTCTGATGGCGTTTTGGCAGTGTTTCCAATGGTCTTCGATGCTTGATGCTGGCGGCATTGGACCTCTTAAGAGATTAAGAGACACTCGATCGGAAAAGGACTTGGCGATCTCTTGCGATTGTAGCCGTCTGACGTCGAATTTTCTCACAGCATTAGTTTGTCTTGGCGTAGTTTGAGATATCCGCAACCGTACCTTGGCTACAACAAGGTAATGGTCCGTTTCGATGTTGGCTCCTCGGAACGTACGGACATCCATAATACTGGAGGAGTGTCTTGCGTCGATCGCAATGTGATTAATCTGGTTGACTGTTGATTGATCAGGAGTTCTCCAAGTCCCCTTGTGTATGTCTAGATATGGGAACCGCGTGCTAGCCATGACAAGGTTTCGCCCCGCCGCAAAGTCGATTAGCCTGAATCCGTTATCGGAGGTGGTGTTGTGCAGGCTATATTTTCCGATTGTTTCACCAAAAATACCCTCTCTTCCTAGCTTTGCATTAAAATCACCGAGGACAATTTTAATGTCATAGCTAGGGCATTGCTCGTAGGTCTCGGCGAGGAGCTCGTAGAAGGCATCCTTGGTGTCGTCATCTTTCTCCTCTGTGGGGGCGTGCGCACATATGAGGCTTATGTTGGTGAATTTAGCCTTGATGCAGATTGCTACGAGGCGCTCGCTCACATGCCGGAAGCTGAGGACTTATTGTCTTAGTCTGCCTCCGACAACAAATCCGCATCCAAATAAGCGCTGCTTTTGCCGTCGATAGCAATTGCCGTAGTAGATGTCGCAGTTTTTCATCTTCTTTTTGTCCGGCCCATCCCATCGCATTTCTTGGATGGCGGTTATGTCTGCTTTGGAGCAGTTTAGGGCCTCCGCTAGTTGCTCGGCTGCACGTGGTCTATTAACGTGGATATAACATTCCACGTGCATATCCGAGGCTCATTGTCCTTAAATCGTTTGCGTGGGTTGTCAACAGTAGATCCGTCCATATACGAGGCTTGTTGATGCTTCGTAACTTAATTTTTTTTAAATGGCCGGGCAGTTACCCCGGCGGCACAACCCCCAACCTGTAGGACCAGTTCCATTTTGAGTGCCCCTAGGACGAGGGGTCGTTTACATCGAAGCCGGTTACCCGTTCCGGGATGTGAGCGCTGCCGTTGACCCTTACAGGGCTCGCCCGCCACCATCTCTTTTCCAAGACCATGATTAAGTCCTGGAAATCCTTTCCGGCCTGAGCACCAAATATGTCGGAGTAGCCCGGATAAGGTCTTGTTTTGTTTTTCCGACACCAATCCTGGTTAATGGCGCAGGAAATTCGCCATTTGCCCTCTTCACTTCGCAATTTCTAGTGAGATTCCCAGATGGCGCCACGGGGAGGAGTGAAGTAGGACTTATTAGCAGAGCTGTAAGATGTTCGGCTGCAGAGGCTCATTCTCGTCATTTAAGGAACCAGCACCTCTACGAGACCTTATACTAATCGTTGCCATCCAATGCCAATGACGAGTGGTCGTAGAAGTTTATTTTTCTTGTCTTCGCATAAAGTTGTGTTGGAAAATGAGTCAGAAATGAAAAATATTTACGGTTGAAGAGATTGGAAGCTGGAGAACAAATAAATACCTTAATATCGGTTACAGCGACCTATCGCTTATAACGACCAAATTAGTCGGTCCCTTGAAAGTCGTTATAACCGATTTTGAGTGTATAGCATATTGCTTAAATAGAAGCAAGTACTTAAACCTCTTTGGACGTATGGTATAAAAACTTTGGGTTGTACCACACGAAGCTATAGAGTAATGTTACAATATTTTCAAAATAAGGTGCTGAGAGTCATAGTAAATGTCCCGTGGTATACCAGAAACAGTGATTTCCACAGACACATAGAAGCAACTACAGTCGATGACGAAAGAAGGAACTTTGCTCAAAACTTCATATTCGTCTTCGTGGACATTGTAACACGGTTATACGAGTACTACAGATTCTGGACGTGATAGATATTTTGCCCTGACTACAAAGGACGAAACCGTTGAATTTAGCGCAATAAGGACCAGACGGATTAAGTGGCGGACTTTAGCAGGGCTTTCATTTTTGTAACTGAAACTGTTTGATAGGGAAACTTAGTCTTAGTCACAAAAAAAAGGTAAGCTGATCCGGAAGCACATTACTAGCGCAATGAGCTCGAAGAAACAACAACTGACTTATCACTACACATGGTAAATGTACCACGAGAGTGTGCTCTTAAACGGTTTTGTTGCAAGGAGCTCTGATCAGTCTAAATCAGTTGATATAAAAATAATTAAATTTCTTAAAGCGACTGCTTTAATTTGGCTTGAAGAAGATTGACGACTCATTAGTTCCACTGGTTGCATAGGTAGTTACATATTTCTTTCTGAAACAAAATACCCTTTTTAAGTTAAACTGCATATGCATCGCAAAGCCACACTCTTTAAAGCATGCTCACAAATCTATCAAATAACGCAAAGCCCTTGGTAACCATGTATTTACTCCCATTTGAACCCAACCTCTTCTCAATCTAATCCCTTAGCTAATTTTAGTTGTCCTTGCTGATGTGCTCTTTCCCATCTACAATTTTTTGTTTTTTTTTGTTCCTCCTTTCTCTCCGATACATTATAACACCATGCATGCGAGAAATTTCCCATTACAACATCGCCCCATTTGTTATTGATGCCATGGGGTCCACCAACCCCTACTATATAGTTTGTTAGTATGCACAGCCAACTTATATGTAGACCAATACAAACACATCAATGAACATTCTCATGCCACTTAAGGTGACAATGACATCGACCAACCCATGTTTCTCGCTTCCAACTTAAGTCGCCACCATCAGGACCATCAGCAGAGAGAACTTGTTGCAGTATCCTTTAACCGATCGATTTCCTGCCACCGGAGCCGATGGTGCTGTTCCTTTTGGTTGCGTCTTTTCCAGCAATTTTGCTGCGCATTTTTCCTTATTTCTTCGGTTTTTTTTTGTTTGTGTTTTGTTTTTTAACCCCAGTTCAGTGGGTTCTCATTCCGTTCGGTCTCGGTAACGGTCGGGACATTAAGGCCAACTTGTGCACATACACATCCTTGGTGGGCGACCAGCAGGATGCATAAGCAACTCATCTACCATTTGAGTTAATTCCGGGCGTCGTCATCGTCGTCGTTGGACGGACATACTATATAGCATACGATGGTGAGGTTGCTGGGTTAAAGGTCATTATCTGGGACCTACAACGTTCTTCACCCTTTCAAATGGGGTTGGCTACAAACTAAGATTGGTAACCCTTATCTTTTGTTACTTCTTTTCGAGTCCGATGGACATGCCATGCGGTTGCATTAAACACTTCAAGCTCGTATCTGGCTGAATAACTAACCCCTTGGGTGAATGTCGGATATTTATAACGAAGACTAAATTATTTATGCAATCCATTTGTATTCAGAAGGATGTACTGCTCCAAATGTGCACCCCCGCATAAAGGATGCAATGATGGCGATGAAATGGCTCAGAGTGTTGTCTTGTTCCAGTCAAAGCTTAGAGTGAAAGAGTACGAATATGAAGTTCTTTCGAATATTCAAGGGAACTGTGAACTGTGAAGCTGAGTAATTGAACTGATGTCTTGAATTTTAAAATGTTCTCAACATTTATTGGCATTGAAGTATCTTTGTCTTTACAATGATGTTGAGAATAAAGAAATTTTCAAATGGTAGTTAGGGCTTGCGAGATAAAAATGACCGTGATGGATTGATGGACATGTTTGAAATAAATGCTAACTTTTGGTGGGAAAGAAAATCAAAATCACGTCTTATCAGCTTTGATAACGAGATTTCCATTCATCATTGTTATTCAGATCTATCAGATGATGGTGACATCGAATATAAATGAAGACTTATTCTCTATTTTACTACAGCTACATACAAATCATTGCTTCTAGGAGTAGAATGAACAGTTTAACGGAAAAAAGGAGTCGCCTCAGTATGGTCATATATTAACCTTCAAGTCCTTCAAGTTGGGGGTTGTGTCGCCGGGGTAACTGCCCGGCCATTTAAAAAAGATTAAGTTACGAAGCATCAACAAGCCTCGGATATGGACGGATCTACTGTTGACAACCCACGCAAACGATTTAAGGACAATGAGCTTCGGATATGCACGTGGAATGTTAGATCCCTTAGTAGACCACGTGCAGCCGAGCAACTAGCGGAGGCCCTAGACTGCTGCAAAGCAGACATAACCGCCATCCAAGAAATGCGATGGGATGGGCCGGACAAAAAGAAGATGAAAAACTGCGACATCTACTACGGCAATTGCTATCGACGGCAAAAGCAGCGCTTATTTGGATGCGGATTTGTTGTCGGAGGCAGACTAAGAAAAGAAGTCCTGAGCTCCCGGCATGTGAGCACGCGCCTCGTAGCAATGCGCATCAAGGCTAAATTAGCCTTATATGCGGGCATGCACCCACAGAGGAGAAAGATAACGACACCAAGGATGCCTTCTATGAGCTCCTTAACAAGACCTACGAGCAATGCCCTAGCTAAGACATTAAAACTATCCTCGATGATTTTAATGCAAAGCTAGAAGACCCATGAGCTTCAGATCGATACACACCACCTATTCATCGATTTTAAGGTCACGTTTGACAGCATCTATAGAGACGAGCTATACATTCGGCATCGCTGCCAAACTCATCCGTCTGTACAGGATGATGATGGAGAATGCACGCTGCTCTATCAAGGTCGGAAAAGATCTCAACGAGACCCTTGATGTTCAGAAAGGGTTTAAACAAGGCGATGCGCTGTCATGTTATTTCTTCAACATCATATTTGAAAGAATAGTGCAAGACTCAATCGCAAACACAAGAGGCACAATCTTTCAAAAGTTCGTCGAACTACTCGCATACGCCGACGATATTGACATAATCGGGAGAAAGCAGCGTGATGTTAGTTGCACTTTCGCCAGTATTGAGACAGAAGCAGCGAAAATGGGTTTACCGGTCAATGAAGGCAAGACCAAGTATATCCTGTCAAGCAAAAAGGACAACCAACACCGACGTCTCGGGCAGAACGTCACTCTCGCCAGATAAAGCTTTGAGGTAGTTAAGGACTTTGTCTACCTAGGTTCTGCTATAAATACAGACAACGACACCAGCGCTGAGATCAAGCGAAGAATAACTCTTGCCAACCGCTGTTTCTTTGGGCTAAGAAGGCAATTGAGTAGCAAAGCCCTCTCTCGGACAACAAAAGTCACCACAAATGGATGAGGGTGCTTTTGGCTGTTTTGAGAGGAGAATTCTTTGAGTGATTTTCGGTCTCGTCTGCATTGATGGTGAGTGGAGGAGTAGATACAACGATGAATTGTATAGACTGTATAACGACATCGACTTAGCCAGAAGAGTGAAGATCCAATGACTAAGATGGCTGGGTCATGTAGAGCGTATGGACACCAATGCTCCGGTCCGAAAAATTTTTGAATCCGCTCCCGAGGGACAGTGCCGTAGAGGAAGGCCAAGACTCAGGTGGCGCACGCAAGTGGAAGGGGACCTCAGCCAACTTAGCGTGCGAAACTGGAGGCAGCTAGCCAAGGATCGAGCTGACTGGAGACGCTTTTTGACTGAGGCCCAGGTTCATCCCGGACTGCAACGCCACTTAAAGTAAGTAAGTAAGGAACGTCTTGCATAACATTTAAGAGGTCTAGGTACAGACTTTAAAAAGTCATGTCATGTCTTGTTTTCCTCTCTGCAGTAAGTCACCGTCATCACAGCCACAGCATACAACTTCATTTCGATCTGTAGAATTTGTGGCTTGCGAGTAATTTTATCAATGTTGGCAGTTTGGTTTTTTTTAGGACAAAATTGCTGAGATTGGACCTTATGAACTCCTTTTATAATTGCTCGGGCTCGGTGCATATATGTTACCACCCATTGTTACCTCAATTTGATATCTTTTGCTCTATTTGTAGTCCTAGACAGAAGAGTGGAAACTTGATACCTAAGATAGTTGAACTTATACGAGCTTACAACAACATAAATTTACTTACTAACTGACGCTACATTCCTGGGCTCGATCCCTTGCTAGCTGCCTTCAATTTAACATGTTTAATTGACTTAGGTTCCCTTCCACTTGAATCGCTGTCTTCCTCTACTGCACAGTCCATTGGATGCTGATTAGAAGATTTTCAGACTGGAGGGTTGGTGTCCATCCTTTAAGCATGACCCAGCCATCTCAGTCGTTAGATTTCAACTCCTTTGACTAAGTCGATCTCGCTGTATAGCCCGTACAGTTTCTCGTTGTATCTCATCCTCCACTCATCGTCTACGCATTCGGGACCGATATTTCCCGAAAGGTTCTTCTATTAAACCAGCCAAGAGCCCTCTTATTCATTTTTGATAAAGTCCATCCCTCTGAGCCTTAGGACAGAACTAGGATTATAAAGGTATGATAAAGGGTAACTTCGGTTGTTTGCGAGAGGGCTTTGCTAGTCTTTTGTCTTCATAGCCCAAAGAACCAGCGATTGGCAAGAGCCATCATTTGATCTCATCGCCGGTCTCGTTTATTGCTCGAACGTGAAAATAGACTTTATTATGATCCTTTACCTTTTGAAGACGCAATGTGAAGAGAAGGTCGAGCTAAATAGGTAGATGCGATGAACGTCAAGCTAGCAGCACTTTGAAAGAATAACACTTAGAAGCAGGTTGATTGCCCAAGGAAAAGAAAGTTTTATCAAACAGTTATGTAGTTTTCTCCATCAAGAAGAGAAGTGATGCAACCGTTGCACATTAGGTATAAGGCGGATAGTATTAAAAAGGTGTTACCACTCAACGGGTGTAGATTATGGTGAAATCTTTGCACTTGCTTGCCATTGTGAGACGATTCGCACGGTATAATGGATATGGGCTACGAGAAACATACACTTGCATCAAATGGATGTTATGATGGCCTACATCCAAAGCGAATTACACAATACGATAAAGTGTTCATGGAACAGCCACAATATCTTAGAACATTAAGCCAACATAACAAAGTATTTGAATTTATATAGCCTTCAGCAATCGGATAATTGGTGGCATCTAAAGCTAAATAATTTTTAAGAAATTGACAACAGATGCATGTCTATATGTCGAAGTCGAAAATCAGAGCAAGGCTATTGTTGTAGTGTAGCATCTGATAAATTTTTATTGTTCAACCAAACTATACCTTCCCTGGCAGAGCAATTTTGAATGAAGGACCTGGGAAAGCGCATAACATTCTGGGAATTTGAGTTTTATTTTTCTTCTTACAAGCAACGCAACGGTGTGATTTCTCACTCAATGTAATATGTGGCAGTTATGTGCCTCGCCTAGGTATTGGGAATTATGTGACGAAAACCGTCACTGTCCAGGGCGTTTGATATAGTGAAACAATATAACCCGATGAGGTCATCATCAACTTCCAATTTGATAAGCTAGGTACTTTCTGAGACTCCTTTGGGGATCTGCCAGTAATTCACTTCACCACCCTACTAAACCTGAAATGTTCAATACTACCGTGTGCGACGTCTCTGTTGTAGTTGAGTTTCCCCTTTTCCCGAATCTTTTCCATTAAGCTTGCTCTCACATTGAACTACACGGGACCAGCAGAGCTGGCTGCTATAGAAGTTGATTTTCAACTACCAGTCATCGCAAGATCGGCTTATTTGTTCGAAGTCACGTTGCAAAAGCATGTTATGACCTCGACTTTTGAACCTGTTCCGTACTCTATCAAGTCGTCTGCGTACGCAATAGTATGGGGAAGTGAACTTATCAAGTCGCTTGTATAACGATGGGGAATAATGGAATAATAATGGCAAATAATGTCTATGGGGAAGTGAACCTATCGAGATCGGCGAGTTAATCGCACCTTGTTGCACACCCCGTTTTTAATATGAAATGTTTTACCAGAAGTCGCATCGCCATTTTTCACGATGAGCTGCCTGTTGTTACGTATATTATGAAGAAGATACAAAAGTGGATTACTGATGCCTAGTCTGATCAGCTTATAGAAAATCCCCTCTAACCATATGGTGTCGAAGGTCTTTCCCAAGTCAATCAGGCAGGCTCCAGTGTACTGGTTCTTGCTTTTATTTAATTGGATATCTGACACCAGTTTTAACGCGGCATGTATAGCATCATGCCCTGCCTTAAAACCGAATTGATTATCCAGAACTATATTTTTGTCCTCAAACCTCCGAGTCAAAACCCTATTGATTACCTTTTCGAACACCTTACTGATATTCTGAAGGAGACTTATCGATCGGAGATTAGCCGGATTCGATGTATCTTTACCTCTTTTAGGGATGGGATAAACCACCCCACTTTTCCAATGCGCTGGATAATGTGCATTATTCATTGCATTGTTAAAGAGGGTGGTTTAAATGTCTACCGCTTCGAGAGAGAGATGTCGAAGAACAATGTTCGGTATTCCATCAATTCCATCAGTTCTTCCTTTGAAACGAATGGGGGTAGGTCCCCTACATTGACGTTGACATTATTTGCCATATTCTCGTCACTTAACTAGCTGAAACTCGAGCTCCCGAATCTCCAGCTCTGTATGTCATTTCGCAGGTAGAAATTATGCAGAAGGACTCGATTCTCCAGGTTGTGATTTGAACCAATGACGTCATTAGTTTTATACACTTCCGGAAAAGTCGCTCCTATGGCCTCAACCTTCTCCTGAGGATCTTCGATCAGAAAGAAATTATCATCATCTACGGCTTCACTTGGATCTATGCCTGCAGTAGTCAGTATTCGTTCGTTTTCCGTAGTTCATGGAATTTTAGGACACTGCTGGTCGTTTTGATCTTTCCTTCGAAATATTTAATTTATTTGCGGGAACATACTCGGGCTGCGGGTATTTACAGCCCGAATTCCGTTGTTCTAGTTCAAACTTACAGCTGCTCTGTAATTCTCTTTTATCCACACTTGGAGGTTTTTAATTGAAGACTTAAGTGTCCTAACCTCCACGTTATGTTTGTCAGTAAACTGCCTGTACAAGGTTTTGAGTCTTGACAACAGTCTGCTTTGTGTTGACAATGGTAGGATTGCGGTATAGGTCTTCGTTGGGTGTTTATGCATACCGAGATATTGTAATGTCCATCGTTTGTTTAATTGTTTGGTCCATTTGCTGCAGGTATCTGTCTAGCTCTTCGTTAGACAGATTCCTATTGGACGATGGGTAGAGTGAATTCGAGGAGAGTGTTCTTGTCAACGTTCTTGAAACGTGTGTCCAGCGAGTATTACTGTAATTGTAAGAATACCTAGGAACAAACTCCTCCAGCTCCGCAGTTTCGTTAGGAATTGTTATTTCGGTACTAAAACCGCAATGGTATGCAGACAGTTTGTAGATGACTTCCAGTCAGTTGTATTCGTATGGCGTACAGCAACATGTCCAAATAAGACCCCGATCTGGCTCTCCGACTCTCCGTAGCTTTCAAACCGAGTCTGTATATGATACTATGCTGAGCCCACCAATTGAGTAGTAGGTTCCCTCTAGTATTTGGTACATGATTTCCCAAATCTCTATGTTTGGCATTGAAGTCCCCACCGTCTATGTAATAATTTTCCCCCAATTCCAGTCTAAGGAGTCGAAAGAGTCTATCGAGCTCTGAGATGAATAGCGTGGATTGAGAAGCATCAGGCGCGTAGACGGAGACGGTGTACAACCACTTTCCGCTACGGAGAGGTATGCGCACGACACATGCTTCCAGCACCTGGAACTCATGCAAAACCATCTTGTATAATCTTTTAAACTTAAAATGCTCTCTGATAAAGATCGGGAGTTGGGTCGGTTTCTTCTTCTTATATTATATATATTTACTGTGTTCCAGATTGTGCTTACCGGTTGGCTTAGTTTCGCTATTGAAAAGCACATCAGGCACATGGTCTTCAGCAACGTAAACAGCTCGGCTCTTCGCTCGATCCTTATCACTGAATTGACATTCACTGCAAAAACCTTCAGGGTTTGCTCCACTATATGCATACCCATTACGATATGAGGTGTGTTAAACCCGGCAGCAGCGCGTAGATTTGATCCACCCGCTTAGCCTGTTCTTGTACTTGACGTTGAAGCTGAGCCATCTGCCCTTGAATGGAGAGCAAGATAGCTAGCATGTCAGCTTCCGTTGCTCTTGGCGGTAGGGCCGAGGAAACAACCGCATACTTTTGTACCATTTTATCCCTACCTGCCGCCATTTGGGCGAAGATAATTCGGGGTGTAACGGCTGGAGTTTGAAGCTGAACAGATGGAAACCTAACATCCGCTTTCTGCTGACGAGCCAGATTAGCTTTTTTTATATCTTGGCTTTTGTGTGAGTCTCTCTCCTGACTCAAAGTACATTCCCAAACACAATTAATCTGAAGTCATAGTTGCACAACTGCGTGTTATAAAGTTCACAGGACTCAGTGCTTTTCTCAATCACACAACATCTAACCACTTACAAAAATCCCTTTAATACAAGAATCTAACTTCTTAGACTGGGGGTGGCCTTATTGTCGAACATTTTCTAATAGTAAATTCGAATGAGAGCTGAAGTCAGTTAGATTATTGACACAGTTAAAGTATCTCCTTTTGGGCTGAAATGCTTTTCGTCTTTAATGTTCATTATTCCTTTGGCACTCTGCTTCTAGTTCCTTTTTTCTGATTTATTGAAACCACTTTGTCATTCGAAGTAGGGAACCACTTGATCAGCGATAGTTGATCTGTATTAAGGCTTACACACACCGCCGCGATAGCGATATCGGTAACCACAGCGATCTATCGCAACACGTGCATTCAAGTTTGTGCATGCACACCGAGTTCGATATATACATCGGCGATTGTCGCGATAGCTTGCGATTGAATGTGTCTATCGCTGCATATAGCGTTTTATTGTTCTATCGCGCAATGGTGGATGTGGAAAAGTTAATTTATTGTGTGAGAAATTATCCAATATTTTATGATTTGGTTAACAGCGAGTACAAAAACCTAAGAAAAAAGGATAAAGTCTGGAGTGCAATTGGCTTGGAGCTGGGCCAGTGTGGTTAGTAAACAATTTGTTGAGTTCTTTTATTACTATTTATTACTTATGAGTACTGAATTCTGACGAATTTGATGAATTTTATTTGCTGGTTTTCGTCCATTGGCACTAAAACTGGTGAATGCCGTGTTTGTGGTTCGGTCGCATCCAAAGGCTCGTATATTATATCTGCACTTGCAGATGCGATTTGACGATTTTAACAGTGGTTTCACTATTAGTGGCCAGAGGTCTAAAAAATATTCGCCATTTTCGAAATAAAATCCCGAACGTACAACATTTTCCACGACACGCCTAGCCATGCAAAGACGGTTGTTATATTCTTCTTTAGCATCGTCCTGTCTTGCTGTTCTGTAAGGAAACTGCCTCATCAAATATGACTTTAGAGCGAATCCTTCGTCACCTATTAACACATTTGGTGTCAATACTGTTTGACCAGGCAAGCATTTCTCGTTTGGGATATTAAATGATCGTCTTTCAAGATGCTGTCCCATAGCAGATGCTTCGAAAATACCAGAGACACTATTTCTCCCATATTCTCCGATATCAACACATATAAATTTGTAGTCGGCATCGAGAACAGCTAATAAAACGATTGAAAACTTTTTCAAATAAGAGAAATACGTCCATCCACTATTTTTTGGGCTTTTTACGGTGATAGCCTTGCCGTCGATGCTACCTATACAATTAGGAAATTTCCACTTTTCCCCTTACATGCGCTCAGAGTTCTCCCATATTTCCTTAGTCGGCTCAAGCAAATAAACCAGTTGCAGTTTGTTCCATAGAATTTCACAGACTTCTTTAATGATTTTGCCAACAGTGGAAAATCCCATTCTGTATCTATTGCCAATTGTTATATAACTATCACCCGTAGCTAAAAATCTGAAAGTAAATAAATAAAACTTTAGTCTTATGTTAGATATTTAGTATTATGTTTATACTATATTTAATTTTAGGAGATAAACTAAAAAAAAAATGGAAGAATCTTCGGGATTGTTATGCAAGATTTATACGATCTGAAAAGACCACAACCGCCCAATCTGCACCGTCTACTCGCTATTATAAAGGCTGGTCATGGGCAAAACAAATGGAAATATTTAAACCCTTTCTAAAGTTTGCTCAGACTGAAACAAATGTACAAACAGATCTCAACGATAGCAGTGTATCGGCAAGTATCCTGCGTTCCCCAGCAAATGAAGAATCACGTGGGAAGCAACAGCAAAATCATCCTTTAGAATACATTGCTTCATCAAGGAAAAGAAAACGCGAAACGGAAAGTTCATTCGATAAAATCTTAACATATCTCCAAGAAAAGCGAAAAACTTCTGAAGTTCACACTTCTAATCTAAATGCCACTGAGCACATGTTCCTAGGTTTTGCCAAAACTGTAGCAACTTTTTCAGCAAGAAGACAAGCTTCAGTAAGAATGAGAATTGCTAACAATGTTTTGGAAGAAGAACTCTTCCAGAGGGAGGATGAGGAATATGCACATCAATCAACAAGAACTTCTTTGAGTGGAGGTGTACACAGCACAGTGCACACAGTACACCAGCTTCCAGTTTTGCCATATACAAGCACCTCAAACGAGGGTCCTCCTTCAGAGAATCTGCCAACAACAGCCCAGTTCTACTCTACACCACGGTTGTTAGATCAGCTCTTATGTACGGTTCACAGTGCTGGACAATGTACGAAGCGTTCAAAAACAAAATGACGGCAGCGGAAATGACAATGTTAAGGATGTCTAGTGGAGTCACTAAACGCGATAACATTAGATCTACGCGTATAAGAGGGAGTTTACATATAAAGAATTTGGTAACCGAATAGCTTGAGGCGAATAGAATAAGCTGGTATTGCCACGTTCAAAGAAGATCTGCAGAAAATCCGGTTAAAAAGGCACTATTAACTACGGTCACTCAAACTGTAAGAAAACGAGGTCGGAAAAAGAATTCCTGGATTTCTCAGATGGCAAATGCACAACAACGCCTGGGGCTAACCACTGAAGCGATCCAGGACCGAGCATTATGTAGACGCGTTCTGCGGTCTGCGACATTAGCCAACCCCATAAGCGGAGTAGCTGCGATGCAGTAAAAATGGGAAACTCGTTACGCATAAGTTCGTATAACGAGGAAAGGGTTAATGAAAAGGATAAGAAGACTTAAATATTGTGTTTTGTTTTTGTGAGCTTACCTCACCGTTACTGCCAGACGTTCTATTGGCGTAATAGCACAGCGACAGTTGGTGTCCATTTCCCGAATTTCTTCTTCAATTAATGTTAGTACCTCAGAAAATCATCCACACGATATTCTGAAGTACTGATGAAACCGCTTTTCATCGGTTTTCCAATTTTAAATTTAAATTGATTAAATTTATTTCATGCATCCACATTCTTTTTCTGTAGCAATGAGCTAAAATTACGAGTATGTACAAGTATTGTACTAATCCTACACATTATCTTCTTCGTCTGCTAAAGCAAGCAACAATAGGTAGTGGTTCTTCTTCTTCATCACTTGAGCTACACATTTTTACAAGACAGATAGACGTTTTCTGAGGACATAGAGTAATTAAAACTGACGAGAAATTGAGCAAAAACTTCCATCGCTATCGCGCTGGTGTTTTTAGTTGTTTATCGCTATGGCGATAGTTATCGCTGTCGCTATCGCTATCGCTATAGCGGCGGTGTGTGAAAGCCTTTATGTTCGACTAGAGACGTTCATACATAGAAACCTTGCAACATTATTTCAGAAACTACTTTGAAAGTCATATGGTTGAGGAATTTTCATTGCCAACTAAGAGAGTCATTGTTTGCACGTCAACGTAAAATCCAATTACGTTTCCAATACATGATTTTCAATCAGCCTAATTGCAGATTTTATTGGTCTCATGAGCTCAACACTCTCCACACCCTTCATAGCATCTGTTGATCGACTGAAACGAATAAACCTCTTACCGCTCACGACTGCTGGTTCAAACATATGGCAGAGTTGAAAACGAATTGAACTCCATTCAATTAAATGCCCAAAGAATAATTACGTTCCATTCATATCTCATCCAACCACTGCTATTCTGCTCGACGTCCTGCACTCCATTGTTTAAGAGTAACACCAAGCTGGAGTGAATTGTGTTATGCAGTATCCAATTCCTTCCAGCATTTGGCCGGTCAACTTTGTGTTTCACCAAAAATCTAATTACAATATCTGAACTGACGAACCCACCAAGTCAGATAAATTCATTCATCCCATCATCGAGGGGTTTGAGAGCAGGGAAAGCAATGTGGTTTCCTGGATAGCCCGCAGCAACCGACTCCAATACTCTCGACCGACATATTTCCTACTTGTGTTAGTTGTGCTCGCAGTTCTTGTTAAAACCAACCCAAATTAGAGCCCAATAAAGGCGTTCGGACTTTAATTGGTAGGATGCCCGAGCATACACTCAATTAACAGGATCTTTCGTTAGTTAAGTCACATTGTCAGCAACTGTATGGCGGTTTCTAATAAAAGAAAAAACGTACGGAAGCCACGAATAAAGGAGAGTAGAATGGAATGCAAGGTGTCATCGGGATACACACCCAATTCACATGCAATTCTGGGAAATTGCAATAATGCAATAACGGGGCCAAGAGATGAATAGCTTAGCTATCCCTGCGCCTTAATTTTTTAATTAACTGCGTTTGTGACTATTCGCACAACTTCATTTCTGGTTGGCATTTCAGTAGAAAAAAATGTTAACGTATGCAAACGAGGGGGTTCGTTTCGATGGATCCTAGAATTTATTGCATTCCTCGCAAATAGCTGTGCTATTTGATAAGAAAGATTTTACAGATATTTTCACATTTGCATCTGGAATTCGAATTAGTATTCAAGTTTTCAAAAGGTGTATCTTTTTGTAATGAAGTTTGATATGGATATTTATGTGTGTATGTGGGCAAGCATAAGATATTGTTGCGGTAAAATTTACCACAACAAGTTCTGCTCTTTCCCTTCCTTCGGTCTTTCACTCACATTCTTTTCCGTTGGTTCTTCAAAACCCTGGAAGGGTGGTGGGCAGCCATGGGTTCATCAGCCATTGGTGCACCCTCCTAGTATCTTGAAGGATCAAACATCGCAGGTAGGATGGACGGTCCATTATGGAAGCGGTCGGAGGAAAGGCGCAGGAACCGCGCCCAATGAATTAATGTATAGGAGCCTTTACCGAAGTTGTCGGCTCTTGCCCTTGTGTGGTGTCGTCTCCCCCATCGGGAAGTCTCCTTTGCCTTAGAAATCATCTCCGCTCCACCCATTTCTTTCCTGCCCAATCCGGTGTTTTGGCCCACCTCTGCATTTTATGTCCGTTGTCTCTTTGGAGAACCATATTGGCGGGAAGAATTGGTGGGCTTTTGAACTCTGTCTTTCTGCTTCTATGCTTGTCGGAAGGGACAACCAATAGGTCTGCGAGAAGGCAGAGACAGGAGTCCCCTTGATAGTTACGGACGGTCAATTTAGTAGAAGCGCGTTACGTGTAGAGCCAGGTGGACGGTCTGGAACCCTCTGCGTGCAATAAACCCCAGAAGATTTAAAATTACTGACGCCCTATTCGGTGACGGACGGTCGCCCATTGAACCATCTTGTGCAAAAGATAAATAAACAAAAATCATTGTAAAAGAAAGATATTTGTAAAAACTGGACCCCCATTTGCGTGCCCCGCACTAACGAAATCTAAGACAAAAGGATTCACCGGGTTGTCGTTGGTTAGTTTGCATTGGTAGATAGAACGCTTTCCAATAGGTTCGTCATATGAGTAGTTCCTTGCTTCACCCTCACGATACCCCATCCGATCATTATCAGAAACGGCTAATGATCAGGACATAATAAACGCGAGTAGGCCTGAATGCAATCCCAATGATTGGTCGTAAGGGAAATATTCGCTCGGACCAAAGGGAAATCCCAATCTTGCGGAAATTTTCCCCAGATGTGGGAAATAAGATTAAGACCTTCATGGGTATGTATGTGTGTAAGGGAGGAAGCAACGGAGGTCCAAGGCATGATGGTACACTTCAGCAAAATTGCGGAGTGTTGCACACAAAGACTAAAAAAAATGGCCCGGTATGAACGGTTGTATGAATGGACGTATGTGTGAGACCTACGGTCCGAGTCAATGTCGACGGGATAGGGTTAACCATTTCTTGGTTGACCAGCAAAAAGTTTAGAGCAAGTTTTGCAAAAACAAAAAAGAAGGGAAGAAACAGTGAGAAGGAAACAAGGAAGAACTGAGGACGAGAAAGCGGAAGACTAGGAGGTAGTTCGACGAGCAAGGAACTTTCTGGAAAATAAGGAAGGAAAGATAAGTACCCTTGCGTACCCTTCAGTCCCATCTTTAAAAAAAAAACATCTTGTTGTCGTAGCCTTTCGGCAACCAATAACCCAGCCATCCTAAATATTGAAAATTAGCCCGGGAAAATTGTGCGACAATATCATATCTATTAATCTATTTTAATCTATTACTTAGTAATTATTGGAAAGCAATGTTAAACCATGCCGTACGCTTTCGATAGACCAGGTTTCACATCACTAATTGACAATCGATCGAAAACCTGCTGTTCTCTTAAATAAGTTCTCAACTTTTAAGCCTAAATAATTTTGCAATCAAAATTTGCCTGCTGCAGACAAAAGCTACGAAATGAACTGAGTATAGCCAGATTCTTACGTTTCAGCAGCTACTTTTCGAAACAGTTTCGTCTCAACTAATATACTGCAACTCCAGAATGACGGGATTTATTATATGCAGCGACGCTAACGATCCCAGTACTTTTTGAGACGATCTCCCATGGATTTCACAATGTCTGACCGGTTATCAGGCATATTTTTCTCAGGAAACATATGTTACAAAAGTATTTCAGTAAGTGGTACATAGAATTCGGATATCAGCTTTCGGTCGAGCAGAAATCTATAAAAAAAACCTTGGGAGCAGAAGAAATACTATATGCCACACTGGAATCAATCGGATACTACTTAAACTGATTTGAAACTATAGGTATAAGCTCATTACAATTAGGACCGGCGATAAAATATTAGGGAGGTACCGACGAACGTAGGTTTTGAATGTTTGAAGGTTATAATGACTGGGCAATGAAGGAATCTCCCTCCTAAGGAAAGAATCACAATATTTCAGAGTATGTACTCGAGTGCGCTTAAGGCTAAACTAGTGAACATTCATAGCAAGACGGATGTTACGGTTGAAGGTTTGTAGGGCTGGAAACTGTCAATACCGTGGAGCACTGGTGTTGAAGAAAGCTATAGATCGAGGTCAACAAGGAGACATCACGTCGGTGTTAAATGGTGTCAATATAAGCTTAACCTTTAAGTTTTATCTTTTCAATCCTACCTACCAGGTGTAGAGGGAATTTATGAGCACCTGATCAGATGTGAAAATTGTACTCAAATTTTGGGCAGACGAATGCCTTCTATTTTGACATAGCTAGAGGAAACACACTACGGCAGATTTTGGAGAAAACCCATGAGCTTCAAATTGATACACATCATCTATTTATCGATTTTATGGCCGTATGTGACAGTATCTATAGAGACGGGATATACAGAGCAACGTCAAGTTTTGGCATACCTGCCAAACTCGTCCGACTGTGCGGAATGACGATGGACAATGTATGCTACTTCATCAAGGTCGGTATAGATTTCACCGATACATTTGATGTCAAAAAAGGATTTAGACAAGACGATGCGCTGTCATGCGATTTCTTTAGTATCATACTTGAAGGAATAGTGCAAAACTCACTCCAAGCACAAGAGGCACAACCTTTTAAAAGTCTGTTCAATTATTGGCATACGCTGGTGATATCGACATAATCAGAAAAAAGCAGAGTGATGTCAGCGTCAGAGGCGCTTTTGCAAGTATTAACACGGAAGCGACGAGAGTGGGTTTAGCGCTCAATGAGAGAGGACACTGAACAGCGAGGTCTTGGACAGAAGGTCACCTTCGACGGGTATAACTTTGAGGTAGTAAGGGACTTTGTCTACATAAGCTCTGCAATAAAGTCAGACAACGACAACAGCGCTGAGATCATACAAAGAGTAACTTTTGTCAATCGCTGCTTCTTTGGACTAGCAAAGTCCTCTCGCAAGTTACCCTTTATAATACTTTTATAATCCCAGTTCTGTTCTATGGCTCAGAGGGATGAACTTTATCAAAAATGGATGACATTGCTTTTGGCTGCTTTGACAGAATATGGGTCCCTAATGCATAGACGATGAGTGTAGGAGGAGATACAACGTGCGAAAATCTAACGACTGAGATGGCTGGGTCATGTAAAGCAGATGGAATCCAACGCTCAGGTCAGAAAAATCTTCGAATCCGCCCCCGTAGAGTAGCGCAGTAGAGGGATATCGAGACTTAGGTGACGCACCCAAGTGAAAGGGAACCTAACTGTAGCGCCACCTGAAGTAAGTAAGTAAGAAACATTATGATTTCGCTTCACTTTTAACGCCATCGGAATTTAATGAGCTTAGCTGATTCCGTTCTTCAGTCGAAGGAAGAAAACGTGAGTTCAGGAACAAAGAGGACTGTCGTCAGCAAAGGATTTAGGTGGAGAAGTAGCACACTAGAGATCTTTGATAAAGATTAAAATAAAAGCGCCCTGAGGCACACCAACATTATTTTGTAAATATCAGACTTTAAACCATCTAATACAACTAAAATTGAACGTTTCGGAAGGTAATTTCTAATTCTTTTAAGAAGAGATCCGTCGGTACGATGTTCATGCATTTTCGACAAAAGAGGCCGGTGGAAAACTCTATCAAATGCATTTAAAAATATTAACTGCACTCTAACTCTTTTGCTTTCGGCACTTTCAAGAAAGATGCCATTAAATTGTGAAATTGTTTCTATGAAAACCGTACTGCCAGTCATTGAGAAATTTTCATGTTTCGAGATATTTCACGAGCTGACAATTTTTCCCCTTTTTACAATCTTCGAAGGAAGGGACGTAATTGGATGATAGAAAAGAGAGTTCACCTTATTTCGGCCCGGGTTGGATATATGATATTTTTCATCCTCTCGGATAAAGTCCGGAAAAGTAGGACTGATTAAAAAGCTTACTCAGTGGTTTTTCCTAAAATGGATGAGGCAGACGAACGTCTGAAAATTTTTATTTTACCATTCTGGCATTGTAGTATTTTTTTCCTCAGAAAATGAGTTGCTATTACACCATGATAACTTGAACTGTTTTAGTTCTCCCTGTTTGGGTTGTACTTGTAAGACTGAAAAAATATTTATCCATTCCTTACAGGTACTTATACTGCATGTTTTCTTTTGTTTTGAGATTTTTAATATTTTAGGATTGGAAGGGATAAAGGGACGACGGGAAAGCCCCATCTAGTCTTCCGACTGGGCTTAGTGAAGTGTAGTATTGCTCCATCCTAAATCGGTTTTTGCGACATCTCTGAAGACTCGATCACATTCTTTTCCACAATCAAATTTTATCCGAATCCAGTCTTGGAAACTGGAAAACATTTTTGGTTTTCGCTAGCTTCCACAGTTCCCTTTCCAGTTCACAGCGGCAGTAAAGTGATAGCGGGATCGATAAAGGTGCGCCCATCTCACCCAATAGTGACATCCAAATTTCATACACCTGAATTCCCATTTTTTTTTTGGTTTCAAGCGAATGCAGGGTGCATTTTGGGTTTCAGTCCAAAAGCAGAGTGGACTGCACTGCATCAATCGATGCTCTATTTGATTTCCATCCACTAGAAATGAAGCCTTTGTTAATTTAGCACATGTTTCATTAGAGCAGTGTACGCGGAAAAATTCACCGAAACACAGAGTTCCGAAAAGAGGGTGCAGTTTCAGTCTGAATAGTTTGGTCGGTTTTTACTGGTTATTGCCTCCGCCGAAATGTGGCTTTTAAACGTGATCCCGCCTTCAAAAGCACTTTCGATATCCTCGCAAAGAGCGTTTGTTCCACGTTTCTGTTTCCTCTTCATGTGCTTCTTTAACGGTAGTCTTTAAAAATGTTCTATTTATGGAGCCAAAATTAGCACTTTAACCAAACAAGAGTATATTCAAATGGACCGCCGTATCAGGCAGCGTCCAATCTTCCGAAAGTGTCGAAATGAGTAAAGTGGTCAAGAAGGTTTTGGGTCAACACTTAAGTTGGCGGTTTTTTGTTTTTAAATTTTGGTTGGGGTACAAACGGTAGACTGTGGAAAAACTAAGGGAAGCTACTATTAGTAGTCAACTTCTACAATTCCTACTCTCACCTCCAGCCGGTGACCCTGGAAGCCTGGATAACCCTACCAAAACAGGGGTAACCAAGGTTAGGGCTTATTCAGGCAACTTCGATAAGGGGACTCTGAAATATTTAGTTTACAGGCTAATCGAAGTATTCAGAATTATGTAGGGTTCTACTCTTTAAAAAACGGCAGTACCACTAGTATCAACGGCAGCGAGCGTTCAGGAAACGAAATGGGCCGGAGCTAATGTGCGGAAATAGGTCATGGGTACCAAATGTTCTACAGCGGAGGTGCTGAAAAGAAAAACGGTGTAGCTAATATACTGTGTGAATTTCGACAAGAAAATGTTGTCAGAATAGCTAGTATTAGCAATCGTATAATGAGTCTTATGTTGGTGTTAGAAAACTCACCCAACATGAATGTAATTTCCGCATATGTCCCCAAGGGATAACATGAAGGGAATTTTCTGAGACCAACTGAATAGGGGTATGTACTCTTGTTCCCTACCAAAAAATGAACACAAATTAATTAGATGCGATTTAAACTGAACCTTGCATTTATAAATACCTTTTTTGCAAAGAAAAAACAGCACCTAATAACGTTCAAAAGTGGTTATGTGAGATTAAATATTGTTTGACTGAGAGTGTTTAACACTAGTCTATATTTAGTGTGACACACTTTTTTTTTCAAATAAGCAAAACTCCTAATAATTATGGTGCTATTGCTAAACGTTCGCGGCTCACCGGGCTACTTTCTTGTCTAAATTCCGTAAAAAAAAAAAATGTTGTCGCCAGAGGGTTCGGAAGGCTTGTAGAAGAGTTATTACATATCTGATGTTCGGTGTCAATTTGACACAATGTGTTTAAACCTTCAAATAAGGTTCTTCGCGCCAGTTCTGTGCAACCTTTTGCTGTGAATTATTGTAGATTTTTTTTTCAAACAATTACTGCAAAATGTCTGATTATTAGCGATTCTTCGAACAGTTTGTACGGCAAACCAAAGACAGTGATGATCTGCCCCAATTCTCGGAAGATGATATAGATTATTCACCAAGCGAGGCTGAAAGTGATTCCGAAGATTATAACAGTGACAACAGTGATGCTGATTTTATTGCGTTTGGAAATCGATGCTGAACCGTACAAACGCTCTCAAGTCGAAGGACAAGAAAATGTGCGCGAACCAATGCCACCATGCCCATCAGTCTCGAAAATAGATTTCGCTTCCCGTCAAGGTTTGTTTTGAGTTTTTTGTTTAGGCGCTTTCATTTGAATTTTTTGAAGGGCCAACATCATTTGCGAAATTTCGCTTTAGCAGTGACTGCGTTTTTGCTTTTTATCGAGCCAGTCGAGAATATTGTGACCAATTTATATGGTGTTAACAAGCATGGCGTCACGTGGAAGCCGGTTGATGTGTCTGAAATGCGCGCAGCTGATGAGCTTTGGACTGCTAAGCATGGGCGACCGATTTTCGCAGCGATAGTATCGATACTATTCGATAACCGAGAAACTCGGCGTAATGTTCAGCAAAGTGTACGCGATCAACTGGCGTCTATTCGCGATTTGTTAGTTCTGTGGGTCCAGCGCTTGAAAGTTATGTATATTCCTGGCAACTTTCTGACCGTCGATGAGCAACTGCTGCTTCTTCGTGGACGATGCAGTTTTCGACAGTACATTTCATTTAAGCCTGGAAATTAAGGCATCAAACTCTGGATTTTGGCCAACGCAGGATCGTTGTACCTATGCGTAAAATATTCAAGACTACGTTGGCCGTGACAGAAACTGCGTGTACATGCCTTTATTTTTCTCTGATCTGTGATTCTTTTCCATTTTTTGGAATGAACGGACGCAATGTCTTTTGTGACAATTTTTTTACATCTTACAGATTGGCACTCGAGCTGAAGAAGCTGTAAATGACGATTGTCGGCACCATAAGGTAAAATCGCAAGAAGATACCGTCAGCCCTGTTTGACATGGAACGAAAACCAGTGCTGCATACTGAAATCGTCTACAACCATGCAGATCGTGTCACGATGGTGTCATACGTGCCCAAGAAAAATCTCTTCGTAACTTTGCTTTCGATATAACATGCGGCCGTCCACTTCGATCTAGCACAACATAATTCACATTTACAATAAAACGAAGGCTGGTGTCGACACTCTCGACCAGATGTTTGGCACTTATCGGTGCAAACGCAGGACCAACGAACATTTCGGCTTTGAATGCCTTCTTGATCTTCACTCAATTGTTCCCGGAATGGAACAAGAGTAAGAAAAGTTTCCGTTGAACTTGGACGAGGCCTTATGTGAAGACAATATCAAAGCTAGGGCACGAAAGTTCGTCGATTTCAGCGCACTACTCTTGCCCGAATTCTCGCAAATGAAATTTCAGCATTTTCGCAACAAACCAGCATATTATAGCTTTTTTTTTACTCTAAAATCGGCTCTCTACAACCTTGTGTCACAATGACACCAAATGATCCAGGCCTGTCAATAAAAAATAGCACAAACTTAACAGTCAACAAGGTACCCAACTTTTTCTAGAACTTCAACAGATTTAAGGATATACGGAGGAGAGTTAACGAAATTTTCAAATATGTATCTTGGCCCAATTATTAACGACTATATAGTATATATTAAAATGTGAATGCTATCATGATCAGTGGGCCTCACACTATGGGCACAAAGTGTGCAACGATTACATCAAGGGTAGCTTCCATATTGCACCAACACGAGACAAATTGGAAGCACGGAGACTAAGATGACGATACTTTTAGATTCTGCGGCTGCTTGTGGCTTGTCGATAGTTAACTCCTATGCTACACGTTTTGGCCCAGATGTTTCCCCAAGTCTTATTGATGTCCTTATGGTGTTCAATCGTCACAATGTTCTACTTCAGGATCAGTTGTCTCTATTAGGGCTTTCCGACCATGATTTAATTTTTTGTACGTAAAATGTCCACTTTTCTCGGTCTCGGCTTCCATTGTCGTTCCAGTTTAGATTTTTCTTCTGTAGACAGCTATAACTTGCAACTGGATGCAAGCCACCTACCATAGCGTAATTCATATTATACTTCAAATTCAACGATAAAGTCAATCATCTGCAAAGTCCACTACTGGACCTTTTTAATAGGCATGTTCCATTAAAGACAGTTGCCGTTCAAAACGCGAATTGCCCTTGGTTCACGTCGGAGGTTCGAAATGCCATGAAAGCCCGTAAAAAGCTATACTATAGGTGGAACCAAAAATCAAATATCGCCAACTGGGAAATATTTTGTCAGCACGCAATCATGCATCTTTATAACGCGAAGAGCTAAAAAAATATATTTTTTATCTTAACTTAGAACTCAGGGTTAGTGTCGGAGAAACAAAACAAGACATATTTGGAGCTCAGGCCGGTAAGGATTTTCAGGACTTAGTCAGGGTCTTGAAAAAGAGATGGTGGCGGACGAGCCCTATATGGGCCAACGGCAGCGCTCACATCCTGGGGCGGGTTACTGGCTTCGGTGTAACCGACCCCTCGTCCTAGGGGCACCCAAAATGGAACTGGTCCTCCAGGTTGGGGGTTGTGCCACCGGGGTAACTGCCGGGCCATTTAAAAAAAAAAAAAGTTACGAAGCATCAACAAGCCTCGGATACGGACGGATCTACTGTTGACGACCCACGCAAACGATTTAAGGACAATGAGCTTCGGATATGCACGTGGAATGTTAGGTCACTTAGCAGGCCACGAGCAGCCGAACAACTAGCGGAGGCCCTAGACTGCTGCAAAACAGACATAACCGCCATCCAAGAAATGCGATGGGATGGGCCGGACAAAAAGAAGATGAAAAACTGCGACATCTACTACGGCAATTGCTATCGACGGCAAAAGCAGCGCTTATTTGGATGCGTATTTGTTGTCGGAGGCAGACTAAGACAAGAAGTCCTCAGCTTCCGGCATGTGAGCGAGGGCCTCGTAGCAATCCGCATCAGGGCTAAATTCGCCAACATAAGCCTCATATGCGCGCATGTCCCCACAGAGAAGAAAGACGACGACACCAAGGATGCCTTCCACGAGCTCCTCAACAAGACCTACGAGCAATGCCCTAGCTATGACATTAAAATTGTCCTCGGTGATTTTAATGCAAAGCTAGGAAGAGAAGGTATCTTTGGTGGAACAATCGGAAAATATAGCCTGCACAACACCACCTCCGATAACGGATTCAGGCTAATCGACTTTGCGGCGGGGCGAAACATTGTCGTGGCTAGCACGCGGTTCCCACATCTCGACATACACAAGGGGACTTGGAGAACTCCTGATCAATCAACAGTAAACCAGATTGATCACATTGCGATCGACGCAAGACACTTCTCCAGCATTATGGATGTCCGTACGTTCCGAGGAGCCAACATCGACTCGGACCATTACCTTGTTGTAGCCAAGGTACGGTTGCGGATATCCCAAACTACGCCAAGACAAACTAATGCTGTGAGAAAATTCGACGTCAGACGGCTACAATCGCAAGAGATCGCCAAGTCCTTCTCCGATCGAGTGTCTCTTAATCTCTTAAGAGGTCCAATGCCGCCAGCATTAAGCATCGAAGACCATTGGAAACACTGCCAAAACGCCATCAGAGATACCGCTTCTGATGTGCTGGGTTTCACTCGTCACCACAACGAAACCCCTGGTTCGATGATGAATGCCGGGGGGCACATGCAGCTAAGCAAGATGCATATAACGCGGCGCTGCTTAGAAAGACCAGAGCTGCTCATGAGCTCTATGAGCGATCGAGGAAATTGAGAGATGCTACTCCAGGAATGAGGTTCGGAAGTTTTATCAAAAGGTAAAAATAACATGCCGCGGAAACAAACCCCGAACCGAAGCCTGTAGAGATGAACAAGGGAACATCGTAGTAGAATCGCAGTCGATGCTGAGGATTTGGAAAGATCATTTCTGCAGACTGTATAACGGCGATGACGGACCAAATACCGCTGTCAGGCAGAATCAACAGTTCAACTTGTACGATGATGACCAACAATTCCGTCCACCCGACCTGGATAAAGTGAAGATAGCCATATCGAAGTTTAAGTCCAACAAAGCTGCTGGAGCAGATGGCCTGACTGCCGAGCTCTTCAAAGCGGCAGGCGATGACTTGGTAAGGAGCATACACCAACTCGTCTGTAAAATATGGTCGGACGAAAGTATGCCCCATGAATGGAACCTCAGCATTGTTTGTCCAATTCTCAAGAAAGGAGACCCTCTGAACTGCGCCAACTACAGAGGCATCAGTCTCCTTAACATCGCATATCCGCCGTATTATCAGTGTGACTTCAGGCCAGGAAAGTCCACCATCGACCAGATATTCACACTACGGCAGATCTTGGAGAAGACCCATGAGCTTCCGATCGATACCCACCACCTATTCATCGATTTTAAGGCCGCGTATGACAGCATCTATAGAGACGAGCTATATAGAGCAATGTCTAGTTTTGGCATCCCTGCCAAACTCGTCCGTCTGTGCAGGATGACGGTGGAGAATGCACGCTGCTCCATCAAGGTCGGTACAGATCTCACCGAGACCTTTGATGTTCAGAAAGGATTTAGACAAGGCGATGCGCTGTCATGCGATTTTCTCAACTTCGTTCTTGAAAGTATATTGCAAAACTCATGAGCAAACACAAGAGGCACTATCTTTCAAAAGTTCGTCCAACTACTCGCATACATAATCGGGAGAAAACAGCGTGATGTCAGTGGCGCTTTCGCGAGTATTGAGACGGAAGCGGTGAAAATGGGCTTAGCGGTCAATGAGGGCAAGACCAAGTATATGCTGTCAAGCAAAAAGGACAACCAACACCGACGTCTCGGACAGAACGTCACCCTCGACAGATATAACTTTGAGGTAGTTAAGAACTCTGTCTACCTAGGCTTCGCTATAAATACAGACAACGACACCAGCGCTGAGATCAAGCGAAGAATAACTCCTGCCAACCGCTGTTTCTTTGGGTTAAGAAGGCAATTGAGTAGCAAAGCCCTCACTCGGACAACAAAAGTCACCCTTTATAAGACTTTAATAATCCAGGTCCTGCTCTATGGCGCAGAGGCATGGACATTATCAAAAATGGATGAGGGTGTTCTTGGTTGCTTTGAGAGAAAAATTCTTCGGGCGATCTTCGGTCCCGTCTGCATTGACGGTGAGTGAAGGAGGAGATACAACGACGAACTGTATGGACTGGACAGCGACATGGACCTAGCCAGAACAGTGAAGACTGAGATGACTGGGTCATGTAGAGCGCATGGACACCAATGCTCCGGTCCGAAAAGTCTTCGAATCTGCCACCGAGGGACAGCGAAGTAGAGGAAGGCCAAGACTTAGGTGGCGCACGCAAGTGGAAGAGGACCTCAGCCAACTTAGCGTGCGAAACTGGAGGCAGCTAGCCGGGGATCGAGCTGGCTGGAGAAGCTTGTTGACTGAGGCCCAGGTCCACCCCGGACTGTAGCGCCACCTAAAGGAAAGTAAGTAAGAACTGACCAATCCTCAAAAAACTATGGAGCAATCTACGGTCAATTGGGGTCGGGAAAAATTCTACCGTCGATACAACAACACTTGATGTTGATAATCTCAACGGCGCTTTTCTTTCCGGTGCCACAAACAATCCGAATCTTATTCCTGAAAATCAAGAGTTGTTTGAGTTTGATTTTGACTTTGAATTCGTCTCCGAAATTGACATAGTTAATACCATTCGCTAAATTAAATCAAATGCTGTAGGTGAAGATGGGATACCTATCCGATTTGTGAAGATGGTTGTATCTCATAGTTTGAGTTCTCTCACACACGTTATTAATTACTGTATCACAACCTCCTCTTTTCCAGACATCTGGAAGTTGGCAAAAGTAATCCTTGTCTCAAAAAAGGCTCGACCTTTATCGGCAAATGACTTTCCCTCAATTAGCATTTTACCGTGTCTGTCGAAAGTCTTGGAGAAAATTCTTGCAACTCAAGTCTCTAGTCACTTTAATCAACATTCCTTGTTATCCCCATTCAATCTGGATTCCAAGCTCATCATAGCTGCTCCACAGCCATGATTAAAATTCTGGATGATATTAGGATTAACTTTGATATGGATTATCTAACGGTACTCTGTTTGCTGGACTTCTCCAAGGCTTTTGACAGAGTGGATCATAAAGTATTATGTCAGAAGCTCAGACTGTATTTTGGTTTTAGCGAAAGGTCGGTGTGCCTGATGGGTAATTACTTAGGTAATAGGTACCAGAGAATTGTACATGGTGGCAGATCCTTCAGATTTGCTCCGTCATTTACTGGAGTGCCACAAGGATCGATACTAGGACCAATCTTATTTTGTTTATTTATTAATGACCTTCTTAAAGTATGCTCTAAGGTATCAATTCATCTCTACGCTGATTATACCCAGATTCATTTATCACGGCCTATTGGTCTGATTGAGGATCTAATAGTAAGAATAAATGTAAATCTGTCAAAAATATACAACTGGTCACAATGTAATGGGCTTAATTTGAATCCAGACAAATCTCAGATGATACTGGGAGATATCCTAGTGTGGATTGTCGCCAGTGTGAGTATTCGGGTTATTAGCATACCTCTACCCGTTTAACATCTAGTTTGGACGTCCCAGACTCATCTGGCACATTCTGGCACAGCAAAGCTGCCAGAAAAAGAAGGAACTTTCTAAAATATGCAAGAGTTTGTTGTGCTTGCATATCATAGACCATGCCTTAAATATAAACAATCTTTTCATAGTTGATCAACATAGTGTTTGCCAACAGCATCATCGTTTAGACTGTTGTTATTTCTACCCTTCGTCAATTCTAAGCGTCACAGAGGCGATACAACAGTCTTATCCCCTTTAACATTTCGGGGTTTTTTTTTCCACGATCACGATTTGACTTCATTAACTGACATCCGCCCAGCTAGTCTCCTCATCTACTGCCAGTTGGGCGACGGTTTATTCCACGTCTGAAACTTTTTTTTATCTTTTACGGTAAAGTTTGAACTGCGTCCTGAGTTGTATAAAACTGCTCTGTCCACTCTTTTGAACCAAGAACTAGTTTCATCGATCGGAAATTGTTGCAGTTTCTCGTGGCATCATCGCCATTATACAATAGTTGCGTTTTTTTGCACGCATGTAAGCTAAGTTCGAAAAAAACCTTGGCAGCACAGATATATTTATGACGTTTAATGACACTTCATCTGTCGTTCATAAACAATTGTAAGAATACAATTTTGAGAAAACAACATAAGTGAAGAAGTAAACAAGATATGTAAGTGAAGAAAATCGGGATAAAAAGTTATTTCAATTCTAAAAATTGAAAACGCAGAAGAAGCGCAGGTAAGGGTTGCGAATAAATATTAAAATTCGACAAAAAAAAAGTTTTTTTCTCTTAGATAATCAATTCATTGATGCAAACTGCAAGCAGTCATCAGAGACATAGACACAATTTGGAGAAAGCTCTTTCGATGATTTTCTCGGAAAGCTCTAGTTCGAGTTGTAGTTCCTCGAGCAGCAGTTTCGAAGAATCGGAGATGGAACAAGAGCACCACATAACGTGCTCCAATTTCATTGGAACCATTTAGGCATACAGCAACAATGACTTTAAGTCCCATATGCGGTTACAGAGGTCAACAGTGGTCAGTCTGTGTTTCTACCTGAAACATCTCAAGGGAGGAAGTCGAGAATTGGATGTCGGAAGACGATATTTATGTACAAATGGTATATAAGTAATACAGTTACATTTCGGCAGCTTGGCAATTTATTTGGAGTTCCAAAGTCGTCTGCTTGGATTGCTATTCAAAGGGTTAGCTCTTGGCTTATTTCTATCGGAAATATTTATGTGAAGTGGCCACAAGGAACTGCAGCAGAGGAAACACGGAGAATGTTCGAGTAGAGAAAAAGAATTGCGGGAGTTATTGGGGCTATAGATTGTACTCACATCAACACCAAGGCTTCAAAAATTACCAAAGAAGGCTACTATAAGAGGAAGCAGAGTTACAACCTCGTTCTTCAAGTAGTCGTTGATGCACAAAATAAATTTATCTATATCACTTGCGGTGAGCCCGGTTCACTCCACAACTGCAGAGTTCTTCGAAGATCTGAATTGTACTCAAAAGTCCAAGCAGATCATATTAATCTGTTTCCCAATGGATCATTTATAATGGGTGATTCCGCTTATCCACCAACGAGCTGGTTAGTGCCACCTTTTGAGGATAATGGCAATTTAACGGATACACAGCGAAGATACAACTACATTCACTCAGCGACAAGAATGACTGTGGAACATACTTTTGGCTTTCTCAAGGGTAGATTTGTGAGGCTTTCGGAGTTTACAGAGCAGGTGGATTTGAGATCAGTGAACAGGATTATTGTGAGTGTATGTGTTTTACACAATATATGCATAATCGAAGATGATCTGTGCACTGACAGTGTTCCAGAGCAACCGGATGAAGACATTCCTGAAAATGCAGATGCGGAAGACGCTGTAGATACTTCAGTCAAAAGGCGTCAAATTTTATTCAATTATTTACAGGAGCAAAACGTAATTTGAAAATTGATTTCTTATTTTCACCAAGCATGCTGAAGGGATCATAGGGATTATAAAACATACCAATAAAAGCTCTTTTCAGGGGTCCAAAATATTCATTTGAGAGATTTTAAAATGATGTAGAACAGAAAAATAACTTAGAATGGAATATTTTTTACAGAACATTCCATTCCCATCCCAAAATTCCGATAAGGAACGTACAAAGTCCTCTTCATAAAAGCTTGTTCATCCTAGTCAGACTAGTTGCAATTCAAAATGAAATTTTTAGAAGTTGATTCGAAATTTAAATAAACACCACTTTGAGCGAAAATTAAAAAAAAAGTGAGTTAGGAAATAATTACAAGTTTTATTAAAATTCATTTAATTATCTATGTCCATGGCTATGTACACATGCATAGGATAGGATTTTAAATTATAAATTAATTAACAATGCATATGCAAAACGAGCAAAAATACTTCATTAATATAATAATTATAAATATAAATAACAAAAACATAGCAACAAAAAAGTAAGGAACATAACAACAATAAAAAAGGAAGTAAACAAATTTTTACAATTAATAAGTTGCAGACAATCTGTGCAATCTGCCTCAAGAACACTCAGTTTCTTTTGCTCCAGTTCAGCTTCCTGCTTCCACTTATTTTCGAGTGATTCTGCCATCTTCCTGCTTGAAGGCCAACTTGGCAGTGATCGCTTCCTTTTTCACTGTAAGAAGAGCCTCAAAATAGCAGTTACGTGCTGATTTCTTTTTGCGAATTGTTGTTGGTGGGGAATCCGAAGCCGAATATGATACGTTAATAACCGTTGGAGAAGGGGTCGGCGGCTGATCTTCACTCATTCTATGCGTTCTTTCAATTAACGAAATGCTCCCAAGGTGGATGGTATGATTATTTGAGATGGTGGGTTTGTCCCCAAAAATCTTATCCATTTCGCCCATTAAAGGCGCAATGCAAGGGCTCGCACCATTCTTGGACGCGTTGTCCTTCGCCGCCTTGTACGCTATAAGTAGTGTCCTCATTTTCCCTTCCAAGGCACTGGCTGCTGTACTTGAATTCTGAAAGATGTGTAAAGGTTAAGCACAATGTACTTTAATTAAATAATAAAAATAACTTACCATGATGCCTTGACAAAGCATATCTTCTTCTTCTTATCCTTTTATTAACCCTTTCCTCGTTATACGAACTTATGCGTAATGAGTTTCCCATTTTTACTGCATCGCTGCTGCTCCGCTTATGGGGTTGGCTAATGTCGCAGACCGCAGAACGCGTCTACATAATGCTCGGTCCTGGATCGCTTCAGTGGTTAGCCCCAGGCGTTGTTGCGCATTTGCCATCTGAGAAATCCAGGAATTCTTTTTCAGACTTCGCTTTCTTACAGTTAGAGTGACCGTAGTTGATAGTGTCTTTTTAACCGGATTTTCCGCAGATCTTCTTTGAACGTGGCAATGTGAACCGTATATAAGAGCTGGTCTAACAACCGTGGAGTAGAGTTTCCCCTTTAATTTAAGTGGAAATTTTCGGTCGCAAAAGATTCTCGAATTTTCCCGCCATTTCATCCATCCCACACTCACTCTGTGGTTTACGTCGTCGTCACATTTCGCTTCCATGCCAACGATTGATCCTAAGTACTTAAAGATAGTATTTTTCGGAAGAACTATTCCGTCTAACATTATATCCGGAACAGGTCGCAACGGATGCGCAAATGGGCACGTCAAATGCTCCGTCCTTAAACGACTTATTTTAAACCCGTTTCTCTCCAGCGCATTTTTCCACGAATCGCCAAGTATAACTGCGTCGTCAGCGAAGAGAATTGGGGTTAAATTTGCTTCGCGCATGCAGTCTTTCAAAAGACAGTTGAATTCTACGTTAAAGAGGCAAGGGCTAAGGACGCTTCCTTGGTGCACTCCGACATTAACTGGAAATTCTCTCGTTAGTCCAGCAGAGCTTTTAACCGCAGTTTTCACGTTTCCGTACATGTCTTGTATTATTCTAACATACGTTTCCGGTACGTTTTGAGACCTCAGCGCGGCCCATATGAGATCCCTAGGCACTCAATCGAATGCTTTCTCGAGGTCGATAAATACCATGGGTAAATCCTTAGACGAATCTCGGTGCTTTTCCATTATTATTCGTAGGCTTTGGATAGCGTCCCCCGTCGTTCTTTCTTCAACAAATCCACACTGGCTATTATCGAGCTTTATTATTTGCCGAAGACGTTCGTTTAAGACTCTTTCGACGATTTTCATCGTGTGTGACATAAACTTGATTGAACGGCAGTTGTTGCATTCTCGAGTGTCGCCTTTTCCTTTGTATAACGGCACCAAGAAGCTACTTCTCCATTCA